>CAJZCY010000001.1:16510000-17710000 GCA_914969975.1 Anopheles atroparvus
AACATAGAACACCGTAAGGTCCAACTGTTTCCCGCCTGTCGTCCGGACGCGCCGTCATCGTCCTTTACCCAAAACCAACTCCGTCCTTGGATGGATGGATTTTCTGTTTGCTGGCTCAATGCCAGCTGTTTTTGCGGTTTTTCCCCATTTTTTTTTTCAGATGGAAAGAATTCAAAACCCGCCACCAGCATGCAACATGTTGTGCTGCTGCATCGAATTGCAGGCACCCTAACTAATCCCTTTTTCGTTCCTTGTACCACACTGCTTCTCTGTGTTTGGCCTAAGCTCCCACTCCAGAACAGAAACACACGGTTCAATTATGCCAATGTTATCACCCTTCGGTTCCTAATAAACATGGTCCGTTTGTTGTTTTAAGTCGCTGTATGTATGCGGTTTGAGTGGTTTTTGGATTTATCTGTTCAATTTTGGTTTAACTTTAAACAAATCTTCAACAATCCCATTTCTTGTCCGCGTGAGGATGAAATACCGAGCAAGTAAGCATGAGAGCGACCTTATACACATAAAATGTATTCCCTTAGTTCGCTTGTTGTGCGTACGGTACGTGTTTCGAAACGAAATTGTCCTATCGCAATGCCTCTTTGATTTTCGAGCCTGCCAATGCTGTCACCCAGCCTGTCACGGCCATGTAGGTTACATTTTTTGTGCTACTGTTCTACGACAAACTCACTCCACATAATAAAGAAAACAGTTAGTCATAGTCTAACACGTTCAGCGCAGTGCAGGAGAGCACCGAAAACTCTGTTGTATTGTCCGGGGTGCCGTTTCGAACAGGAAACTTTTTCCGCAGCTGATGCTGCAGTTGTCCGCCGGGATAAAAGAGGCGTAAAACATAAGACCTCCACTTTTTGTGAACCTTCCTGGTGTTTTGGCGCGAAAAGGCGCAATAGTGCCATAAAGTGCTGATTACTCATTTTTGATGGCCGAATCTGATGCTGCTGGTCGGTTAGAGCGGTTGCTACAAACAAACGTTATTTTCGTAGGTAAAACGAGTTCGATTGAAGCAGAAATCTTGAATAATTTACTAACAATGCATTTTTTTTAACTTTAGAGTTTGGTGTAGAAAAGTTAAACAAAGGTTTTAAATTTTTAAACTAATATTTCAGAGATAATTATATTTATAGAAGTTTATTATTGCTTTTTTGTTGAAATTATGAAGCATAATATTTTTCAATCCTGCGTAACTTCATAACCAGGAAAAAGTTGCATTGATTATTTCGCATACTGTATATTTGATATTCTGGAAAATATATGTTAATGGATAACTCAACTTATCAATGTTGTTTTTTAAATCTTTTTTAAATAATGGTCTGATTTAATTCATTTATTGGTATATTCTTATAGATCTTAAGAACAAGCCGTGTTTCACAGAAGCTGTACATGAGATCTGAATAGTTGTTCATCTTACACTTCAACGAAGCGAACTAGTAAAGTGATTACAGAACCGAAAGGAACCACTTTCATCAAACAGCGGTGATAGAAATGGCACCCCTATAAGTGCATAATTCTATACCGAGCAAAGTTCTTTCACGACCGCCTTGCAAGGAAAAGAAGACTCGCGTTTAGAGCCAAACGAAGCAAACAAAAGACCCTCCTACTGTGCCTTTGTCGTGGCACTGCTGTGCACCAGTAAAGATGCACCTTCTGGTTTCTACCAGGGAGGAAATAGGCAAAGCATCGAACAACCGAACAGCAGCGACTGAACTGAAGCCGCAGCGCGATAACGCAGTCTCGCCTCAAGTTCGTTTATCCATTCTCTCGGAGGCGAAGGAGCGTGCTTAGGGGTTCTTTTGCTTGCAGTCGTCTTGTGGTTCAAACAGTGGAGGTCTCCCATCGTCGGAGGTCGTCCCTGAACCGCTTTTTAGCGGATCCATCCAACGACCGCTGCTGTGCAGTCGCATACGTTGCAGGGCGCGTGGACGATCGATTCCGCGGTTTCTTCGGCAAGGTCATGCACCCCGACGGTGCACCCTTCAGGCAGACACGAAACCCCAATGTAGACGCGCCACCGAGCTGAAGTGCCAGCGAGGCCAGGCGGCAACAGAAAACGAGCTAGAACGGTTTGTCGACGATGACTAAACTGGTTCTTGCGGGAGATGAATATTGCACAAGTCAACTGTATTCCGTAGATCAAGAAACGAACGCCAAGGAGGTCTAAAGCAGCGGGTGGGCGAACCAGTGCAAGCAGTGCCCTTTGCGGCTGCTAGCTATCGTCAGGTGCAGGTTTGGTTTAATTAAAGGTTCATCCGCCCTGTTTGTCCGCTATCGGCGCTGCTTGCCTGCCTGTTGTAACAAATCTACTCCCAAAGGTGGGCGAACGGACGACTCTTGTGTAGGAGGTCTATTCCGCCCAAGGATAGGACTGCTCTACAAATACTTGCCTCAGTCTACTGATGGCAGACAGTGTAGAATGATCTTTTTTCCGACGAATGCAGTTGCAATAGAAATAAATTGCTGTTCTTACTTGCTACTTAAGACGAGAAATAAACCTCAACAAGCTTTTATGTTTAGCAATCATATAAAATTCAACAAAGCTGTAAACTAGGAACAGGAACATGAAGATACGTTACTTGAAATGAGAAAAACACAGGTTTAATTTTTAATCTATGCACGTCTGTACAAGACCAATGCAATCTAATCTCGAACATTGAAAGCAACGCCGCAGATCGGTAATAAAAACCCACAACACTTCAATCGAAAACCAGTTCCACCACCCTGCTTCGGACCGGTTCCGAAACAGTTCTTGCATAAGCCCAACCAAGTACATGATGGTCTTAGACGTTACGGGGCACGAAACGACGATTCATATAAAATGTATTGGAAACAAACAGAAGAAAAAAAAGCTACTCACCTGAACTTTCTTTCACTGTAGAACGATGCTAGAAAACTCGGAACTGGCACATCCTTGACAGTGGTTTTGAATTTAATGAAGTCGAACCTTCCGGAATGCGATGGTTGTACGGCGGAAGAAGATGGTCTCGTGGAAAACCGGAGCCCCCTAGCCGAGGCTACTCCGAGACGCTGGGGCGGCCGCTGAGACGTTGAGGAAGATGCACGGTTCGGTCGCTTACGTTGACTTCGTAAGTTTGTTTAGGTTGGATTTATTATCGCGTGAGCAGTAGAATTCCAACCAGCAGCTCCGGGGAAAGATATACCAATGGAGTTGCTTAAAATCACTTATCACTTTATCTCCAAAGCCGTTTCAAGCGTAGACAAACAAAGCGTGGTTGTGATCTTTATGGTCAACGATGGCTTCCCCAACTATGAGGTGCCGTCTTCCGGAAGGCGATAACTGTGGACAAAAAAAAAGAAGTTTTTAACGAATGCCGTTGGGGACTGCTTTTCCAGGGGCAAAACATATTAACATACTACAGTCGTACGAATCGCGCAACGCCGTATGATGCCCGATTGTCTTTGTGGCCATGAATTCTAAGTTGAACTCAAAGGACGCAGTTCAATAAGGCAGTAATAGATTTTCTATAACGTTTGTTTAGTGCATAAATCAGTTTTTTTGTCAAACAGCTGACACTTTTTAAAGATATCATAATACATACTTTTAATTGAGAAGAAGGAAAGCTCAATATTTAGTATGAATGTTACTTGCCAGAATATCCTTATCGAATCTGTATACATTCCAACAAGGATCCTCTTTGGTAGGGAACCTGTCAGTAACCCTCTGTTTTACAGAAGTGTTATGCTCAGCTCGTCTAACCAATACTTTTTTTTATAATATGTAATCCAACACAAGAGAGTTCACCAAAGGCCACATTGAGGGGTGTAAAACAATTGGAAAGAGCTTACCAAGAATCGTACGCAGTTTTAGGCCTTGTTTTTTTCTGAGTAAACAGTTCGACAGCTCAATAGCATCTCCAAGTCCCACTTTTTCGAACACAGGCCTACAGACACACACACACAGAGGCATCAGTTCGACCACGCTTCACCATCAGCTGCTATACTACAGGTTCCGCTGACACCGCGCTCCAAGCTGAGGGTGCCAGTGCAGAAACAAAAATAAACCCGGGTCACGTTCTGGTTTTGTTGCGCTCGAATTCGTATTTGTAGGGAAATACTGCTTTATTAGTGTATCTCGAAAATACGGATTTAATGTGCGGAAACAAGCTGGTTTGTTTCAAGCTTCGATATGTTCCCATAATTTTTGTAACGAATTGGAGTTGTTTTCAAGCGTCGAGTATGTTTGCCAAAACCAATGTTAAGGCTACTACGAAACGTCCCTTCAGCTGCTAGACAACGGCGCACACCACACGTACGCACTGCCTGCTGCGTTCGTGTGCGTGATGTAATGACACGCAATGCGGCGCGATGTATGGAAAAGTGAACAGTGGAGCAGAAGCTACACAGAAGAAAGAAAAAAAACAGCCACCCTCCCCACCCACCTCACCAACACTGCACCAAAGCGGTCTGCACACTTGTCGCGCTTTCCCTTCGGGCGAATGGCTTGCGGATGTCGTAGCGGGTCGCGGTTAATTATTCGTGGAAGCGAAAACCAAAAAAAAAAACATACTCCACTCCAACTATCTCCACAGCAGACGAAACACACGTTCACCGCGCTCTCGATGTGTGTACTGCACCCCGCCAGTGTATGTTCGCTTTGTTTGAGGGCGAAACGAGCTGGACGTGTTGTCGCCTTGGCAAACGGTGGGTTGGTGTGCAGCAAGGAAATCAACTACGGCAACGACGGCGATGGTCGGTCGCCCAGCAAATTTGACTGCCTTCGCGTTGTGAAACGTCAAAATTCTTAGTACAGCAAGGATACACTAACACCGAACCGCATCCCTGTTGTACGGCAAAGGACACCTCACTAACACACCGGCGTAGGAAACCGCAGGAAACACCGTGCCCGTTTTTCACGGTGCTGAAAATGACCTTCTTCCACACCAGAATTGGATTTCATCAAACAAAACGCCAACGCCGAATGCAACATGCGGCAGGGTTACGCAGAATGAACGACGGACAAAGACGGCGTGCATAAGAAAATGTATGATACCCCCGTTCACATCTTATTTTTTTACCACCCATTACAACCTAATTGCTCTGCTCCGAACGAATGGCACCAACGATTTGCTCTTTTGGTTCGAATCTAGAAGTTTTTAAAACATGCATCACCGTCCGCTTACGCATTCGTACGACTGTTGAATTAAAAGCTATCGATGCTACAAGGCTGCCCCGCTCAATTATTATTTTATAACCATTTGATATGCTCAAACCCACCAACCAACACGTTGACTTGAGGCGAAACACTCAACACCGATGCGAACCGTCCGAAGCACGATATCAAACTGTTTTCCCGACCGCGTTTTCCTATTCTAGTGTGGCGAATTCCGAGATGCACCAGCCCGGAAAGATCCGTTCCTAGAAGAGAAATTGCGCACCCAGTTCCGGGCAGATAGCGGCGACTACTGGTGTTTGGAACTCAAATCTCAACAGAAAAAGTAAAAGTTTCTGTGTCCGTGGGCACGAACGCAGGCTTGACGTACACCTACGTTTATTTGTTACTGGTTTTATTCTATTTAGCAGGTCTGCAATGCAAACATTACCAATGAAGCATGGAAAATATACTGCTTCAAATAAAAACACGAAATTCAGATGCTTCGCTCCGAACAGTATGCATATTGCATTTGTCTGATCAGGAATGTTACGAAAATATTGTGTAATAGAGTCAGCATCACAGTCACATCAAGGATCAATGATTTACAAAACATTGCTCCAAATTCCAACGGGCTTTTCAAGATCATGGATTTGTTCATACAAACCCTGTGTTTAAAAGAAATTCGACTGTATTTCAACTCCTGTCCAATGTGTCACCTCGTTTTTCGATCCGTTCCCAAAGGGAAGATCGTTTTGTTTGCAATGAAAAGCGTTTGTGTGCCATTTCCGACATAAGCAGGCGTTAAACATCAATACAGTCCTTTTCTGTGCTGAATTCTTTTTCATATAAATAGTGAAGTATGTACAAAAAAGCTGATTTTGTTTCAATTTTCTTCAAAATATTTGAATTATTGACATGCATTCTAACATCCCAAACTGTCATCTATCGTCCGAAAGCAGCACCAACACTATTTCGCATCGTCAAACGATCCAAGCGCGAACGAGAACGCAACAACACTCTGAGCGAGTGGGAAAACCAACATTTTGTCCATCCCCGGTCGGAACCTGTTCGAATGAAAGAGCCAGAATGAAGACGGTACACAGGCTACTCGCTCCCGCACGCTGCCCCGGTCTGGCCCGAACGGTGCACACTCGCTTCGGTGTGCTTGTGTGTTGCTAGCGGTTTTGACAGTTCAGTTGCTTCGTTCCGTTGGTAGTGTTCTGTTCGCAGGTAGAGCGAACCCTTCTTCGCGATCGCGACCGTCTACGGGGAAGCCTGTTTCGGTGTCCGCCATTTACTGCTGTGTTGTGTCCGTCCGTGCGTTGGTCTCTAAAACCGCGAAAGGTGGAACAAAAGTGCAGGCCATCGTTGCTAACGAACTAAACACATGTTCCTCCCGCGGGCAGTGCATTATGCATTTGCATCGTACCACTACGACTGTGATCTAGAATTCGTTGTCCGATCGACGGCTGCAGCAAAACACGACGACGACAGCGGCGCTGTGGCGCGTGTTCAATTCTCAATGCCGTCATAACATATCGCCCGATAAAAGCAGTTCAAAATTGAACCGAAAAAGTCCCAAGAAACCTAAAGAAAAGTCAGCAAAAAGAGCAACTCGTGCTGTTTCCATAACTTCGTAGGTAGGCCACACTGCTGTGAGTGTGTATTGGTCCCGCGGCTGGAACCTACCGGGAATCAATTTCTTGTTGTTTCCGTCGTTTCTTCCCGTCGGTTCTAGGCTGGCGAAAAGTGGCGGCTCTTCCAACCCCGTCTACCTGTTTGTACTGCGTTGTGTGTGTGTGTGTGTGTGTGTGCGCGCGGGTTTGTGTGCCTCCGCATGCAGCCTTGTATGTCCGCGCCAGGGCACTGCTGTGGGGCTTAAGAAGAGAACATAGCGAAGCAACGGCAGCAGCGGAATCGGCATCGCCATCAGCCGTGTGTGTTATTCACCTCTGTTCGTGGAACCGCAGGGAAGCGCGAGAAAGAGATCGAGCGAAAAACTCCCCCCGCGTTGGTCGGCGGAGTTCCTGCCAACGTCCCAGACGTCGCGAAGTGTTGTGCGTTCTCGCGGGAGCCAGCGGTCCCTGGCGGCGATATGACGATGATGTTGTGGATGACGGGTTGCGTACGAAAAGGTGCCTTAGGAGTTGAAGCCTAGGTCAGCTGGAAGAATAGGCGGTGCTCCTCTCGCTTCCCTTCCCGGCGAGCCACGGTAAGGGCACGCGGCCATCGACGTGTCGGTGGTGGTGGTGATATATAGCAAGGTTCCCGCCACCCGCTGCAGTGTGGCGTAACTGCGACGGTTCCCTTATCGCCATCACGATAGCGCACGCTTTGCTGGAATAGTAGCAAACTAGGAATATAGACGGACTTTCTTATCAGCAACGACTCGAGCCCGAGCATCTGTGTTTGTGTGTGTGAAGCAAGCCGTAGCTTCCTGGACTCACCCTGGGCCAGGCAAGCCTCCACCAGAGTTCGAGGATTACATATTCCCACATAGCCGGCAGAAAGGGAAACCAAAACAGTCCACCGATCGTCGGCCGATCTTCGAGCGCCTGGCGGTGGCACACAACGGGAAGCACCTTGCATCGGTAAGTACCGGGATTTCCCAAAGGTGTGATGTTCGCAAGAGCTTATCTGCTGTCTGCTGTAAACAGATGGTGGCACTACAACTCGAGTATTGTTGGATCCGCATGAAATCATCCCGCACATCTGAACTGAACCTCGCGGCCTACTGTGTGGAGTTGGCTGAGAAAAAAAAAAACCACAAGCTCGTTTGCATTTGACACGATAGAACGACAGAGACGGTGAGAGGTGGAAGTCGCCGAAGAAGTGAGACATCTTCCAGGGACGACGACGACGACGACGACGACGACTATGATTTTATCCACCGGGGTGGCCTACACACACCGCACACAGTAGTGACGGGGAGTATCGAGGCGTCGCTCGCCGTAGCTCCACGTCGCGATCTTCGCAGCATCCACCCGTCTCCGGGGCGCTGGAGGTCAACCGGTTCCATCGGTTGCGCGCGGCACCGTTCCCTTGAATCTCAGCTGAGTCTCAACAGCTCGAGGGCCATTTCCTGCGACCCCTAGACCGCAATCTGAAACAACCTGTTCCGTCCACGCCTTCCACTGCGATCGATGATGCAAGGAAGGTCGCTGGAGTGTTACCATTTAGCGATATTGACTAAAGAGTTCGCACGAGAATGCGTGACACAACCGAGGTGTCCCCCAAGGGGATTAGAATTTTGATGTTGGAAGCCCTTCGGAGCTGAATGCATTCTTGAACCCTTCGAAGCTGAATGCATTCTGCCGAAAATGTGAAATTACTTCCTTTTTTCTCTCTTTTAATTGGCCTAAATTTGTGCTTTTTCTCACCGAAAGCGGTGAGAAAACTCCACTCGTACACCCTTTACCGCGTTTCGTCTAGGTTCGTCTGCCGCCTCGCGAAACGCCTCGTCGGTGGCGAAACGAAGTTTTCGGATGAATGGAAGTTTCGTGTGAACTACTGCATAAGCTCCAAACATCATCATGGCCATCAAAGAAACATAGGAAACGAAACAAAAAAGGGCCTACATCCCTTGAAAACCGTTTCTCCCCCTCGATGATGATGGGGTTTGTTTTGGCCATTTAGTTTATCGAACTTTTTTGTTTTTTGCTCTCCTCCTGCACCAACATTTCTTCATCCAAATAGTGTCTTGACTTCCGCAAGTTTTCTTCTCTTGCGGACCCCGCCGGCGGATTCAGCAGGGGGGTTTGCACCATTTAAGGGCGCGCGTAGTGTACGCGCGGCCCCCCCGTTTTAATGGAGCTTTCCTTTCGGAAAAGTTGCTTACTGTCATCTTGCCCTGCCCCTGCCATTTGCCTGCCCGGACGGTTGAATGAGTGATTTTCCTCGTTTCCCTACATGGGTTTTTGTTTTGGCTTTTTTTTTTGGGACCCTGGATTTACCGTCACAAACCGTAGGCGTTGTTGAATATTGATCAAGCATGACGTGAAATGGTTTGTTCGCTAGTTGGGTGGATTTTCCACGCATCGCGTTTAACTAGTTTTGGTCCCCATGGGAGTGACACAGTTACGTTTCGGTACGGCATGGAGGCAAACATTAAAACTAATCAATCTTTCTGGAGCTAGGCGAACGAAAAATTGCCTTCAACAATTTCTTAAAAGTTCAAGATTGTACAAGTTCAACGATATGGCAATCATATTATTTTACATGTGTATAACCATTTTTTTTTATAACTTTCTTAAGTCGCGCTTCCCACCCCTTGTCGTTCGAGTCCTTCGAGTCGCATGTGGACCGGTTTTCGAACGAACAGAGCACGGGCAGGTGTATCGGCGCCCGAGGGGCCGATAGTTTTATTAGTCACCCACTTGGCGCCATGCGTTGGCCGACTTTTTGTTTTCATACTTTACTACCCATCATCAGCAGGGTAGCTTACTTTACCATTTTACAGACTGCTCCACTGTGCACCCCGATAAGGCACCAACACCCGCGTTACCGTGTTCTTTTTTTTTACCTCTTGGCGCGGCTGGCCTATCAATGAACGAACGACTAAGACACCGGGCCGCAGTGGGGGTGTAATTATATTTCTCCACCTTACAGAACAATGGCAGAGCGGGGGAGAATATTGTAGGTTTAAACGGCGGCACAGTCGTTGTTTTTTGTTGCTTTATTTCACCGTTTGCGCCCAGGTTTGATAAAGACAAGAAAGTAGACCTGCTCAGGGTGGGTTACTTTTAGTCATCAATGCCTCTTCCGCCTTCCTTGGATCAATGATGCGATATTGATGACGGAATGAACTAACCTTTGTTTTATCACCGAGGATTTTGGGATTTGTTGTTTTAAATCGTTCGCTCTGATAACGCCCGGTAAGAGAGATGGATGACCTAGGAAACGTTTTTTTTTCCTAGTGACTAGAGGTTGATTGATTTCAGATATGATCAGATTATCTAAAATTATGTTTTCTCCCTCGAGCCATTTTTGCAAGAAATTAGAGTACTTACACATTGGTAACGAATGCTAGGCAGCAGTTGTTGCAGATGACACGCAGTTGTGAATGGATGCTAAACTTCCTACAACGGCCCACACATCTCCTGAATCGTTGAATGTATATCACTTTCCATTTCCTTACCGCAGAAAAAAAAAAAAACGAATAGGAATAATCCAACTAAGCGTAGGATCACTTTTCGCTCGAGCATCGTCTTACGTCCATTTGGATCTGGACCACGATCGAGCTTTTTTTTTCTCGTTGCCGTTCGAACCCCGTACTCTGCGTGGATCTCCCGCTGCCGATCAGAGTGGCGGACCGACCATCGAGAAATCGAAAGTACTGCTCGATCCAGAGGGGAAAAGCAACCGCTGGGAACGGGGAGAGGATTCATGTTGGGTGTTAATTTCCTGCTTCCTACGCGCCGCCGCGGCTGCTGCTAACTAAGAAGAAGGAAGAAAAAAGCCCCACCGCTTAAAGCTATACTTCTCGATGTATAGCGCTCGAAAGTTTCCTGCCACGTATCGAGTGCCATTTTTATCGAACCGCGCCGCCCTTTCGTGGCCACTCGCGGGGAATCGGTGCTGAAGCCCATGCGATCGATCTCCGGATGGGTTTCCGTGTCCGATGCTGACCCTTCTTTGCTAGTCGGACGGGTGTCATTTACACATTTGAAAACCCGCTAAATATTTTCAAGACAAAAAAGAGGTGCAAACCGGAAACGGGAGCTTTCGTACGGTTTGGCGGTTTACGTTGGTTGAAAGAAACCCCTTCTTCTTTTTCAGAGAAGTTGAAGAATTGGTATATCATTGACCTCGTAACAGCAGCAGCATTCACACAACCCGTTCGATAAGACAGATTAACGTCATACTTCCTCTCTGGCGATGTCTGTGGCCGATGAATCGGTGAAGACGCCGTAAGCTTCTCCGCCAGAAGAATATACTCAGCGATCGCGTGATTACGACCGAAGATGACGACGGTTCAAACCGAGAAGCTCGCCTTGCGAGAGTCGGGTCGGTTTTCCTACGCTGCAGCCTTTTCACTCGCGTGCAATAAGCAGTGCATTAGAATCGTCACCAGACCACCGTTGCAGAATCCATCACGATGCACCTTCAGCCATTTGTGTGCGGCCTCGTCGCGGATTGCCCAACCATGTGTTTGTGTGGTTGAAGTGTAAGCCTGCATACAAAAAAAAAAAAAAACAACCCTCCCTATGCCGCACAAGTGGCTGTGCAGGTAAGACAAATTGTAAACACACGACCGTGTGTGCCTTACTTTAAACCGTGACGATGGTGCTCTCCAACGGAAGGAATAATGGTGGATGGTGCGGCCAAGTGAGTTACTGGGGTATGGGTAGGGCGAAGGGGCAGGGTTGCAGCGCTGCACAATGAGCCATTCGTATGCATATTGCATGTGCATGTTTTCCGTTCGATTCTTTTTGCACGTGTGTTCGCCACAAAGCTTCGGAATCTGCCGCATGATGTTGTTTAGCAGAAGTTTTTACTGGATAAAGTTTTGAAATCACGCGATCCTTGGAACATACGGGTAGAATAGAAAAAAAAACTGCGTCTTGGTGCATTACAGTGTTTTTTTACATGTTTTTAAAAACTATGGTTTCTACCAAGTGCAAAGTTAGTCTTATTTTGAAGGAGATAGAATTAAATGTAGCAAAATTTAATGAAATGAAAACAATAATTGCAAAACTATATTGTTGAGTATCTCACTGTAACAAGAATTTGCTATGGAATGTGATTGCAGCTAAAATACAGCCACAGTAGTGTTGAGAATGATGGCTAGAGCAAAGGACCCGCCGTATAAACCACCGTGCAATAAATCAGAAAACGCACCGAGAAACGCAAAGGAGAGACCGTAGGCGTAGGAGAATGTCCAACGAAGAGACACGAGGCGGTAAGAAACAAGGAACGAGCTAGGGCAAGTCAGTGGCAAAAAGAACGATAAGCAAGGAAGGTCGAAGCTAGTTTTTTTATCAGCTCATAGAAGTTGCACCACAGCTCAAAGTTCAGATCAAAGGCAACTCAAATACCAGCTCAAGGAACAGCAGTAATCAATTCTTCTTCTCAAGAAGTAGTTGAAAAGCTAACTATATGAAAAATAGCATTCTAATAAGGTTTTTTTAGAATCCTTTACATCAGAAAAAGAATGACAATATTTTAGAACAGGAAACATAACGACTGCAGTGAAATTCATCTCACAGCATCCACCAACAATGAAGAAGGAAGAAGTAATAAGGATACATAGAAACCACTTTTATTTTGGATCTTTGCGATTTGCAATAGAGAATATTATAGAATTAAAGCATAAGATAAGGATTAATAGGAATAGTCCATTGAAGAATCGTAGTCTCTACTGATAGTCTTTTAACTCTCACTTGAAACGTATTATTAAATTCCTCCAAAGTACTCTGATGTTGTCGAAGTTTACTTACCACAACTCATACTTTGTATCGAAATACAGCTTCACTATCATCAAATTAATGAGTTAAAATGATTGCCAGTGATCGAGTAGTGATGCTTTAAAGTAACTTAGTTATTGAAGCATCTGCACGCATCACGGGTTTTATTGTCTGCTTCTTCCGGTTCGACTCCATCCCGCCGCGACGATCGTATGGCGATAATTGAAGATGTTGCTTCCAATATATCTGGTCAAGAATGATCGAATCATCGTCTCCGCAGCCGATCGTCTCGCGATCATTTGGCAAAGGCAGTGCGACAAATCAAATCACGTACAACAGCACCATCGAGCCGTGCTTTCCAGTCTGAAATACGAACCAATCCAACGGTTTTTTGCTTTTTTATATTCGCGTTCTCTGAACGGCGTCCACTTTGGAGTTGGAGCGCGTGAAAACGATCGCGGAGGAGGCACCGGTCGTCGTTAGCGGTCGTCGTTGACGATTTGTGGCGGCGTTTGTCGCACGATGTCGCTGATTCCATCGGAGGAACGTGCGAGTTTTTTTTTTGCTGTCCTGTTGTTGGCTTTCATCTAAAACCAACCGTCAACTGCGCACGGACGCAATCCGTGCGATCGATCAGCTCCGGCCCACGCAAAACTCCATCCGGAACAAGGTCTCAACCGGCGCAGTTGGCTGATACTTCGCGATTGGGCGGGCCGTTTTCGAGACTGTCGAGATTGTTTGACGACGGCGACGACGATTAGTGCTGTGTTTGAACTGGGTTGGTTTTTTTATCATCTGACTGGAGTCGCGGCATCGATTGGGCGCTTTTTTTTTGTTCTTCCTTCCGTTGCAAAATGCGTGCGTTGGCGGCGGGCGGTGATCGGTGGTAGTGATTTTTTCGGATGAACTCGGGTCGTTCGGTGACGTCACCGAGCCGGTATGGTCGAGGCTGTCACAAATTCCGAGCATACACGTACTGGGTGGGACGTCTAACGATTAGAAATCATTTGGTGTGCCTTCTGTGGGTTGGAATGCTAGATAGATCGGTTCTTTAGTACGTTTTGTAGCGAGGCGTGAGACGGTTGTCAAAAATGCTTCAAATACTGCAATTTATATGTTATTTATGAGTTCTTTATTTACATAAACAAGGAGGGTCGATATTAATTCCTTCCTTTCAGAAGCATCTTTTTTGAATAGTAAAAAAACGAGTTTGAGCCGAGGAATTCAACCAAAATTTTAAATCATCATCATTTTGTATGAATCAATCGAGCTTTGATCCTCTGCTTATCAATGCTTTTTTTATCAAACACTTGTTATACTGGAAACATTTGCTTTTGCATTTCCCGCTTTGAACAGCAGCTTTGACCGAGCCTAAGAAAATAAAATGATAATAAATCAATATATCAAGTCCACCAAACTGATTTATGGCACGACTCCAATAGTTTTTGTCCTCTAAAGACCGTCAGAACTGTATAGAAAAACGTGCACCAAAGCTACCGATGCAAAGATAATTGCACATCAGTTGAACATTGTTTTGTTTCCATTTGCGTGTGTTATTATTGAAACACTGAGGCAAATTCCTTTAAACGTAGGAGTATTTTTTAAGTTCCAAAATATCAAAGTCAAATCCATAATAATTCACTTAAACCAATTAACAAACGGACAAATGGTTCATTAATTTTTATTTTCCAATTAAGATTTCATCTGTCATTAATGGTCAATATTAGTCGATTATTTTTTATTTAATTCGCATAAGCTTTCTTGACTAGATGAGAAATACCTAGACTTTAATATATTTAAGTTTTTATTTTAAAATCAATTATGATATACTTTCACTTGTCAAAGGAATAGTTATAAATAATTAAGCTATATTTTTCTCAAAAGCTTTACATTAATGAACAACACCCCATTATCTTTTGTTACATCCATGACACCTATTTTTATACCTATAAATCGCAGAAGCAAACTCCATTTATTTGTCCCTTGCAAACATCATGTCACATGATGGCAAGCATAGTTCAATCTGTGCCAAAAAGCTACTGCTTAGCCCTTTCAAAACGCTGCCTGGGGAGGCTTACGTAGAAGCGCGGACATACGCACCAGAAGGCCACCGTTCTTCTGTCCGTGGGACGTTTATACTTCCACTTCACGAGCCTGGCAAATACTTTTTGCTTTATCTTCATTCCCTTGCCTGCTACCCCCGGTTGGTCGGCTTGGCGAAGCCCTACAGTAGCACCGGCGGACTTTCTTTAGCATTGGGTTTCCCTTCCACTGTCGCCAACGGTAGCGAAAAGTGAGCGTAAGAAAATGCGCGCACCAAGCGGGTTTTAAAACAAAATACGATAAAAAACAGTTGCTAGTTGCTCCGGACGGACCTCACTTGTTGCGTGTATTGTTGGTGCGGAATTCGCCCCCCCCCCCTTAACGGTGTGCACTTTAAAATTAAAAGATTTTCACTCGCGAATCGGATCGTGCATCCGCCTGCGACACTATTTTCTTAGCGCTATTTCCGTGCGTTCCGTTTCGCAGTTAGTTCCTCGTTGTCGTCGTCGTCGTCGTCGTCGTCGCTGATGCCCGGCAGATTTACTCGTAGCCTTTTTGGCGGAATGTGAATTAGCTACGCAAGGGTGGAAAGCAGAAAAAAAGATCAATGAAAGCTTGCTTAAATAAAATAGATTAACGAAATTGGTCGATTCGTAGACAAAATGTTGCGGCTCCTTAAGAAAACGAGATACATGAACGAAAATGCTCAACATCGCAATGTGCGGCTTGCTAGCGAACTAAGGAACTATCTTCCTTCGGTTTTTGTGCACCTATTGATCGATCGCTTTTCTTTCGTTTTCGTCGATGCATCCCCGACATGCACTATCAACGAGGAAATGGTTCGAAAACGCTTCACGAATCGAAGTGCAAATTGTTCCACCCAGCGCACCAGATGGAATTGGAAGTATACGGCACTGCGCTGCGTAAGGAAAAGGGTGGAAAGAAAACTCGACAGCGCGTATGGAGCAACCGCGCAACCATTGCATCCGGGACCTGAGATCCGGAAGGTTTGAATGAGGGTTTTCCTCATCCGCGGCCCTTTTCTCTCCCTTTTTTTCCTTCCACCCTTGTGCGGGCCACGCAAATTTGCGGACGACCTTCACGTGCCTGCTTCTTCAGTTTCGTTTGCCTACCATCTGCTCCCCGCTTCCCTTTCGATGCGGGTACGCTGGCGATGTTTTACAGTTGCGGTTCGGTTCAGGGTCGATCGGCGTGTTCGATCTTGGCTGGTGCGCGAAATTAGCAGTTCGAGGTGAATTTGGAGGAAACCTAATCCTTTGGAGCCGCCCAGTGATGGGAGAGGAAGAATGGAGCAGACGAGTATTAACAAACGTTTTTTAAACGCATTTGGAGGCGTTCAAGATGGTTTGGGTCACGCCGGAAGTTCATTCAGTGTACGATTTACGAGAACCAGTGAGTTTTTTCGACGAGAAACAGAGAAATGATGATCTTAAATACAATTCTTGGATTTTTATACATATCTTAAACTTGTTCTGTTTACTGGTGGGGCTGGCCGAGAGCGTCCACCGGTTCTAACAAGACCTACGGAGGCATGGGTTCAAATCCAGACTGGAGTTCCCCAGGTACGAAGGACTAACAATCCCCGTAAGAAGGTAGGCTTGACCAAACGACGGTCGTTACGCCAAGAAGAAAAGAATAACGCTGTGTTGTTATTATTGAAAAAGAAGGTTTTCACACTATTTATCCATTTCTTGAATTTACATGAGAATTTGAATTTCGTGTACACATTGACAAATCCCACTCCCTCCGCATTGCTCGATTTTATTTGCACAAACCATGCAGACTTTCGTGTCATGTTTGAAGGCCAGCGAGTAAATATTGGTTCGTCGAGTACCGTCATTCAGCAGTCGTCTTTAGCGTCAACGTCCTGGTGGTCATATGGTACGCAAAATAGCGTCATTTTTCTTTCCGTCAGTCAAGCTCCACCGGGTAGAACAAGCCTTTAGCGTGCGCAGACTTATTTGTGCGTGCGTTGTGCCGATTTTATGATGGCGCGATCAGTTGTGGACAATTGTGAACCTGTGAGTCGTAAAGGTGATTTTTTCTTGCTTCAAAAATTACATTTCGGAATCATTGAAAAGCCCAGTTACACGCCAGTGGTGGAAATGAATTAATTTCTTCAACACTCATTGACTTCCCGGACGAACCGTTAACAAAACTGCCACACTCGAATAGCTAAGATATTTCTGTTACTCTCGTCGTCTTTTACTGCTGAAGCCTTTTTTTATTCCACGTTTTTTGTTTGAAGCAATTTGGAGCACCTTTTCTTCAGCTCGCTCGCAACAGACCACCAGATCGTTCCTTGAGGCGATGAAGTCGTTTATTTTTTTTTTTTCGTTTGTAAGAAGCAAACAGAAAAATGGCCAGAATCCAGTGTGGCAAACCAGGAGGCAGGGAGGGGGCAGTCCATCAGTCACATACCGCCGACCCAACCATCATCACCCTTGCGTCCTGCAGGTTCGCCAACGTTCGGCGTCGTAATTACGGTCGCTTAAATTGAATGACGAGTATTTGCGAGAAATTAACCGTAAATACAACACACATCTTCGGCACGTCGCGGGATGGAGCGCTACTTCTTGGAGTCGCCTTGCGGTACGCAACTCGCCACTTCGTCTGTTTTTTTTTCCGTCGCCGCTGCTTTGGCCGACTCTGCACTACGTTCGCTGCCCCATTGGAGCGGCATTGGAAGAAAATGAACTTGAACTGCGAGCGAGGAAGCGTTGCACAACGGAAAGATGAAAGACCGGACTGACCGGCGGTTGGTTACTGAACCCTGCGCGAGGTCCAAAAACGGAGTGTCAGAGTCTGCGGGTTTCTTTTGTGTGACGCGCACTGTGGAGGAACTATAGCTACTGGTTTATTTATTGTATATTTTTTGAGCTGAGATTTTGCTTCTACTTTACTAAATTGGAACGGTGTTCAATGATCCAACTCGGAGGAGTGCTTGGTGGCGCAGAGTGAAGCTGTCAAGTATCAGTCACTCAGTCATAATTCGTATGATTTTGGGAACACCCCCGCGAAGCGATGGAATGTCGTTGGCCATCTCCAGAGTTCCCGGGAGGCCTATTGCCGTCCCAATCGATCGAACAGTGTTCCGCCGTTCTTTCTTAATGACGTTTGAGAGCTTTTGCCTCCTGGCCTCGAATCGAACTTGACTTGAAGCTAAGGAGCAACCTTAGGCTTGGAGCAACATTGTTTCCAGTTGAAATGGAGTGTTGTATGTGATGTAAAAATTAGCATAGTTAAACAGTGCTGTCTTACCGTGACCTTCCTTCCACCCAGCCCGTTTTGGATGTGTTTACTGTTCGTCCCGCCAACGCGCGTCATTCAGCTGTCTTGCCTTTTTCGGCGTCCTGTTAACCCTTGAGAGTGTGTGGCGAGTCTCGAAAACTGCAAAATACATTGCCTAGATATCATACTCTAGGTTTTGTAGACTCATGGATATTGGTTATTTCATGGATTTGAATTTAGATACGAATTATTTCGTTCGCACAACCGTTTATCATAACATAGTTATAAGGCGTTTTGGGCATTAACTGGAGGATTGTAGGTCAACTGTAAAATCCTTTAAAAAATACTTATTCCAAAATTACAGAAAGGGGAAATAAGACTCTTTGCCGAAAACCTAAGGGTTAATATTCCTCATACCATTCAAACGGTTCGTTGTTTCGTCGATGATGGAATCGGAGTAATAATTTCTCTTCATTTGCGCCAATCGGTGCGAAGATTGGCGTCCAACCACGAACGAGGATCACTTCGCAGTGCAAGGCCATCGAGCAAGTTCATTGCTCAGTCCTCCTGTACCCTTACGAGCAACGGTAAACCTCATCAGATGTTCAGGTTCGGCGACCTTCGGCTGTGCGTGTCTTGGCCCACCGGAAGACTACGAACTTTGTCCGGTTGTGGAAACGGTGCATGCGCTTTCGGGCAATTGATTTATGAACCACGGTTTGCGACTTCTCGATGGAGGCTGAATGTCGCCCTCATCTCGCGGAGGTTTCTTTGAAAGTGCCCCGCGCACAAAGAGAGCGAGTTTATTGAACGCATCGCGCCTGGAATGACCACCGATCCAAACGGGAAGTGACCGGTGACGTTGGACAGTGACATACTGGGGATTTTGTACTTGGGATTTTTTTTTTATTTCCAAGGTAAATCGTTCTGTAATTTATACCTTATACCCGCAAATTGTAGCTTCATCTTGCCACTAATTTATTTTTACAAAGTTACAAACAAACTTCTAAAGCTGTCTGTTAGAATGCTTTAAAAAGATCTTAATCATGCTCTGCCTTTCGCTTATTCTATATTCCATTTTTCCAATCGGTACAACTCTTCTGGTATTAGCGAAGGCTCACTTTCTCATGTGTGTTGTTTAGTAAAGTGCATTTTTCTTCGTTTTTAAATTTTCTTTTCTTTTGTCAATGATTTATTTTCAAAATATTTTTAATAGAAAGGTAACAGTTTTCAATCATGTTTATGTTATTTAGTACATAAATAAGAAAAGCTATTCTGTGTAGTGCACAATTCATTCTGCATAATGCTGCAGTACCTACCATCATCAGCATATGCCAGTCAGTATTTTGTGTGTCGACTATTTAGCTGCCACCGGCCGTAACTCTCTATTCTTTTTGATTGATTATATTTCCTAGTTGTAAGCGGTGAACTGCGCAACGATTTTTCACCGTTGAACCGTTTACAACCGTTAACGTCTTCAGCTTCAGCTCGGGGGGTTATTTCCGAAGGGCCATTGTTTCGTCGCCGGCTCCGCTCGGCCGGTGTAAGATAATGGTAGCTAGGTAGGGCCTGCAGTTCAGTAGAGAAAGAGAGAGAGAGAGAGAGCCCCGACCTGGACAACCGGAGGCTACGACTTCCAGCCTTTGGAACCTCTGGGATGGATGGTCCGAGGATCTGAATGGAGGACCGCAACGAAAGACTTTCTAACCACCCGGTTTCCGTTAAAAGGCGTTTCAGTTGTCCCCCTTTCCTATGCACACAATGCACGGAAAGGTCAGTTGTTTTCTCCCGCTCCCACCTCCCTGCCTCAGTCGTTCCCAATAGATGACTTAGTGAGATTTTAACAACGCTACAGACCACTGACTCCTTTCCCGTTGGGCAGTTATTTGCACACTTCGTCTCGTTGCTTTGCCAATCGAAGGCGGGGGGGGGGGGGGCAGCCCTTCCCTGAACCATGCAGCAAAGGCAAGAGAAAAAAAAAAGGAACGCACAGATTTAAGTCTCTAGGAAAACGGGCCGACGGTCGACGGGTTTCGATTGCAGTTTCGGTGCAATTCGGTGCAATTTTATATTTAAATTGTGCTGCCGCTGCTGCACGCCGCGATGCTGCGCTTGCGAAGTCGAGGCCATCGGCTTGTGTTCACTTTGCCGTTCTTTTTTTTTGTTTTATCCCCGCCGGAGAATGGACAGATTTTTTCGCGCGTGGTGGTTTGCTTCTTCGCGTGTCCCGGGGTATTCTGTTACTTGTTGTTGTGTAATAATACAACGTGGATGCAACCATGTGAAAAGATTGGATGGTAATGGTTTAGATTAGGGTACAAGAGAATTTACATTATTTTTTATAAGACAGGTTTCATCAAAGTATGAGTTATGAAATGCAATCGATTTTCCAATCGAAGCTAAAAAGCTTAAACCAAGTCCTTACGTTTTCGCCAAAACGAGGTTCAAGAAAATCTACACTATCCTGTAATTAATTTACTTTTTTGATTACTGCGCTGCTCAATGACTCATTTCATTTTCCCACCCGTTTACCTCCATGGTCGGGCCGGATCGTGCCGACATACCAGTTAGTATGACTCATCCCATGTCGTTTGCAGCGATTTTCCCCTCCGCCGGTCCGGCCCGGTGACAGGGAAGTAATACATTATGGAAAACTGATCTAAATCTGGCCAACTGCAGCGTGCGCAGGAGCGCAGGGATCCTCGTGCCTTCTTGGTGTACTTGCATACGTTTGCCTCGATGCTGCATTCCGTTCCGGCAGTGTAGTGTGTGTGTGTGTGTGCCGGGGGATCAACTAAATTTGTGCCGAAAGCCGTGGCCGGAGATCGCAGGTTTATCTCCTTGTTGCATGCCTTTTAGCATTGCAAAACGATGACTGTCGTCGTTCTCCCACTTTGTCTTCGTCGTGGACGCCGTCGATAAAGACCTTGCGCCAGGGTAGAATCAACAGGCACAGAGAAAACGTGCCTGGTTCGCGGCAGCCTCACGACAAGAACAACCTTGGAGGGATGGATGGAGCCGACCGTCAGTCGCTGCGGCCTTTCCCCGCCCTCCTTAGGAAGCAGCACACATTTTTGGGCAAGATTAAGCACGGAGAAAGGGAAGGGTAAGAGTGCACGAGCCAACACTACACTAGTTTAAATCTGATCTCACCCCGAGTGCGTGTGCAATTTGCAAGACAAGCTGTGCAGCTTTGCGGAATCTAACCACTCGAACAATTACTCGAATCGAAATAGAACTCTTCGGCGGACTCCTCCAAGTACTGGGTCGTCTAGGCGGTGGGACGTTACGTTACTTCTTGTATACTTGTTGGCACGGATTTGGGTAGGGCTTACTTACCTGTTGCTGCTACTTCTTGAAGGCCCGGGAGAACCGGGCGATGCGTTGAATGGAGGTTAATTATGTTTCATATTTTATTTGCCTATTGTTGTTTAGAGCAATGGTACCGCCCGGCAGCCAGCTTTTGCCCTTCCACTGCGGTTGCGACTGCTTTCTTTTGCTTCGCCATCCGCAAAACAGGCCGTCGTCGCGATCGTGCACGGGTGTAAACTGTGCCGTACATGTTTTGCAAAGTTTTCCTCCTACCTTGATTTTTCTTGCTTCTGTGTGGTAAAACGATCGCAAAAAAAAGTTATTACAAGGATGTTACAAAGTAACCGGTATCATGAAATGCAGTTTCATTAAGCGCAATACGAAATATTAGGAAATGGCAAATGGTATTAGGAAAAAAAATGTTTTTTTATGTTTACAGTGGAAAACAGCGACTTCTTACAAAGACAAAAGATATTATTCAGGATGGAGAATATTTTTTCTTCTTCTTTTTAGTATGTATGTATTTTCACACATGTCGACCTTTAACTAAGACTCAGAATTACTAACTCAGGATATTTACATTAAAACAACATTTTCATGAAGGAATCGAAACTTATGGGTTTTGTGAAAAAATTTCCCTTGTAGTGAAGCGACACGAACGAAGAAAGACTATCCCCTTGAAGAACTGTCAAATATGGTGCGGTTAGACGTTGTAAAACCCTGTATAAATGCAAAAAATTATTTCGAACTTAATAACGAATTTTAATAATTTGTCGCTGCACTATAAAGTATGTGTAATTAAGGTAATATTTTACCGTTCTGTTGTGAAAAGTCAATAGAAATTGTCACAGTTATCGTTTACTTTGATTTTCCTACACCGAAACCGAAATGAAATTTCATTACAGCACGTGAAATTCATCACCGGTTGTAGCACGGGTTCCCACACAACATTAATGCCTAATTAATTTCCTTCGCCAGCACTTCTTTATCGCACTTATTACTCAGCTCATTGTCGCCAACGTGCAGCCTTTGCTTTTCCGTTTTTTTTTTTGCATGCAAGTGACGAAAAATGAAAACGTCATTCCTCCTCCACCCTTCGCGGGAAACGTGCTGCAGACTTTGGTAGCTACGCACGCATCCGCATCTTTCAATCCCGAAAGAGGTAATGAATTACAAATTGTTGCACCGAGCTGTGCCAGGGCCGAGCCACAGCACACAGGGCATGAAGGAAAAGGAGACCAACGTTCGGTGGCTTTGGGATGGGAGGCGGCAAGCCAAGTCGTCTCCCAGTCGGCAAGCAGCAGGAAGAAAAATGTCTTCCCGGCACGCGATTTCCTTTCACCGGCCGAAAAATGCAAATGCATCGGGGTCGGCCTTTTTTGCCTTTGCGGTGGTTCCTCAGTCTGTACGGAGGTATAAGCGAAACGATGCACCTAACCCTTCAATGTTTGTGTCGTTTTTGTTTTCTTTTCGCTTAAATAGTTTTGATCATCGACGAATGTTCTTGAACCAGTTCAGCCTTTCCACCAATTTCATTTAGGATTTAACAACTGTTTGATACAAACAAGAATTTACTGCGAATTGTAGAAATTGAATTGAATTGTTATTTTTCGGTTTTGTCCGTAATGTAGTTTTATCAACATAGAGAATCCTTTGATCATTCACATATGAAGGGCTCAAAATTAATACAACTGCATGAATTGTAAACAGCTCAGTGTGATTTTGTCTAGCATAAACGACTAATTATATTCAATCCTGAACCCACGGGGCTGATGAGGCTTGAGTGGTTCAAGTACAGTTGAATCTGTCCAAATATTCTGAGAGTATAGTCATACATTTGAATTCTTTTTATTTGTATGATCTATACAAGAGTTCATGGTGTAAAAATCACCGATAATGGCAATTTATACCGTCTTCAGCTGAAAATATTTTAGTCAAGGGAGTATTTGTTTTGAATGTTCGTTAGTGATAAGAATATGATTTCTCCAACATATTCAAATCAGTATTTCACCAAGTTAAGTTAGCTCCACTACTACTCAGAAGTGCCGTTGTATCTTTTTCAATTGTTAGGTAGGATTGCTTTTTTTTTAATGAAAATAATCATGCAGTGTTTAAAGCACAAAATCCTGAGAAGGGGAATCACAGAGATTGTTTTTGAACTGAGTTTTGTTTTCCTCCGAAATAAAAGCCTTGTCCACTGAAGGGTTCAGATTGCACGCTACCGAAGGAAACCCCAAAAATAAAGGCACAACAACGGTCGGGTTGACCCGTTTACACGCGCCACCACGATACGTCGTCCGTCTACCCCTGAGGTGTCTGAGCCTGATTACAGCTTCAGGTGCCTGGCGGTGTCTTCAGCGGAGACCCTACTTTTCCTTCTAGTTGCCATCCGCCGCAGAGGTGGCCTCAGAACAGCGGACACTTGTGTAATGTGTGCCCGTGGTTGCAGTGCGTGTACGTGCGTTGGCTAATTAGCTTATAATTGACGATTGTGTCACAAGGAGGAGCTCGCTGCAGGCAAAAGAAAAAAACCGGGAAAGACTAAGGCGGCTCAGACGGCGGCCACAAATCATATGACGAAATGGACAATGCAATTGCTGGCCGCAGGTGTCGAGGATGTCTGAAGTTGTCTACAGCTGCGGGGCGAGGGTGAAGAAGAAGATAATTCTGTTTTGCGTCCAGCTCCGGTTGACGAAAGAGAACGAGATGGAGAAGACGGCGGGGCAATGAGGTCGTCGGAAGGTATCAGGGTCAGGCCCGTCGTCAGCTCAGGTGTTTGTGGTGCCTCAGATGGAGGTCTTTCTGATTGAAATGTGAGAACTCTTTAATGGGTTCAGTTTTAGTTCCCTTCGTTTTCTACTATTTCCCGGGTTTTCATGTTATTGTTTTGCTGTTACTTTAATCTCTAGGCGGTTTTTGTGGCAGTCAGGGAGTTTTTGTTGTAACGTTTTTGTTCTATTGGTTACAGTTTTGCCTTTCCCGGAACGGATTTCTTACACGTTCCAAACAAGTTTCCAAGTGGTGTTGAATTTCCATTTTTTTTTCTCAAGCAGATACTTCAACAATCTCTTTAACAAAAAAATGACTGATTGAACCTAAAAATGGTTTAAAAGAGTGTGAAAAAGAGACACAATTTGGTTAATTGTCCGTGTAGAGCACAAAAAAAGATACTATTGTTTCCTGATCGTCACGACTAAGGTAGAAGATTCTCCGAAAGCATTATGGGACATTTAATTCATGTTTTAATCTCACGACGCTTGCGTTTTTTTTAAACCTAATTAGAACATTCATTATACCATCGTTGGGTTAACTAATTTTTTGAAATGTATTTTTAGACATTTGCTAACGTTGATTTTAAAATTGTTCGACCTTTATTCAACTACATTTTTGGTTACAAAAAGCTTCGATCAAAAAGTTTACGAAACTTCAATGTTGGGGAATTATCACATGTAAGAATAGAACTACTACCTCTCCTTCGTCCTGGATTCCCCAGTGTGTCCTAGTCCTTTTTAGGCTGGCTCGGGAGTCATTGTTTTGATCCAGAAAGCAAGCAGAAAATTAATTGTATTTACTTACGTTAAATGACGGAACATTGTGTTCCTGGAAATATATTACATCAACCAATAGATTACTTGCTCGAGTGTTGTGCTCCATTATCTCGTTGCTGTGAAATATTTGCTAATATAACTCTGAATTCTCTATCACCCATCAATCACGCAGGCAGGAGGAATGACCATCGTTATGGCCGGTCTATCGACGACGGAAATATGCGAGAACACGAAGCTGGCCCGCGAGATGGCCGTGATGGGCAACTATGACTCGGCCGGCATCTACTACGAGGGCGTACTGCAGATGCTGCGCAAGCTGCTGGTCGGCATGAACGAGCCACTGCAGAAGGGAAAATGGTTAATGGTGGGTAATGGGCTGGTTGGGTGGCCGGAAGAGTTTACCGCATATTGGTTCGTTCTATTGTTTCTAACGCTGGCTGTTTGTTTCGGTAATTTTAGGCACAACAAGAGATTAACAAGGAGTACAATCAGATGAAGCTCATCCAGAAAACGCTCACGGAGATCACGATGGACCTACAGAACGCCCCGCTGCAAGCCCGCATCCGCACGCCCCTGCACGAAACGGCCAGCAAGGACCCGGCGGCCTGGTTCCGAGCCGATCCGGACATCTGGATGCCTCCGTCGGCTGCGGGCGGCAGGGGAGTAGACCCGGACGTATGGGGACCCCCGCCCGACATGCCTCCTCCCGACCACCAGCGGCGCACCGTCGCCCCCCGCAGTCAGTCCCGCTCGAGCACGGCGCTCAATCGCAAGTCGGAGGTGAATCGAAGGAACGCCGCCACCAAATCTGCCTCCACGTCGACCGTCGGTGGGCGAAAGACGGTTAGTCAGTCGGCGAGGTCCAGCGCGTCCACGACGGGCATGAACGGGGCGTCGCGGACCGGCACACTAACCCGAACGAGGCCCAGCCAGCGGGCGGCGGCGACGGCTGGAGGACCCGCAACGGGAGCATCCTCCGAGGGCACCAACGGCAACGGGGAGAAGAGCGACAAGGAGAAGCTGGAGGACGAGGAGGGCAACGGGAATGGGGGCGGTGACTCGCCGGAGGAGATCGAGCGGAAGTTCGAACCGGCCAGCCACGCTGACGTGGATCTAGTCGACATGCTCGAGCGGGACATACTGCAAAAGAACCCCAACATTCACTGGGACGACATCGCGGACCTGCACGAGGCGAAGCGGCTGCTGGAGGAAGCAGTCGTGTTGCCGATGTGGATGCCGGACTACTTCAAAGGCATCCGGAGGCCGTGGAAGGGTGTGCTGATGGTCGGCCCGCCCGGCACCGGCAAGACGATGCTCGCCAAGGCGGTCGCGACCGAGTGCGGCACGACGTTCTTCAACGTGTCCTCGTCGACGCTCACCTCCAAGTACCGGGGCGAGTCGGAGAAGCTGGTGCGACTGCTGTTCGAGATGGCCCGCTTCTACGCGCCCAGCACCATTTTCATCGACGAGATCGATTCGCTGTGCTCCCGGCGCGGCTCCGAGTCCGAGCACGAGGCGTCCCGGCGCGTCAAGTCGGAGCTGCTGGTGCAGATGGACGGCGTCAGCAACGACGAGGCGACCAAGATTGTGATGGTACTCGCCGCCACCAATTTCCCCTGGGACATTGACGAGGCGCTCCGGCGTCGGCTGGAGAAGCGCATCTACATCCCGCTGCCGAACAGCGAAGGCCGCGAGGCGCTGCTCAAGATCAACCTGCGCGAGGTGAAGGTGGACGAGTCGGTGGACATGCGCAACATCGCCGACCGGCTGGAGGGCTACTCCGGTGCGGACATCACGAACGTGTGCCGCGACGCGTCGATGATGTCGATGCGGCGCAAGATTGCGGGCCTACGGCCGGAGCAGATCCGCCAGCTGGCGAAGGAGGAGCTCGACCTGCCGGTATCGAAGCAGGACTTCAAAGAGGCCATCGCCAAGTGCAACAAGAGCGTATCCAAAGACGATCTGGCAAAGTACCAGCAGTGGATGAAGGAGTTCGGCTCGTCGTGATCGCGACGTGGTGGACGTTCGAATGAGCGTGGGTAGAGTGCGTTGCGAACGAACTGCGGGCCCGTGTCCTCGAGGAGTGACTTCTGCAAGGCTTCGGATGTCGTTCGGTCGGTCAACCGTTCAACGTGATTGTGATCTTTGTAAAAAGAAAGGGGATAGAAAAAAGGGACCTTTGTGGGTTGAATCTGCAATCTGGAGAGGGTAACATTTCGGTCGACTAGCGGGGCAGCCCGTGCACGGCACCTACTCCCCTGTTAACGGATAGAGGGGTGGATTGCTGGAACTGTGTTAAGCAAGCGCAAGCTAATTTATTTGCCTTCACCGGTTGACGCTTTTTGCCATAATCTTACAATCAACCGTGGCGATCCTGCTCGACCTGCTCTCAAAGTTCCTTCGATGATCAACCACATATCACCACAATGTGTTGTTAGCTCTGGGCCCGAGAGTGATCGCTCGATTTTTATTTTTCTTCAACTTTTGCACGATTCTTGCAATCCCTCCAACGCTAGCGACTGATAGTTTGCCGAATTCTATCCACCGGCTTTAAAAGGAGCGTCCGTAAAGAACGTTAACGAGAAAGAGAAAAGAGATTATGCCTTTATCATGTTTTCTTTTTTCTGTTTTCATTACATTTTACTAATATTGATAATTAATTATAATGATACTGTTAATTTAAATCATACACAATAATAAACACTTTAGTAACTTTTTATAAAAAATGACAAAATAACTGAGAAAATTGGTTATTCTTTTTCAAGAAAGTGAGGTTTGGATACTCCTTTTTCTGTAAAATTTGCATTTTAGGAATTGCAGGTTGCTTTAACGTATTCACTCCTAACAAAAAACTACATAATTATGGTTAAAATTCACTACGAATTGAAGCAAAAAGCCCTAGTAGAAAATATGCTGCGTATCATCGTCTTTTTTTATTTTTGCTTACAAAAAATACAAACAATCAACAAGTCTTGCATCAACGGACAAAAACTGCAAAACGGCTAAAAACCACTTCATTTATCGTTTTTATCGATTCGCTACTGATACCGATCACAACCGATTCCGTTTCCGGTTGGTCCTGGGTGATTTTGGAGACCAGTTTTTTGGGGTTTCACTTCCAACCCGTTTCAAGTTGGACCAAAATCGATTCGGAGGTGCCAAAACCGGTTGTTACTGTCGCATACACATTTTTCGACCGCCTTGATGACCGCGTGTGGGATCGACAAGTAGAATTGGGCGTGGCATCGATACTTTAATAATAAACCACTAGGCACCGTCTGGGCGACGATTCGAAATTCGAAAAATAATACTCCCGCGGAGTCACATCGCTAGAAAACTTTTTATCGTTTTGTGGTTAAATGGAACGGCAGTTCCGCGATGTATCCCAAATTCGCGCGTTGCTCAACATAATTCGAAATTTAAAATTAAACCATTTCGAATAGTCAGATCATTGTATTAAAAAGATGCAGAGCGAAAGAAGGAATGAAAGAATCAGTTCATTTATTTGCCTTTTCGTCTTGTGTTCAACCTCGTGGCAACAGCTATTCGTTCGAAAGATTTTAAATCGAGACACGTTTGTTAGTTTTCTTCGAAAAGCCATAAAAGTAGTTATTATTCGAAAAACCTACAAAAACGAGGTGCTACCAACTCTATAGCGGATTGCAAGTAAATAAAAGAAGTATTTAGAGATTGTAGCATTCTTTTCCACCTTTTCCAATAAATTCTAGATGATTTACACGTTATCTGGATGAAAGGGAAGATGTTAAGATGGTGCGGCTGGACAAGATTTCTCTTGTTGTTATTATTTTATAGTACCGGGAACCGGCGTCCAATTCGAACATGATGAGCACGCATTCGCCGGTTGCACGACCCAGCGCAGCCAGCCATCTTGCGAAGGTTGTCATGTCATGCGCGCGCACACTAGTGCGTATACCGATGCTGTACGTGAGCGGGTGTGTGCGTGTGTGCGCTATACCTTCTCCGAAACTGCCGCCATCTTTCGGCACTGCATCCTTCTCGGGCTGTCTGTCTCGCTCCTATAGCGACGGTCGCAGTCGGCAGCGGTCGTTCACCAACACACCAGCGGTGGTGTAAAATGTTCGCAGCAGCACGGTCCGTGGAAGCCAGCGCGGACGGCAGCGCGTGAGAAACAATCAACCGTGAGCCACCACGGCAAACGAGAGCACCGCTTGCGAACGAACGGTGTACAGTGTGTTTTGTCTTCGCTGGTAGCCGAACAGGAAAGGCAGTCCCGAAAGGGCCAGCGTAAAGAAAGCGTATCGTCGCCGTGTCCAGCTACGACGCGACCAGTTTCGCCTATATCGTGTGTGTTTTCCCACTGGGGCGCCGAAAGGTGAAAAGGTTTTATTTTAGGGTGAATCGTCAGCGTATCGAAGTTTACTACTGCGCTGCATAGTTTTGTCGCGGATCCCGCAGGTAAGCTCCTATTCCTCTTCGGTCGACGGTCCCCGGGTCAGATTGCCAGATTGTGTGGGGTAGCGGGGACGTGGTTCCTCCTACCAATATGTTGCCGAAAGTTGGCCAGTTGGTGAGCAAAGGCAAACGAACCCATGCAGTTATGGTTGCCAAAACGGCAGTCGAATTTAAGATTCGTATCGGTGGTGGCAGCAGTAGCAGCAGCAAGCAAGCAAGCAAGCAATCAAGTTCCTCGGTGGTGGTGGCCAGTCGGTGGTAGCGACTTTTTCGAAAGTCGATCGTTCAAAACGGCTTCAGCGAAACGAAACGGGCGAAAGCGAGACACGAATACAAAAATACACGCGTGAAGTGGTTAGACAGGGAGGGAGGGAGGGAGCTAGCCGATCGACAAGCGCAGGAGGCGACCAACGCGCGTTATACGCGGTGCCGGGAGAGTTAAAGAGCGAATGTGTGTGTCGGTAGCATACGAAGAGCGGCGAGAGCGCGATACGAAACAAAGTGTGCGTGACATGCATGGTGCACCCGCGGTGGCCGTGGCCGTGTGGTGGTGGTGTTGCTGTGTGCTTGCGAATGCTAGCGTCGTCGTCGTCGTCGTCGTCGATGGCGTATGAGCTTGTGTGCGTGTGTGTGTGTGTGTATGCATTGGAGGAGTGTTTCAATTCCGAAAATTGTTCGAATCGAAGCACAAGCGAAAAACGCGAACGCGGAGATTTCTGTGGGCTTCTGGCCGCTTCTTTTGCACACGCACAGGATTAAGACCGTCGTTTGATTGTCGATTTTGATAGTTTGGTGATTTTGTGATGCCGTAGGATGTAAGTAAAGTTTCTCGTCACGGCCACCTTTCCGCAGTAGGCTGGTTTGCTGGCCTGCTGCTGCTGCTGCTGCTGCTGCTGATCGATTATCTGTTATTTTCTCTGAACGAGAGTCCCTTTCGGTGGTGTGTCCGTCCTAAACGGGTTGCTGCGTCGTCGACTGCGGGCGACTGGCGGCGTATTTCTCACGTTTCCTGTCAGCGCACCGAGTCCCAAAGCTGGCAGTGAAGCACCTCAGCCCATCAACTGAAACCAGCTTACGGTTGGGTGCGTTTGTGAAACGAGAAAAAAAAAGAACCTCACTAAAATGGCCCGTTTCCGTCGACATTCGTCGTCACCATCACCGACAGTGTTCGACTCGACTACGAACACCGCAAAAGAGAGTTCGCTGTGTTCAACATCATCGTAGTCGTCGTCGTCGACGTCGTCGCCGTCGTCTTCGTTGTCTCGCAAAGCAATATGGAGCGCCCTTAACTGCGCCGAACGAAAAACCTACACATTGGCCACGGGCATCCGCCGCCATAGTCCCGCAAGAGCTCGCCGGTGTAAAAGGAAAAACTAACGATTTCGCCAATATTTTCTCTTGCAGCAATTGGACATTCCCAGGTGTGCTATCTGCGTGCGCCCAAGAAAAGGGGGCGACCACCTCGTTGGAACGGGTGTAATTTGTGTTCCTTGCCATCCGGGGGGGTTTTTTTGTGTGTGTGCGAAACCCTGGAGTTACCCCGTTCTTCAGCCCCAAACACAGGGAGGGAAATATGTGATGGCTAGACGCACGAAAAACTACTCCGTTCGAACAGAAACTGGCGGCGTAGCGCAGTGTGTGCCGTCAATGGTTTAGCACGGGATGTTCTGCACTGCTGCGAGCCGTCATCTAGTGAGCATCAACATACATACTGGCTGCTGGTAGCATAATCCCAGCAGGCATCAAGCGCAGACGAGAAACAAGTGAATCCCTCCCGCGCGGGGATATCTCCGATTCAAACATCGGGCTAGAATAGTGGAAATATCAGGTATTAATGACGACGGCAACAAAAGAAAAATGTAACACTAATCTGGTGAAACGTCGTGTGTGTCCAACTACCCTTTCTTACATCGTTGTGCCTGCAAGCATTTGCAAGAGGACGTGGAGGAACCCCGTGGGCGGAAGAAGGAATGATGCTAAGAACAGTGTTACAGTGTTTTGTGGTCAACTTGCGGCAGCTACTAATGAAGACGGATCCCTGAGCCAGTTGTTAACGCGATCTTGGAGGAACAACGGATCACTACCACCAATCTATCGTATCTGTGAGTGTGCGCGTTTGTGTGACCAGCATCAAAGCTGGCGGCGTCGTCGTCGTGGCGACACACGGGGGGGATCGCCGTGACCCGTGGTTGAGCAACATATAGTGGAGGTGCTGCGTACAACCGGAAGTTTCAGACAGAATTGGCAGCAACCCGAAAGAAACCTGGAAAGGAAGCGCTATCCCGCAAACTGTGCTGTGTGTGGCTATGTTCGGTGTGTATGATGCATTTCCGGAGCGATCAGTTTGTATATTTAAAAGCTTCCTCCGCGAAGGCGCAAACATATTCACACTCCAACGCAAAAGAGTATCCGCAACAGTCGATCCTTGGAATATGACGAATTCGATCGTAGCACTACTGACGTTTGGCAGCAGCACCATCATCCTCTAATCATCCTGCTGCAAAGTTCAATTATCAGCGAAGAAGATGAGCCCCCATGTTGATGAAAACAAAGCAAAAAAAAAAAAAAAGGTTGGTTGCAAATCATTCTATATCAGGAATTTTTAACATACAAAACATAGTTGTTAATTTGCGGGCAAGCGAAATCCACCATCGGTTTTGCAGTCGAAGGAAATGCTCCTGCACCCGTGTGGTCGATTTTCTTTGTTCCAATTGCGGGGAGAAAAGCAAAGCGTTGTGAGCGACAACTTTTTTCGTGTACCAAGGTTACGCGATAAGCGAGGGCTTTTTTGGAGAAGAATGCTTGAAATCCTAAAAAAAATTAAAAATGCCCTGTTCTTATTTTACTCCAGCATACGACAATTTGATTTGTGGTATTTGACAAAGAAGTGAAATAATATTCAGGGTGAAGGAAATGGATGGAATGAGCTGTGAGACGAGATTGAGTTGGCACCAGCGTGAGAGATGCAAATCGCTGATTGACTGCGGCTGGAAGTTAAATTGTGCATAGCTTGACAACCGAAATCGCCTGTAATCGACAATCTCAGTTTTCCCATTTTTTTCCCCCAATAACACCGCCGATGCACTCCGCTGGCAACAACTCCGGTGGAAATCGGCTGGCCAAAACCCCTCACGTTTGGAGCCAGCCGCCAGTGAGAAAAGTGAGAGCAGAGCGAGAAAGACGGAAAGTGAGATGAGAGCGAAAAGGACCGCAATTTGCACTCGTTTTTGGCGAACGCAGTCATCTCGCGGGCGCTCCTACAACAACATTGTATATTCCGAGTGGAAGAAGGCCGAAAAAAAAAACTTTGGTTATATTTTCCAGATGGAGCATATTTGGATCATCTGGAATGAGGGTTTTTTCTGTTGGATTTCACATTTTTTTTCTACCGTCTACCAACGACAAATTCGTGAAACAAACGACAATGTTTTGGCGACTGTATCATTTGTGCAGTTAGAAACAATCAAATGCAGTCTTTTACGAGATCGATAAAACAAAGAACCCGTTTTTTCATCTGCACCTGATCCGTTAAAGTAATAAAAGAAATGTATAATTGCAATCAGAACTAAATGATTGAATCATGTCCGTCAATTGCAGTTCCATTGCCTTTACATATTCGGGGAAACTGAAGGCAAAACAAATCAACAGGAAATCATTTTGCATTGCCATAATTGATAATTTCGATTTCAGCAGCTTTTATTCTGTGAAAAAATCATATTCCCTTTGGTCAACGTGTGCTTCCTTCGACCATGCAAAATTGTTTTAAGGTTGTCATCCAGGTTCCTTTCCATCCGACTCTGGCAAGTGTAGATTGTAAAGGATATTAAGAGAAGTCGTAAAGTTAAACATCGGCCATTTAGGGTTGAAGACGACACTTGTTATCCTACCTGGCTTCCTCCGGCTACCGTCCGGGACAATTGTGGGGTGTGGGAATTGCCTAATGATGGATTTTCCGAACTGCAGGCTTGCTTGACTTTTTTTTACCGTTCACAGTTCCACTGCGCTGTGATCGTGTGTGTGTTTACCCGCCGTTAATGTTGGCAAATGGTTGGGTCGATGGCCGGCGAAATTGTTTGCTGTGAAATTTCACTTTGATAGGAATCACAACAACTTCAAATCGACTATCAGGGTTGAAGAAGGGGAACAGCTGTGTTTTGGAGAATAAATAAAATGTCACTGGGAGGCTTGTTTGTGTTGTTTGCAGGAGTAATTTTGTTTACTTATTTGCGATAATAATGTGGGCTCCATCAAAATCTGGTAATGCGTAAAAGTGCGGTCCGTCAAGCCGTTAATAACAAGATATAACGAATGTTTCATTATTAACAAGTTTATAATGTTTTATTCGTGTTTATTTTAGGTCTGTCCCTTTGATGAGTTTAGAGCGCTCTAATGTGTTTGACTGACTGATGGGAATGGATAAAAAAAAATAAATGGGAAGTTGAAATCAAATTGACCAACTCGATGGAATTACATTCTGAAATTCTACTGAATTTTTGGCCAGCGCGGAAACAATTACTGATTATCAATGTATACAATTCTGGTGAATAACTCTTACACATCAAAATTTGCATTAAAATCGATAAATTTTGTTACCTTACGTATTACGGGAAATGGAAAATACGCAAGTCAATTGGGACAGGCAGGTGTCGTTGACTTGCGGCGAACTTTACGGCAGCAGATATCGTTGTGGGAACTAATAAAAGTGGCTTAATGTTGTGCCCACGACTTTTTTCGCTTGTTAACTGATGAATTTAAATCAAGAGTATAAAATTTACAGATATTCATATCCAAAATGAATCCAGAATTGTACTAATCAGGAATGTTGCTAAGTGATTTAAAACGGCAAACACCGCAAATGATTATCTATGCCATGAACTTTGTATGGAACCAGAAATTGCAAGTACTGATGACATTATTTTCCAATTTGGGGTTTTTTTTTTTTTTTTTTTTGCAAACCAAGTATAAAGTCTTCTTTATTTGTGTAACAGTCAATAACCATATTTAAATTTGCAATGTACCATTTATTTACATCACAAGTACGTAGAACTGTCCTGCACGTTAAACTATTCAAACTGTCCACTCTACGAAGTGTAATTTCTGTTCCAAATCTTGCTTATTTAAATATGACTAATGGTTTTTTTCCCCCACATCTGACATCTTACAATTATGTCGTAATCTCGTCGAAAGGAATTTGTTACCTCAGTACAGGGCCGGAAATAGAAGAGACATAATCACGAGCAGCACAGTACCATATACCGATGCATGGCGGCTTTAAGGCAAGTGTGTTTTTATTTTTGCCTTCCGCGCCCAACTCGACGAGCATATCGCCGTTATGTCTACACTCTTTGCACGCGATATCAGCGAAAAGAACAACAATCTGCGTTCAGATCGGTTCTTATCTGAAGCACCCGAGCACTGAACCTTACCTGGGGCACACCTACACACCGACGCATAGCGAGGAAATCCGTTTCAAAACAATCGCGACCGGACGTGGACGAGGGCGAATATGGCGAACGAATGCGCGCCAACGAACGAACCCCTCATCTTCTTCTTCTCTTCCCGCGCACTGAAATGCCACCATGGCGAGTGAGCCGACACACTTCCGTACGCTTGTTGACAGCTACTTTTCGTCATCGACGAGTGTGAAGGAGTGAGATATGCACACGTCGCAGCAGCAGCAGCACGCCGGGTCCACAGATCGATTATTCATCCGTCTCTTGGCGTTTCCACCCATCCCTCCCCCTTTGGGCTACTTGCTACCGTTGTCACTGTACTCTGTTGCGTGTAGCCGTACCGCCACCAGCTTTAGACAAGGTTCCAGACGTCACACCAAAGGAATGCCGCCAGGTGTACAATCAGCGGAACATCGGCCACCACTTCCGACGGCGAAGCAGATGATGATGATGATGATGATGATGGATCTCGTGGTATCGAACGTGCGAGGAAAGGATGAAGGTCGGTGATAACCGTTAACGTCCTTTCGGTGAACGGCACTCCACGGGCCACGTGCATACGAGTTAACTTGCCGCGTATATCACGCGGCCGGTCGTTCAAAGAAACATGAATACACCACATTTCCTTGCTGCTGGCGGACGAGACGCGATGACGCTTGGAGAAGGAGGAAACTGAGTTTCGGGTGAAAAGAAAGTGAAAAGCTGCTCGCAAAAACCCCCGGCGACGACGATACAGTCGCCTGCTTGGTTTGGTTAGCGGCGAAAGTACTAAGTCCTTGCTCGGAACCACCCTGTCACCCCCTCACCCCCTCCCCCTTTTTTCCACGTCTGCCCTTTTCGTACTCACCGACGGCTGCCTCGGGAGGAATTCGTGGGGATTTTTTGTTGTTGATGTGGTGTGCTTTTTCGCGGGCTAAGAAGTTGGCGCACTTTTCGTTCGCCTATATTCGACTGCCTGTCCTTTCCAGAGCGTTTCTTACCAGATGTTGCGACGTTTTGCGAACGAAACGAGTAAGATTTGCTTTCGAAAGGGAGGGGGTGAGCTCCACCACCCCTGCACCTACTTTAACCGTACCATCAAGGACGAGTTGAGTTGTGGTTGCAAACTGTGTGCGTTTGTTTGGTCGTGGGGAAACGAAAGGGAAATTTAACCGACGTGCTGTTTTCTTTTTCTTCCTTGCCCATTTTTTCCTTCCTTCCTTTGATCATCCTGCCAGCCGTTTGCTAGGGAAGTGGAGGAGGAACATCGTTACCTCACTTTTGATTTGTTGCTTTCTCAGACAATCTTTGGTCCTGCCGAGTAGCGCGGTAGCGAAAGTGATCCAAACAGCTTTGGTTTCCTTTCGATAAAAAAACAACTGCACTTGGCGCGGTATGAACTTCATTATTTCATTGACTGCCTGGACCTCTTTTGTCGAGTGATTTTGATCTTGGGGTTTTTATATTGTCCTTGGAAGGACAACATACATCAGCCATTGATGAGAAACAGCCTCCATGTTTTACAGAGTACTCTTCGTTAAAAAACAAAACGAACAGAGTTAAAGTTGAGTTTAAATAAAATCAGGTTTATCTTAATTTAAAAAAAAAACTGACTGTGTCTAACTGTCGGTCGAATCAAAAGCAAGCCGGAGTAGTTGATCCCTTTGCCTAACTCGCCTATGCTTTTCGAGTAACCTACATCTTGCCGCCTCGCTACAAATTGCACCTGAAATTGTATCATTTGCATTATTCAACCTACAAACCAACAGCCGGGAACAAAACCCCGACAATTGCGATGAACCCTTCTCCATTTGTTTGTTGTGTTCGTTTTCTTTTACGCCAAGCGAAGGTTTTCTACAGAAGGGCGCAATGAAACAAGCTGCCGGGAATTTGTGATGAAATCGGGGAAGGACCAATGCAAAACAAAAAGACACGAACCGACAAGCCCACCGCGTGTGTACTGATGCTTTGCTTTCGGTTGGAAATTATCGGTTGCTGCGGTCTCCGATTCGGACCGGATTCCCTTGGTCCTCACCCGCCGCCGACAACCGGTGGTGCTCGGTCCCTTTTAACCCTGAAAATCCTCGACTCCGCTTCCTTTGCCGCTCCCAAAACAGAGTGCCTCGTCACCTCTACGCCTCTAAATCATCCACCTTACTTGCGTGGCGGAAAAGGACTAACCTTTCCCAGTGAGGTAGGTCCGGCATTCATCGAGGCACGGGCAAACAATAATGGCGCAAAAACATACACGCACCGAAGCACACGCGCGTTCCCCTTGGGAGATGCCATCATTATTGCCGCGCGCCGTCTGTTGGAGATTGGCAGTGTTTAAAATTTCATGAGATTGCTGCTAATGATTCCTCTTCGACGATCGAAGAAAACTGGCCGGTTAGGAGCGAACTGGGCAGCAAACAAGGACGACTCGAAATGGCGAAGACAGGAGCATCGCAGGAGGAGCGAGCAGCAGCATCAGGTTGCATATTCGATCCAGTGATATCCGGCAGCACTCGTCATCGCCGTTTTTTCAGCAAGCAGTTGCCGGCCGCCGCTCCCTTTGATGATGTTTGCCTAAATTGATTTCCACCTTCGAATGCCGAAAAAAAAACTCTTCTCGCGCTTCTCCTTTCCGGCGGCGGCGCGGTGGCTTCTCGATTCGTCCATTTATCGTTGGCCAACTTCATCGGAGCGATCGTTTCTCAACACAAGTGCACAACGAACCGCATGTGACCGGGACACGAAGAAGAACCTTCGACGATTTTTGAAGATCGGAAACGGGCGAGATGAAAACGTTCCTCCGCTTGTCCGAGGAATCTGGGGATCATGGAGTGGAGGAAGTGAACGAACATAAAACGCCACCACAGTTCTCCATGCAACACACACACATGCAACGTAAGAATATTGCAAAAACATGTTGTGCGCAAGCAACGGCGGGAAGAGGAACAAGACAGCCATGTTGCAAACGTTTCGCAACAAAATAGCACTACGCTAAATCGCTCGCTTCGGACGCACACACCGTACGGCTCTAGGGACAATTTGAAAATCAATTTCCTCTGCGTGTGTGCCTGCTGCTGACCTGGCCTCACTCCAAGAGATCCCCCCCTGTTTATACGGGGGATGGTTTTATCCTGCTGCTTTGTAACAATAACACATTTTTTCGGCTGGAAAATGCCTCGGGAGACTGGAGCAAGGCAGGAGGAGGCGAAGTCCATCGGGTCGATTCGATTCTCTTCGTTTCCTTCCCGGCTCTCCACACAAAGACCACAGGAGAGGCCTCCACGAGGGCACGAGATAATCAATCTTGCACATGGTTACCCTTTTTTGTGTGTGACGCCGCGGTTTCCACCGGGAAGGCAGGAAGGGAAGGAGCGAAAATGAAATGAAACAGTGCGACGACGAGCAGCGACGAGGTCGCCTTGTATGGAATTGCCGTGATTAAGGAATGTAACGCCATGGAGGTACCTCCCCCCCAACCTGGCCCACCCTCAGCCGATGGATTCAGCCTCCCAAAGGATTCAAGGATGATGGCGCGAACGGGAACGGGCGAGTCAATTTACTTGTGCCTTTTGCTGCTGCTGCACCACCATTGCGCGGGAATTCATCGACTCAGCCCAAGGATGAAATAAGAGTGCCCCTTGCTGTCGGTGTGTGCGTTTGCGACGGAGAGAGAGAGGCAGAGAAGAAGGCCTCACCGCAAAGACATCGGGGAGAACGATTGTGATCTTTTCGTGATCGAGTCTCCCGACGGTGGTACCAAATGCGCGCGATGTACGATGGGTGTACAACGTATTACGTTCGAACCCCGGTTGATGGACGGGCCTCTTCCGTCTTTTTTCTTGCCTTGGGGCTTGCCCCTCCCTAAACCTCTCTCTCTCTCTCTCCCTCTTTTTGTGTGTGTGCATCTTTTGCTGGCTCTTTATCCCACCGTTTCCTTCGTGGACGGGCGGAAGGTAATCGTTTCGTTTTGATTTTATCTCGCCGTACTCTGTCGCTGTCCGCTTCCAGCGTGCCATCGTGGCGGACGAGAAGGTCAGGATGGCATCGGAAAGGGCACCCAGCGGCCCAGGGTGCGCTGGAAAACCCGAGCAATGGTGGGTTGGCAAAAACCCGAGACACGACGACGAGAGATAAATCCCTACTCTCCGATCGTTCCGTGGCTGCGGTGGCAATATTTCAAATTGTGCTGCTGTGTGTTGCACCTTGATTAAATGAACAGAGTGTGTGGTGTGGTACCTTCCCTCCCTTGGCCCGCTCTTCTTTCTTCTGGGTTTAAATTCTCTTTTTACGAAAACTGATCGTCATCCACTCGCTGCTGGCTCGCCAAACTAAAAGATTGGATAAGTCGTGTCTTCATCCAGTCGGTGTTTTTTTTGTTTCATTATTCAGGTTCCATCGCAGGAAAATCCATCCCCATCCTCGGGGGAATGGTAGCGCCTAGTTGCCGCCACGACGTTCGCAGAGAGATGCACACCACTTACCCGCCTTTTGTGTGCACACTGGGTGCGTCTGAATGTGTGTGTGTGTGTGATCCTCTCAGAGTTTCCTTCGCCCTTCGCTTTGGGAGGGTGCCTCATTCGTACTTTTCCTTTCCCGGTGGCATCCATTTGGCCCCCGTCTGTGTCGACGCTTTCTTTACCTCGAACAATCACGTCCAGACGAACCAGGAGATGAGGAGCGACATGATGAGCAATTAGCAATTTTTCACGGGTGATTTTTAATGCATAATCCGTGCATTCATTGGCTCTCGCTCTCGGTTGCCGGGGATGTCTCAAATTAATGATTTTTTCCTCCGTCGTTGATCATCACGTGCTGGTCTTGTTACGCTTTGGCTGTTTCTTACGCCACTAAACTCCAATAGAACAGTAATCAAACTGTTCAGCAACTTGCCGTCGCAGAGGAAATCCTCCTATAAAAAATGATTTTTTTTCTGATTTACTGGATTATTACTCATTGAATTATGAAGAAGATTTAAAAGGGGACCGGGATCGCCGAGCGCGTACGCCGGATACAACACGACCCACGGCGTCGTGGGATTCAATCCAGATCGGACCTTCCCTGGGACGTAGGACTGAACATCCTCTTACGTTTCGAAAAAACTGGAAAAGTTTCGTATGCCCTAAAAATGGGTAGGCATGACCAAAGGGTTGTTACACCATGAAGAAGAAAAGATTCATAAACTAATATAAACGTGTCACCCCCTAATTAAAATTCCATAATTTTTGGGTTGAATCACACGTTATTAAACGTTGATTTAAATCATTTAATTTGGAATAAATCAACCTCTTTTCTCCACAAAATTCTCAATCAACGCTTGATTGGACGGTGTGACAATTCATACATACTTAACCTCCGACGCTCGTTCTCACGATTGCTATCTCGGCTTGACAGGGAATTTCCGTCTTGGATTCCCAGCAAATAGGAACTTAACTACCTACGCTCTTTCAATTGGAACTTCGGAATCTGTTAGTTCCCAATTATTCAAACTCCAATATTCGTTGATGGGAGCTCAAACATAACGGATAAAGCACGTCACCGCGCCAGAAAGATCAAAAGATCACGGAGCAAAAGCAACACAATATCGTTGGCAGATGATCGGTGTGCTTTCCAACCGCGTCACCTATGCACACCACCTCCATTCTGCGGGCTGGCGAACAACTTATCCCGGATTTACCGTTTCAGGTATTGGCTCTCGTCGCACCCTTTTCGGTCATTTTTTAACTTCTTTTTGGCACCTTTGCACTTTCACCTGCACAGCGTGATTTCCATCTCGCAGGAACATACGTACGGATCGGGACCTACCTACATGCAAGAAGAAGGAATGGATTTACCTTCCTCGTATGGTTTCATTTTCTTTCCTTTCTTTACAAAGGGTTCGTTCCCGTGGCCATCTCGCAAACCCCGGATACGGCCGCACTGGGAAACGTGCTTCTTCGATTCCACTCAATTGGCTTTTTATGTTTCGTCCTTTTAGTTTACCCTTGCCTCCCCGCGTCATGCGTCCGTGTTGCAATCAAGCGATAGCCGTTTACAGCGTTCTTACAGCTCACTGAAAACAGCTGATTTTCAGTGCGTCTTGTTTTCCCTTTGAGTGGGGTTATATTGCCTAATTGAATTGTTTAATGTCTTCAGCTGCTTGGGCGACGGTGAATGTTGTGTTGCGCCGTGCGTTGTGCGGTTTAAGCACGTTTCATAAATCAATCCGCATTTCATAAACCAATAAATCAAATGCCAATTGAAGGAACTTTTGTCGCACTGCCTGCCTGCCGTCAATCAAAGACCAGCGTTACCTGAGCGTGTGCCGTGGTTTCTTTGATCGGTTTCGCCTGGCGCTCCTTTCTTGGGCTGTTAAAAACGGGCATTAATTTTTCTTTATGTACAACGGAAATAAAAAAAAAAAACGGAACATGCTGCATACAGCTAAAGTCAAGATGGAAATTGAACGCAGAGCATCTTGGCGAACGCCTGGGTAATAAAACAAACAACGTATCGTAATTCCAAACACAGTAGCACCAACAATGTGAACGGAATGGATGGGAAAAAGGGAACCATAACAAAAATCCTCTTATGTCATGAATCATTTCCACCAGTTCTCTTCCAGCCTCCGGCAAGCAGCTTCCGGAGGTAAATTATCGAAAATTAATAAACGAAGGGACAACCGAACACGCCGCCTCCTGCTCCCCCTTCTCGCCACGGTGGCAGCGGAGGGGTCGGGTGGGGCGTTTTACGAGGATGCAAATTCTTTTAGCCTCTTCTCCGGTGGACGTTTTTTAATCTCTGTCCGGTTCGGACAGAGGGGGGGTTCCTTCTTCGTGCTGCACTTCGCGTTCGTGGCCCACGGCTTGCTAATTCCTTTTTCGCCATCAGTCACCGGCCGGTGTCATAAAACCGGGTCGAAGAGTGTCCCTCTTCTGTGCTTTTGGAGTATGAATGAATGGTGCGCTCGAATGATGGCTCAGTCGCATCATCATCTTTTCCGTTTGCTCGACCGTTTGGTGCCGGCGTCTCTTTCGTTTCTCGGTTAAGCCATATTTCTTGCCGCGAGTACAAAAAAAAAAAAAAAACCCGACATGAAGAAATGAACGTGAAAGGAAGGAAGACCAACCGACTCCAACGCTCTAAGGCACGCAGATAACCGCAGAACACTCTGAGGCGAACAAGATTATTGAATGCCGCAGGATCCTCTCTACGGGGTTGGTACGCGAAGGAAAGATAAAAGAAAGCACCCCTCCTCGCTTGTTGGCGGCAGTGGATGTCATTAACGCAAATTCTCTAAAAAGTGCATTTATGGGCTGAGAGAATAGAAAGAGGGAATGGAGCGTATTTTTTTCTTGCGCTTCGTGACTTCCAAGTTTTTTTCTTGTTCCGTTGTTTCACCCTAACCCCGCGGGAGGAACATCGTGTGTGGACAGTCGGCACTTGTTTGGCGATACTTAAATTATTGATCATAAAAAATGATCACTTGTCAGCAAAAATATCATAGCTATCGTAAAACGCAGAGAAGGATGCTTGTTCATGATTTATTTATTTAAATAACCATGTACGACTCTCAAATGAGGATTTGTTATGGCACCTTGCTTTTGGTTTTTTAAATATGATTACGTTTTGTTTTGTTTTTTTTTTTCATTTAATTGAAATAGTTTTCAAGAGCTCGAGCTTTTCTTTGGCCATATCCATTTGGAGCCAAACTTTGTTCTGGCTAACATTTCTTTGAAGTCTCTGGACGCAATTTGAACTGCAATTTGTCCAAGTTTACAATTAAGTGTAATGAATGCAGGAAATTCTACGATCGAAATCTCTTGATATTTTAAACAAAAGAAAGAAGAGTAAATTTTTAGTTATCCAAATTTAAGTAAATTTATCAATTCAAGTTTTAATTTAAATGATGTTTATTCCACAAAAACATCGCAAATGCTTGGAATTCGTGTTTCCACAATCTCAAAAAAGTTGCCTCACTTAAACTGCTACAACTTGGGTAATAACGCTCTGTCACGCCGCATGTCAACCATTCTATGGGGTTTTCAACCCTCTGTTTTTAAATAAAGCCACGTATTCATATGAGAGCCCAAAGCTAAAGAGGAAATTTTTTACCTCCTCGGAACAATCTCAAGACCTTAGGTTGTCCACTGACTCCGCAACCACGCGCTTGTGGAACGGGGGATGGATTGGTTTATATTTGTTTTCCTGACCAGTGCGTGCATCAGTCCCAAAATTCTGAAGTTCGTACACCGTGAGCGAGTGTGTGCTCCTTGTCTGCCTTGCCTTCGGTGTTGCCAAGAAACGCAACGCATTGTGCTTTGGCAGGCTTTAGGTTCGGTTCGGTTTGGAGTGGGCTGGAGAACGGTCACTAACATCCGGGACCTCGGACCTGGCAGCGACTCAAGATCCACATACCTCAAGTCCAAACACTTGAGCGAATCCCGGGAACACGACGCCGGTCGTCCCGTCCCGGACAAACGCACCGCATCCATTCTCTTTTGGTCAGCGAAAGAAGTGGAATGGATGGACGGCGAGTAGCAGCATGGTGGTTGGCATATGGCATGGTTAAGAAAAGTTGCCGGTCACTCTCCAACACCAGTGCGCCAAGCGTAGAGCAGAGCAGGGGATTTGATGAGATCGCACTCGATCTTCGTTTGGCGTTGTAAATCTTCGGTATTCATGATATACCTGAAGCGTACACTCCCTGAGAGAGATCTGGCAAATGCGGTGCTCCGATGTTGCTGTATTTGTGCGGAAGAAATGGAATCGCAGAAAGCAAAAGACGCCGGGAGAAGGAACGAAGAGGTGGACTGCAAAGTACAACCCTTTTTTGATGGTTGTTCCTCTGGTTCCATAGGGCTTCTCTGGCGCAATACTTTAGGGGTCACTGGATGTGGGTAGGAATAATATAAAACAAACGAACAACGGATGATTTTGCCAACCTGAACCTCCAGAAATGTGGTTTTCATGGACATTTTTTATTTATTCCAAAAACATGAAATGAGTTCGTCGAAAATCGAGACATAAGATAACTTATGGTAAAAAGTGAACTTAAACTGTTCCAAAAATGCATATTTTAGCTGTGTAGGTGTTTAGATGATATTTTGTTCTACTGTTCGGTTATTTAAAAAATATCAACAAGAAAGTAAAAAATGCGATACACTTTATTTGTCAAAAGTGAACTGAACAGGCTTTTTTATAGGAGGGCAGATTGCTCGGCTCTGTGCAGCTGCTTCCAGAGGCCAGCAACATTATTTACGCTTACTCCACGCCACTACCGGTGCCGGTCGTCCCACTGTGCGGTGTAGGGTTCTATCATCACGTCCAGAGGTCTCTCAGGGGTTCGTTTCGTTGGCTTTATGATTGTCGACAGGCCCGGCGCATATTTTCTTATACGCTCCAGCAGCAACATCTTGGGGTCGTCCTGGGCTCGGCCCCAACCAACATCATTCAGCGGCGGATGCTTGAACGTCATTCCTTCCCTCTTCACGCTTCAACCTCCATTTGGTTCGACACAGTGTGCTGTTTGTGTGTGCGCTTTTTTTTTCGAGGCTTCCTTCGTTCGCCTTTTTCTCAAGATTTGCGCGCGATGTTCATCGTCGTTTTCCCTTCTGCTGTTTGCTTGTTCCACCACCTTTTTGGACCGCTCTCTTCATCTTCATTATCCATTCGCATTGTGGTGTGGTATCCGATGTTCGTTAGAGAAGTGTAGGGACGGACCGGGGGACGGGCGATCCCCGTTGGCCAGAAGGTTTCTTTCCTTATTCGTTCTGTCTTTTCTTCGTCTTCTCTTCTCCTTCGCTACGCCCCGGTTGTGTTGGGGCCGCCGTCCTGCGTTGGCCACACAATAAAAGAGCCTCAATATAAGAAGATTGCAGAACGCAGAGAGAATGAATTACACCCGAGATGGAGGAACAGACAAAAAAAAAAAAGGCGAACAACTCGACTCGACAGGAAAAAGAGAGTGGTTGAAAAATATTACTCGAGAATTGCCTCTTGCCTGTAGTTGATGTTATTGTCAAGGGGGGGGGGGGGGGGGGGGGAGAGGGCTTAAAAAAGGAGGACTGTCCCATTCTTCTCCATTCGCTCCCCACATCCCCCCTTCCCACCCTTTCATTCCTCGGTTTGGGACCGGTGTTGTGTTTCGCTGAGAAGCACATGATGGTGGGATGTTTTTTTTTTTTGTTCTTCTCTTCCCCATTGCTTCGCTTCACGATATGTTGTTTTTTTCTGGCCTTAACTTGCAAGATAATATTTTGTTATTTTGCGGTCATTTTTTTTTTTGTTGGTTTTCTCTATGGCTCTTGGTTTTTCCACGTCGTTGTCGCGTTGGATTCGCCGCTGGATCGCCAAAAGAGCCACAAGAAACAAAACATCCTTCCCTTCCCATTTGCCGCCGCAACTCTTTCGAGGTTCCTATTCTTTCCTCCTCATTGGGGCGCATACATATTTTTCGCCGCATGACAGCGAACCCGCCGCCGACCGAGAAGAAACCGAACGAACCAGAGGATGCCATTCGTTGCCGAAGGAAATGGAGTTTTTGGGCGCTGGGCGACCAAGCAAACCGTGAGTGGTAGAGACCCAGCCCAACAACACAGCATCCGGCGCACCAGCAGCAGAAGCACACAACACCATTATGCCGGAGCGAGAGAAGGTCTTCGCGGTTTCCCCGGTGTGTGCGGTTTTCGAGCCCTGATTGTTGGCATTTTTGGCTTGTGTCGTTGGCGCAAGAGTTTGGGTAGCAGAAGGAGTGTATTCTTGGCTCCGTCGAGATCATTTCGTAATTTTTTATTCATCCCCACCCGCTTGGCAGCTTTGGCATATCCTGTGGCTGGTGGATATATTTTGGATGCTGCTATTTTGTTGCTTTCTTTCTCTGTGAATCTTTGTTCAACGAAAGTCAACAATGTGTTTGGAGAGGTTGAATTGCTGCTGCGTTTCGAAGGTGCGCCGCGCGTTTGACTGGGGAATGAATTTAGCGCGTGGAGCCTTAATTTACGGAATATGAATAATCAGCCGGGCTTGTCAGAGACGGCCGGCGATCGATGACGGTGCAGAAGCAGCAGTAGACACCGGAGCTTTTTTGTGGCAGTGGCCATTCCATCAGCAACCCCCAATGCACCTTGGACTGAAAGCCGCGAGAACCGCAAATCGCTCCAACCATCTGAATATCTCGTTCTTTGGATCGCGCAGTTGGAAGTAACGAAGTGATGATTCCAACGCGATGCTAGGAGACGAACGTTTTTTTTTGTGTTGCTTCACTTCGGGCACAAGGCAGTGGATGGATTGGAATCTCCTTATAAACGGCAATCTAGCGAAGTCGAGGTGAAGACTTCTTGCGTTCCGTTCTCCGTTTTATTTCCAGCTTTTGGGCATGGTGGTGTTGATCAGTCTTTTCTTGGCGTTCGAGTTTATAAACGCGCCTTTTCGGTGAGAAGTCAGAGAGAATCTCTTCATACGCAAAAAGCAACGTAAAACAGAATCCCAATTTCTCCGAGGGAAGTTCCTCGTGCGCCGCTTCTCGGCATGAAGCCGTCTAGAATCGTTGCGCATTATTTTTCATCGGCTTATCTCACACATTTCTCTCTTGGCACACCGGTTCCACCGGATGGCGAGTTTTATTGGCAACGACCGCAAACGAATCGCCGGATGCCTCAAATCGTCACAGTTGTGTGAGGTGCGAGCTCTTTTTCGAGGGGCCGTCTTAACTCTTCTCTGTCCGGTACTTGTCTTGCTGGGGATCATGTTTGCATCACCGGCTGCGAGAAGCACGATCATCAGTCCGAAAATTCGCGCTCGAGCTGCCGTGCCGTTGTGAAGGAAATAACTGCTTACGAATTCTTGGAGGGGTATGGGATGTAAAGACCGGATAAAAAATGGTTCTTAATTGGGTAAGGCCTTTCTCGGGGGGACGTCGCCAAAGAAAGAGACCAGCGTGAGAAGCGAAAATTAGTTGATTATTTACGTCCATGGGGCGGGATATGACGAAGAAGTACAGTTGTTTTATCATTACGGGGTCGGACTTTGTCCATCAATCGATGTATCATTCCAAACGGACAATTTTGGCTCATTTGGAACCTGGAATTATTTGCAGGAGTAACTGTTTGCGCTTTCAATTGATTAAAATTTGTGTCTTGAATACCTTAGTTTAGCTACGTGCTACGTTGCGGTTGTCTCGTCCTGTTTCGTAAGCTATCCTAACCTGCAAAATGTCGACTCGATTCTACACCAACCACACCTACAAACCGGCTCAGCTTCCACGACTTTTACGTCGTCAATTGCCTTGCCTTTGCCTACTTACTTTCCTAGATGTTCCCTTTGCGGCGCGGAAACGATTTTCAAACGAGGCGTAAACATCCGAAGTGAAGGCTCTTCTCCATTGCCTTATCTGTGCGCTTGTGGTTTCTCGAGTGCCTGGAGTAGCGCCAAGGTGGCAAAGTGGGGTGGGAGGAGGAAATAGCAGCGGTTCATTAATTTGCAATTTGGCTGAACGGTTCTCGTTACGTTCCACTTTTGTCTTTCCAAGGCTCTCTGAATTTGAGGTTTCGATTATTTTATTTTTTTAACCTTTTGTTCTGCTCCTAACGCTACGAGATTAGGTACAGCTCGGTGTAGACTTTTCTGTAAACAAATCAAATATGTACGCCATACTTTTGCATACAGTTTTCTGACCCGATCCATAAAATGAATATTTTCGATATTTAATGTTCGTACTCCATATATTCTTATTTGAACTGAAAGCATTTAGGCTATTCATTTTGAAGTAGTTGTATTTTGTTTTTATGTTATAGTCTCCAACCATCGCTGGACATTTCGGAACATTTTACAGAGTTAAATGGATGCATATTGATGGGATGAATTACCGCGCAGTAATTAGGCTCTTAAAAATGTTGCTTTCTTTGACTTATAATGTATCTTTTAATGGATAAGTCTGGTTATACGCATCAATTAGACTTAGAGCATTTGGTCAGTTTAACGTGGAATTAAATAAATTGTATAATTTAATGAATAAACGAATAAATATAACAAAACAATATCTAATATTATGTATTCCCTAGTATATACTAATATTTCCTTCTTTTCCTTTTCAGATTTTGATTAAGTATCGCCACAAACACACACCACTGGTTCATCGAAAATCGCTGTAACACTCTCATCACTTCAGCTCAACCCTCATGCCTCATAGAGATTCGTCCACGATTCGAACATCGGTTTACCGACAAAGACAAAGTGCTACTTGCCATGGCCTCAATGAAAAGCGGAAGTTTAGTGCACTGTGCAGAGGGATAAGGCGTCAATCTTACGTTCGTTTTACATTTCATGATCCAAATTTTCACTACACAGAAAATTCTTAACGTTATCCGCTAGTTTTAGGAAACGGTTTCCGTAGTGATTGCAAACGTTAGGAATAGGAAATTCTTGGATGCGTTGTGTCGTAATGCGGCTGACGAGTGCAGCGAGTCGTGCTCTCGTGGAAGTGGTTTTTCAATTTTGTGTTGTGTCTTAGCGGGGGGTGGTTTGTGTTGTTTTACGCCAGGGAAGCCAACTGAGGGGAATGTTGTATTGGATCGGGGTGTTTATTTTTTTTTCCATTGTGCATTGCAGGAGCAAAAATTGAATCATTCATCGATCGATCGAGTCTAGTGTGTTTTGTGCGTGCGTTCGTGTTCTCCGTGAAGCGCGCTAGTGTGTGCGGGAAGAAAAGGAGAGAAAAGAAGGGGGAAGAGAATGTGCACAGTGCGATAGAAATATCGAAAGAAAAGTGCTGAAAGTTTTAACCGCATCAAGCCGTCTGCCGGCCATCATCGACTGGAAAGTGTGTATGTATGTTTTGTTTGTTCAGTTTTTTTGCGTACATGTGCCGAGGTTTTGTTTTTAAATTTGTTTCGTGGGCTTCGGAAAACAGTGTCAGTGTCCTGTAGGTGTGTGTGTGTGTGTGCGTGTGAGAAGGATCGTACGCGTACGTTTGTGTCATGAAAATTGTGGTGCGTAGTGCAGCCGGCGGCAAAAGGATGTTCTTCTGAAGCAGTCGAAGCAGGGACGTGTGTGGTCCTCGCGGTGAGGAAGGAAAGCCTGGAAAGCCTCGCACGCCTTTCCCCGCCCCACCCCCAGCAGCAGCAGCAATGCTGATATCGATAGTTCGTCGTTCGGGTAGAACAGTAGCGGCCGCAAAGGAGCAGCAGCAACAGCAGCGCAGTTAAAGGGTGGAAGAGTAACACCATCCTTCCCCGTTCCACGTTTCCGCCCTCGTGCCATCGGTCTCCGGCAGGAAGCGAGGAGCGCGCGATGGGCGATCAAAAGAATCAAAAGTCCGGATCGGGAGGAAGCGGCGGAGGAGCAGGAGGGGGAGCCCCGGCGGGCAGTAACGGAGGGTCGGCCGGAGCAGCGAGCGGTCCCTCGACGGCGATTGCGTCCACCACCACCACCACGACGACGTCGGCCGCCGCAACGCCCGTCACCACGCCGCAGCAACATCATCAGCCGCCCCATCACCCCCACCACCATCCGCACCACCATCATCAGCAGCAGCAGCAGCAGCCGCCGCCGCCACCGCCGCATCATCATGCGCCCCATCCGCCGCAGCACCATATGCCGCCACATCACCCGCACCATCATCCGCACCATCACCCGCCGCACCCGGGCGCGGGCCCACCACCTCCGGGCGGCGAGCATCAGCCACTGCAACACGGAGGCCACGGGCCACCGCCGCCACCCCCCGGCAGTATGCACCACTCGCCCTACGATCACCACCATCCGGTGCCGGTGTCCGGACCGGGGGATGCGGCCAACGGTGCGACCGGGGCGGGCAGCGGCAAGGACGAGGGGGGCCCACCGCCGCCCCCGCACCAGCAGCCGCCACCACCGCACGGCCACGGTGGCCCTCCGCCGCCACCCCCACACGGAGCAGGCGGACCGCCACCGATGGGGCACCATCATCATCAGATGCAGCACCATGGGTACGGGCAGCCGCCGCCCCCGCCGATGCAGCACCAGCAGCAGTATGCGCCCCGCTACCACCACCACCATCCGCACCATCCGCACGATCCGAACGTGCAGCCGGGAGCGGCTGGAGCGGCGGATCCGTACGCGCACTACCATCACCGGATGGGAGCGGCGGCAGCCGCCGCCGCCGCAGCCGCTGCAGCTGCCGCGGCCTCCGGCGCTGGTGGTGCTTCAGGCGGGGCCGGTGCGGCCGGAGCGAGCGGCGGAGCCGGTACTCCACCTCCTCAGCATCCCGGTGGAAAACCGGCGGCCGCCGCCGCCGCAGCAGCAGCAGCAGCCGCCGCCGTCGGGAGTCCTATGCACGGGCGGCACGGGCGCTACGCCATGCCGCAGCCACCGGCGGGTGCGGCAGGAGCGGCCGGGGGGCAGCCACCGCCGGGAGCGCCCGGTGCCGCGGCCGGAGCAAACGCTCCGCCCGGAGGACCGCCCGGGGGAGGCCCCACGCCGACGCTCAACTCGTTGCTGCAGTCGCACCCGCCGCCTCCGCCTCATCCGGGCGCACCGCCGCCCCACCATCGCTACCCGCCGAGCAGCTACGATCCGTCGGCGGCGCAACAGCCGCCGCCGCCGCCGCCGCCCGGACCCGGCCAGCCGCCTCCAGCCGGTGGGTCGCCGGGGGGACCGGGCCAGGGGCAACCCGGCATGCCGCCGTACCATCAGCAGCAGGGATGGGCCCCACCGCCCCGTCCCTACAGTCCACACTCGCAGCCGTATCGGCCACCACCACCGGTAAGTTCGCCACCTTCATAGTGTTTCTTCGTTCGTCGTCGTGAGTTACTTGGGTTTCGCAAAAGCCGTTTACTAGCAAACGCCTTATCTAGTATGTAGCCTGTTAATCTTACAGACTGTTACTAAACGATGGAACCACTTTTAATGAAATAAGAACTATTTTCCTATGACAGAAACGGAATCTAGACATTTTTCCTATTTATTGAACTGCAACCTTTGTTAGTCAGTGCAAACATTTTTTGGAAAACAATTCCTTTGCACGAATGTGGTTTGGTGTGCTCAATATATCGGTTGATAAATTCGATTCACTAATGGTACTTCAAAAAAAGAATTTTCTTCTTCTTCTTTTACGAGGATTACCCCAGTACGGCTTTTGAATCCAGTTTCCTGGGCCTTCGCAAGCTAACCTGGAGACAAGGACCTCTGTTTCCGGTAAGGACCGGCTACTAAGGCCATATGTCCTTCAATAAAAGATGCATGACTAAACATCCATCCTTGGGTGCAAATGGTCATGAAAACTGAATGAAGCTAATAGGTCGAATAAAACGTTACCCGGCATTAGAAAGATTAGATTTATCACTGAATTAAAATCCTCAGACGGATGCAATCGAATTACTGGTCACACTGGGATTTGCGAGCGTGTAAAGTAAAAAGAAAGTACAGTTTTTCGTTGACAATGTTTTCAACGGTAATGGTGTAAACACAAGCCAGGCGTGTACAATGTGCATAGATTCACCTTATTCTGCAAGACCAATTGCCGAAATTATCGATTAATTTATGGAATTCGCCGAGCCAACCAATCTTTTAAACTCTGGCCCGCTTGTCAGGGTGATTGGTAAAGAAAAAATAAATGAACAATTAAAAAAATCGCGCATTAGAGATCAAAATTTAGGGACTGAGAAAAGTTGAGCATATCATAATTTATTTCTCTCTTTTGTTTCGTTCATCTTGAAACAATATGATAGTTTATATTCCTTAAACATCTTATAAACTGTGCAAAGACACAATTCATTTAAAAATGTGTGGGCAGGGCGTTCAGTTGTCTGTTCGTCGTAGTCCTAAAGTATGGTTTAAGGCTTTATTTTTGAACGCAAACATTGTTGCATTAGCGAAAAACTTCAGCGGCACAAATGCCATTATTCCGCTCATCAGCTGTTCGGTTCAGTTAGGGGAAACATATCCCGATCGCTCGTTGTTCGCTCCTTTAAAACATCATCGCGAATTGGTACGCGGGCCACGAACAGTTCGACAGCCGGCCAACGGGTGACAGCAGGCACCCCACGTTGAGCTGACGCGGGTGTCGCCGAAACTACGCCCCCTCAAACACTCAGCGGTGCCTTTTTGAAATAATCGCTAAAAATAAGCAGCCGAATGTTGCCTTTCGCATGCTTGCTCTAGCCTCTGTCAACACCCTGCTTCGTCTTTCTGTGTTGGTGCATGGTTCAGGCGCATGCTTTCGTCCCCGAACATGAACCATTCAGCTACCGTCTCGTTCGGGCAGGTGATGACCGCAGCAGCGCACCATCTCTCTAGCGCTGTTATGAAGCCAATGTTTTGAAATTCACCATCACAAATACCACCACATCCCGCATACCAGCCCTTCTACCTTCGCCTTGCAACGGGTTTTGAGAAATAGTTTTATAAATAACTGGCAATCAGAGCAAATCGCCGTGGGACGACACACGAACGTGCGTTGACGGCCTGACCGTTGCACGTCGTCATGGTGGAGAGCGCACGGTGGTCCTGCACAGGGCCCCCCGGGGGGAGAAAAAAACGGGGAATAAGGAGCAAGCAAGCAAGGCCTTACCTTTCGACGGCACGCAAAACCCCGGCATATGATATTGCGACCAGTGTGGAATTGCAATTGATAAGCACAATTCACCTCTCCGAAGCGAGGACAGCAAGTGCGCGCATGGTGACAATTCTGGTCCGACGTTTCTTGTTGCTGCAATGACGGCGAAACCTCGTCATCGCGAGAGAACGCCGAACGCCGATATATTAACATTGTCACCCGGCTGCACGTTGTGTGAGTTGCGTTGGCTTCCCGCAGCCACACAGTTGTGCACTGGCACGTGATTTTCCGTGCAATCCACGAGAGGAGCTGCAGGCGGGATTTCAGACGCAGGCTAGACTAAATTTCGCTGCAACTCACGGTCCGATGATGGGCCGGCCGGCAGTAGCCGTCTAGCCGGTAGTTAGCACCATCGGGTCCGCAATTGTTGTGAACCAGCAAACAAATCAAATCGTCGTACGTCGGCGAATCTTTGTGTGGACATGTTTGCATTCTGACACAATGTTCAAAGGTACATAGGGGTTAGTATTAGAATTTCCAAAAGCTATGGTTTACTCTGCCGTTTTTTCAAAGCCGAAACCGTTCCAATCTATATGGCAATCTGTGGAAGCTATATAAAAAAACTTAATCCCCTTTAGAAGCAACTCATTTTTCTTACAGATATTTCTATTAGAATTGAGGCTTGGAAACAGGATTAGCCGCATGTGTAAAAATTTCCCAACCAAACGGCTCAATCGTTTCCTTTATCGAGTTTGCAAGTTTATGATGTAACAAGATTAATGTGTGCTACGTGTTTGGGTTCTTATAATTTGTTTTTCATCTAAAGCTCGATTCAACCAGATCACTTGTTTCCGGTAGCCGATCCAGTACTCACAGTTTCGCCAGGTTTAAGCAGCTCATAGTACACCAAACCTTTCCGTTACCACAAAACGCAGATTGTTTCTACCCTCTTCGTTCCTCCAGGCAAACTTTTCATCACTCTTGGTACCATTTGAACCATTCAGAGTACTGCGAAGTGGTGCCACAAGAGCATCTTCGCCGTTAGTTCCGGCCAAAATTCGATGCATTCGAACATAAATGAAAGTCGACATTTTCAAAGGCCTGGTAACTTAAGCTGCCGAGTAAAACTTATTTGGTTTTGAGTTAAAATCATTTGCTAGATGTCAAAATTAAGGGGTCCAGGATAGCCGAGCGCTTCCGCCTCTCGAGCACGATCCAGATCGGATTTCATCCCCTGTACGATAAGGATGAGAAATACATCGACAGTTGTGCCAAATTCCTGATACATGATAGACCAATTTTTTTCCAACGCAGAACTAATTGTATAATAATAATGCTTTATCTTAATTTGCAAAAATGTATCTATCCTGTCAACACTTAAAGCGATGCAAATTCTCTGAGCAAGAACCAGAACCACCAAACATGCTCCAAATTCCAAATACCACAACAAATTACTACTTATGGGTAAATCCGTACCGTCAACCCGAGGAAGACAGACTCTGCTTCCTCAGGGAAAACGGTTGTCCCTAGCACACCTCAACAAACACTGTAAGTGACGTTCTAGTGGCATGTTTACGCGCCTCTCGCTGCCAGACGGACGGATGCGTTTCGGTTCACCCGCCCGCTGTCCGTCCTGTCCTCCTCCTGGCCCGTTGTCTCGGTCCGTTGCTTGTACTCGGTGCGAGGTGTCCCAAGCGATAAGGCGATGATAGAACATCACCATTATATCGCCGCGGTGTGGAGAGTGAGTGAAACGAGCAGTGCGATCGGAACTGGACCACCGGCCCATCTGTTGCCCGGAAGAGGCGAGAAGCGTTTGAAGAGCAGGGTAGGTGATAGGGGCATGCAAAGCGAACGGTACGGGGAATCCACCGCGTTAACTAGGCCTCTCGGTTGGCGGACCGATACTGAGTGAGATGGGAAGGCGTCGTGGAAGGTACCGAAAAGGGATGATGAGTGAATCATTTAAAAGAGGCGACGGCACGGCGGCAAGGAAGCGGTTGTGGATCGGAGATGGTGCGAGGGGAATTGTTGAACCGCTTCCGTATCGTCGTCGTCGCTGTCGCCGTCGTGTCTGGCCTGGGCCTGTGTTATTTGTGTGCGTCTGTTGGTGGGTTCGTGTGCCTTGTGTTTTTTTTCTACTTCCCTTTGGCTGTACTTAACTTTTTTTCTTTCTCTTCCGATTGAACCAGTCCGATTCTGTTGGTGTAGGTCAAGGCCCCCAGACCGTGTGCATGATGATAAGCCGATGGCGGAGCGATGGAGGAAGGGTGATAGCGATGGGGGGATGGATTGGGAGAAAGAGGGACATGAACCGAGGGGTTGCGCGTACTTCAGGGTTTTGCGAGTACGCCGGAGGGGAGAGAGGGCATTTTTCCTACGTCTCAGTACCAGTTTTCATTTCTACAATTGCACAGAAAGGGAAAGTAGAACACTGGAAAGTGGAAGAAGAAGAAGAACATCCGCCACTCGGTGTGGGGTTTCGGTTGGTCGATTGGGCATCGTTGTCGCCATCAACCAGCTGCAACCTTTTCCCTTTCCTTGAGCGGGAAAGATGAGGCGGCGATGTTATTGCGATACGATTCGCCATTCGACGGAGGGACGATGGCGTTGTGGTGTTTGGGGTGGTGGGTGTTTGTTTTTATGTTTTCTTCTCCCTACCGACGCGTCTGCCGACCGACCACTCCTCCTCAGCCGCTTCACAGAGAGTTTCATATTCAACGTCTCGAAACGCGAAACAGAAGCAAAACGTTAAAGAACAGGGTTTCAATAGCTTCCGACCATCTCTGCACCATTGCCATCATTGTCGTCGCTGGTTTGAGGAAGCAGACGCGGATTGTATGAGAAATGCTAACGATGGTGCGAATAACAGGTTCTTGAATTTTATAACAGCCGCTTTCAGAATGGCATTAGAATTGTTACAAAATAACGATGCTGTGTTTTGTTCTGTATTCTTTTTATTGTTCGTCATGTCGACAACTGTAGGAAACCTTGGAAATGAGAATTGTCATCATCTATCCTACAGATAAAAACCGAATGTGTTGAAGATTTTTTGGAGTTTTTTTCGGGACACGTTTGAGAAAGAAAAAAAAACAACTCTTAACCTATGTTGTGGACACAAACTAAAATCGAAACGTTATTAGTAAGATATGCATGACCCTCGAGAAATTATGGGGATTGTAAAGGCGATTTGCAGTACTTAATATTAAAGTAATAAGCAAACAAAACAAAGCTAACTGTGTTATTTTATTTTGCTACTGCATGCTTAGTTTCAGCACATGCATTTGACTGTGTTCACATATTAGATGTTAGAATAATTTAGGTGCCTGCAGACGATACGATTCTTAGGTGGCGGATCTCACACAACCATTTAAATGGCTGCCAAAATTGCCTGTCTGTCGCTGTCGAATCAATTCTTGATTCGTGCTGTTTTTGTTGTCTGCTGTAAGAAGTGTCATCAGTTCAGCGTATCCTCTTTTAATTCGAAAAGATAAAAAAGCGATCGCGCTTGTTTATGATTATGGACTCCATCCAATCGATGTGAGGTGTTACGTCGGTCATATATAAATTTGATCCGCAGCTTTTAGACGATGTCGATACAAGGCCGTATACGTACGAGGGGCCGAATAAGGGTGTGCCTTCAAGCTGCCTTGAGCTGGTAACTGGTCCACCGTGGTCCACCTGGAAATGCAACAAGGAAAAATCAGTCTTTATTCAAGAAACTTCCGTTACCATTCCTTCCTTCACTTACCGAGCATACTCCAGGAATCAGATTAATGTTGTTTGTGAAGCAAACTACATCACTCGCATTTGGTTGTTGATGATCACATCTTGTTGCATGAGAAACTCGCACAGCAACATTACCGTGCATTCCATATGCCTTGAACAATGGAGAATTCCATTCACCATCAATATTTGTATTCCAGAGACAGAAGGGAGGGAATCTCTTTGTGTTAACGAATTTGGCAATCTTTATCAGTGCAATGTTGTTCTCGGGACTTTCCGACCGGTACTTTGGAGACACGTACACGTCTGTTACGGAAGCTATCGATGTATTTCCTGGAAATAAGCCTTTGAGGGCGACGAACTTAGGATGGCCCGTGCTCAACGTAACACAAGATGCCAATGTCATGAAATACTGTTCGCCGATTAAAGTGGTGCTACACTCATGCATCGAGGAGGTGTCTGCATCACTCCACAACAATTCGAATCGATCATCACCAAAACTGTTACTTATTGGAACCTTCTCTGATTTTCTTCCTACACAAGTAGTTTTGACACATTCTGCAACGGGTAGCATACGTTTTATCTGGTGTCGTATAAAGGAAATCTATTTTTTTTAAAATATTACCTGTATAGCCAAATGAACTGTTGGTTACTTGCTCGATCCAGTCCACGTGGGCACTCACTTTAGTGTACACACCTGTCGATCCAGGTGCACACGGAGTACCGAACGATACTATTCCGACAACAAAATTATACACACTTCCCCAGATACCCAACCGCTTTACACCTATTGGCCCGCCAGAGCCCCCCTCGCAATTATCCACAGAAGTGCCAGTCGCACAAAATTGATCTTTCCGTAAACCATCGGGTCTTAGGCGACGGTTGACTGGTATTTTCCCAGTGCAATCGTCCTCATCGAGGGCAGCCAGTTCTATGCGCTGAAGGACAGGACTAAGCGCTTCACCAAAACCGGTCGCCCCGAAGCCTATTGCATCCATCTTCTCTCGGGGAACTTCCTCTTCGCGCCATAAACAAGCGCTGCAGACCGCCCTCGAATACGCTACTTCCTTTTGTAGTTCAATAATCGCTATATCGAAATAGTTCCGCGAGTCTCGATACTTCGGATGTTTAATGAAGCGAGCCAGATTGGTATCACCAACGCGCACAGTATCGGGACCGATGCTAAAGAATAAAGATTCACAGTTTTAAAAGATTCTTTCCTTTGCACTCTTTCTCTCTTGAATAATATTTCTTACTTGTTTCCATCTGCATTGCAATGGGCTGCTGTGATTACGAATTGGCGTGATATCAAGCTACCACCGCAGAGATAATCAATTTTATTTTCGGGACGAGTCCAACCGATTGCCACCTGCAAGATCATGTTTCTAATATGAATACATATTGCTCTAAGTCAGTCATACAAACTGTTCTACCATGTGTTGGAATTCTACAGGATACACTCTATAAATAACTCCACCTTCCGAGGTCCAGGTACCCGCGGCACTCCACGTTCGTAAAATACTGAAGGTACATTCTAGGATTGTAGGTAAAGAATGCAGATATTTTTAACAAACTACATACATGCACATAACTACAAATAATGATCTACTGAATACCGCGCAATGATGTTCTTTTGCTTTGAACGCTTGGAAGGGTATCGACAAACGCATCTTCTTTGCAGAACGCTGTTGTGTTTGAAAGTGCTAATACCGATAAACATATAAGCATGATTTTAACTACACATGCCACTTCAAGTACACACAACATTTTAACTATTTTTTTTTAAACGACTTAGGCACGGAGCAGCGGAAAGAGACGCTCCAGCGCGGTGTTCAAACACAAACTGAAATCGAAATAATCGGACTCGGCGTTTTACGTCTGCATCGTGTGATTGAGAATTATGAATCGGGCTTTAGTAATTGATCTTTCCGTAATCCATCGGGTCTTAGGCGACGACTACCTGGTATTATCCCAGCGCAATCGTTCTCATCGAGGGCAGCCAGTTCTATGCGCTGAAGGACAAGACTTAGCGCTTCATCGCAACCGATCGCTCCGAAGCCTAGTGCATCCATCTTCTCTCGGGGAACTTACTCCTCGGACAACAAGCAACTGGCAGTACTGATAGTGTTAAACATATTAGTAAATTATTTTTTACACATTACACTTGAATGGCAAATAACATTTTAACTATGTCTTTTTTAATGACGGATGATGAAACGGACGGAGAAATGAAACAAGATTTTTGACACAGTGGCTCAACACAAACCGAAATCGAAACCATTGGTCTTAGGCTTCATTGTAAGGCTGCGAATTCTTTACTACTGGATCTTGTAATTGAATTTTGGAAATTTTGTTACCGAATTGATATTCGGAAGGAAAACAAGACCTATGCTTGCTCAAGAGCGGCGTGTTTAGTTTACACAAAAAACAGATTTTGTTATATCTATTACATTCAATTCGTTGTGATCACATACCATCATACCATCATACCATTGGTTTGGTAAATCCTTTTGCAAAAGGTTCCTTTCAACCATGGAGTACATCCCCGGGAAAGCTGGGCAGAATTATTGGAACTCGCGTGCTCCACTCGCATGCGTGTGTGTATGCACGGGTCGCAGCTTGCATTAAGTTATGGTGCATTATTTGGCGTATCGTTTGAAGCGTTTCTAAATACCCGGAACGGTGAACGGGGGAGGTGGAACGCCGCCGAGAGAACTAGTGATGGTGATGGAGTGCTTAGACTTACAGGCGAAGAGAGAAAACATACCTCGCGGCTATTTTGGAGAGTGTGGAAGAGCGACAGCGAATCAAGGGATGCGAAGGAAAAAGGGAAGCGGCATGGAAGGACGGTGGCAAAGACACGACGACGCACAACGCCGTGTGTTGTGTCGTTGCCCAGTGGGAGGTGGGTGAAACGCACGCATGAAAGGACACCGCAGTTGCAGCTGCACTTGCACGCACAATCAACGCTTGCAATGCCTTCTAACTCCCGGCTCCCGTGTGGCCAGCTTCCACGCTCGGACCGAATCGGCTTCTTGAAAATTGTGGGTGGGTGGTTGGTTGGGCGCGATCGCTCTCTCTCCCGGCAGTAAAAGGAGGTTGTCGAATAATATTGTTGTCCATTTCGGCTTTTCGCCGTTTCGCCGTATCGCGCGTTTGCATTTATCCCCAACCTACCTACCTTCCCGCTGAGCCAGGGGCCAGAGACCTTTCGGAGGCTGGAGTCTATCGGCAAGCGTTCAGTTTTCCGCCGACAGTGAAGCCTACAAGAAGTGTGCACCTTTCGTGTGATACGGGCAGTGTCGTGGTTCTTTTTTCCTTCCTCCTTGCTGCATTCCCGGATCGATCGGCAGTAGCATATACCGTGCCAATTCCGTGGTGGTGTTAGTGGAAGAAGAATAAGCAGTGGCTTTTCTCCGCGCACAGCATTCAGTCATTTTTCCTTAGTTTAACGCATCTCATGCCAGCCCATTCTTGCATGACTTGGTACAGTTTAAGGATCGTTTCCTAGATTCGGTGCATGTATCCGCGAGTTATTGTGGTTTAAACATAATTCTGACACACAATCCGCGAAGTGTAGTGCTTGGTGCGGTACTCGTGAAAAAAGGCGAACGTATTACTTTCACCGTGTCCGCTTTCCAGTCCCGTCCCCACACCCCAAACCGACGCGCGCTGGTGATGTATTGGCTAGAGCCGAAAATAAGCGCCTTCTTGTTGTTCCATCCATCGTAAATAAGTCGAAACTCGCTAGCACCACCCCCCGACCCCTCTCGCGACGGGGAAGGTGGAAGGCCGCTGGATCTAAACTAATTCGCAACCTTTTTCGTTTTCTTCCTTTCTATTTCGAACACACCCCCCGCGTTCGTTTCGTTTCAGGTAAGTTCCAAGCCCAGGGTAGCAATCAGAGTGCGCTGTTCCGGGGGAAAGCTTTCTAGGTTGTTCTAACTGAGTATCTCGGTGGAGTCAATGGTAAGACAGAAACGCAAAATTTTTAATCCTCCCTGTTTGCACATACCCGACTAGAATGAAACGCAGGACGTGCGGCGGTTGCTGGTAAATATGACAAACTTTACATCGCTATCGTGCAAAATCTGTTTCGTATCGTTTGGATTTATTTAGACTTGGCCGCCATCTTTGGATGAGCAAAAAGCGAAGAAATTTTCCTCTTCATTGTTGATGAGGCGGAGAGGGAGGGGGGTGGGGGAGTGAGGGAGGCGAATGGCGTCGAATCGCCGTGTAGTCTTCCAATGCTGAGAATGCACAAGCGCAAAACAATTCTCCTTCCTGTGTCGTGGCTGCGATGCCGCTTGAAATAATCGATCGTCGTTATCACACTCCCTAAACCGAACGAACACACATTGCCACCGGCGAGAGGATTGTGCATTATGCTGACAATGCTGCGGTCCGTGCATATGCACTTCCATGCACTCATTCCTTCAACATCCTCCTGCGTTCTATGCGTTTTCCGCTTCGTGTGTTTGTTCGTCCTTACGTCCAAAGCCGGGGAACCAGCGATGGGGATGGGGGATGTCGGCATTATCTCACCTTCTCAACACCGAAACTCACTCGGGGGTGTGCATGTTCACGAACACGCTCGTGCGCAATCTTTTTACTGCACCCCCACCCCCTCTCCCTTTCCAACGGTACAATTCCACGAATGGGCGTTGTGGGAGGTATCTCAATCAAAAGTTAATTAGCAAAATTAATTTTGGCACAGGAAATGAGAAGTTGGAATAGGGATATTCCTACCAGTAGTCTAGCCATTATCGAAAGGAAATGTTCACAATGTTTGTTTGTGCTCGGTTTTATATGTGCCAAAAGCTGTTATCCTTTTCGATACTTGTATTACAAAAAATGTTGGCTAACGAATAGGAATGGAATGTATAGGATCGAGTAGGAATGGATGTGTTTTAAGGATTTCTGTAATTCAATGGACTTCTTTTTCTTCCTCCTGCCGTAACAACCAATTTGGCTATGCCTACACTAATGCCTGCCTAAGGGTTAGGAAATGCCAAGTCAATGCGAAATGGTTATAGTCAATGCTTCTTACCAGGCCGAAGGTCCCGTCTGGACTTCGAACCCACGCCGTCGTGGGTCATGTTCGTGCCGGTGTACGAGCATTGCTATCCCGGATCCCCTCATGCGTTGCAGTGCAATCTCCTTTATAGAACGATTTTTACAATAATTTTATTTTTGATGACATCGGTTTGATAGAATTGTGTGGTTAAAATATTAAACTATAGAAAGTTCCTTCCGTTGCGCGTCATTTAGATGGCGTTGGTCTGTTGTGTAAAGCGAGGTTGCATAAATACATGCTATTCTCCTCGGCTAGTAACATTAGTGAATGTTTTACTGCTGCTAGTTTTACATAAGGAATGGAATGCAAACACAAAGCTCTGCTTCATCAGCAACGCAATTGTTTATTGTTGTTTGATATGTTTGTTGAGGCGTACGTATGCATATCCTTGCGCACGGTCAAGCTATTTATTCCAACAACAGGGCGAACTGCTTCCACAAACAACGATTAGAATATTCTGTGTGCGTGTGTTTAGGCTTACCAGGCGAAGGGGAGGAAACGGAGAACGGGTGTGTTTTCCGACGACGTTTTCTACACGCATGAAGGATTTAGCACGATGAGAAATGCTGGAGCGGCGAAGTCTGCATGTTGTTTCATCTCCATATCGTTCGACTTCGATTTCTGCGGTTTCGATTACACTTCACGGCACAAACGGATGGGGGAAGAGTAGTCGATAGCTGATTAAAATCGCGGAAGCTTCTTACAGGGAGTGCTGCTCCTGTAGGCGTGCATTTTCCGAGGTCGCTTCTCTCGCCTCGACACAGCACTCGGTGGTCTCAAAAGCCTGAAGGGGGAAGTAGCTTTTCCTTGAAGAGCCCGGGCGTCTCCTGCACCGGGAACGACAATATACATGCAGGTGTGATGCAGGCTATGCATATTCATAGCTCACGGGCAAATTCAACGCGTTTCGTATTCGTCCTGCGGAGAAACGTTAAGGCGCAGCCGGAGCAGGAGGCAGTATTAGGTATGTGCATTTAATAAACGTGCACGCATACATTCGCATACAGCCCGGTGAGTGGAGGAATCCGGTAGATGCCACCCTCGGGGTGATTGGACTTGATTGGAGTGCTTCAACATGTAAGAAACTTATCGGGAATAGCTATAGCGCCGTCCGTTTCAGCGTTGAGTAAGGAAAGTGGGTGCTTGCACGGCTTTTGTTGGACAGCGGACGTCACAAACACGCATGCACACACACACAGACACACTCGGACACGTTCACGAGCTCTCCATATCACCCTCCTCCGGCTCGGGCTCCATGTCCCTTCTGGAGTCGCGATAACTTCGCTTAGCATTGTGCTTGCCGTACCTGACCTGCACAATAAATTATCCATCTTTGGGGCGACCCAGAGCATCGGATGGACCGGACCCCGGACCCTTCAGGCATAACGAACCCGAGGGAGTAAAATCCGCCGGCTAACAACCCGACACCAACCTCTCCCTCTCTCTCTCGAGCAGCAGCAAAAGAGCGAAAACTCTAGGAGCAATGAAGAGGGTTGTGATTCGATTCGTCTTCTATCCATCCCGTACTAGATGGATTTTCAAATTGAATGCCGATTGCTAGAACTGGAAAGGATCTTTCGCAATATTGATTATCTGAGAGGTTTGTTTCCTCTCTTGACAGTTCCCTTTCTGATACTGTGCGTGGTTCGTATGAAGCGTGTTGGTTAGTGATTCTCAAATAACCTCCAGCCAACCATTTGAATCTACTCATTTTATTTTCTTAACGTTTCCTTATCGAAGTTGTAAAATTTTAATTTGTTTAATTTGTGAATTCAGAAGAACTCAAAACAAAATCATCATCCGCAAAATTTTAACCTCGTTCGCAGGTGCATATTATACTGTCTGGAGTTGATGCGCTCTTTTCGATTTAACCACACTTCATCCCAATATCGATCCCCTCGCATTTTATTGGCACCCATTGACGTCCACGGCTAAGCATACAACAACTCCTCGTCGACGGTCCACGAGGGGGATGGACACAAAACGGGACACAACCTCCCCTGTTCGTTAATTTTCCGAATTTTGGTGTCCCGCCAATCGACAGAGATTGATGATGATTTGGTGTTTTTGACACCGACACACCCCCTTCCGGCGGAATCGATGTAAAGTTTACCTTTCAGACTTTGCTACGGTGATGTTCGGCTACGGTCGATGTTGTGCTGCAGAATGGGGATGATTCCTACCTGGCTGGGGTATACTCGTGCAAAAAGTCCACCGGTTTGATTATGAAACGTTTTCCGTTGGTCAGCTGCTGCTGGTACAGAGTTGAGTCACGCATTTCACATGTCGTTTCGATCAGTTCGAACAACATTCAATCGCATTGATGTTCCTCTGCACCTGCATCCGACCTTACTCAGCCCTATTTTTGCCGGTATGGATCATTGTACCTGAATCATTGCACCAGTTCATTGGATCATATGAACTGCATGTGGGTGGCATGAAACACGTCTTTTGTTTTCCATATTGTTTACGGCCTGTAATTTGAAGGGAGCTAGACGTGTGCTCCTTGCATGATAGTGGGCGTACAGGATGCCATGACTCCAATTTGAGGACCCATACTACTCGGTCCTTAGTTCCTTTCATACGTCGAAGCTTTTAGTCATCAATGACACGAGCTTCATGACCTGACGAACCTTTTTAGATAAACTGAAGATCTTAGGAAAAGTCTGCGTGAGCAATTTTTGAGTTATCGGACTAGTTGGAATTACTTTAGAAATAACATTGAGCTTGTTTACAAATGCATAGGTTGTTGATGACAGATAGAATGTGCAATCCGATAAGCAGAGATTTTAATAAAGTATTCAGTGTTTCTTACAAAAAAAGTCTTAGGCCATATTATCCATATTCTTCAGCTGAATTTTGCTTTTATACGATATGGATTTTTCACATCGCATAATCGAGCCTAAATACAACAGCTAAAGAGATGTTAATTTTTTTAAGGATTCTCGAACATTTGTTTTCTAATGAAACTGTTAACTGTTATTAAGATTATTTACCCCAATAAAAAAGCCACGCACGACCAGTAAGAATTCCAGATTGTTCCATTAACTTGGCGAGCAAGTGGGCAGCTCTGATCCTAATCCCAAAGGTCGATGCGAAAGCAGTTCTTATACGTTTCTTAATAAAGATGTATAGGCATTTTTCCTACTCCTCGGTCCGAAAACTGAAAGCGCTCCGAAGAGGATCGATCATCAGAGATTAACTTCCGTGCGACTACATCGAAACGCATAATCGCTACGTTAATTTCGTCCAAAGTGGATCAACCATCGTTAGAAACCAAGCATGGTGCCCCTTTCTTTTTCGAGTCGCCCACACCACCCAACAATAGCGTGAACTCGACCGAACGGAATCTAAACGAGCAAACTCGACGGCGGGTCCATTCTCTTAATGCCTTGTTGTCTCAACCATTTACGCCTGTAAACATTACCCTAATGGGTCCGTTCGGTCGTGCGGAAGGACCTCTCCGAAGCGATGGCGGTGTGTGTTTGGCGAAGAATTAGAACCGCAGCGTCGTGAGTGTATGATTGGTAAACAGGAGCGCGAACCGTGTTGCTGTGGGCCACCTTGCTGCTGGCGCCTAGGCCGACGGAGCTCTCCTGGCGTCGGTTGGATCGACCGCGGAGTTTGTGTGCACTGTAATCCTTTCGAAAGGATCCTTGAATCATCCACCGCATGGATAGGCGTGGTGGCAACCAACGTGTTCGATTGAACGTTAGCTGACGCAAGTGTACGCCGCCTGTTCGCAGTGGACGCGCTCATACGAGAAGCACAGTATTATTGACGTGAGCGTCCCTGGCAGCCACGATAGTATCCAGTGGTTCACCGTCTTTTCAACTCCGATGGGCTCTCGTGTGGTGTTTGCTGGTTGAGTTTTGTACCCCTCGGAGCCACCCCCCGAGGTTTTTGATGGTTTCGATCGGTTATTTTCTGGCCACAACCCAAAACCACAGAATGCCTCCATCATTCAGACTGAAGAAGAGAACGACCCATCATCGTCATCGACCCTAGGGAGAATATGCATAACGGAATGTCGGGAAAACACCCTTTTCGTCGTCTTCGTGGCCACAACCGTGCCTGTCTTTGCTCCATCCTTGCTTGTGGTATGAAGGCTTTCGCCCTGTTCAGATGGGATTATGGGAAGTAGTGCTTGCCATCACCATGAAGGGGAAATTGTCCACTTGCGGGTGGGTTACAGAGTAACACAACAATACACTACCGTAGATTAGGGCACGGTCGTTCGTGGTGGAGAGCCATGGACTCGACGGTCAGATGGCCCGAAACAACAACTCGAACCACCACAACGTTTCGAGACTATGCCTGTGTGGTCGTTTTGTGGAGATTCTTCGTGACGTAATCAGCAAATGGAGGGAATCCTATCCAACAAGCGATTGTTTTTGTGCCACCATCCTTTTTTCTTCCCGCCATTTTATGCATTTGTGTGAAAAATCACCTTGTCCGTTCGTTCAATCAACGCTCGGATAGAACGGTGCTGTGTCGTCGTGCCGGTTTGGTGCTATAAATTGTATGAGCTTCCTGGTTCGAAAAAGAGGAAAAATTGTGTCGGTGTTGGGCGGACGAGATAAGAGCGAGTCTTATTGCAAGCCTGTAGCGTAAAATTTCAGCAGTGGATTTTGCTGATTATAATATTTGTTGATGGTTTTCTAAGTTATCGTATATCGTTTTCCCCGGGCTATAAACTAGCATATTATCCAGCATATAAGTCAACTTGAAAGTTTCTTTTGGAAATAAATTGTTTATTTGCATTTTACCCTTTCCCTTCTTTAATACAGCCGTTCGCAGTTGCTACCGTCGTTTGATCAACATATTTTGTCATTTGATCAACATTTATTGTCGTTTGCCCAACATTTACTGTCGTTTGATCAAACGTACCGTCATTTGAGCAAACTCTACTAGCTTCTTTGCAAGCACTACCGTCTTTTTGACAGATCCGCCTCTGCTTGAAAAGACGGTACTGCTTGCAAAGAAGCTAGTAGAGTTCGCGCAAACGACGGTACGGTTGATCAAACGACAGTAAATGTTGATCAAGCGACAATAAATGTTGATCAAACGACAAACTATGTTGATCAAACGACGGTAGAAACTGCGAACGGCTGTAAATCAGTTTTACAAAATCCATAAGAACAAGATGGTATGGTTGGTAAATGTTAATTATATTGGTATGGTAGAACAAGTTTAAGACCGGCAACTGCCAATTCAAATTTTCTTATACGAAAAACGATCCTTTCACATAGGTTACGTACGTACGTTAACAGGCTGTAAACGCACTTTGGATTGAGGGCTTGCATAGGTGAATCCGAAGCCACAGCCAAAAAGATTTGCGAGTGATAGTTGAATGCCAATGAAACGCCGTTGAGTCTTGGTGAAGGTGAATTTTGTCATTTGAAAAGGATGTTTAAGGTTTTTTGTTTTATATTGTATCATTATAAAACAAGGTTGATAAAACAATGTAGAATTGGTTTGCGAAATCTGTACCATGGTAAATCATGTTGCATTTGAACACTGCATGATGCATTTGAAACGATTCAAAGCGTCGCTTGGGGTTTAATCAGCACTGCTCTCCCATGGTGCCGGTCGTAACGCGGATTCGTAAGAACCGGATATAATTGCACGATGCTGTAAAAACTCGTAAATGTTCACCAATCATCATTCGGGACTCCGTTCGTCTGCAGACGGCTCTCGTCTTGTGCAATGCCGCACGCCGCTTCCCATGAACCGTTCGAGTCATAGTTCAATCTTCTCGACCAGCCAGTCAGCGCCAGCCGTCCCTGCGAGGTTTGCAGCCAAGTCCATCTGCAAATGGCACGGTATGGACGTCTGCTAACACGCTTTCGATGCTAGGTTCCAGATTGCTACGCCGTTAGCGTGGGACGAGGACTCGCCCTCGTCACCCCGCCAGACGACGCCGCCACCCCGATTGAACGTTGTGTTTTTCACGCGGAAGCAATCATCGTTCGCACAACTTCATTTGGCGCTGATGAAGGAAGGCGGTGCACAAGTCGACGTTCGAAAGCGATTTTCTGCTCCCACCGACTGGCACAACTCCATTCGACGGCAACCCTGCGACGGGCTTCATCGGGAAAAATCATTCCACAGATTCCAGATGCAGAAGAGCCATACACACATACACACTGTATTCAGTTCCATCTGGCGATGGCAACCTTGCCAGCGGCGAACGTATGCAGCAGTTGTGTGTCTCTACCGTACCACAGAGTGTGTGTGCTCTTCTCGCCGTGTCTCGAGAGTGTCGGAAACTCATAACTTCCGGCTAGCGTAAACGAATACATCCGGTGGTAACTGCCTCGGATCCTTTTTCTACGCCCCTCGTCTCTCATTCGCTCCGTTGAGTAATTCGTGCATCCTGCAGTTGACTTTTGACCCCCTTCACCGTTTGCTTGCGCATCGCCGCCGTGCACGTGCCATGTCGGGTCGGGCGTGACTTTTGCTGCTTAATTTTTTGCCTACTCTTGATAGGTTTTGACGCCAGCCAGCATCGCACACTGCCTTTACATTTTTTAAGGCGTCAGGATGCGTTGATCGACGGATCCTCTCTGCCACCTCCACGCTGTTAGTGAGTTTTGCACAGAGCCATCATCAACCCTTTGCTGTGGGAAACATTTTCATACTTGATTCCGAGCGCCTCTGACCGTCCGTTTCAAGAAAGGAATAAGGACCATTTCACCTTCACCGGGGGCAAACCGATAATTAGAATTCCATCGTCACTAGTATTTATTTTCTTGCACAACTTACCTCCCCCGCAAGTGAACTTTGGTTTGTGCGTCACCCACTCCAATGTTGTAACCGTCGTGTTGTTCGTGTAGTGAAGCAATTTGCCGCCCGCTTTTGGTGAAGCTCAACCAAAACTTCTCTAGGTGTCGCTATCTTTACCCCGCTAGCGATTCATTCAAGGGGAGGGAAATTATAAGTTTGTTGCTGATGGTGTTCGGTGCAAGGGATAACCGGATGCCGGAACGTGTACCGCTTCTACTAGCAACGCCGCCCCAAACAGTTACAAAACGAAAGCCTCGGCTCTAGAACACGTCGCCGTGTAAACCAAAAGCAACCGCTGCGCGTCCTGTGGACGAGCGCTTGAGTTCGTTTAGAAGCGCCTTCGAATGAAAAAAGAGGAGAAACTCCAACCGACGCTGTACATAGCTTCGACTATCCGGCCCCTCCGGATGTGCAACCCTGAATGAAATGTTGTAATGTTTCCACAGCATATTGACTCGAGGATGCAAGACAAGGCGCGCGCCGTTCGACGGAGACGAAGAGGATAGTACCGATGGACAGTTTTACTACAGCCCGGTTTGTTCCTTGGCTCGGTCCTCGTTAGCTGTTTCTTACCATTGCCGTCTGGGATTCGGAGCACTTGCCGGAAGGATCAAATTACGGTTCAAATACAAAACGGACTTAATGGCCTCTGCCCTTGGTTGTTTTTCTTGCTTCCTTCCTTTGATGGAAAGAGTTTCCAATAATGACTCGGCTGCTCTTTCCATCTAGGAATGTTTATGAATGACGTTCTTTCAGAAGGATCCTAAGGTTCGGAAGTTTATTAACAGTTTGATCAAAAGGTTCTTCAGGTTTAACTATTCTATTTAAGAACTTTAGGATCTCCTCTTTGAGTCCTAAGTTCGTGCCAAATAGGGTGCAGTTCTATAAATAAACTCTTATTTCTTGTTGAGTTCATTAGAATGGAAATTCCATATGCTGCAGAATAGAGGTTCATTTATTTGCACTCTTTTACATCCTCATGTCGTCGTCGTCTGCTATGGACTACCCTGCGCGTTAGAACCAAGGCCGATGATCTCAAGTGAAAGGATTGGGATATACGGCAACGTCTCTACTCCGGGGTACGGTAAATCTGTGCGTCATCCATTGGCCTAGCGTTGGACTACCGTCAACGATGCGAAGAAAGCCTCCTGTTTGACAAAACTCCACCGATCGGCTCGGCGCGGGAAGGCTCTGTCGTGTCCGCATTCCTATAATCATATCTATCAACATCATCGTCATCATCAGGCGGCTGCTCCCATATAGACTGCTCCAGTTTTGCCGGTGAAACTAATGTCCTGTGAGCGTTATGATAAAACTTGTCTTGCCTCTTGCCTTCTATCCGAGAGGAGAGACGAAGAGGGCTGGCCTATGGTTCAAAAACCTGCGGCTATCCGGCGCTTTGCGTTGACAGGTTGTTTTCTGCAAGCCGCTCGAAAAACTGAGTACAACGACGATCGGTCTGTCGGTCGGTTGGTCCGTCCCGTCACACCGCAATGTATCACCGTAGGGAAACGGCGAGCGGAAATGGAAAGCAAAGTTGTGTATGTTTTCGACCGGGCGGCGCAACGACGGCACGGTGCGCCAAAGAAGAATTTGTGTGCGGTTTTGAAGAAGATACGAAAAACAGCTTTTAGTCATGCCAGGGCTGGTGGCATGATGACTTCGAGTAAAAGACCGAGTGGCGCAGTGGCGGCGGTGTGTGTGTGCAGTAAAATGGAAACGAAATGAAACGAAACGTTATCCACTAACTTTTCCCCTCTGCAGAGTGCAGAACTTCACCGGAGAATCGTACGTTCGCTTTGGGCAGCCCGCTTTGAGCCTCCGCAGCTGCTGCTGGTGTGTTTTATCCTTTTGGAAGATCGCCACAGTCGAGTCCCTCTTTTGGAGTGGTTGGAACAGAATGGGAGGAAGAGGGAAGTGCCTGACAAACTGCTGCAGAAATATATGGCATCAACTGAAATCGCTCGAAATCAGAGCGTAAACTTAGGATGGTACGAAGAAGAGCAAAGAGCGAAGAAGCGCAAGCGAGATGGAAGGATGGTGAAGGTGCCGATCCCTGGAGCCTTTAAATCCGTCCCTCTAACTGTGTGTGTGTGTGTGTGTCTCCTGCCGTTGTTTCTGCTGAATGCCTTTGCCGTTTTGCTTGATCCTGATGAGTCGCTTTTGCCTTCCTTGCACACACAGGTCCTTGGAATTTTGTTACTCTGATGAATAAATGGGCGTCGAAGAGCACGACGTGCGCGCAGAAGGGGAGAAGACGGTGTGGAGTTGACGGTAATTCCTCCCGACCCGGGAGACAGCGGGGAGCATAATATACTACCATCAGCAAAGTTGCCACGGGACACTCGCTCCAGGGATGGGAGGAGGTTCGGTCCACGGGCCGCAGTTGATCCACGGCAGCCTCGGAGGGCGGACCTCAAAATGCAGAGCACACCGGCACAAAACCACCACCATCACCCACCACCGCAACTCTCAGGCAGGCGGTGCTTCTCGTCTCGGTGCTGCTGCTGTTTGTCAGCCATGGCACCGAGAAAATGTGCTCCGGTGCTTCGGTGCTATCGGTGCTGGCTCCGCCAATTGCTGTTCGCATCTGGTGTGCTCTGGAGCCCATGGAAAAACCGTCCCGGAACATCGGGTTCCGTAGTGCGCCGTCGGCTGGCCAAAATTTCTTGCCTTCGCTAGGATCAGGATCAGTATGTTTCCTTTTGGTTTGAAATCGGCTGTAAATAATATTATTCTACCATCAGTTCTGACTTAATCGATTTGCTAACTTAAATGGTTTAATAAGGATGTGGCAATCGTAATTTCTTTTTTTATTGCAATGCTTGATAAAACATTACGTTTATTTTTATAAGTATAAAATCATTAAGCTTAATTCATCTGAAACTGTTACTTTTCGAACAATTTTTTTTTTAATTCCTTGTTTTAGGTTGTAAGGTTTGCTTTGCAAAATGCTTGATTCATTAAAACATTCTTTCATTCCATTCTGCTTTTGTTGAGAGGTGCGAAATTCACACCAATTATTTCGCTCCTTGCGAGTGTTTCCACTGTGCGCCGATTCGTGTGCCGGACTTGGAAGCTAGGATTTTCCGAGCATGGCACATCGAACAAAACGGATAACGATTCCGGCACGTGGGGTGGCTGATACGCAGCGACCAACAACAAGGCAGCGCTCGGATGGCTGACGTGTGGCAGGGGGAGCCGGGCTAGGCAATAAGGGAAAAGGCGACCGAGAACCAAGCGACCGTCCGTTCGGTCGCTTTTTGTGTTGCGAACGAGGGGAGTTTCGTACGACGACGACGACGACGACGATGCGCCGACCAAGTTTCGCCCCAGCCGGCACTTGTGCTTGTGCCGATGTCGATGTTTTTCAATCCATTTTCCCGCTTTGCACCACATCGGGTGCCTGTGAAGACCCGGGCTGGGGGAGAGGGAGGGCACGGGGACGATGGCGTGAGTGATGTCCTCCGGTTTTTGTGAAGTTCCTCCCGGTCGCAAACACGTTCGCCCGAGGACGGGACTATGGGCGAACTAAGCAAATCTGATACCCCGCGGCACTGTAATTCCGCTTCCTCTTCCCCCTCCCGCTGTCGGAAAATGCTGCCTCGCATTCCAAATGACACAACGTGTGGCGCACAAACGACGACGCAAGCGGAGCGGATGCGAATCCCATGACAAAAATGAATGGGGTTTCGACTTGCGCTGTCAGGAGCGACGGTGAGATTCGTGGTGAGGGGGAGAGGATGCTGGGTTCACGTGGCGACATCTGCTCACCCACCCAGATTCGATTTTCTCCTACATTCCGGCTGGTATCTCTAATAAGAGTTGCTTTTTCTTTCTTTCTCTCCCTCTCTTGCTCCCTCGTTCGATGATTCAGCATCGTAACGAAATCAACCAGGCGCCTCCATGGACATCTTCTCGGGTGCCTTTCTCTTTCTCGCACAAGGTTTCCTGGAACCGTTCTTCAGTTGAACGAATTGTCGAGGTGTCCTTTGGACGGGCCCGGCACGTGGAGCATTTTCTGAAGCACAAAACGATGTTGCATCGACACAAGGAAACCCTCCCGTACACAGGGGAGTCGAATTTCCTCACGATGGCTTTCCTTTTCGCTGTAGCTTTCCCCCCCCCCCCCCCCCCCCCCCACAATGGCTCATTCGCCACAGCGCGTTCTGCTTTGTTTCACAACGGCGGCTGCTGCTGATCCTCATGTCGCTTCCATAGCACACACAAGCGCACGGCTGGGCGTTCGAATTTCCCGCACATTCGCTCCGGCCGTCGTTCCCAGCCAAAGCGGGAGGGAAATATATTTACGTTCAATTATAAGTGGAAAATACAACCTGCGCTGCTTCCACTCTTGTTTCCCGCGCCCTTCAGCCCAGGGGGGGTTTCCTTCTGTTTTTCCATCTCATCGCCTTCGCTCAGCACAAAACGCGCGCTCGTCACAACTTTATCTGTCCGCTTCCATAAAATTACAATCTAACCGTTTTGTTGCCATCGATTCACGTTCTATCTCCCACTCATTCTCTCTCTCTGCCTCTCTCTCTCAACGTTCCATCGTTGGATCGTTTTTGTGCAGTGAATTTTCCTGCTCCTTTATCCTCCTCTCCCCTTTCTACTGGCAATATGTATCCGTTTCTGAATAAATTCATTTCTAACACGGCCTCGCTGCTCCTTCTCGCTCCTTGTCGCTCCTCCACGGCATGCCACTGCCACAAAACCGAACGAACGGTAGCTGCCAACGGCCGGATGACAGGCTTTTTGTTTGACAGATGCAGTAACGTTTACGGTAGACGGTTTTTCCGCCCTTATCAAATGTTCGTACATGCGAACATCATTTGTTTTATTTTTTTTAATTAATCTGTTTGGAAGGATAAACTTTTACTCCACGTTGGGTTTACAATACAAATACAAATAGTATGAAGATTTTGTACTTCAAAATTCTGCTCTACACCATTGTATATGACAACATTTAATTTTTTTCTTATTTTCGCATAATAATATTATGGACATTTTATTTGATTGGACAACCTGTGAGGGTGTATTATTTTCTGAGCAAATTATCCTCGCTAGGAGGACAAATAAAACCGTCCCAAACGGCTCCACAACTACCTCGGTGCGGCGTTCACTTACACAGTCAAACGGCTGTTCCGCTCTTGCTTTCCAGGCCAGCAGGAGAACGAGAACACTACGCTCTGTTGTGAAGGACACAGAAGGGAAGCCTGGTGGAGGAAAATCGATATTTTCCATGCTGCTGCAGAGCAGCGCCTCGTCCAATCGGAGCGCAGCAAACGGGGCCGGCCGGATGCTCGGCTGGCTTCCCTCGTTTTGAAACAGAACCCCCCCATCTCTCCCCCACCTTGCACTAGAGAATCCTGGCAGTTGTGTGCCCTAATGATAAAACGTTCCTCGTTCGTGCGGCACCAGCTCCTTTCGGTTCCTTGCTTTTCACAGCCGCTCGCTCTTGCTCTATCTTCTCGAACGGCGCGGTCAGCCATTTTGTGTGCCGTTGCCTAGCGCTGGGCGGAGCTTGAAGGCACAAAATGTTGCCATCCCTAACACACACACATACACACACACATGCACACACTCAAACACATCCGATAGCCAGCCAACCCACCCAGCGCTCGGGGGAGGATTGCGAAACGAGCAATATTCGTATGCGTGGAAAATCGTTCCCAGTGTTGAAGCAGGACGGACGGAGGCAGATCTATCCAGCAGCAGCACAGGAGCGGTTATAACCGGGACTGTGGGCAACACCGATTTATGTAGATAGTCGTATGCGAGGCGAACTGACAAGCAAGAGGAAGTTGCGTAGGGTGGCCAGGAGGTGGCGTGGGCGTGATTGGCAGACATTCGAGGGTGAATCCGTCGTTGGAGGATCGAAGAGGAGTCGAACCCCTGGTGTCGGGACGAGCGATCCTTTCGGAGCTGATTCCATTTGAGCAATTTTGCCCGTACAGTTCCTTCCCCCCTCGGCCTTTCGCAGAATGGGGAAGCAAATGGATGAACACATTTCGCAATTGCTTGCCACTTGCCGGGACACAATGGAATGGAGCACGACGAGGGGAATGGGAATGCTGGAATTTGTGCTCCATTTTCTCCTGCTCCGGTGTGCTGTGTGAAAGCCCCTTGTTCCTACCGTTTTCGCTGCATCTATCCGTTTGACTGTGTGGAGCCGCCGTCACCCCGGGATGTGGCGGTTGTAAATCCTCGCCGGGTCGAGTATTATTTGCTTTGTATCCTTTTTATTTTGAGCGTTGCGTTCCGTTTTTCTACTTGCGCAACATTTAATGGAACAAGTGCTGGGATGCAATGGAAATTATATATCATTTATCTACTCGTTGCCTGCTGGGAATTGCATGGTGGTATATGTCGGGAAGCTAAAAAGCTGTTGGTTGGTAATGCTCGTTCGTCGGCAAAGTAGAGCAGTGCACTGATGGGAATAGAAGAAGAAAAACAAGAGACATCATTTGAATCCATCCTCCGCGGTTTTCCACATCCATGCAACCATGGTGGGTTATGAAGATAAAAAAACAAAAAACAAAAATAGGCCGGATGAGGAGCAGTAGAACGTGAAATTCATGCTTGGAAGCTAGAAGAGACCTGCTACCAGGTCCTCCGACAGTTGGGGATGGCTTCTGGAAAAGGGCGAAAAAAGCGCGTTGTCAAAACGGGCAGCCACGAAACACCAAATGGGACCCAGACTGGAGACTGGAGCTTAAACGTTTCAGAGTCGGGCAGCAATCTAGCGAAGCAATGTTCCCCAGTTCGTCGCTCTAATAGATCATCTTTCCGGTGATGGCTATCCTCGCAGAAGAGTGAAAACAGTGAACAGTGGTTTTTCTGGATGCATGTAGGAGAAGCAGCACGAACTTCACGTTTCCTGTGGTCCACAGAGCCACGTCAGCATCATGATGGAGAGTTCACGGGAACGATATTCCCGCCGTACTCCTCTCTACCGGTGTCTTTCTGTCCTTTCGACGGCTCTGCCGTACGGTGGAGCACGACGCAGTTAAATTCTCCCAGTTGATTTGCATAGCACCGGTGACTCCCTGGCGGCTGTTTTTGTGCTGATTATTTTGTTACTTTGTCCTGGTTCTCCCCTCCTTGGGTACGGTGGAAATGTATTCACAACCTACCGAGTTAAGTAGTGCCTTCCTCGGTTACCTTTGTACACAGTTTGTGCACGAAAAATGCTTGAACTAAAATGATTCAAACACTTTCTCTACCATGCGCAACATCGAGTTAATCTTCCAAATGTAGCCAACGGAGACAGGTACTGAAATTCGTAGCATTGCTCAAATTCCTAGTATTTTTTTCTAGTTGGAAGCGGTTTTCAAGAAGCAAATTAATTTCCTAAAGTTTATAAATTAAACAAAAGCTATCAAACCTGAGAACAGGAGCTTCAAACTAAGTACCGAGTCTTAATTAGATTTTTTTGGGAAGTTACAAAGTCAGTTCTTCGACCCGCCAAACCTCTCGAACTACAACCTGGCACATGTTAGGGACACTAATTAGTTAATTGTGCATACTTGTTTGCTATGCTTTTCTCCATGCTAGGTTCCCATGTAACTTTGGAACCTTGCACCAGAACGGTTTCACCGCGATGGAAACGCAAGGGATGGATGGGGATTCTGGGTGCACCTTTGGTGTATTCAGTTTCCGGGACAATTCCTCATATTCATTCGCTGCACCGCTTGATTGCCAGCTTGTGAAATCTGTACCGGACGAAGCTGACATGCCAATGCGCTTACGCATATTGGTGCCGGACGGGACATTCGAATAGCAGGGACGTCAACATTCCTGGCAACATCGTCCGTAAAAACGCGTCCGGGTGCGCTCTCGGGTGTGATATCTGAAGCATGGAGGAACTAAATTATGAACACGGCGCCGAACGACGAGTTTTGGTTCGCCCGGTGGTCCCTCGCGCGTACAAAGTGTTATGATGATGTATTACTACCTCTGCGAGCGTGCTCTACCGGTTGTTTAATTTGGACCATTCCTCTGACTCACCGGTTTCCAGGTTGGCGTGTCTCATCGTGCCAGTGAACGGAAGCAAAATAGCCCCAGGAGAGTGTTAGGATGGACAGCGATGCTTCGCTTCCTATGACCTTGTGTGGCGCCGTGAATCATGTCGCCCCGGTAAAGCTTTCGATGCATCAATGTTTGATCTTTTGTGATTGGCTTTACGCGAAATGCTAATATTTATATAAGCATCGTCCGTCGGACGTGGAACTAGAGTCCTTGCCCCACAGCAGTTTGGGTGTCAGCTCGATTCGATTGGCAACTTTTATTAGATGGAACGCGTCGTTGCAGCAAATGATGGTTTAAATAATGGATATGGAGCGGAGTTGCTGCAGGCATCATCTGTACTGTCAATCAAGATTTTATTTTTTGCTATGGAATTTATTAGACGTCAAGTAAACAAAATTAGGGAAAACAAAAGGTCCTAGAAACTTGGCGAGTAATTAGTCTGCGCACCTCGGTTGTCTCTTACTAACGCTTCGCTTTTCCCCGTTTTCTTTTCCTCTTTTGCAGGGTAATACCGGACGGGGACAGTCACCGTACCCGCCGGGACCGCCGGGTCAAGCGCCGGGTAGCTACCCGCCGCCCCAGCCCGCCGGCCAACCGCCGGGCTCACAGCAGCAGCCTCCTGGTCCACCGCAACCGGGAGCCCAACCCGGCGGTCCACCCGGCCAGCAGCAAGGACCTCCGCCGGCGGGCACTCCTGGTGGGCCGGCGGGCGGTGTGGGAGCTCCCGGCCAGCCACCGCAACCGGGAGGCCCTCCGCATCCGCCCACGTCGCAGGGACCGCCCGCCAATACGCAGTATACTCCCTACCAGCCGCAGCGCTATCCGACTCCCGGCGGCCCTGGCAGCAACCATAGGTCACCGTATCCTCCGCATCAGGTATGAGCTTAATTTCCCGGGAATGTGCTATCGATTTTCCCGCGCGTGGATATTCGAGAATGCCTAGCAAGTGAATTGAAATCAATTTTTCGTTAGCGAAAAGTCAAGCAATAATTTGAATGCGGGCAAGATGCTGCCAGTTTTATTTTAAAATAATAAAATAATCGATTTGTTGAAATTGATACATTGATAATTGAATCGATTGAATGTGATAGTTTGTATTCGAAAGTAAATAAGCTTTCGATGAATATTGTAAACTGTTCAAAAAATAAGAAAAACTCATTTGCACAATGCTTCTTTGACGTGGAATCTGCAAAATCAACAATCTGTTCTTGCCAAAGACTAATATGTTTTTATAAATTGTTTGCTGCTTGTAGACATAATGTTGTGTTTAATAATAGACGGTCGCAACATTTAATGGTTTTATTTTTATGTATCCATCACTGTCATTGTGAATTATTTCCTCGAACATCGTCTTCTAAATGAATCATCGAGAAACAGCTGTTGGGTTTGCCGGCGCGCCTTTTCCCGGCATTTTTCCATTTCCATCCAATGATTCGTTGCTGAGGAACCAAAATAAATGTCACGTGCGCCTAGTGAACCGAATGCACTCGCCTCGGTGAGATACTGCGAAAGTTGTTGACCCTGCGTGTGATTTCCCTGCGTTCTCTTGCGTTCGTCCGGCGGTGCTTTCGATCGCTTTCGGACGGCAAAAGGTGGGAGCTTCTATGCTTCCACGTCCGCGTGTGTAGACGAGCAGCGGACGAGCACGTGTGCCCTTTTTGTGCGATCGGCCTCCAACGGAGCACAACGAATAGCGACAGTTTGCTGCCGGAGCTGCTACACGTGCTATAAACCACCCCACACCCTGTTGTGGGCGATTAGAATCTCTCCATTATGCGTGTGCCACGATGGTATTGGAACCAGTTTTGTGGTATCTACTCGCAGGATCCCGCCATGGAACGAGACGTAGGCGTTGGCATTCAATTCTCGCAATCCTCACAAAATGCTCACTTTCGATAATTAATACGAGTGGATCAACTGTTGCCATTCCGAACCAGTACAACTTGGGTCGGAATGAAATTTGATTTTTCTATCGGAACAATTGTGAATCGTAGACATGTAGGACCATTTTTAACTTATTTACGTTAGTGTGAATAGCAAAACGAAACGAGATTTGTCCTGGACAAACCTACGAAAGATTGTAGCATCAGATTTATGAAATGGATTAATCTTTGTTATTCGAACAATCGTTTCGAATCGAATCGTCGTTCTATGAAGTTAGTTCACCTGGAAATGCATGTGGCGAATTTGATGTTTTCGATTTACTCTTTCGCAGAACGCCCATTGATACGCCCGTTCTTTCGCTTCGATTCAGTCAATTTCACCGTTTTTGTTGGAACTTTTATTTCCCTTTTCCGGACAATTCGGTGTACATCAACTAATTGATGCAATTGTGGAAGGGGAAGAAAAAAAAAACCACCCATTCAACTGCCGCCAATTTCTGCTGTCACTCGTAGTTGAACCTTTGAGCTAAATTTTGCCAGAATTCTATTTGAGCGCCAGGTGCCTGTGCAATCATTCACTTCCAATAGATTGAGTCCATTCATTTAGATTGGGGGATTTTTTTTTTATTCACTGAATTAGTTTTCCACCAAATTCAAGCTTTTTCCCCATGCAGACACAACGCAGTGAGCGGTTTGGGGGTTTTTTTTTTTGCTTTTCTAGTCGCGAGAATACGTTTCATGTTTGAATGGTGTGATGATTCGCATGTTTATTTTTCATCGTGCTCATTTTACCCGTTTTTTTTCTCTTACCTTTTTCTCCGAACAGTACGAACCGGTCAGGTCGTGGCCTTCGCCGGCCGCCAGTCCGGGTCCGGGACCAGGGCATCTACCTCCGTCCCCGCACGGACCCCCGCAAAGTCCTGGTCAGCAGCAACAACAGCAGCAACAGCAGCACGGTGGCGGCCCAAGTCCGTCGCCGCAGCCTCCGCAGCCGGCTCCATCACCACATCAGGTAAGAACATGGCAAAAACCGTTGATATGGTCAGCTGGAAATAGTCAAGCTGCAGAGGGACGGTACAAAACTAATATAACGTGACGCTTTTAGAGTTCGTTCGTCTAGGGTCTAGGTGCTTAGACTTTGAAGCTTGGCAGGCACGGGAACGGTAAAGCAAAAGTCGAATCGGGAAGAAGAGGGATCAACTCATACATGTGATTCAACATTTTCTAAAAAGTCAAAATAATACAAAACACCAAATTCATAAACCAATGACACGTGCTCCAAAAAGTACTAGCGAAGCAAAAATAAGGAAGTACAGACGAATATACAGTTGTAAATCAGGCAGTCATAGGTTAAAGGTACCTTATTAGCAACCTTCCTAATCTTACCAACAGAGTTTTAAAATGCTATTGCTAGAGATTATGCAGAATTAGCCATTGTTCTATTCTCCATCAAATGAGCTGTTGTTTGTCGGTCATAATGGTTTTTCAGTACCTAAACGACGACTCGACTTTTAGGCGGCGCCGGCTTGCCAGTCGATGTCGATATATGTACGAAGAATGAACTCATCTACATCAATCGAATCTGGCTCGTTGCTCTTCAGGCGTTGACCGAGCGGTGAAATTGGCAATCGGGGCTGGTGAAGAAGCTTGCCGCTCGCTGTTGCTCGCCTTTGGTGTCGGGAAGGCCTTGACATTGGCCTAGATTGAAGGCCGCGTGCTGTGCTGATACACACGCGAGCGCAACCAATGAACGAAGACGTCACACCGTGGGACACAAGAGGAGATGAATGGCTGGCCGCCGGAGTGTAGAGGAAAAAAAGTATAATAAAACATACATACACACACACACACACACACACATGCACGTACGTAGAAGACAAAACAGGCAAATTCACTTCCGTGGCGGCGGCGGCGGTGGCGGCATACGGTGTTGCGCGGTTTGTGTGTTGTGGCTCGCCGCGTTCCATGGAACGGAAGGGAGGATGGGGTGGGAGACGGCTGTAGGTTGATGGGCGGACGACGCTCGTGGTGGGTGATGAGATATGGGGGAAGGTTGTTGGAGCAACGGCAAGCCGGCAAAGACCGTCGTCGTCGTCGTCGCCGCCGCTGCTGCTGCCACAACGAGCTTTGCTCGAGGAAAGTGAGACGACCAGAAGGGTGGGTGGTCGAGTGTTCGGTGGCGCGTTGGGGTTGAGGAAAATCGTTGGTGGAGAGGGGAATTCGAATGCTTTTGCCACTGCGTTTTCTTTCCCTTTTTATTATCTGTTTTTTTTTTGCTTCAACGGAACGAAACCGAGCAAAGCAACAGATGGGCACACAGGATTGTGGGAGATCGGGAAAACGGGACTGGGATGGTGGAGTGGCGAGATGAGGTGGTGCGATGCGGTCGGTTTTGAGAGTGATTCACTTTCCGGTGCAGGGAGGGGCGCAAGGCGCAAACGAAGCTGGCGAAGGAGGAGGAGGAGGCTTGGTTGGCGCAGTTCGTTCGTCTGTCGAGCGTTTCATCGTTCGTTCACCTTCCTCAACACTCTCTCTTTCTCTCCCCCACGTCCATTCGAACCAACAACAACCCGTCCCTTCACTCGCGGTCCGGGCCACCTTCTCGTACTCCCTCCCCTCGCTCCGTGGTCCTTGGTTTTGATCGTGTTTATTTCACGTTTCGACCTACTAACCAACCCCGGCTAAGGACCGGTGTGAAGCTCAACGGAGGGGGAACAACGGAGAAGTGAAGGCAAGAGGACGGCCCTATCCAAGCCTCTCCCGTTAACGCAAAACCCCGGCGCTCGCTAAAGTCCATTCGACCTTGCCCCTCCCGCACGTCGACGTTTTCCACCAGGGCACTACTCGTCACCCATTGCCTCGCTCCTTCGCGACTCTGAGGGAGCAACACCGGAGACGAGACGGCTCTGCTGAAGCAGGATGAAGGTTGTGGGAAGCCGTGCAGCAACGCTTCTACTAATCTAACCGTGTTTTGTTGTGGCTCTTGTGCGCGTGAATGCGTGTGCTCCTACTTTTCTCCCCTTTTTTTTCTTTTGCATTCGACAAGTCTCGTTCTTTATCAACTCGTGGCGACACAACAGACTTTTGCCAAGTTAGTCGAATTTGTTTTTACTCCCTGTTGATGTTCTTTCGCTTACTCTTACTACGCGAAAGGATGAATTGCTCAGGAATCTCCATCTTGTTGTGTAAAGTTCAAAAAGCAAAGGCACGAGAATGCTTGAGCTGCAGTCTCGTGCATGTGGACCCGTTTCAATCCACAAATACTTTGCTATTGGGGCATTATTTTTCGTGAATACCTTGCGTACCGGTTTTACTTGGATTCGAAGGTCTTAGACTTCTTAGACAGATTCTGAAGGTTCCTCTATTCCAAGGAGTGCTCACGGTTTTTTTCATCTTGAACTGCATTCGTTTCGAAGGAGGATGGCAGTGATGGTTCTTGTCTAAGCAAACACAAAAGTACCGAGCAAAGGTATACTGTATGTGGGTTGTCGACAGTTTTGAGCACACAGTTGAAGAAAGCCAGACAACGTATGTGCTTTTTATTATAGAAGGGTCCTGAATACTCGGGCTTTGATGAACGGGGTGGCATGTTCTTCCAGCATGTCAACTTGTGTAGTTGGCAAAGGCTAGCGAGTCGAAGTCTTTCCTTCAGTCTTTAACGTGATAGCCTGAACTTATGCAAACCCTATCTATGTTTGGGAAGAACTGTGTATATTGCATAGCTTCTCAACGAGCTAGACGCTCTTTAGAGAACGATGGAAGAGTAGAGTTACGGTACACTACAACAGAGGAATTTAATCCTTTGGCGAAAGGGTTGAGTGGCAAATTTTCATGCGCCGGAGCTAACAAGTCCGATAGCCTCATGTCTAGTGATATAAAGGACTTTCCATTTATTGCAACTCTAAGAAAAATATACCTCGATTTATAAAAGTTGTTGTACATTCTCTCAGAGGTGGGAAAAAGTAGTCCAGGAGAGCTGAAAGCTAAGCACAGATTAACAATCAATGAACCCTTTTAAAGAAACGACAATCTACGAATTTTCCTAAATAAATGTGACGACAATTTGCTCCATTCCTATAGGAACACTTAAACTTACGTGCTTACCAGTTTCATGAATCATTCACTCGTTGCAAAACGTGCAGCAATTTTCCTCTTCATATTAGAATCCCTGAGATTGTCCCGCCTAAACTGGCAGCACACTCTCACTTTTCATTCCGATAGTTAATGCTAACTACCGGCATTTTCGGCGCGTAGTACAAACGGCATACGAGGCGCGTCATTACTATGCGAAGCTGCCTTATGCAAGCCCGTTTTCGTGTACGACCCGCAGAGCATGCGTCCCTCTGCAACGGGCATACGAGAAGATGAATGAATCAGCCAGCGGAAGGAACGGATGAATGGTATCGAATTTGGCGAAGTTGCTGCGTGCTTGGTCCTGCGTTGTTAGGGAGCGAGAGGGTGTGGTGTAGAGGAGCAAACACGTATAAGCATGTGTTTAAAACAGCACACCGAACGAAGCTATCATCATCACAGGCTGCCAGCACGGGCGGGCTCTGCGGTCTACTGGATTCTCACGGACCCTGCGTATCGTATCCTTACGGTGCAGCTCAGGACCCAGCCTTTACGGTGTGGCCTTCCACGAATGTTCAGCCCGACGTGTAGCCTGTACGCTACGTACTCGCCACGGTCCAACCTTCCCCGAACCAATGTCTGCCAACGATGTAGTAGCATGTGTGTGTGTGTGTGTGTGTGTGTGTGTGTGTGTGTTCTGCCAGTCAGTTCGTGGTCCAGGCAAAAACGGGTCACACCATACATCCACAGCGCCGGGGCACTCCAATGGGTGTTAGGCACATTTTTGGTTAGCTCCAACGATACCATCCCCTCGTGCTAATGTTTTGTTTTACCCCATAAGTTCTATATTTGAAGGCTTGTGCTGCTTTCTGCCAGCTGGACAGGCTCCGGGCGAAACAAGCGCACTTTCGGTGGAATACCTATATGTTGACACGCGTTTCCTGCAACAATTTGACTTTCACGAATCAAAGCTTTTACGAACGCGCTTCTCGTGAGGAACAAAAATAAAATTCATACAGAATGTTGATTTATTTAGTGATCCGGGATAGCCGAACGCGTACGCCGGCACGAACACTCGGGGTTCTAGACCGGACCTCCTCCGGTACGAGAGATTGTAAGGGGGAAAATAATGCTGGTAAGACGTAAAATGGGTAGGCTTGACAACATGACGGTCGTTACGTCAGGCATCTTCCTTCAGCCTGAAATGCTGGCACTTACTTAGAATTGTTTTTCCTCTTATTTTAATTTTAAATTAAAATCGAGCAGATAAAGAAATCATAATGGCAGGAGACAAGAATAGGTCTGAGAATGGAATACTCCTGGTAAGGTGGTATCAATTTGTCTACAGCGATGATATTATGAAATGAGCCACCAATAGTGGCCAGTGTAAATAATTCGTTTCCGGGAGAAAAGCCGTGTCAACTGTGCGTGCATTTGACTTGACTCAAGCGAACCTGAACATGTCCTACGACGATGATAATGGTGGTTCCTGTGCACGGTCTACTGCTGACGTCAATTGTTGTTCCGTCGTTTCTATGTGGCGATATTTCAAGGACCTTTTTTTGGGCATGAGAAAGGCGATGCAAACAAGAAGGAAAAAAGTAAGCCCTATGAAAATCGATTCCACGCAGCGAAGCGCCAGCAGCTGTTACTCTGTTGAAAGGCGGATCGATGATGCGGGATGTCGTTGTCGTCGCCGTTGCCGGTCTTCCGCCCAGTCCCCATTTCATTGATGCAATCCTCATTCCGAGTTTCGGAAAGAACGCCCGGACGACTGACTGACTGACCAAACGACCCAGATAGAAATGCGCGGGGGGGGGGGGGGGGGGACCAAGAGTTGATGGAGTTCGGAATGTTTATGCGATTTTCCCAAAGTGGAAGGACCGTTGTTTTTATGCAAGGTGTAGTAGTAGAGCTAGGCTTTCCAATCGTGTTGTGTGATTGTGGGGAACCTTTTCACTTTTTGGAAGCTTTCAATTATGCTTTTCATTTAATCGAATAGACGACTCGATTCGAAAATGTTGCGATAGAGAAATCGTTCCTTGTTCAAATGTGGAACCACCGAACGAACGCAATGATTTTGACATCGGATAATGTAGATTTGCGCACCTCGAGGACAACAAACACATGCAAACAGTTTGGGATCCCAATTACCCAATTGTTGCGTCTGTGAAAGAAAAGCAAGCAAACTCGAAGGAAACATTGTCGGTGCCTTGTCCTACTTAAACCCTCCGACGCTGGAGGAAAGTGATCGGCTTTTCCGAAAGCGATTTTCACTTGCTTGGAGAAAAGGTCAATGATCTACAGTTGGTTGGAGGGAGGTCCTTTTGTGTGGCATCGAAATGTGCCATCATGTTTCAATTCTCTTCCTTGTGACGCGTAGGTTGTGTGGGTGTGCATTTGTGATCCTAATGTGATATCCTTCCACTCGATCCTTCTGCCCTATAGAGGAGCAGCAGTGCGGGCTGGTGTGTGTATCATTCTGTTTTTTTCCTGCTCATATCGGGGCTTTTATCATCGTCATTCCTTTCACTCTCTTCGCAACGTGTCGTTCGTTTGGGGTGAGCCGGTTTCGAGGCCACTATTCATTTTGCATTGTGAGCGTCTTGTTAGTGCCTGTTGCCACAAGAATACCCGCTTTTCCGGCGGTTTTTTCATTCTTCCTTTTACGCGAAAATTCACTCGTTTTTCCATCTTCTTTCTACGAATGCGCTGTCGATGCTTTTCTGAGTGAAACAGTGTGTCGCGAGCTGAAGCTGCTGTTGGCGGTGGGTGATTGCTCGGCTCCCACTTTATGTTACCAACACTTTTCCTAGACCTTTTTTCCAAACTCACCCACCCAACTACCCTCAAGCTTTCCCAAGGGCAGACCCCGCCTGCTTGCTTGCTTTCGGTTCCATCATTTTAGCTTCGGTCGCGTCACGCAACCCGCTTCCAATCCTCCTTTTTTTTTCGCCCAGCAGCGGCCAAAAGGTCGACGTCCGACGTCTGGCGGTCGTCTGTTTTTGGAAAATCTTTCCATCCTTCTCCTGCTGTTCCTCCTGTTTTCTTCCCCGTCCACGTTTGCACCTCGTCTGTGTCGTCGTTGTCGTTGTGTACACCCTTTGCCCCTTGCTGATGAAAAGCAGGTTGGGCCGATGGGAGCGAACACTATTTACCGCCCTATAGCTCCCTCTTGATACTACGGTTTCGCTGCACTTGAAAATTGTCCGTCGCGGGAGTCGCGCGCGATGTCTTCCACTGTCAAAATGGTGAAGGAAGAGAGGGGGGTGTTCCTTTCTTTGCGCTTGGTCGTAGATTACGGAATCATGTGTCTAGTATCCCTACCGAGTATCCAACCAACGCACGGGTGTGTATTGGGAAAGGATCCGGATCGTTTCCTTTTTATCCTTTTTCTTCTCGCTGAAATCCGATTTTGATCATTGTGAAGTGATTCCTACAACCTGTTGATAAATTTCAATCACCCGCATGGTGAAATGGTTGTAGAACAGATGGTTTCGCTGGATACACTTCTTTGGAAATGCATGCAACTTTTGAATATGGAACGTTTGTGTTTTAGTTTTAGTGTGAACATATTTGTGTACCATTTCATACAAAGCATTTTTCACTCATAGTTTTAAATGCACTTAAAATAATTTGCTAATATTTCGCTTAAATTTTTAAATGGTTAGATAATTGTCATGCTCAATCTAATCTCAAGCTACGTATCTATTTTCCTTATTTTGTATTAAGAAAACTATGGTACATTTTCGTGGAAAACCAAATTCAAAAGTTATTTAAATGACTGCGTCAATCTTGCTGCTAAATAATTAAACATGAGCGAATCCACCCGGTCCAAGCACCATTCTTCTTCAAACAGTGGTATGACAGCCCAAGACCTTAATATCACCATCTTACGAAACGTGCTCAAAGTTGCTGAAGAAACCGTATCCCTGAGCCTCCGCCAAAGGAATAATCCTGCCCAGCAACAATGTCGTCTCTCCCTTTGTGTTCGTGTGGCATATAAAAGAGCGGTTCGATAAAGTTCATCAATACAAACCACCTCCCTCCTGCCAGCATTTTTCCACCAAGTCTACGTTCCTGCTGTGGCCTTTCCAGCTTGTGAAACTTCGCTTTACGTAACCCATCAGACACTTATTGTCTCCGTCTTCAGCGAATTTCATTCGTCCTCTGAAGAAACATCTCCTGCGCGCACCGCCTTCTTCTTCTTCGTCGACAGAAACTGAATTGGAAAATCGGCTATATCGACCCGAGCCATAATCCGCTTCTTACCAACACTGGCGCAACTGGCTCTCGTCGAGAGTTCGTTGAACAAAGTGTAACGCCACCGAAGGCGAAATCGTTAGACGTTCCGTTTCGTTTCGTGCCGTGTTGTTCCGAACGCCATTTCCGTGCATTTATGTGTTTCGTAACGTACGATAAAACTTGTACATAAAAGCTATGATCCTACCCTCCTGGGGCCACTTCCTTCGTGCCCTCTTGCTCTTCTTCCAACAAATGCCAACCTTACACAAAGCACGTCTCAGCCACGAACACTTGGAAGCGTCGTCGTTCGTCCTCGTCCGTATTTTTTCCCCGGTGGAGTTTCTGCTGATGGCAGCAGCGAAGGAAATGTTTTCCACCCGTGTGTTCTTTTTTTGATTCTTTTTCTTTTTGTGCTATAAATGTCCGATGAAACGGTCACCGAGGGGACCAGCAGAAGGCACGGGTAAAGAAATAGCGATGCGATAAGAATTTGGCAGTGACACGAAAGCGAAAGCGTTTCTTAATTTCTTCGAATTACGGAGCACACCATCGTTGGAGAGTTGATGTGTTGGGTGATCGAAAAATGGGCGAGTCGCGGAAAATGTGAACGCACTCCTGGGAGAAGAGTCTTGTAACCACGGGAAGGCTCGAGAATACATACGGTGACGGTGTGGGAAATGTGTTCATTACAGCGCCCCCCATTCGATCAATATTTTTACTAATTCCTGCAGTTTGCGGAATATCGCCCGCAGACGTTCAGTGTGACTTTTGGAATATTTGGATTAATTCGCTCATATAGAACATCCTTGGATGAAAGATCTCGCATAACTAGACTACCCGCAGTTTTCAACTGTATTGCACAAAGTCACCCACAGACGATGCCTAATAATCTAATATTAGACAATATTGTACTGAAAATATATAAACATATTTGATAACGTACAACACATATATTACCCAAAATGCCATTATGAGCTACACTTTAGTTTAGCTTGGCTTTAGTATGGCGCATTCATATATAATGTGTGGGGCGCTTACGGCACGTAACATCCTATCATTGTCTGCACCACGTTTTCGTCGCGCACGATTGATGTAAGGTTCCGGGAAAAGTTTTCCGTGTGTTTGATTTGTCATGGAGACTAGCTTGTCATGGTTTACCATTTCATCACGAGGACGAAGGTAGTTGAGACGATGCTGGTATACAAACCACACCGCCGCATAGCACGCACGCTCATCGGGTGGAAAAGCGCCTTTTTTCTATTTCCATTTTCTATCAGTCACCGGGCGCCTCCATGGAACGATGGAAATACTTCTTGCTGCTCTGTTTTTCCATAGAATGGTGTGGAACGGTGTGGCTGGCTCTTTATTTTGCTTCCAATACACCCACATCTAGGCGAGCTCAATGTCGGTACTATGTGCTCTATGTTTGAGTGTTTTCGTCCTGTCGCCTGGGTTTCGTTTTTTTCGGTGTTTATTTTTGCCGACGGAGTGCGCGGGCGCCCAACATTTGCTTGCTTCTTTTGAGACGTTTTTTCCCCGGTGAAAGTGAAACTTGGATCGGTCGGATAGCGCCGGCCGAAGACGACCAAGAGGAAGACGACTTCCGGCTGGAGAACACTTGGGAGATTCTTTGCCCGACAGCGAAACACAACTCGCGCATCAACTGAAGAACGACGGGGAGGGAAAAAAGGACCCAGCAGTTTTTCTGGAAACAAAAAAAAAACGACAAAAAATCCCCCCCTGGAACGCTCTTGTTGTTCTCTTTCGCTAAGGGCACCTTGTGAAGCTGGTTTGAAGGATAAAGAAAATCAATATCCATCTTCTTCGTTCGCGCTGCGGCTGTTAACGTTAGGGTGGTTTATTTTTTTCTCATCCTTGGAACGCATTTGGAGTAAATGTTGGGTGAACGCGAAAAGAAATTGGAAATGGTCTTTCTGTTGGCACTTTCTTGTCAGCTATCTTCATGATGCAGCCAACTAATTTCACACACGAAAGGCTGATGTATTTTTTTTAAATTTTGCTGGAAATGTAATTAATTACATCATAAATCAAGTAAGTTTCCCTCGCATTTATTTCGGTATTTTAATGTATCGTTTAAGCTATTTGTTCGCTTATCTTACTTGAAACATGGTTTATGTGCTGTTCTAAACATCTTGCAATATTATGTTAAAATTTCCCAGGTGAGAGATAGCATTTAATCGAATTGTACGTACAGATTTAAAGCTACGCCGTCCACTCGCTTGATAGCATTGTTTTCCACCTTTATTAATCTATTTATTTTTCCGCCTTGCTTGTCGCTTTTTGTTTTCATTTATCAAATATGTAGCTGATCCTGCTTTTTGGCTTATGCTAACCATGCACCATACCGAAGCGGGCGGGCGTGAACACAATAGGTTGTTGTGGCGAATGGGTTTTCACTTTTTATCGCGGCACATCTCATTTTCATCCCCAAACCCCCTCAATTCAAAAGTTGCGGGGGAAAATCGTAACCGTAAAATGAAAAGCGTCAGCAATAACCCTTCTTGATCGACCGTGTATGTCTGTGCGTGCGTCTGTGTTTGTGTTGGCTTCATTGGTTGCAAGGTGCAAAAGCGGCTATAATACTTAAAGAACAAAAAACCGGCTGTAAAGAGAAGAAAAAAAAAAAACTGATCGCACGCTCGCCGTCACATTAGAACGCCATAAAAAGCTATCCATGTAGGTGGAAGGTTGTAGGATGTTCGCCTCCCATCCATCCCAGCAGCTCCTCCATCTTCTTCCACCCCGACGGTAGCGGCGTTTGTAACGAAATGGAAAGTGAAACAAACCCCCGCCTCCGTCATTCCTCAACGCTTTTCCGCTTGATATAGTGTGTCTGGGTGTCGAGGCACCCACTCCTCGAAAGTTAGAGGATGAGTGAAACCCCGGTGTGTCCTCTTCCTCGGTTCTTCACTTTTGACGTGACCGTGTTGTATGTCGCGCTCGCCCTTTCCCATTCGTCCTCGGTCACGTTCGCTACGATGCGAAATCCGTTTCCATCATCTCCTCTCTGTTGCATCTCCCGTGTCGTGCCGGTTTCACTTTGTACACATTCGAGCCGGGCCCCATTTCCTTCGTCTTTACAACTACACCACTCTCAACGGTCGGTTTCGGTTGGTGCGCTCTTGTACTCGTCTCGTGCCGTACCGTAAACTTTCCGGGTGTTTCGCAGTATGCTGGTTTTTTTTCTTCACACTCACTCTGCTTCAATACCCGGAAGGGAATCTGCTGTGGGAGGCGCCACGCCGATGGGATTACTTTGCCGGTTGGCAGATCACGCCGCAATGGCTGTTTGTCTGCCGGTATTTCGCACCAGCTGAGACTTTTGAACATTTTGCCCTCCCGAAGGGACATCGGGCGGCCCAGTAACCAATTTATATTATAGATCTCCATCGCCTGCTCATACACACTCAGAAATAATGTGTTCCTTCTTTATGGTCGCACTTTTCTGGAAGTTGTGACATAAAAAATGATTTTCATCGGTAAGCCGATGATTTTTTGGATATTATAATGTAAAAAAACACAATGTACAATGGTGAAACCTTTTAATGCCGTTTCATATTACATTTAATGAATGAATGTGTTGATAAAGCATCATGGTAGGAATATATTTTTTACTAAAATTTAGGGGGCCTTTTTATCTATTTATTATTTATAAGAGAAAACCATAGAAATACGAGTATTATGCCATACAGCTGCACCCCAACAGTCTTATTTGGTTCTACGAATTAATTTTAATATGCTATATCCAGCGATTCATAAAAAAAATACTCCAAAATATTGGTGGATTATTGAATGTACAATATATGTGTTATCTTACTGACGTTATTCTAAATTCTTTCCTCTTCTTAATTCATTACAGGTACGTCTACTCAACTGGGATGCTTCTTTGAGGGTTGAAAGTATTGGCTCACCTAATATTCAAACGTTGACGGTAAGAACAACAAATTTCCCGTCACAAACCGTGACGTACCATTACAATTAATCGCTTCGAATCGTACAACACGGTTTTCATCAAGCTGTGTGTGTAAGCGTCCTACCATGCAGTAATTACATTGATTTGTTTCCACTTATGAAACGATTATCATCACCTTTCACGGACGGAAGGCCCCCCACCATACCGATTTGTTTCCTTTTCCTACTAAAAGTTTCTGAAAAATCACCTACCAATTGCACCAATCGTTCGTGTCTCAACCATTATGATGATCATCATCATCATCATCATCGCTAAGGACCATTATTGTTGTGGCCTCGTTAAAGGAGCCTGAGGCAATTCAACTTCTTGGCTGCAGTCTAGTGAGATTGCTTGCTGATCGAATTTCTACCGTGTAACTTTTCCCGCGTTGGTTATTATTCTCAAATTTGAACCATTGACTTCTTTAAGCTTATTTTGCGATGAGTTTATATGGACCAAGTATGCACCTATTCGCATTATGTTTTGTTTATTTTCACCTTTTAAAATAACTTTCAAAATGTTTCAATTTTATCCTGTATTGCAAAATACACGCCTACGAACGATGTTTTCCTCGTCGTTTCTAAATTCCTCATCCCGCCATCGCTTTAGATGGTATAATTAAGTCGTCTATCATGGAAACGCGACCCAACGGGCACTTCTATGTTTCCGGTGCTTTGCACAACTGCCCCGATCCTGTTTGTATGTTAATTCAAACGACCGTCCCGTCATAAGGTTCGATTAGGTTAGAACCTTTCAGCACACGTGTCTAAAACACTACAAACTATTGATAAATGTGCGAGCTCGCTTGAAATACGTATCGAATGAAACAGCTATCGATGGATGAAACAGACAGTAGATTTGCTGAATGTTCAGTTGGAGTTTGCTGTCCTCTCAAAATCTCTTACCTTGAGGGTGTGATTTCGATTGAAGCCTAGGAATTCCTCCACATCTAGTGAAGTAATCTAGGTAGGGAAATGTTCACTGGTCATGCTAACTCTTGCTGGAATTGCTGTATACATAGAAAGGAAAAGAGCAAGTGGCGATTTATTGTTGTACTAGTCGCGTACGGCATTCTTAACACGGAACGCCTGCATCCCGTCCATTGCATCCACTAGGCCGACGTAGATATACGCAGCTGTTGTTGTTTGGTCGCGTCCGTCGTATCGTTAATGCCATGCAACCACGTGTGGAAGCTTGACTGTAGAAAATTCACATCGGAAGAGTCGTGCGAATCTAGAGCAAATCTCTGCTGGTGGTGGCATAGTGAGCGTAGCCTTCAGGCTCTACTACACACAATCTGGCGCGTCGCGGCGGGGCATCAGCTGATTCAGAAGGCCATCGCGCTGCAGTCGTGGTGAGAACGGTCCACGTAACAGGGCTACCCCCGCCCGTCAGAAGATGATAAGGCGCGGAGTGTGGGCGCATTGGTCCGATAATACTAGCCTGCCCCCCCCCCCCCCCCCCCCCCTCACCAACCGGCTTACGAGTACACGATGCCGTACGTACGTTCTGAGCCGGGTTTGTGGTGCGGCAACTCTCCGTGCATTCACTCCGGTCTCGTTCAAATGTATGGACCGTCGTCTCGATGGATATTCGTCGCCGGCGAAATGAAGGCAAATCAAGTGCGCTCTTCCGGAAATGGGAAACACGAAACCGGGTGGGTCGCGGCGGGAGTGTGGAGTGAGTGTGATCCACGCCGCTGTGCGTGTTTGTGTGTGTGTGTGGGTATGTTTTGTTGTTAGCTCTGTTTCGTTTGCATGTTCCGGACCGGCCGGGTTTTCTCGGTAGATGGGGGTCATGGCTAGAACAACTTCCCTTCGCCAACGCAAAGGTGAGTGACCGTGGTTTGCAGTTTGGGTAACGGTGCCTGGGGGAGGTGGCGGCAAGGGGATGTCAGTAGGGCACTCGAGAAAGACGGCAACGGGTGGGGGGGAGATGTAGGTCAGTTTAAATTTCCCATCCACGACGGGGTCTAGCTTACGGCTGCTGCACGTGCTGTGTGTGTTCGGGGCGATAAAGCGATGGATGGTGTGTAGTGTTTAGTGTAGGCCACTTCTTCCCTGAACCAGCCAAACCACCATTCGACGCCAAACGGCCAAACGCGTGGATCGTCCATCCGTCCGTTGGGAATGATTGATTGATGAATGTCAAGGACGTTGTACGGCCGGGAATGTTTGGCTTTACGGTAGCGGCGAACCTTTCCATTCGCTCCCAGTGATGTAGAGGAACGCGATGGGTGTGCTTGAGTGTCTAGTAGATTTGGGAGCTGCCGACGATTTCAATGTTAAATTTCACTTTTCTTTATTTATTGAAAACTGCCGAATCGAGTGGGTGTGAATAACACACAGTGTAGTATTGATGCAAGTTTCACAAACGAATTGGCGCGACATGTTCCACGTTGAAGGGTTCTTTTACTATAATGGATACACGATCAATTTGGTTTTGTTCAAACACAATTTCAGCTGTTGTAGAATATGAACGCCAGACATTCAATGTGGCTTTGGAAAAGTTAGATTTTTTTAAATCTTTTGCAGATGGTTTTGACGTTTGCACAAAGCATGGTTCAGAGCTGTCTATAGACGGTCTATCTTTCGTCGCATTCAGTCCACTATTTTGCTATGAAAGTTCTTGGTTGACGAGTTTACCGACACAGAAAGACGCAGTTTAAAACAATATTTCACAGTGTTAGCTATAGATGATGTAAAACAATCTAGTATTATGCTGAACATATTCAAACAATTTGTCCAATCGTCCTGCAAGTTCTGTACAATAATTGTGGCTATCAGGAAGTTATCCTAGAAACTTGCACTACTTTAATCTTCTTCTCCTTGGGCTCTTTTGAAGCCTCCTAATAATCCTAATTTCTGCATGGATGTTGCGGGGTCTGGCCTTGTGGAATCGATGTCTTAACAATTGGGAACTGTAATACAGGCTAAAAGAAGACTTCCTGAGAAATTCTTTTCTATCTGGCGTAACAACAAATTCAATCATGCCCAACCATTAAGGGCTTACGAGACTTTTCCCCCTTTAACATACGTGGATAATAACTCCTTTGTTCCGGGGGGAGGTTCGGTATGGATTCGAACTCCCGCCGCCAACAACGCTCGTGGGTTGTGTTCGAGCCGGCGTATGCGCTTAGCTATTCCGGACCTCCCTCTCCTGTTCGGAACTATTTTAGCTCTTCTAATATCTCTATAATTAATATTCTTGGTAAATGGCACCATTATGTAGTCGCTAGTACCGGTTAGAATCGACCTGAGCGTTTCAATTCCTTTCGTCATGCCCATTTAGGAAGCTTTTTGAGAGAGGCACGTCTTCTACTGTTCCCTCATTGAAGGAACTAATCGGTATGGACATGGTTAATGATATCGTATGAAAAAAGGGCAAAAACACACACAAATCATTCAAACACTCATTGAAAGCCGGTAATACGCTAATGGCAGCGAAAAATGTGCATCTTTTCCTTCATTCGTTCAGCGGCGTTGATTTGATTAGTGCGAACCTCCCTCCTAACCTTCGCATTTCTACGGGTCGTCGGTTCGTGGGCCAGTCGGAGGCGAGAAGGAGATCGTCGGGTCCCCTCAGCACACCTGCTTCACTTCCCCCACGACTGGTGCTGAAACATTACCTCTCCCTCTCCCCACTTCGATCGTTGCTCCGATGGCCCATCCCATCGACGGCGTCATTCAGTCGTCGCGCTGTGCTTTCCGTACATTGACCTCCATCGACACCCGGACTCAGCTGTTCAAAACAAACAAACAATCAACAAACAGTGCTGGGGGTTGGGTGACCTAGGGGTTGGGTGGCGGTGTCAGCTGGTTGGGGTAACTATTATAAAACAAATCACTACGTCTTGCAAGCGAAAAAAGCCGGCCGGCGAGCAAGCGAGCGGTGAAACCCGTCCTCCACACCATCCCCGCCGTACCGTCCACGCGGCATTGGAATTATGGTCCTCTGCTGTGTGTATCTCTTGGTGCTGAGTGTGTGTGTGCAGATATCGTCGTTCGCTCGTAAATTAGATCGCCTTCGCGAAAGCTGCCAGCGAAGGGGCGAGGGCCGTCCTCCATCGATCTATCCATCATGTGGGCTTGAGGCTACCTCTCCTAGCAAGCAGCTGATTGCCGGAGGGGTTGACAAGGGTAGAGTGCAAAAAAAAATCGTTTCAAACGATCATAAACCAACCACACACAACCACATTCGAATGGGAGGAAGGTGTTGTGCCACTTTCTTCTAACATTTTACCCTCACTACAAAACCTGCACTCGGTCAAAGTTGATGAATGGGCGGCTTGGGAGAAAAAATGGTTAAGTATCATCGCATTTACATCTTACTATCATCTTCTTGATCGAATCAAGTTGTTCGTGTATTTTGGGAAGCCAAATCTGCTCACGGATAAAAATCTCGTCTCTACCGAAATGGGGGATGATTGATGAATAGAGCAAATATTTCGTTATCAAATTAACGTTTCCTAAAATCACAATAATCTAATAATTAGAAAGCTGAGCGATTTGGTTTATTTTCATCAATGACATAAACCAATGAGAGAAAGAACCAGAAAAGAGGATAAGATACGAAGCAAAGTTGCAACCCTTTTTTTTTTTACAATATCACGTCAGACATGAATGCTTTGACAAGATCGAGCTTCGCACGTCAAGGACAAACTTTCCATACTAAAAACAACATGCTCTTAGTGAACAGTACTGGAAGCATTAGACCGGTCTGTATGGAGCATGTTCCATTTTGCTTGAGTGGTTTTCCTGCAAGCGCGCACCGAACACAGGGTATTTCTTCTCCGTCAGACGTTCACGAGAAAACGAGCTATTAATAGACATTCGGAGGAGGCATTTTACGTCAATCACAAGCAGACATCGGCCGACCGGGCATGTGATGTGATGTGCGACATCGGAGATCTGTGGTTTCGGAGCGACTATCGATGCACCCTGGCGCGGGAAAACCGATCCACTTGGCGAGGCGTATACATTTACGTTTGTTGAGGCACATTGGAAGGCGACGGCGCGTAATCTTGGCCGCTGGTTGTAGGGCTGTGATAGCGTCGAAGGTGGATGAAGTGGAAATGGAAATGGAAGTAGAAAATAGAGACAGGAACGAGTGGGGACCCGGACGACACCAGTTGCGTTCAGCGTTTCGACCGAAATTCAAACCAGGAAAAAGAAGAAGAAAAATCAAGGCAGCTCAAGTGAATTGGAGCCCGTCGAATGGAGTGGAGGGCTTTGGCGACGGAATAGTCTATAAAAATTTATCGCTAGAGAAAGGGCCGCGAATCGAGGGTGACAGCGGTGGTCTCGAGAAAGGGCAATGGTGGGACTGCCGTTGTTGGAGAATAAGAAGAGCGTGGAACGACGAGGGGGGTGTGGTATGTTTTGTGGTGCGCTATCGGGTCCAAAAGGAGGTGAGTAACGATACCGAGAGGGATGAGGGAAACAGGAATGTGCGGTGCGGTACAAAATGGGGTGAATCCCGAAGTGAATCAGGTTCTTTGCGAGTACTACAGCCGCATGATGATGATGAGGATGGTGCCAAAGGGGGGAGAGGTGTACGACACAAGGTGGGGTTTCGCGTCGTGTGGCGTGGCCCGGGGTACTCTCAAGGTCGTTCAACGTTAGACGGCCTTCCGCCTCGTCCTCAGTATGGTTCCTTCCCTTCCTACCGTTGTTACCGTTTCGTCCCCGCGCGTCGTCGATGTCTTGCTGCTGTCGTCGGCATTTAGTGAGAGAAGTGCAGAAGAAAGGGAGGAAGAAAAAAAAACAAACATCCAACGAAGAACGCCAAGCAACAGGGTGGTAGGGAGGGTCGATTGTGGTGGTGCGAGGCGGGCACGTGAAGCGAAAGTTGGGTCAGCCCTCGTTAGTGTGTGTGTGTGTGCACGATAGGGGACGGATAAGGTGTTGAATGTGGCGCGGGGTTTGTTTTGATTTGGTTTTGAGCACTTTTCTTCTTAGCACGCTTTTTTCCCATCCTCCGCTTTACTACCCACCGTTCCTATTGAAAAAAAAAGAAAAAGTATGCCGCCAAGTTGTTCCGTTGCATTACTCGCCTTCTCAAACACCGAAGTCGAGTGAAAAGTGTGACCAACGTTTGAGTTCCTTTTTTGCATTTTCCCTGATTGTTGAAAGGGCGAGACAGAGCAGAGGCATGCTCGATGAACATGGGAAGATGAAACGTCGAAGTTATCTTGTTATATTTTCCCAAAAATGAAACAATCACTCAACCACTGGTCAGGTTGTAGGCTATTGCTCGTTACGCTGTTATAATGGTTAGGCCATTTAAATTCTAAAGGACCTTCTATATATCTCTTTTGATACTCACTCACCTTCCTACTCACCTACCTACTCACCACCTCCCTAGGTTTGCAGTACAGCCTAGTCTGAAAAATCCAATTTCTGTGATTTGCCTGATAATAAGCTTGCCTCACAGCTTCATACGGATTTTGAAAAATGAGTATCCGTTTGTTTAACGATCATCATTCATCGACGGGCTGACGGGATGCCCGGTATTCGTGGAGCAATGCTGGAAGAGGATCTCTTCTGTTTTGTTGTTTAATATTAATTTTTTGTATTGATTTTGCATAATTGTCGCTTTCGGAAAATAATCAATAAATAAACGCTCAACTGCGGATTTTCGGACCATTCAGCAAAGCCAACCTTCGAAGTGCGTGAAGGGGGAAAGCGTAAACAAAACTACCATTCCTCATTACGAGCAGCGCCGTCGCCCAGGCCCTGAGGATGGTTGTGGGAGAACATTATTTTAATTATGAAAAATAATTATATCTTCCGCGCGCTTCCTGCCACGGTTCTTCCACCGGAACTGCAGGCTAGTAAAACGGTGGTACGCATACATAAATGCAATTTGCACAAGTGCAACGCACGAGATAGGGCGTGCTCCGGTGAATGGGATTTGAAAAAAAAAGCCAAATGACAGAACGTTAAACATAATGGATAATATGGAAAATAAAAGTGGACATCAACCATAAATTAATTATTCGTACCGAGAATTATATGCGAACGGAGAAAAAAGCGCTACCACCAGCGTTGTGGTGGGAGGCTGCGATGGGAGATGAAAAATGCAAGCTTGCTTGCATTATGCCGATGATCGTGTGTGCTGACCCGGGATGGGATGATTTTCCAACGAGGAAAACCGCTGAACTCCGGCTTCAAGCGTGTATAACCTGTCCGAATACAACCGATTCACCACCATCCATCCGTCCAGCAAACCATTTTCAAAGCCTCGTTTCGCGCACGGAGTATCAACGCTTGTGTGCTTTAATTTTTTTCTGGTCTCGATCATTTGTGTGAAAACTCAGTCGCATTTCAACGCGCCAGTATGTAAGGGTAACAGTTTAAAATGCACAATCATCTTCTCCGTTACAACCATAATCCCAAAGAAGTGTTTTCTTTCGACGTTAAACAAAACATAATTCGATCATTCAACCGTCCAATTATGTTTTATAAACAAACAGAAAATCATTTTCGGCGATGGAATATGGTTTGAGTTGCATCAAGCCCGCGTGTAAAACTCGTGTGTTAGTGAAAGAATACCACAGCTTTTACCTTATATTTCATCATTTGTCTGGGAAATTTTACAGGGAAAACTGCTCAGAATCATTCGGATGCTTCATTCACCGAATAAAACCCAATGATCCAATTTGATCACCCTTTCCGCCACAGGCAAGATCGAGTATTTTTTCACGCTATTTTCACTTATCGTTATTCACCCGCCCAAAGAATGCACCCCTTAACTTAATTGTGCCCGGGGCACTGTTGTCAATGTTAATTAATTTGACGCGCCTATCGAACCATTTTCCATCATCCTGTTTGGTGGTGCATAGAAAATAACGGTTCAGTAAATAGAAATAATAACAGCGGTGTTGGCTGGTTGGTCGATGAAAATTTTGCTAGACCCCGTAATTATTAAAAATGCCCACTAGCGCCCGGTAAATGCCAAATTTGGTTTCCCCCCAGTCCGGAGGTTGATGATTAATGGTTGATCGCATTCAATTCGGTTCGATGTTGGTTCAACAGATAACGATTAGCATTCAAATGCTTGCAATTTTTTGCTTAAACATGACACGCTTATATTATTCTTCTGCATTCTGCAGTTATGATTTTTTCCAATTTGCTTATTGATCGTGCTTTTTTCACTATATTTATTAATTTATCCATCTTTGAACTGGAAACTTTGTATGTTTAACATCAAATTTCCGGTGAGATTTTGTTGCCATCGGAAACATGACGTGATGAATCTTTCCACTTAAACTATGTTAATTTAGCGCAACTTAGTTTAAATCAAAGGTAAAATTGTCAAATTGTGAAATTCTCTTGTAGCAATGCTACACATTCGAGCCGATTACTATAATTTTTATTTCTACGCCCACAGTTGCGGTTTGACAGTTGATTTAAAAATCCCCGCATTTCTACTTTTATTTGTATGATCGATGAAGCTACACGAGATGATGATTCTGCAGTTTCTCGAATGCCATAATTCGATTTAGTTTCAATAAAATTATTTATGTTTTGTCTGAGTGAACAGTTTAAACAAAATTGTTGTTTGAGGTTGAAAAGTTGATGATTTATACAACAAAATATAACTTCATAATTTTAAAGGTTTGAGTCCGTCTCGTCGTGGTCTTCAGACAGGCTTTTCACATGATCTATAGATCCTCCTGCTTTTTTTATGTGGTTCAATCAACACTCATCCGGATATACTGATACAATGAAAATAAAATGTACTTTTCGACTACGGATTGATTGATGAACTGCGTGCGAGTGCGAATGAACGGACCGGATACAATGTATAACTTTTCTAGCATGCCGGGCTTTTTCCGGCCCGGGCAATGTGTTGCAACTTGCAAGTAATAAACAACTGAAATGCTTAAACAATAGAATTGCTTTTTTGCCTTTTGAAAAGCCTGCTGTTTTCTTTTCATATAAAAACATATTGTAAGTTGTGACAATTAACACTTATGTAAATAGGATTTCAAAAGGATAAACGAATAGAATCTAAAGCAAAACAAATCAGCGGCATATAATGATTCCGATGATATTTATAGAAACATAGTTAAATACTATTTCAACTACACAATGAAATTGCTACTTTTGGTCGTATGATAGCAAATATTGATTTTAATCTTACCAGTCGAAAAGATAATGATGCATTTAAAAAAACAACTAAGACTATTTTTAAATCGCTTCCCAGTACAGTAAATTATGCTTAGAAAACAGTTCAAAAAATGGCATGATAGTTTGAGAGAAACAAAAAATAAGACCATTTACCAACTGTAATTTCTAGACATTTTTCTTCCATTTCTTGTAGCTGCCAGTAAAAGGACAAAAATAATAAAGGTGGTGCAGTTTTGGTATTCCGTTCACCTGCACTTCCACTATTTCTTTACCAATCTCTCTCCCTTCATTTCCGGCGTCGACGGGCCGCGTCGGATGGAAAATTGAATGGAGGTTTTTTTTTCCCCGGGGAGTGGCATGACAAATATTTCCACTTTGACTTAGCTCAAGGCCCGTCCTTTTTTTTCTTTCTTTAGTCACATATTCATTGGCTAGGTTCATTCTTCTCTCGACCAACTTCGTTCTCCCTCGTGACGGGTCTCTTCCTTTGCAATGGTTTGCTTCCGGCACCGGCGCGCTTTTTGACGTAATTCCTATGGAATTAATTGGTTCTATTTTCTTTTCTCCGCCACCCGGTGTCTGGTGCCGTTTTCCGCCGAATCGTTTAGTTCCGTTGCTTTTTTGTGGCTTTCCCGAATGCATGGAAACCGAGACTTCCCGTCTCTGGTTGTGTGTGGTCCAAGATCATGCTCTCAGTGAGGTACACATTTACGCGATATTTGCAATAGTAAAGTACATAATTTTTGGGTTTAAAAGGGTTTCATTTTGTGTCTTAATATTAAATGTGTTGTTTTTGCCCTGCAACAAACTAGACTACATTTTTATAGAAAACAATGTAAGAACTATTTTATACATCTGATCATATACATATTTTTATTCTGCAACTTTCCAGTTAACATAGATGTAATGAAATATTATCGTGATGGTGTCACGACAACACATTGTCATTAGTTAGTCTGTATAGAAAATTCACCAACGATCCAAGTCTTCAATAGCTATGAGCATTTCGCCAGTAAGGTTCGTTTGCAGCCATACCACATCGATGAAAGGAACTGCGCGAATACAGCGAGCCTCGTGGAAAACTTGGGCTTAAACTAATTGTTTCGTTCATACGTGTATTTTGCTTTGCGCGCGTTTCGTGCCTTCAATGAAATTTGATGCTTTTTCATGGTAGTTTGTAAGAAAAATGTGCTTGTGCCTCCCAAAACAATAATTGATTTGGAGAATTATGAGATTTTTTTGTGTTTTGAAATATTTAAAAATGTTACCTACATTTCATATGCACAATTATCTAACTGGATACTGAAACAATATTGTGGTTGTTCATTGCAATTTTATTTTTATTTTTAAAGTTACTGTCTACAACCTGCTGGCTTGCCTAGTAAGGATAAGCCGCATGGGAACTGAACGATCAGTCATAGTCGTTAAATTCAATTGTAAAAGAGATAAAACGCTTTAGAGACTCCCTTGACGTTCAGCGGTCGTTGTACAGAGGAAAGGCATTCTGGCGAAATAGTTATTGTACGTCCACAGCTGACCAAGCACAGTACGTTGTAGCATGGACACAGATACCATCCATGACTCCTCTTCGATCTGTGCTTCTCAAGCGAGGGAAACCTTCCAGTTTATTGGCCAGTTTATTGGATCATATTCCCAGCTTTCCCTTTCCTTTCCGTCTGCTTGATGCCTTCCGCGCAGTGTACGAAAACGACGGTGGTTGTGGTGCATGAAGGGCGCTGATGCAATTTCCCTAGACATTCGGTTCCCCCTTTTCGTTATGCATGTTCTGAGTGGGTCGGTTTTCTTTTTTTATTGTAGAGCGTCTTGTCGACCGCCTTCTAACGTTTGCTGGATAAATGCATTGAAAGATGATGTCCATCTTGTTTAATTTGAATAACGCATGGACGCACTAACGGACGTCGCAGAAAAACCTTTTCACAAACCAGTCGCAAGTGAAGAGATATTTCTCTTGGTGATGCTTGACGGTATAGATATTCTTCATCAGTCCGTTTGATGGAGATTTTCTGTTTTCAATCCTTCCATGAATCAAAGACAAGTATTTCCATGACGGGTGGTCGTGTTTCGATGCACTTGCCAACGAATGAAGGATATCGGTACTTTGTTCCCGCCCTTCAAAAACTATCTATCTCTGCTGCAGATAGTTCCCAAAGTTAAGCTTGAAGAAATGGGATTCGATGTCCGTCCTTTAGCTTCGCCTTGTTACTGGGTGTAGGACTGGAGGAGGAATAGAATAAAAACGACTGAACTCATCAACGACGCGAGCGAGCGACTTCTAAAACAAAAACAAAAGGAGCGCTCTACAGCTGGGTTCGTCCGGTGGTCGGTTGCTTGGGATGGGAAAAGAGCGATATTAACGAAGGCAGTACGCTAGGTTCGTTTCCCGATGCCAAAGAAAGATACTGTGTGCGCCGTTTCGGAAGGAGCGCGCACATAAATGGATGGAAAGACAAACCCTTGGCTGAGGGAAAATGTATTCCGTGCCCGGGGTGGAGACGGGAACGAATTTGTTGTCCGTCGTCGACATCGTCTTCTCATCAAGAGCGTTTCCTTTTTGCCGCCGTATAATATGAATGCTGGTGGTGGCCGTGCGAGCTGAACTTAGCTCCCTTTTGGTACGAACGGTAAAAGGGGATTAGTGTAGGTTTTTCTTGGGACGGATCAGCAACATCAGCAGCAGGCCCAAGTAGTTCCAAGAGGGCGGTGGAGGGTTTTTTCGAGTTTGAAGGGTAGGAACACGGCACCGAAATGCCAACAGAAATGTGAACGTACGAGAAAGAGACGGTAAGGGAGAGAAAATGAGGCTGAAGACGGCAAGAGCAGCACATTCCATAAAAGTTTGCCATCCTTGTCGGAGACACACACACGCGCCCTGTATAATACCCTGGTGCCGTCTCTTTCTCTCCCGCCAGCTCCGTTCGTAGCGAAGTGGTGCTATTTAACAAAGCAAGCCCTGCTGCCGCCAGCAAGCCGAACGCGCTGCTGCGTTGCGCTGATGGTGATGTGTGCTGCTGCGCCGTGTGCTTGGATGGGTCGATTTGGTTTGGTCGTCCGGTTGGTAGGCGGCAAAAACGCGCGTTCGAAAAAGTGAGGCGCGCGAGAACGAGCTGCCACAGCTCTCTCGACCTAAACCAACCCAGCCCAACCCAGGCTAACCTCTCCACAGCTCCACGATAAAGATGATGATGATATGGTCACGGACCTGGTGGGACCCGGACCGAAAACCCATCACTCTCCGCTGCTTCGCACGACAGTGCGAGAAGCGAAGCAAAGCGAAACGAAGCAGCAGCACTCGAATAAAAAGGGGCACCACCATCAGAAGAGCACACGGTGCGCACAGCACACGGCCTGGCACGGCACGGCACAGCACAGCACACTGTGCGAACGGGCAACGGCACACTGGGTAGCGCGTTATAGGTTTGAGCTGGACAAAATTTGTTAGGAGTAAATAAAGAATTTTTTGCTTTATACAATTTGAAATAATAGGAGGATTGTACCATCCATATCATTTGTTATGTTATTTCAAGTTATTATTTCAAGTGAGGAACACTTGTATACCAAACCTTTCACTGAAACTGAAGGGCAAACTATTCGTTTCAAAAGTTGACCGATAAAGGGCCCAAATACATTCAAATTGCTTCAAATATCAAGAGGATGGCTTGGATTTATTAAATGTTGGAACTAAGTTATCCATTGTGTGAACTTGGCAATTCAATTATCGAAAAGCCTGTGTAATTCGTAGCTATATAACATTTTCAAATATCTTGATGCTGTGTATCTGAGAAATGCCTGTTGTGACCATCGGTAACAGCTTGACGCGCCCACTGTCTCTTGCCGTCGGTGCTGGCCCGGTGCTCTCGGTGCCCGGTGTTCGGTGCGCTTATGCGGTGCTTCGGTGCTATTGGGCACACCGTCGATCGGTCGTGTCCCCGCGTCCGCTGCCTGCCGTTGCTGCTGCTTTTCCCTTTTTGCTTGCTGGCATGACGCGCGTTCAACGTTTTGTGTGCTCGCATCATCTCCACGCCACCGCCGCGCGCGCTCTCTCTTCACTGTAAGTCAGCCCACCATTGTATATGTGTGTGCGATGCGGTGCGGTTTGCGTTCTACGGCTTAAGCGAAACGAAGCACAAACATCCTACTTGCTGCATGCCGTGTTTCCTTCCTGCGACCGGCGAATGGCGCACGGGAATGGCCCGGCCACTCGCTTCTCCCTCCAGGGGGTTCGACCCGTCATGTCGGTTTGCCGTACGACGCAGTGGCGGGCGGATGCGATGCGATAGCTGTGTGTGTTTGTGTATGTGTATTCTCCGTTCCGTTCGCACAAACTCATCTCCATCGTGACCAGAGCGGCAGGCCGGTTCCATCCGACAACACTTCAGATCCGCTCCGACGAGATCCGTTCCCGCATTGGGTCGGAATTACAGATAAAGCGAGAGGATACAGCGAGCGCTGGGAGGGATCGAATCATCAGCAAACAAGCTAGCTGAGCGAGACGGCGAGGTGGTGGGATTCAACAACAACAGCAAAAAGAGAACGAATGGCAACGCATTTTTAAAACCTTCCCACCACCCTGTGCGCACGAACATTGTTCCCGGGGTGAACTAAAAGCCAAAGCGACCAGCACCGGCGCTGGGTTTTTTAATATTATAAACGTGTGTTTGGTGAACGTAGGTTGGTTCGCTTCGTTGCCGCCGTTCCCTTGGTTTCATTACCCGGGGACTCGACCACGCCGTTTTTCGTTGAATTTTTCCAGTACTTTTCGCCTCTAAAAACCCTCGAAAAATTCAACGAAATTCATGGCTTTCGAGGCTGCAGCCTCGAGATCCGCCCACTTTTTTCGAGGGTGCGTCAGTGTGGTAGTGCAAAAAAAAATCCCCATCCACTTTCGCTCGTCTGCCCCTGCACTTGCGCTGCCCCCGTCAGCACCGTTCCTATTGTATTGTCTTGTCGACTGCCTGCCTGCGCTGTGGTGTCGTTCGAGGGGTCGGGGACTTTGTATGATTTATGGCCTTTGCTTATGTTTTCCGTGTATCGTTTTTTCTACATGTGTTCTTGGTGCCCCCTCGTAGTCTGTGCCTGCCGGTCGGTGGTGTCTGGTCTGTTTGGTGATTATCGCCTTTTGCCTGTGGTTTGCCCTCGTTCTACCCGTACCCCCTTGAATGCCTATACTTTTGGGTCAGTTGCTCTGAGCTATACTTAGACTCTAGTGAATTATCGGATTGAAGTTTTAGCGCTTGCTAAGGCGCTGGCTCTTTAGCCGTGAAAAGTTTTTGAAATTGCCCTGTCGCTTTACACGCGAGGCCATACGAGGCCTGTCTCCGCGCGGTGTCAAAAACGGTATATGAATCCGATGGGAATCGCAGAGTACCGCTCTTGACTCTTGGTTGAAGCTGTGCATGCGTGATGGATGTGTGACCGTAGCTATACGGTGGGACCTTTACGGTACCATAAATCTGCGCGGGCAGATTAAACCATTGGCTGCCATGACTTGTCTTGCATGCTGTAATTTTGGTTTGCTATTATTGTCTCATATTGTTTCAAGGGCATCCGTGGTTGGAAAATATGATATTTAAAGCGTCGTCATAATGCAATATTTTTGTATTGCCGATTTGCGTTGATCGATCTCGCGATAAATCAGCGCGTGGACAAAACACATGTTGAACATACGTAAGAACGGTAACGGGCATGAAGAAAACAAACACTGGACGCACTGAAGGGGCAAAGCAAAATGTGCAAATATCGATAACAATAAATCCGAGCGGCTCGATAGCGCGGCAGCATCAAGTACGAGTAGAAAAAACTCTATACGATCGAGGGGACGAATGGGTCAAAATCTAAGAAAAGCAATTAAAACCAAATTGTGCGGCACCCCAGAGCACGGCACGCCAGTACAAAGAATAAAGCATTTAAATACCCGCCCGGTCCCTGACGATAGATCGGACAACAACAGCAGGCAGAAAAAAACGCAAGCAGCCCGGACCGTGGAGTACAGCACGCACGGCTCGCAAAATAAAATTTTATGGTTCTTAAGAAACGATAACGCATTCAAATGCCCGGCCGATCACCAAGCCCCCTCGTATTGAGGGAAGCAGCGCGGACGACAATACAAAAGAGGGACCGTCCCGGCTGCAGCACAGAAGGGGGCGGTATTCGTAAGACCCGTGGACTTTTCGAGGGTCAATCATTTGCGGGTGTGCGAGCGAAGCGATATACGAGTGCGAGCGAGCAACAGCGATTGTGGGTTGGAACTGCAGCAAAAGCAAAAACAACTCACAGGGGGTTATAACGATCGTAAGCGAGACGGCATACGTAATAGAGCGAGAGGCAAGTATGAAACGCCCGAAATTACCCCGTTGGGTATCTCGCGCTCGCGGTCTCTTTCACTCACACGCAAAGGCGTTCGCAACCCCCTGAATTGGTCGGTGGTCGCCGCTTCTCAGATTCGCCCCGCGTTCAAGTTCCTTTTAGCGCTATCGTCATTCGCACTAACGAACTCAAGCCTCCCGCTGCCCCTTCCCAAGTCGTTTTTTTTTCTCTTTCTTTCATTCCAATTCGTCCCTTCCCCAGGGTGCTGCGTCGTTCGGCGTTGCAGACTCATTTTGCGAGCCGATCGGTCCGTCGGTCGATTTTTATTTGACTCACCCAATCATCATCATCACCATCAAGCAGCCATCCCAATTGTCGGCTCCATCCCTGAAAACGCGATTGTCGCGTCAAAATGCGATGCGGTAGTGGTGGGGTCGCTGGCGGCGGCTCATATTTCGAATTGCCGCCAACGTTCCGCTTCTCCTATTGCACGACCCTTATGTGTGTCGGTCTGCCGGGGGGAGAATGCGGGGATTTTTATCATATCGCATAAAAAGTGACCCGCGTCTCGCGCATTTTTTTCGCCCTAATAATTTTCAACGCAGTCGTGTGTTTTTGGTTAACATGCCAGCAAATAGCGGAGAGTGTTTGCAGTTTGCATTTTTCTTTTTCTATTGGTTTAGCTTCTTCAGCATACCCAAAAATCAGTTGGTGAATAGAACAGCTTATACATTGTAGCGGTTCTGCTTCACGCGTTTGGGAAATCTTGCTTCTCCCTCTTTCTCCCTCAACCTCGGCCGGCAGCGATTAAGCCTCGATTAGAATGAACCGGCGACTAACGCTGGCATAAAAAGACAATTGCATTATGAATGTCAATACAACAGCAAGAAATTGGGTAAGCGGGTCGGAAACATTTTTCCACATTTTAGTTTCAAACGATCGTGCTTTATGGAAAAACCAACGAAGTTCAAATGGGAATTGACATTTGCCAGCATCAGACGGTTTGCTGGGAAACATATTTGTTCAGTCTAACAATTGTTATCATACAATTCATAAGCTGAATTCATTATAAAATGTGGTTTTTTTAGGGATAGCTGAAAATACACAACAGAAGAAGAGATGAAATTGTAATGAATTCTATAAATTTGTCTTGTTGAAAGGCATTTCTTACTATTATGCCTGTATGTGTTACACAGGATTTAGAACGTGAGGAAAAACCAAAAAAAATTTTTACTTTATACACCGAATTCACACCATTTGGATAGAATTGAAAATCTTTTTCCTTGCAGATCTAGATTAAATGTTTGTTTTTTGATAGTTTGAGTCTTAAAAATTTGCGATGGTTTGAGTCATATAAATAAATGATATCCATATGACGTCCTGCTTTTCGATATTGACGGCGAAAACCAACGATGCCGTATTTTCCTGAGTGTTCTAAATCTTTTTATTGCTCATTACAATATCATCAAAAAGCATTTCAATGTTTTATAATGGGGTGTCGGTTGTGGCTTTATTGATGTCCAGCACACGTTCATTCGCTTAAAAGGGTCCTACTGTTCTTTTTCTGAGCCTGTTCAATTATTACTGCCTCCTTCGTGTGCCCGTATTTCGTAACACTTTTCGATGTGGACCGGCTTGCACACTGGGTGTTGTATTTAAGACTCGTTGCTCTCTGCTGCGGCGTTTGGGAAGGTCACGGTTTATTTATCTTTCTTGCATCTTTCTTCCCCCACCTTTGCAACCTTTGGACGAGCAGATGACCGGTGTAAACGACGTGCCCAAAGAAACATAACTGCTTTTGGCGGGAACTGACACGTCATGCATCCACCTTCAACTTGCGTTGAAAGCGGCGTTTATGTCCTTAGTGGATAAATACCTGGCCGAGTATGGCGATTAAATATTTCGAATGATGAAAAAAAAAAAACCGGCACCATATTTGCCGAACAGTTTGTCAGCAGCTTTTGGTTTTGGTTTTGCGCTTCCTTTTGTAAGTAAGAAGGAGTTATAAATTTTTGTTTTGCCTCCCTAAGATGCTGTGACGTTCAAGTTTTAACTTTGTTTGCTGCTCACCGGAACTCGCCATGATTATAAATACTGTTAAAGCCATAAATAACTTCTTGTTGAAAACGCCGCCCGTGTAGATGTGGGCGGATGAGTTGAGGAAACGGAAGTGTTCTGGTTGGTCGATGCTGAGAAAAACAAAATGTTTTCGGTAAAGCACGTAGATCGGCTATGATCGGTGAGGTTATGGGCCGCACTGTTGTAGCAAACTGTTTTTTTTCCCATCATCACTACATCCTTTCCGTTCCCTTTGAACTTCCAGGTCACTTTTGGATTAAAGGGTTCGAAGTTTTGGCGGGAAAAGTTTTCCACTGAGAGTGAGCAAAATCGTGTAGGAATTGTTGTGCCTGGTAGCGCGAGAGAGAGAGAGAGGATAAAGTTGTTTCAAGTTGGTAACGTAGGTTGTTTTTAGAATGTTTGTATCTAGCCACCGAAATATATCTAGACAGAATCGTCTAGAAAACAAAGAGAACGAGAGAGAGAGAAAGGGCAGGACTTGATAACGTTTTTCCTGGGAGATGTGCAGTTTTTTTTACAAACATTTTATTTATATCAACAGCAAAAAAGTGGAAGAAAACGGTTGTTTATGTTTTGCTCGGCGGGACCCGGTATTTTTTCCCGTTTTTGTACCGGTTGGTTTTCCTGCTTTTCAGTCAACGGAACGCGGGGCATAACAGCTGCCACCCTATCTATCGGTTTCTCTCTGTCCTCTCTGCTTTGCTCTATCTCTGCTTGCCAAGGGCAACAGCGGCCCTTGAATTTCGACTGCACCTGTGCATGGATATTGTTGGTAGAAATGTGGCGATCGCTTCCACCATCCGCAAGCACGCAGGTGATGGGCCGACTTGAGTAGGTTGAACGTCAGGAAACGAAAGAGCTCACAAATAAGATCGAAAAAAAAAAATGCAACTTGGTGTGGCAGGTGATGGATAACGCAGCAGCAGGCACAGGTACGAAAAATAACCTAATGTCGCTATTTTAGCGTACTTGGGGAAGGGTTTCTGGAATGATGTCAAATATTCCAAGGAGTTATAGAAAGTCTGTCATGTGTATCTGCACTTTTGGAAGGAAAATCGAGGAGGATATGGTGATATGAATTGATATATTATACTACATAATAAATTAACAAAAAAAAAATGTCTATGAGGATACTAGAAGCAAGTCCTTCACGCATCACTTGTTGAGAAAATACGATGCGGAGCATTCCAATGTCCATCTCCTCCTTTTCAGACACATTTTCTTTGTTTTTTTTTTATAAATTACTTCCTTTTTCCGAGCTCCTACGCAATGCGTCAGAACATGACAGCATGTTGTTTGTTTTGGCGTTTTTTTGGGATTGTTTACATATTCAGCTGTCACCAATTGGGGGACCGTTCCGTTCCGTCTGTCTGCTTTTCACCACTTCATCAAATTTCTCGTGCACGTATCGGTACGGCAGTAGAAGGGAATAAAACAAATTGGCCCAATCGCTCCTCTTGCACTACATGTTGCCGTTTCAGCGATAGAGATGATGTCCCCGGATTCGGATCCTGGAAGACTCGATGGTATAGATGGAGCCTGTGATAGCAGTCCACATGCTGCACTGTTAGTTATTTTGAGCTGGAAACACAGGTTTGCACTTCTTTTTGTTCAGCACGATTTCATTCAGTTTTCCATTCATGTTTCACGTGTGGTGTTTACCACTGGCTCATTTTGGGAATATGGATGATTAAAAACATGATTCAGAAGATCAATAAAATTAGAGTACAACGTTCTGCTTGAATGTAAATGCCTATTATTTCATGGAATATTTCCGCAACACTTCGAACAGTACTTAAGTCATCAACAAACAATCAATTTCAACGAAACTTACCCGTATCCCCGGCGGTACGCCCTATCGGCGGGTGTATATTTTCTCCATGCCAGGAAAACCTTTAACATGTGTGCAAGTAAACTCCCACTCGCCGTTCTCCTCAGCCAATGTTGACCAAACGCTGGGAGTGGGCCCTCGAATGTGTCTGGGTCATCTTGATCCAATCTGCCTACCAGCAGTCCACCAGTGCGTGTTCCTCGTGTGCGGTACGCTACTGCTGAGCGACGATAACAAACGATCATGCCGCAAAGCAAACCGGTCGGTCGGTCAGTACGTCAGCTGATGCTGGTTGTAGATGGGCCGCGTGGGGTTTTCCAAAACAGCATCATACCTTACCCTGCTACTGGAAGCGACACCGACCTTTCGGTTGCAAGCCTCTAGCTGGTGTTGGATGGAAGCTGTTTGATGGAAGCCCCAGAAAACGTACGTCGCACGGCGGCAAAGATGACGCTAGCAGCGCTTTACGATGGTGGCAGGCAGTCCCGCCGTGTTTTAGTTTTAACGTATTCCTCTAGCCCAGTTTCCCCAGTCCCGGTGTGCCTGATGGTATCAACTAGAGGATTGGTTCGAAACGCCACCGATACAAAACACACACATTCCCGCATCCACTCCCTTACCCAGTCACACCTGCCCTTCGCTCGAATAGCCATCCATCCGCCATCCCTGGGCCGGTCCTCATGCTTCTTCCGATTATCCAACCGCTGATTCATTCATTCATGCATTCGTTCGTCGTTGGTACGTTCGTTCATTCATTGGTTCGGTCGGTTGATGGCCGCTGCGTCGCGTTCTTCTTGGGCCTTTTCCGACTCCGACGGTCACACTTGCCTCGGTACTATCGGTTACGCGCGTCGCTCGCAAATGCCGAGGGAGATTACCGCGTTTAGGAATACGTACGTACCCGTAACAACACCATCGGCATCATCAGCAATAGCAGCAGCAACAGCGGCAGAGTAGCAGCAGCATTGGCATCTCTCGTTACGGTCATACTACCAACACCACCACCCGGACCCAAAACAGATTTTCCGAGAAGGGAGAAGGAGAAGGCTGAAGACTTTGCTCGTCAGCTGTTCGATGCCGTTTGTTCCGTATTCCACCGAGAGGAAGAGCGCCAATTTCGCCAGCCATCGTCGAATTGTTGCTCCTAGAGGCATTCATGTTCATGTTTGCCCCAATTCGGTTCGTTTTTTTTGCTTCGTAGTTCCTATCCAAGGGCAACCAACTGAAAAGGAGGGAAGGTTTTATTTTTTGTTGTGGATGTCCGTTTCCGAAATCCTCGAAAGCCATCAGGCGGAATTCGTTCCAAGCTGTGCCAAAAAAACTCAACAGTACCTGGAACAAGAGAGTATTTTGCATGTGGTGTTTCGGCCGTATCTCCGGAGATCCTTTTTCCGGTATACTTCCGGTTGGCAATGCCTCTGGCATCTGTTGCCCTACTTTTCGATACTTTATTCAATTTTTTGTGAGTGGAGTCAAACATATTCTGATGAGGAACGCAGTGGGAACAAGGTCGTATAATTTGTATTTTTTTTTTTTTAAAGATCAATTTTTGTCAGTACACAAGCGTAATGCGTTCCATGATAGATTCCTGGAATATGAAATATTAAATTTTTGATCGTGTGACACGACAGAAGTTGCATAAAAAATGTAAAATTATGTTCGACACACAGAACAAGCAATTCAATAGAACCATCAAGGAGTCGAGCTTAGAAGCTCGCATCGGAGAACCTTTATGGGACCAATAATCAACAATATTTTGTAGGAAGGGCAACCCTGCATTATGAGTATTCTTGCAACCGATTTCGAATCTAAATTGAAAATGTAAATTAATTTTGGTGTTGCAAAATACGATTTGCGATTGTTGAATAATAAAAGACACTAATGAGCTTCTCCTTTTCTCTATTCCCTCCATAGGTAAGCACCTCTTCTTCCGTTTGCACCGTCGCAAGTCCTTCGATGACAAAACTAACGTAAGGAAAAGTATGTAAAGCATGGGCCCGTCAATCATGCTTCTCCATTATGCATGTGAGTACACAGCCGTCCGCGGGTGCATCCATCGGACAATGACGCACAGAAGGAAAAACATCGTTATCGCCATTACTACTCTGTCCGGAGCTCGTTTGCTGATGGAAGGACCACCAGGTCTGCCATCATTCAATCCTTCCACCAAGCTTGGCGATAAATGCACGGCGGCAGCGGGTTCGTTAAAATTCCCTTTCTTTTCTGCACCGTGGAACCGGGCCCATCTGTTAATCGTGTTCTTCGCTTTTTTCTTTTTTTTTGTTGCGTCCGTCCGCGTCTCTGTGCTGCTGAAGCGTGGAAAACACGTGGTGGTGTACAATTTCATTATCGTGGCACGTGTTTGGCGTGATTTTCCTCTTCCCTGGCAATGGTGAACTATTTTCGCGGGAGACACGACCAACGGGTTCCTCTCGAACGTGAAGCGCAACGGAAGACTCAAAGGGACACCTTCTTTTTCGAGTTGGAAAAATATTCTTTACATTGAGTTATCCAAGGCGAAAAAGGAGAATAAAAAAGCGAGTAAATTTAGCGCTCCTTTATCTCCTTTATCATGTAACCGTTCTAAGCAGCCTGTGCATTGAATCTTTTAATGTGTAAAAAAATTCGCGGTTGTGGTGCTTTTTATCTTAGTGCAGCCTAAAATCGCTGCAAGTCATGATTTGAGGCATAACCTAACAGGGAAAACTCGAATCACCTTTCAAATTAACTAGAATTGGAATTATGCTCCCTTCGCGCTGCTTAACTAAATGTTATAATCGATTACTTTCTTCCTTTTGTTAAATGATTGTACAATTTGCAAGCCTCCAAATCCAAAGCACCTTGAAACGTTATCTTCAAAACACTCTGCATCGGCAGCATCTAATGGCGGAATTTGATTGTTGATAGAAATGAGGCTTAACTAGTTGAGTTTGCAAATCCTTTAACTCTTGGAAACTCACATCCGGATTGAAGTTGCATGTGTAAACTCCAATGGTTGAACGATTGTGGTTCCCTTTGTGGTGATCCTAAACTTTAGATTGTTAAAGAGAGATCAAGTACTGAAGTAGCGAGCCTCGGTATGATAAACCACAGCGTGCTTGATACTTAATCACGTTTTGTCGCTACACTGGACGTTCTGTACTCCTCACATGCAAAATGCTATCACCAACGCAGTCGTGCCGAACCGAAGTCCAGATTTCTGAATGAAATTCATCCCCCAATTCGAGGAACGACGGACGTTTGCTTACCAATTTGGGGGTGGAACCGTTTTGGGGGTTCCCCCGGCTTTGCCGTCCCGGGCGTCCTCGTCTCGGCTGGTCTACTCGTTTGACAACGAAAAAGGAAGGACGGGCAGCCTGCTCACATCAGCGTCAGCATCGATATCAGCCATGAATGTATGGTTGTATGTGTGTGTGTGTGTGAAAGTGTGTATTTGAGAGCACTCGTGTTTTTCGTGGCTGGACGGGCGTAGCAAACTATTCTATCCCGGTGCCGTGAGATCAGGCTGAGATGATGAGAATATGAGGGTGGGTGGTCGGCGTTATCGCTCGTTCGCCATCTCCTCTCTTGGGTGCTTAAAGCGGGGTAGATGAGGTGAGTGAGGTGGTGGAATGAAAGCAGTCAGCCGACGGCATGCGTTATCGTCTACCGGTCGTCTGCTTTCGAGCCGCGCTCTGCTTCCTACCCTTCCCAACACGGACGGTTTTTGTCCACTCTTTCCACGCAAATGGCGTTGGGGAAGACCTACATTTTTCATTCGATCCCATACCAACATCCCCCCTCACCTCCCTACCAAACCCCCTATTGTATCGTGTCGAGAAAACGAAGGACGCGTCATTTTTCCGTTGTTGGCTCGGCGATGCGGCGTTGTACATATTCTTCACGTCGATCCCGCCAACAGCTGTTTCCTCGTTTGCTGTGCCCGTGCTTGTGTGTGGCTTTCGAACCTTCTACACACACACACACACACACTTGATCTCTTTCCATGCCACGCACTTTCGATTTTAGAATAATGCATTATCTCTCAAGGTCGACCTCCGAGCGGACCGAACCAAATGAACAGACGCCACACATGTTTTATGTAGAGATGTGCATAACGGTACCACTCGCATCAGCATGATATGCTGCTTCCTCATGGCACTGGACTGTCTCCACCTGATGAGGAGGGTGTGTTCGTTGGTTGTTTCGATTAGACTGTTGCTTTCCCGTGGTGATTTATAGTTTCTAATAGTTGAAAATTGCTTCTAGGTGATAGTCAAGAAGAAAGTAATAAAGTTAGAATAGGTCATAAGGACCAAAGGACGGACGGAAACGTTTTTTTTTTTAGTTTCGAAAATTACAATATTTTATTAAAGTTGCGTGTGACACAACAAACAGTTCTCTCGCGTTACTGGTGTTCAAAAATTAAATTATTCTCCCAGAAGCCCAGCCTTGAAGTTTCTTAAATACTTTAAAACACTTTTCATCACATTTTGTAACGAATTAATCCGGAAGAGGAAAAGTAACAGTGTTTAAATCAAAGGTGTTATCCCCAGCTCTGTAAGAGACACCATGCCAGCAGGGGCGGATCATACGGTACGCAAAGTAAGCAGCTGCTTGGGGCCCCGAGCTTGCGAGGGGCCCCGAGCATGCATGAGGCCCCGTTATTTTCCTCGATTTTGTTTTAATTGGTGAGGTTGCAACCATGGTTTACCTAATTCTGGCCAAATTTCTACAGAAAATAAGTTACCGACATTCAGTGTGCGCTACTGTCTTTTGTAATGGTTATTCAGGGGAAGCAGTTTGAGTGACCGTATGCAAGGTTTTAATTTTCCGATTTGCCCTCTTCGCTTAATGTGTTTTTGTGTCAATTTAAAGAGTAGTATTGTTCGAATTTCAACGTCGATTAAAATGTGGATTGAAGTTCTTAATCGACAGGGGGGAAGAGTGACGCTAAATTAAGTTAGGAAGATAGATTAGTTTAACGTTATATGCGACAATATAATGTTCCAGCTCGAACAACGTGCACAAAAATGCGAATCGGTACTGGAACCTTTCCGTCTGTTTTTTGACACGATGTAGGGTCCAGAAAAAAAGCAAATGCACTCGCATATATCAAAGGAATGTACGCAAATGATATTGATGTATGGTTTGGAAGATGAACTGGATCATTTCTTGGCAAATCATGAAAGAAGAAGAAAGGCCTGGAAATAATTTACAGATATTGAAAACATGTCAATTAGCCAAAGAAATGTCCTGCACGTTCCCAAAAATCGAAATCATGCTTAAAATCTTTTTGATATTGCCTATTTCAAACGCTTCAGGAGAAAGGTAGTGCTCTGTTTTAAAACGTATTAAAAATTATTTAAGACGAACAATCTGCGAGGAAAACTTGAATGATTTAGCAGTTCTGTACATTGAAAATGACGCCATCTCTTCTCTATATATATAAAAATGGATGTATGTTTGTTTGAAACGCTAAAACTCAAAAACGGCTGGACCAATCTTGATGATGTCTTCGGATGATTTGTTCGTTTTTGCCCAACGAAGGTTTAAGAAAAAAGAAAATTGGAAAATTCCGAAAGAAAAGCTGGAAAATGATGAGAGCAATCGTGCTCTTCTTTCGCAGCCTACTGTGAGCAATTGTTTTAAAGAGTGCAGCCGGGGAATCATTGAAAACTTTTCAGCGAATAAATTGTATGTGCAAATTCTAAACTTCATGGATTTGGATTCTTGGATTCTTGGCCACCGCATCCTTTGCGCCAAAAAATTGGAAGTGTTATTATTTTGCTCCGAAACCTTCATGCCCTATGCATGAAGCATGTTTAACTCCGAGAATTCCTTTAAGTTCCAACGATTGGCCATTTCAATTTAAGCGTATTCAATTTTCAACAGTCGATGGAAGTGTGTAGCATACATCTTGAATGCCATGTTTTTCACATGACCATGCTATATGTGGCGTGTTAACGCTTTAGTAAACCGGCTCCTCTGTACATTTGAAAACATTAAATAGGCAGCATCAATGATTCCCAGTATAATAAGTTCAACCTTATTTTCATTAAAATAAGAAACCTTCAAGAAAAACCTTATTGCAGACAATCAAAGATATTGGACGGGGCGAAGTTCGTCGGGCCAGCTAGTTGATTCTATAAAAACTTTACTATACTATACTATAACAGAATTACATAGGATATAGTATAAGTTGGCTCTGAAAATAGGGATAATTGGAATTTATTTGAATTCATAGCTCTGTGTGACTACCTGAAAGCTTTAAAAAAAAAAATCGACCTTCTTATTCATGCTATATTTACGTATCATTTGATTACTATTGCTTAGTTTATTTCATTTATATATTTTTTAATGTATTAAACCATGATTGCAAAATTTAAAAAAGTTATGTGTTATATTTCAAAAATTATGTTTACGTTTGGTATTTATTTGAGGGCCTCCAATATGTTACTGCTTGGGGCCCATAGTAAACTTAATCCGCCACTGCATGCCAGTCCCAAAGAATCGCGGAAGAGAGCCATCCGTTGTGTGTGCTATCGTCAATATGCAAATATCAATGTTATGCCTTCCCTCTGGCATCGAGGAAAAGGGTGGCATTTCGGTGCACGTCTGTCCTGGACGGTGATGCTACAAACTCACCCATCTCCACTTCTCCTTGGTGTGGGAAGGGCGCCCTGAAGGGACAACCATTATTAATCCATCAAAAGTCGGAAAGTGAGAGCAAACTGCGCAAGGCCAGAAGCGCTCTGGAATGTAGGGAAAAGAAAGCTCCTTTAATCCATGATGCTAACAGATGCATGAAGGTTGAGCAAACGGTTTGCGTTCAAGAAGGATTAAAATTACAAAGGTTTATAACCACGGACAGAATCATCCTGCAAAGCTCAGATGCTTAAAAAAGGTATTGCAAAGTTCAACGATGCATCATCCGTGCTATTTGGTTCGACGTAGGTTTCGTACTTTTGACCAAAACAAGGAAGAAAGAACAACAAAATAATCGCGAAGTAAAGGAAAAGCGTGCCCTAACGCACCCGATTATTTATTACGGTACCTTTTGTTTGCTCGTTTTCTTCGGTGCTTCTTCCAAGATCGCACGATGAAAGCAATTGTCTATTGCTTCCGGATTCTCCTTCACCTGTCGAGAAGGAAAGGATAACCAGGAAATCAAAGTTTTAAAGGTTAATGTCGATCCTCAACCGCTGCTGATAAACGTAATTGAAGGGACAGTGATTTACTTGTTTCTATCACGAACGTGATGCCAGCGGACCTACACAAATTTGTTTTCAAGATGCAACCACAGGTGTTGAGGTTCCATTGAACAAACTGAAACTAAATTTATGGTTTTTTTTCTCTCAAATTAAGGTTATATTTCACAATGTTGCCTCAATTTGCCAACAATCGTGATACACTACTAGAAGCTTTTTTAATATTTTTAAAACCCATTTTCTTTGTAAATTTGTATTTTAAGTTGGTTAACAGTGACACAAATGCATTGTTGTATTTACAACGGAAGGTCACCAAATCAAAGTAGCGAATTTTTCTCCCGGTCGCTTCTGGATGTTATGTTCCATTAGAGTCGTCGAAATGCCAAAATTGATAAAACACTGTAGCGAAACTACATAAGGCTACGTCAGGGCCATAAAACTTCTCGCTTTCCGTCCGTTTGTCTGATCTTCAATTCTTCAAAGTCAGTTTCTTTTACGGTCCGCCGACTGACGGTCACCCCCTCTGACATCTGAGAGGTGGTGTGACCCATTCTACCGCCGGGAGTCGCGTTAAATATTAACTTTTTTCTCTCATATCTCACGCTGGGTGGATGCAGGGGTGGATTTTTCCATTTCCACGTTCACTCGCATTTCATCTTCAGAGCTGATGGGACGAAGAAAGAGCAAGAGCGCGACTCGTGTGTGTGTGTGTATTTTTTTTCCATTTTTCGGAGATGAATTTTTGGATCAATTCTTCTTCGATGGATGCGACGACGATTGCTTGGATGCAATCTAATTTCGTTCCCAATTTCTTCGGTCTCTGAAAGCCGCACACTACGAAGCGAAAAGAGGTAGAGGATAAAAAAAAACACCAACCTCGATACCGCGAAGTGTTGAACTCGGCAGTATATACCGCGTGCTTTTTGTTCGCCGGTTCGGCGGACCCGCGTTCGCCCAGGCAGGCAGGCCACGGTTGGTTGTATGTATATGTTCTTCAACCTCGTGCGCTCGATTCGATTTCATTTTTGCGCGCGTTACGACTCCCCGTCGGCCGATAATCCGCCCCACGCGCGTCCCATCCACCCCTTTTCCGCCCACTGACGCGAGTGGAAAATATCGAATTGGATTCCGCGCTGTTTTGCACAACGGGTCCCGTCCGCAGCCCCCCCCCCCCATCATCATCCAGCCCGCCGTCGGCTTCCTCGTGGAAGTTTTTCGCGTGGTGTGCTGTTTTCGAATACTACCACCATCGTCGATTTGGGTTCGCTTCGTTTTGAATGTCGGCGCGCTTTTCTTAGTATGCTGCTGCTGGTAGGGTAGATTTTGTTTCAATTTTTTATTTTTTTGATTCCTGCTTCTTTCTGGAGCTAAGGAGCGCGTACTCCCTACAGCAGAGAAGCGTTGCCCCGCGTGTTGCCATACGAGCTGTTTTCTTAGTCTCCGCACTACAGCCGTGGTGGTGCTTGCTGCACCGCCCTGTGTGTATAATTTTAACACCACAGCATCAGCAGCCAGCTCTGCATCTGAAACGTTCGTGAAAAACGACGAGCGCAGGCCAAAGCGACACCGACGACCGCGAGAACGCGCAGAACGGAATATAAAACGCAATCTATACAGAGTCCGCCGGCCTTTTGCTCAATCCCCCCATGTAAACGCAAAGTTTCACGTTCACTTTCTCGCTCGCACACACGCGATATGCCGTAGTTTACTGCGCCCTTCTGCTCGTACGGCTGCTGCTGCTGCTGCTGCTGCTGTCATGGCTGACGTGTGTTTCAAATTGCCTCGCGCGCGCCATCTCACTCACTCGCCCTTCGCCCCACGGCGGTCGGTGTTGTGTAAAGCTAGGTTCGTTTTACTGCTTCGTCCGGTGCCTGCTGCGCCGGGGCCGCCTTCTTGGTATTCGACAAGCGGCGGCATTAATTTTTCCTATCTCTCGCATCCGTCCCCGCGGTGCCGATGCCTCCGGTGGTGGCGCGAGAACGAACCGAGCGTACTGGCCCGTTCGAGACTGACATTTACAGTCCCTACCAACTAGAGCGTCACACTTCCTAAACATGAAAAAAAACCAACACCATACGGCGGTTGCTTGGTTCACCGTTGGATTGATACCGCAAAGACGGAGAATCAATTCAAATAGAGTTGGAAATATCTGGTTGATGAAACAAAATTCGATGCATTTGCGTTTCGAGCAATTGCGCATAACGAAAAAAAATTGAAAGATTTGTTTCAGTGAAATATTTCTATTTTGTTACGTAACCTGAAGTTGCAAGCTCTTAATCATTATTATATTGCGTGTTTTTTTAAACTGATATGTAAATTTTCAATAAAGAAAAACAAACGCCAATAAATGTTTTACTACATTAATATAAACAAACATCAGAATTGTTTAAATAGTGAAGTCATGTCCAATGGAAATTTCAGAGAACACCCCACTTGAACAATATTTTGAATTTGACACATTGAGGTCAAATGAAAAGTGTTAACTGCGTAGTTTTACTTTTTGAGGAACATAGGAAGTTTAGAAGACATGATTTTATTAAAACAATCAGTCATAAAGAAATTTAAAAAAAAATCAGAGCTAAACATTTTTTTTATGATATGTATAATATTTCAACTTAACATCAAAGTTTTTGAACAATTGTAATTGCTGTCGTGTTGTAACCTTTTGGCTGACAACCACTGTCGATCGATAGCCTGAGCTTGAGACCGTTTCTGCGATGCAGGGGATGGAGTTTTTTTTTTTCATTACACTCATCCAACTGACGAGGCACGGAACTGTGCCTTCCTGCTCTATCGTCCTTACTCTTTCCCGTTGCTGCGAGGGTACATTTCTAGCGAAACGCGTTGTGTGATGTAAAATATACAACCCCACCCGTGCCAACGCACACAGCACACAGAGTCGAGCTGCTTGAGTGAGTGCGCAAGGGCCGATGGAAAAAGTGGAAACCAACCTCCCCGGCCGGATCGATGATGTGATGTAGAAAGCGGGCCAGAAACAGCAGCCGCCGCTCGGTTGTCGAGTGAGACGGCAACGAACCCAGCCATCCCGTTCCCTCGTACAAGATGTCTCCCGCTCACCAAATGAGATTGCGCCCGCCGTCGTCGTCGTCGTCGTCGTCGTTGGGTTTCTGCTTCACGGGACGCTTTCACGCGTGTGTGCACGCTCTCACCCTGTCTCAGGTCGCCGAGGGGATCTCGCTAGCCATCGCCAAAGAAAGGATGTGGGATTTTATGTTCCCTCGGTGTGGATAATTTTCTTCTAGCCGGTCTCGGTAGTCGAGCCCCACGGTCGGCCGATGTTATCCTTCCTTCGTTACGTTCGCTTGTGATTTTACTGCCGCCGGTTTCTTCGCCCGCTGCTGTGTTGTGTCATGGGGTTTTCCATCTCATCTTCGCTGTCTCATTTTCTCGTTTTCGTCGTGAGCAATTTCCGACCGAAGCGCTTGGCAGCGGGGCACATGAGGTTTCGCCCAAAAATTATCGTTATGGTCCTTGCTTTGCTTCTTGTCTTTTCTTTAGTCCCCGATTGTGTCGTTCCCCGTTTTCCTTCGGTCTTTTTTCCCTCGCTCTCTCTCTCTCTCTCTGTCGCTCAGGCTGGTGAAATTACTGTCGAGTATAAATGTGAGTGCGTTGGGTGAAGGATTGATTGAGGGTTGCGTAAAACCCTTTACCCTTTGGAATGGGAAGGGCAGGGTGAATTCAAGCCAGAGGACTCAGCTGGATGGATGGATTGCACAATGAAACGCCGGTCCCTTTTTCCCTTCGGTATAACCTTCTGATTGTTTCCTTTTCCTGCGACCTCCCACCGTCCCCATGCAATTTCCCTCCAAAACCTTCTATTCTCGCCATCGTCAGCGCTTTTGTCTACCGGCACGTATGAAGGTGCTTTCCAATTGTAGTTAAAAAAACTATAAAAGGGAAAAGAAATTAATTGAATGTTTGTCGAACGTTGAGGAAATTGTGTAGAGAACTGTAAATTGAATAAAAAAGATCGGGTAATGGTTGCATTTGGTGAAGTGGCGAATGTTAGATGACGGCTGATCCCAATTTTCACTATAAATTATTTATAATTTATGTTTTATAGTTGATACAGAAGATACATAACAAAGTTTTTGCATTGCACATGCACTGACAAATTTCAAATGTTTGACTTGAAATATTTTTTATTGAAAACTGTAAAAATTATGTATTTTATAAACCAACTAGCGAACAAAATTATTCGAATAACAAGAACTACAAATGAACGCTGAAAGATGTAACATGTTACACATAGAATTATCTCGATTATCCGTGTATGTGTTCCTTTCGTCATTTAGTTTTGCCTATCATTTTTTTAAACAAAAACTGATTCAGAAATTATACTTCTGTTCCTTTTCTTCGTTTCCTTACGTTTTCTCCAATGTCTATTTCTTAATGACGCATATAACGGTGCATTTTAAACTAAACTTCAATCTCCTGCTCGGAAGCGATTTAATTTGGCGTTGCAATTCTCTGCACCTGCATGAAAGAAGAAGTGCTTGCTCCAGAAAGAATGGGATCAAATCAAGGGTACCATTATGTAATTGAGGGAAAGATAACAAAGAAAGGACAAGGAAAGCAGCCAAGAGGTATGCGAAAAGCTGGTGATGTAATCCACTTTATCGTTTTATCGTGCAGAAAGTACACCCGTTTCGATGCAATTTCCTTCGTCAACGTTCATCGACCTTTTCGCTGAAGGTTGTGAATGGAATGGTAGCATTCTAGGTTTCTAGTTGCAGCACACAACGGACGGGCGCTTCTCGAACCGCTGAGGAAGTGCATCGACCAAAAGAGGGACCATTTACTATAGACGCTTCAAAAGACGATGCACTCGGAGTTGTCGGTACATCCCTGGACTTCCGCTGCTCACGGAAAAGCGGAGGTGTTCCGCTTATTGCATCATGCGGAGGAAAGTTTTTAAAGAAAGTAAAAAGAAGGTCCATGCACATCATGATATTACATCAGCAAGTCCCGCAACAAATCCTTTCCCTCTCTCTTCCACGCGCCCTTCTTTTGTTCCGGAAAGCGAAAAGCTTTCCGTTTTTAGTTTTCTTGTTTTTGTCTTTTTTTTTTGCCGGTTTCTCGTAACACCACGTGCACGGCATGCGGTTCTGGTATAAGCTTACTTTTTCTTTCGACCGGCGGGAAACTGCTGGTACGGTTGATGGACGGAAAAGTGAGTGTGTCCTCACGCGCGATCTTCATGGTTGTTTGGGAGATTTTTCCCCGGTTTCGTTGGGTTGGCTTGTTGGTCGGTTGGTTGGGGGGAGCGCATTTGAATCCCGCTGGTGCTGCTTCACGTGCTACATACTTTCTTGTTTTTGTGCCCCTGTTTATTTGTGTCATGGTATGCGTTTTGTGGTGGTGCCGGATACAGGTTTCCTTCTGCTCTTCTCGTCCGGCTACTCCATACAATCCTAGCCAACTCTGCCCCCATGCAAGAACCGCGCTGTGCCGGTTAGTGAATATTTATTGATCCGGCGCTACAGCTGTTTTGCTGCTCGCCAAACTGTCAGGTGGAAGCTGTTGTTGTTGACTCTAATTCTGGGCGAGTTTCAGCACACTACCGTTCTACATATATCCGACTATCGGACAATGAGCAACCTTTGAACTAAAAGAATGAAATTTGGTGCTTATCGTAAAGTGGATAGAATTCAAGAGCAATTATTAAAGACTTGACTTATCATAGAGGAGTCTGGAGGGTGACATGGTCTTCAAACATCCGTGAATGGCAATATTTGCGTCTAGTGTATGCTTCTCCTCGTTTAATGAATTAGGATGGCTCTATTTTTGATGCATTATAGGATAGCAACCTATCCCTAAAATAATTCCAAAGCAAATAGATAGACCAAAACTTTCAAGGATCTTCCACAACAACATGTTTGCAAAGGTCCCGGTTCCCCCGTTTTCATGTCCATTTTGGTCGCAAGACCCAGGAAGGTAATTACCGCCAACAGGTTCGAAACAACCGTACAAGGAAAAACCATCATTCCGATTCCATTTCATTTGAAAGGCAGTTGCCAGACTTTCCCACTGTGCTCAAGAGTCGGCTAATCCACCAGCTGTACATGTTCCTCCGTACAAAGCCTACTGAACTCCCTGAACTGAACACATGTTAATGAAAAAGGATACGTTCAGCAAGCTAGCGTCGGGAGTGGGTGTATGTACGTCATCCGTGGAGCAACACACTGCGCCACCAACGAAACAAGCAGTGCTCTTCCGGCACGCGTAGCCAATAAATTACATCGTTCAAATCCGGTCCAAATCCTTCGTCCCGATTATCATCGACTTCACCCGTCGGATAATACACGGGGTGGCATTAGAGTGACCTCTTTACGGTTGTGCGCTGGTGCGCGTTACATAGCCGCTTGCCTGGAACCGGCAGACTATTATGACCTCATGTCCCGGAGGGTTTCCACTTTCCGGCGTTCTGCTCTATGTCTTGTTCTCCCAGCCCGACTGACTTCGAAATCATATGGTCTCTGCGAGCCACCACAGCAGCAGCGTGTCTGCAACGATGGACCTGGACGTCCTCGAGGCAAAGGATTCCTCGGTCTGTCGGTTTGCTCTTCCGTTCGTTAGAGAACAGGCTATTAAATTTAAAGGGACCGAATCTCGCCGGCGTTTGTACGCGTGGTGTGTGTGTGCTTGAAATGGAACTCTCGCCGAAGTTTGTGGGAATTGCGAGTTGCGTAACTCCAGCAAGGTTTGCGTAATTCCCCCCACCAGACCGCAGACCATCGCCTTCAGGACTAAAGCCTGCCGGAAGTGCGTGTGTTTCTATGTGTGTGTGTGTGTATGTGAGTGTTATGACTCTAGAGACTGGGACGAGAACTGACAAACAACAGAATCACACATATCTCGTTCAGGTCGGCGGACGGTGAAGTTAGGCAGTAGGCAAAAAAAACCCGCGAACAACCTGCCCTACATCGATCCAGTACAGTCGAACGCGGGGGGGGGGGGGGGGGGAAGTGAAGAAGAAAAAAGACTTCAACGAACATAAACAGTGTGTTTGCTCTTTTACTAGTGTGAAAGATGCTCTTCCGGTCTTCGCCTGTTGTTGCTCTGTTGCACTCTTATTTTGATTTGCGGTGATGCAGTGCAGTGATGCAATAATCTCGTGCCCGGCAGCAGCAGCAGCAGCACGTGAGAAGAAATGTACTCACGGCGGGTCGCGGGACAGGACACCGCACTGTTGGGGTGATCGCGGTGTTTTGGAGATAAAGAAAAAGATAAAGAAGTCCCCGGAGAGGCAGGTGGCTTACGCCGGGGACAAGAACAAGAAGAATCAGGAGCACGCTACCAAACATGCTGTCATCAAACGATGTGTTGTCGATGTGGTGTCGTCGCATATGTGCACACAGCAGCAGCATCGCGCGTCGTATCGAGGTCGTCGTCGTCATCGTCTTGTGCGTGCGTTTGCTGTGTGTTTGCGGCCGGCTTTTTTTTTTTTGTTCGTGTCATACACCCCGGCCCGTGTGTTGTCGCCGCGTTTGGAGGAGGAGGTGGAACAAGGAATCCACTTGTTGGAAGCTCGCCGATTTTATGCCGAGAACGAAACGGACCCGCACACTCCTTCGCCTTTATCCCGCGCCAAAACTGTCTGTCTGCTGCCTTCGTCCCAGCCCAACAGTGTAGGTGCTGTGTTTTCATCGTTCATGATGATGTTGCGGTTGGCAAGGCTGTGGTGCTGAGGGTGGTGTGTGGATTGGTGATTCATGGATTGCTGCGCTCTGGTATTTTTCGTTGTGTTGATTTTTTTGTTTGTATCCCCCTCCCAACGCTTTTCTTTTCATCACGTTTTTGTTTTGTTCGTTTTGTTCTTTTATCACCCGGCGCCGTGTTGTTCCGCATTGGCATCATCGGCGTCGTCTTCTTCGGCTTTGTGTACTTCCTTGTTCTCCTTGCCGTCGTCGCCTTCGACGTCGCGGCCGACGTAGTGGTGTGTTGTTGGTGTGCCCGTAATGCAACCGGCATTTATGTTTTTTTTCCTCTTCTTGCCTCGCCGGTCTGATTTCTTTCCCTTTTTTTTTTTGTTCCTCCTTATATTAGGGGTAATCTGTTTTTGTTTACTATCGGCAAAAGTGATCTCGCCCTCGCCCGGTTCCACTCCTCTCCACCCAGCCCTGCCCGTGGCCGTGAGAAGGTAAGGTGATGGCCGGCGCTTACGGATGATGTTGTTTTGCTCGAAAGAAATTCTCACTCACCGGGGCGTTTGCGCTTGTTTGTCATGACGTGCGTTGTTCTGATGAATTTGGACTTCTTACTTTTCCTTTTCTCCATTCCCGTGATTTCCATTACTCGGCCGACGGCGGGGTGGTGTGGCCCAGTGGAAAGGTCGCATTCCGGAACGAACGAAGGAATGTATCATCTGGGGCGTTTTTATGTTGTGTTCTTTCATGAATGAATGTGACGTGTTTTAATTTCGATTTTGTTTTTTTCCTCCAACCGATTCGCGTAACGTGACGTAATATTCTACACACGTTCGTTCTGTTCTTTTTTGTTCCCTGTTTCTGTTTTTCTTACCATGTTCATCTAACAGCCTGTCCCGGTTTATTTGAGCTTTCCTTTCCTTTTGATAAATTAACGAATAAATGTGTACGATATCAAAAGTAATCTATTCTTATAAAAAAGTATTAAACCTTAAACGTCGCAAGGATATTCGACAAGATAAACATTAACATTGGGATGCTTCTTGATGAACGATTCGGAACAATCTGTTGATGGATTGGTTCGATCAATTACCTCACATTTTCGATGTTTAAAACCAACAAGAAATGAATCTCGGTTCGGAAGCAACACGCTGTTGTTTTTTTGTTCTAATCCTTTTGAATAAATACAAGCAACTTGAAATGAAACTGAACTTGCTGATATTGGAAAATGTTGTATCTATACATAATCTACTTCAAATTGCGGGAGTGAGCTTCGATGTTTGCTTTCCACAATTGAATGATTTCCTCCAATTGTGAATGTCTTTTCACCGGCCACTATATCAAACCACGGCGTTTGTATGTGTACTTGTAAAGTCGTGCGTCTAATGAATAATTTCCACGCAGGCTGACGGTCCTTACCGGGCTGGAATTGATGAAACGCGCGATTCCTCGGCCTCGCCTTGCTGCAATTAAGGCCGCTGTCACGCGCTTATCTTCGTGCGTAATTCATATGGATGTCTGTCTGCCTGTCTGTCCTGTCGGTCCCTACGATCCTGTTTGTCTGTCTGCCTATAGCAGGCCGCGTCCATTTGTACCCCGCATGTTGGTCCAACTTTTTCCCTCCTGTGCTTTGTGCTGTGACAGTGAGTAATGTAGGCCTGAGTGAGAAGCGGTGACGGACGTAGCGCAGGGGCGGAGAAATACATCAAAATTCGGCAATTCAATGACACTTATTTCGGAAAAGGGTCGTCTGCTGCTGCTCACTCACCTCGCTCGCTGCCTTTACCTGCTCCCTCCGTGAAGCGGATTTCCTTTATCAATTTGCTTGCTGCGCCTTGCTTTCTCCCTCATCAAAACCCAGTGAACGAATATCCTTCTCGCCAGTGCTGGTGGTGAGAAGCAAGAATCCCACAATGGCTCGTGAGGTATTTTTCTCATCCGTCAATATTGCTTGGGTGTGTGAGTGTGCATTGGTTACGAGATCAGTTTGGTACCAACACAAATGAACTGAATAATGAAATAGGCAGCAGGCGAACGAACGAGCGTTTCTCATTACAAAGTAAAGTAGGCTGGCACGATTGGATCGATGCGAGGCAAAATTGCCGTCATCCTTTCCGCTGTGTGTGCGTTCGCCAACGTGTTTACTTTTCTGCCCGTGTGTACCGGTTCCTTGCATCACGTACGGCGATAGCGAAGGGAGCGAGTATACCGTGGAGTTTATTTATTAGAGTTGTTTGTTCTTTCGAACGTACCCAGGCGGGTAGAGCGTGGTTGGACTGAGGTACGGCTACGGACCATTTTCAGAGCCGGTATTAAATTGTGATGAGCTGTGAACTCGCAACGAAGAGCAACAAAAAACGGGAGGAAAGCGTGAGCCGTTTCTCACCACTGAAGGTTCAACCCCAATCATCGCGTAGGGCCTAGAAACGGAAATTGGAATTTCTCTCATGTAAGTAGTTGAATTGTTCGTACATCTCAGGAAGGCCTTTAGCCCCTGCTGCCTTCTTGATAAAATTTAGAACGTGCAGCGCAACTCACACACGCTTCACCAACTCATCCTCACCGTGTGCTTCGTTATCTCACGCTCGCATCGTCCCACAAACATAGCCACGGCGCAGTGACAGCAAAGGCTGTGTAGTAGTGAGTACGGCTGCTGACGGCATTTTGAGGTTAGGTCGTTCGATCGTTACCAAACGCGCTGCTTTCTACACGGCCGTCGTTGCGTTGTTTGTGCGCCACACAGGGTGGTGTCGTAAAGCAGCGGTTGTGTGCGCGCACGTTCGCCGCTCTCTCCCGTCTTCTTCGTCCGATTGTTCGAATTTCTTCGCGTATTTTCTTTATGTCCCTTTTTCATGCAGGGGGTTTTCGAATGGTTGGAGAATGCGCGCGCGATGCAACCTCGCGGACTGGCACCAGTGAGCTGTTGGTTAGCCCAGGGATCGGCAAGTTACTGTCCGCTTTATGTCGTGTTCCAAATCAAAACTCAATTAAAAAAGAAAACAACAAAGTTGATTGGATGTGTGTCATGATATTCCTCATACTTTTTTTTAGATTTTTGTTTCACTTGTATATAATCATAAAGTTTGGAAGTTAATTAATTCATACTATAAGACACAGCAGCAAATAGAAATTTAAAAAAAAATACAGTTACAATGCAACATAGTGGATTTAGAGGGTAGCATACGAACCCTGCTCATTGAAGTACAATATTTGAATATTTTAGTTTTCTCTTTAGGGTTAAGGTGAATGCAAAAATATGTGTCTTTATTGAAAGATTAAAAATGTGAACATTGAGGGTACAATGTACATACAATGTAGGTTAATTTCGCACGCAACAGAACCTTAAAAAAAAATTGATACGATCCTTTCCAAAACCTGATTGCCGACCCCTGGATTAGACAGCGAGTTTATTTATTTTTTACTTCGCCGTTCACCACTACCACGGAACGGTAAAGATGAAATCGGACGAGGCCAAAAGCCTGGCAGTGGTAGTGGTGTGGTGGTTGTCTCTGCTGCTGCTGCTGCTGCTGCTGTCCGCTCCTCATGGTTGTGTTAGGAGCCTTGTGTACTGTATGTGCCCGTTACCGCTTAGCGAAGTTGCCGCCGTCGAGGCAGCGAACAGTCGGGTGCCGTTTTTCCGTACGGTGGTTCGTTTCGTTCCGTTCCGTTCGTACCGTGGTTCGTTCGCTCGCACGGGTTGATTCTCTCGGCCAGAGCTGTACCCAAAGCTTGTAGTAACAGCAGTGCAGCAGCCTCGACGACGATTGTTGCCACTTAAAACACAGTTTTGCGTTACCGTAAAGTGAAAAAGAAAAAGCTGAAAAGATTTAAATTGACCGCAAGGGGCCCGTGTGGTCCACTTTCGAGCCAGTGCAAGGAAACAGTTGATCAAAGTTACAACAAACGATTACGAAAGTAACAAAAAACAACATCATGCTGCAGTTGTCATCACCAAGAAAGGTACCTCCGTCGTTCGCCTTACAACGAGGGTTATTGTTGTACCACATTGCCTCCGCACGTTATCAAAGTAGTCGCGATTCGCATCGGTAGAGTGAGTGAGTTGTGCTGCTACTGCTGCTGCGTGAGCAGTGAGGTGCAGTGAGAGGATCGCGCAAGCAAAACCGCCGAAAACAACATCCTTCATCTCATCCCCTGCCGCCAATCGAGTTAAAATTATCATCTCGCTTCACTTCACACGCGTTTGTGGGTGCGTTGCGGTGCGGTGGGGCTGGAGGATCGAAAATCCAAAAAATAAAAGTCCCTCCACACGGCACACGTCAACGCGAAAAGAAAATAAAACGGTCGTCATCCGTGTCGCGCAGCTGATGATAAATTTGGTCCACCGGTATTGCGTGCATGGCTGTGTGTGTGTGTGTGTGTGTGTATCTCGCGTACTGTGAGGAAAAAGATGGAAATGTACGGTTGCGGTGTGGTGCACAACCCAAAGGGCAGTGCGGGGGAGGTGGTTGCACCTTCGTTTGTAATCGTTCTGTCCGTGTCAATCGAAAGTTTTTATTCACCCTGTACTCACTCGCTCGCTCGTATCAGTAGAAACCTCACCTCATTCCACTCACACCAGCCGCTGCGTTCGCCGTGTCATTCAGCCGTCCTCCGCTATCGCCGAAGGGAGGTGGTAGTTGCCACGTGAAAGTGCTGTGCCTGCTGTGTGTGGCGCAAAATAAAAAAAAAAAAAGCCAACAGCCGTATGCGATGACGACGACGGCGCGGTGACCACTACTATCTTAAAAATAGTCCGAGGAGGAAAATAACTGTCTAAAAAACCCAATGTTGTTGCAAATGCGATAGAGTTTTTCGTTTGTAGCAACAGCTCACCCACCAATAGCGCTTCTTCCTGTTTTTCCACTCATTTTACTAAAGCTTATGTGACTGAAGGATACACTGTGGGCTGAAGAATGCAGAATTTTTTATTCGGCGTCCTTTGTAATAGTCTAGCGTCGTCTTCCGGCGTGTAACATAATGCTTTTAGGTTTCCTTTTCCTAAGACAATTATGTTGTTACCCTTTGCCGGCGGAAGTCTGTTTTGCCATACACTAGGTGGAGATTTCCGATGACGTGTGCATGCTTTTTTCATACTGGTACCATATTCTGCCCGTAGGTTATTGTAAATATCTCATTCGTTTGAAAGGATGTATCACCCAACGGTCAATTTTGCTTTTTTCCACAATATTAATTGTAGGGGTTGATCAAATATTTATCACTGATGCGTTCCATGGTTACATTGTTAGATTTCTATTAATTGCGGTGGTACATAATAAAAGTTTTAAATTGTTTACGTACTTAGGACGATTTAACGCAGAAAGAAATCCTTCAGTTGAATGGGTTACAGCGGCGTTGCCGCTCCCCACGTAAAGTGTAGGGTGAAGAAAGTGCGGATGTGAATGTGTACTTAAGTGATGGAAGTTGTGCAAAATTGATGAAGGTATCAGATTTTCTTAAAAGTGCAAGAGAATCAAGTGGAAAGCAACGAGCTGAATGCTGGACATACGGGCGGAACCCATCAAGAGTGAACTAATGTGTGTCGACTCAAGAAAACTTTTGATTGCCAAATTGCTAAGAATATGAAAAGTAAACTACCGAGCACCAAATAAGTCAGACAGGCGCACTGCAGTTTAACTAAAGGAACATCTGAGACAAGTTTAAACAAAGTAAGTCCAGTGTGTGCGAATTTTACCGATTTTATTCCGAATGAACGGAACGTAGATGAAAGTAGTAGAATGTTTGTAAAACAATCGTAGCTGAATTATTTTTTTAAGCTAAGATGGAATATTTTAATTTTATTGGTACATCATTTACTTTAGTTTTCATGCCTTGAGAAAATCAATGAGTGGCAATCAAGCTACTAATACTTTCCATCAACAAGTCAGGTATCAACAACTTTTACTTGGAGCAGTATTTGTGTTATATTAAAAATGAAGAAGTATGCATTTAGCAAACCCTCAGCCGTTCTTGTATGGTATTTCCATGGTGCCTCACGTTGGTACACTCTTCGCCTTATGCATTTCAAATTCTCACGACATTTCCTCATTGCATCTCACCACAACGCTCGCGCCATCGGAGGCTCAAACGAGCTGAGAAAGTGAATCGCCGGAGTAAACAGTTTCTGCAGCGCGCTGCACAACAATAACATGAACCACGTGCTGCTGCTGCTATTGCTGTTGATGCTGCTACAAAGAATTGAGAAGAAAAAAAACCCTGAAGGTCACTAGGCGGTAGAAGGGGTGGCACAGGGACGGTCTGTTCGGAAGATAAGGGAGCAAACGGTGCAAAATAAATATGCTCTAGTGCACTATGCGAGGAAAAGCGTCGAACGGCGGGGGGTTGGTTATTGGGGCCCCACAGACCTTTTTCCATCCCAGCGATCTCCTCATCATCATCCCACACACCTACACAAAAGCAGGCCGGGCCGGTGTCTCACCAGACTCTCGATGGAACCAGGGTTGGTGCAACGGAGGAAGGAGGGGAAAACAATCACGATGTGGATGAAGGGGGGCTTCGAAAATGTTAAATCACAAGGTGTGTGTCGGAAGGAACAGCATCCGTCCTAACGCAAACCATCCCCGAATACAGTCCCCTGCACCACGTGCTCTAAGTAAAAGGAAGTGATTGGACACAAAAACAAACTCCACCCAACTCCCCTTGGCAAGACGGACGGAAGCAAGCGTATAAAACGGAAAGAAGAAGAAAAAAAACGCACGCGCCGCAACTGTAAAGAGATCAAAGAAACCGGGCACAAAGCACAGGCATACAGACACAAACACACCTCCGTAGTGAAATAATTGGACGTTCGTTTGACGGGCGCACAAGAAGCGGCTTGGAAGAAAGGGAAGGGAGTGATGGCGGGTACCGAGTCTAGGGTGGGAAGGAAAGGAGGACGGCTGGAGTGGGCGAAAAATGTAAACAAAGATTTCATTCATGATTTCGATGAAATTGGGATCTCCGACCGAGCGCGTGTGTCGCCGGCGTCGTTGGCGTCGTTTTCTTCGTCGTCATCGTCTCTTCTTCCGGTTGCCTTTCCGCACCGTGCATTACACCTCCCTTCTCCATCCCAGGGCCACCGTTGTATCCCTAGCTTCGTGGCACGCGTCAGTCTGGTTACGTTGTTACGTTGCCTTATCGGACTCTTCAACTTCTATCCACCTTTCCTTCCATCGCAAGGGTCCTCCCTTGGTTCCCTATCCACCTGAGCTGCAGTACAGGGTGGGTGTGTGTTGATGCATTTCCCGTTTTTCCTCTTTTCGAGCCCTTCAACTGGGATGAACAGTTGTGGGCTTGGCAGTCGAGCTCAGTCGTTCAAAAATGTTTTGAAGATTTGCAAACTTTTTCAATATCGGCGTTGAGGCAAAACTTCTTGATAATCAAATTAGCAAGACGTGTTAACTCCATTGCAAAGGAAACCCTTTTTAATAAGCCGGCAGAAAGCGGTATCCAAAAGAATCTCTCCCCTAGATGCTTGGCTAATAAACGTCTCGCGAAAGATGCGCTCTGTTGGCGTCATTCTTACCGGGGGAAGATTGAAAATGAAAGTATTTTAGTCCGCTACTCCACCTCTGTTCTACTCTTCCGTCGTTTGTGTCTCTTTGTATACTATCTCACTTCCGGCTACAATCGTTGAAATGTGTTTTTGTTTGTTGCAGTGCTGCAAACAGAAACGATGCGCACTTGACGAGAAGCAGGGGGTTTGTGGTTTATTTCGTAAACTGCCGCTCAATTTCTCCACATTTTAAAATCAACCATAAAATGATACAGTATATTTTGAAGGATGTATAAAAGTATTGTTTTTCTCACTTACTTTCAAGATCGTAAACCATTTATCATCCATATGTTGTGGTGTGAGTGTTTATTCAATGTCTTTCGCTATTGAACTTGATGCTAAATTTTCACGATTTCTTTAAATAATTCACGTAAATGTGTGCAGGAAACAAGTAAGGAGACGTACAGCAATTACGAATAAATATTTTTGTCTTTGCAATTACCTCATAAGCTGTCAACAGGCTGAAATAACTTTTCCCCAAATGACGAAGGGGCTGCCACCTTACGGTCGGCCGTGCAAAAAATCCCTTGTCGCTAGGTCAAGGACGTTGTTTTCCTTCGTTTCGGTCGGTCGCATGAATGCTCCTTTTTTCAGCCGATTCGAGTTTATTTCTTTCGGTAAAGGACTGCGTATACTTCCGAGAGGGATGTATATAAAAATAGAAACGTTCCGCAGATAAAAAGAAGTGAACGATGACGATGATGAACTAAGGTTTGCATAATCAAGGAAAGAGCGCGAGAGAATCTCCTAGGTATGGGCTCTGACAGAATCCGTAGAAAAACTGATACTGAAAGTGAAAGGATCTTATGCGAGAATCTCACAAACACACACGTACACGCACGCGGGTTTGCTGGGAAATATTTTTCCAACCGAAAATCTACTGTAAGTTGAAAATTTCCACTTTTTCCTTCCTCCCGTACACACCGTGGAAAACGCAACTCGCATCCTTTCGACGGCGGTATTTTCCGTTTTTCTGGCCCCAAAAGTAAACAAAGTACTTTTTCGATGGCACACACCAGCACACCAACACATGGGCAATGGGACGGGTTTTTACTTTCTCCCGTTTTCCTGTCTAAGGTGCTGGATAGATGTACCTGCTCGAGAGATGCGGGATGAGTGATGGGGGGCGTTAGAACAGAAGGGAACAGTGCGGGGAGATCCGGCATGCCTGCTACCAATACAAACCTGAAAAATACCACTTGTTCGCTTTCGCATTTCGGAGTTGCCTTTTTTTTTTGTGCAAAGAGGAAAAAAACTGACACCGGAAAAAAGAGAAAAAAAGGATCACGAAAGCAGCAGCATGCTAACACCGTGACAACCGAGTTGTGCAGCATGTTTTTCTCCGACGCCCCGTACGCTTGTGTGTGTGTGTGTCTCGTTGTGGAAAATCCACCAACTTTCTCCCGATGAATGGGAAGAAAAAAGATGAAGAAACACGTAAAGCAACGCACCGCAGATGGAAATTGTTCCCGATAAACCAACACCCCAACTCCAGGTGTCCTCCGTGTTGGGAGGAAGTTGGTGATACTGTCGGAATAAAATATTGACCGGTTGGGCATTGGGGCACGGGTTTTTCCCGGTAGGATTTTTGTTAAGGATTCCCGATGCTGACACGCGGGAAATTTCAACAGTCATACGCAGTCTGTTGTGGCAGTTTTTGAAAAGTTATTTTTGAAGCAAATGTCAGCACGTCCAAATGTAAAAAAAAAAACTTTCGTTTGCATAACAATATATTCATTCTTGTTAAACTAAGAACTGCGATCACTACCTTTAAAACTGCACATCTCAGCCAAGAAATTGTTCATCAGAAATAAAATTATAGGCGAAACTAATAAAATTCCAACAAATACTACCAGATCGTGTAAGTTCTGTTAAATCGACAGGTATAGTCATATACGGTAACACTTCGCTTTCAACAACAAGAGGCGTAGTGTGAGGGAATCCAAATCTTGCTGTTGTTGCATGTTGCTGTGACGACAGAGTTTGTTGAACCCAGCAAGAGGGGGGCAAAACAATAAAACAAAAAACCCAACCCTACGCCTCACAATCACGACAATTGCCCTGGCGGATGACGAGGTGCGGTGTCGATCTCTTCGATTCCGATTATGTATGTGTGTTGCATAACAATCTCCCCCTCGGGCACTCCCTCCTGTCAACCCCATCTCCCGCGACGAAGGTCACTCGGTCAGTCACACCTCCACGAACCACAACCTACCCATCCCACCACCCTCACTGGGCGACGAGGATAGCCGGCTTTTTTACGAGCCTGAGAGACGGTGTAATAAGCGGCGCGCGCGCTTGTTTCGTTTCGTTGTTTACACTTGCTCACACGTCACCAATCGACGGACGGAGAGTGCGGCTTATGGCCTCCTAGATTCGAGACCTCGACCTTGAGCCCAAGCGATTCCCCCCGCGCGCGCTCCTCGTCCGCGTCTTCTGGCTGTGCTGAGTCATCATCTCACATCGACTGTTGCGGGAAGGGGACGCTCAACTAGACACGTTTGAGTTCACCTACCGGACCGACCAATGCCCGACCAGACAGGACGGCGGTGTCTTCTTGATGGGGTCTTCGCCGTTACGCCGGTATCGATGCCGCCACCACGGAGCAGTAGCATCACGGTGACACACCTTCTCTTAATCTCGCCTCATCTAAGCGTTGTGACAATGACGTATGAGGAGACGGATACCATCTTCAGCTGCTTGTCCTCTTACTTTCCTCGCACAGTGTCCCATGTGCGTGGAAGCTTTCCGCAAAGTTGATTGAAATATAAAAGGCACGTTTGCTGTGAGGATAAATTGGACTTTTTGAACTTCCAACGGTCTTTTCATGTCCTAGTTGGGGTTCAGCTTGCTTCGATGGAAAATGAAATAAAATGGACTATCACCAGACAAGACTATGAAATGTAAAGTGAATTTTCAAGAAGGATATAACATTCAGAATCTGAGAAAAATCACAGGAAATCTTCGGTATTCGCATTAGTCTCGCTAGTTTGTGTGGGTCTCTGGTGCCTTTGCCATAGGAATTTTAGGCGGGGAGTATATTTTTGTCAACTTGTATCATTTTCATTTTTCCCCTTGAGATAACATTGATACGGCACCTAGAACCAATACTAAATACGTTATGAGGCGGATGGTGTCGCGCGTAAAGTGCGCGTAACGTAATCTTGCAAATGTCTGACCGAGAATCTACAACAGCGATTGTTTAGATTTTGTTAGGCATTTGCTTTGTGTTTCTGTGTGTGATGGTATTATTACGTTTGCCCTGTGCGCCCTTTTTTCTGCGGAGGAAGAGAGAGAGAGAGAGGCGAACGGAGGCGAATTGTGGCTGGTTGAACCATCGGATGGGGCAAGAAAGGAAAGGAAAGAGGAATTGGGTTTATGTTTGGTTTGTTTTCCTTGTTTATGTTCTTCTTACAACCGGCTAAATACGACTACCAACACTACCGGCAAGCAGGGCCGAAGACACACGGCGGGTGCCGTTGGCGAGCCCCCTTTACTACTAGGCTGACCCTTTACCGTACTTCTTGCTTCCACGTTCGATTGAACGCGGCGAGATTCATTCATCAGCGACGACGGCGACGACGCGTCGTAAAGCACGTGCTCTAGGCGATGGAGGAAAAAAAGAAGAATGAACAAAATGTGGAGCAACGCGGCTCACATTTGCATTTGAAAATGGCAAGCTTGTGGTGTCAACTTCTTCCAGATTTTCTGATGTCTTGTGAGTTCGCTGAACCTCTGAGATGTCTACGAAATGTGCGCTGAGGTAGAATAAGATTCGGGGACCTCAGAGGACTCCAAAAATCGTTTTGCTGTAACATTATCTACTCCAAAGGTCCAAAGGTCAAGATGAAGCAAGAGGCTTGGAGACTCTGGAGAAGAAGAGGTCTTCGGTGCTTTTGTTCCCGCCACGGCACAAAACAAATCATGTCGCTGCTGCACTACAATCAGCTGACACTGATCCCAAGCACAGGAAGCAGCAATGTGAAGTGTGGAGAAGCACACAAATAACACACACACGCTTACATGAACGGCTTCTGATGCCCTGCACCCCCTTGGAAATGCAATCCTACCCCGCGGGTCGGTGACCACGATCTCCAAGGTCGAATCGAGCCGGCATGAAAACGACGCCGACGACGACGACGGCGAACCAACCGGCGTCCTAACGGGGAAAAATACACACTCGTTCAATTCCACGTCCTCTCCACCCATCCGTTTCGCCTCGCGTGCGGTAGAGAGCGGTATGATAATCGAACGGATGGATCGCTTGATGGTGGCGAAAGGGGACAGCACACAGGCGAAAACGGGAACGACGAGATGGTGCTGCGGTTTATTATTGTACGTCTGCACCGCTTCGTCGTCGTCGGCCTACTTCCGCATGACACCCTCCCCCCCATCGCTTCTTTTTTTTATGTGTACATCCCTGTCCCTTTACCGGCGCTTCGTCTTTGCATGTGTCTCGTGAGTGTGTGTGTGTGTGTGTGTGTGTTGTCTGGGGGATTTTAGTAGCAAATTTCCACCGTATTCACCACATTCACGTGTGGGGTTTGTCGGATGCTGCACGTGTGCTTCCCGTGGGGATACGCACGGGTGGCATTCCTTTTTCTTCCTCCACCATCAAATAATCCACGTGGGCCTGGCGTCACGTATTTCCACGTAGGACTTCATATGGTGAGCGATAAGGAAACAGGATGGCGATGGCGTGTGCCATTCGGGTTGTTGACGCACCCAAAGTGCATCATCGCATCGTTGTGTGCAATATGCAATAAAATGGCCTTGCATGCAACACGCGCCATGCATCCATGGTTGCCATCGCGCGCATCTTGAGAGGGAAAGTGAGTGGACGCGCTGGGGAGTGGAGTAATTTGGGCAAAACAAACTACAACTCCACGTGTGCGACTGGCACGACGTGAAGCCGTTGGAAAAGCCCTCCGTCCAGGCGAGGCAATTCTCTTCCGTATGGACGCCAGGGTGTGGGTCTACGCACCATCGTGAGGCGGCGGAGTAGACATTCCCGTTGCGGTGGGACCAAACGCAGGTGTGCGCTCTATTTCAGAGCATCCATTTACTGAACACGAAGCGAAGAGGAGAGGGAAGCCCATGAATGAGGACGGCGCCGGTGCAGCCTAGCAGAAGCATCGGGGATCGGTCCGGGTGCACGCTTTAGTCGTTGCCGTTTCGATGTCGAAGGCTCGTCCCGTCAGCTGATGAGAGCAACGGACAGATGAGGAGTGTAGGCACTACGTTTCACTAACTGGCGCCGTCGGTTTGTTTTTCGGAGAAATACGCACCGGGAAAATGCGTACGAAAAGCCACACACGACCCACATCGGGCTGTGAACGGAAGGGAGGTTCCCGGAGGATGTAGCTTGTAGAAGTTGGAAGTACGAACGGTTTGTGCGATCCTTTGGGCGTGATGCCGCATCGTCCGGTCCGAAGCCAGAGACCTCTTGGTAGTGGTGCCATTCAGCGCCTGGCGAAACAGCTGAGAAATAGTTGTGAATGAACGTTGAATTATTTACCACTTCATTAACTGCAGGGCAATCGTGCCAGAGAAAGATCTGGCTCCCATGCGCTCGCTCCCTCTTCCCTACAACTATTTTTGGTATCTCGGTCAATGTAGGTTAGTGATTTAAAATGGTTGGGGTGGGGAAAATATCGAGAAGAAATTCAAAAGGTCGCTTTGTTTATAGCTATAATTCCTTATTTTTACTTTTTATCGTAACAAATTGCTAATTATGAATTTGTTCTTCCTTTCTTTGCAGGTACGTTTTGAAACTAATCCTTCCAACTGTCAAGGGCCGAGGAGATTTGGTGAGACAGTGAGTAAAGCTTTAGCCAAGAAGAAACATAATTGAGTCTGCTATCTAAGCATGCTTAGATAATTTAACATGTATTAAAATATGTTGCACGATTTGTTGATACATACCGTCGTCCGTGATCACGATCTAACTAGAGTACAATACTGCATTTTAACTTTTTGGCGACCTGGACTTTCCAAGTTTCCTTGTTTCGTTTTTTTTAATTTGGCTCAAACATGATTTGTTTATCTCCCTGAAAAAAAAAACAGACAGAGAAACAGAGGCGGACCTCCGGTCAAAATTTAACGGAGGGATATAGGCCCTACAAAAATTAACGAACGTAAAAAGCCGTATTCTAAAAATATGGAAGCCTTCTGTGTGTTACTTTTGCTACGCAGAAAAGCGGCAAAATCGCGTCGGTTACTGGTGGAAAGAGAACAGCCAAACTTCCGACGGGAAAATGTGTGTCTGTAAGCCATAGGTGGAGCGGGTGCTTGGGTTGAATTCAGTCAACATCCCGGCCGGTCCTCACACCCTCTGAATTCCCGGTTCTTGCCTGCACTGCCAAGAGTTGACGTAGGTCGTGGTTGGGATATTTTATGTGCATTTATTGTATTCTTTGGCGCGCGAAAAAACCGTTGTTCGTCGAAACCCGACGTCTGGTCGAAACCACTCTGATTTTTTTTTCTATTTCGTTTTGGTGTGTTTCTTTGTGGTAATCTGATCGTTTTCTTTTCCCTTAACCTCGAATACCTATCATTATGCGAACACTGTAGTCGGTGCTGTCGTTTGTGTCGCGGCGTTGAACGATTCCGCGCTTTGTAATGTATTTTTCGTCAGATTCAATCCTTTGTAAGAACATGTCGTTAAACCAGAATCATTCAATTGCACTCAATTGGCTCAATGTTTCCAATGGCGCCATTAACCATTCGTTTAGCATTGCAAAGTTTTAGGAAATTGCTAATCGTTTCGTGTTCATCAACTGTTATCCTATGCCTTGAATTTGTCTATGCTCGGACTGCGGGAAAAAGATTTAGGCGATGTGCTTGTGGGTTTTCTTGAACTGTCTTGCAAGAAGTTAGCTTCCGCTCGAAACACTTTCGTTGGTTGAACTTTTAAGAGCATCTAATGGTTGAGAGCTACTTGGACGTGTTAGAAAGTGTAGAAGAAGGAAATCCTCGTGCCTATTTCATAAATGTTAAACTACATTATCCCACTGCGACGAAGGAACGATTTTACCCATACAACACCTCCCCCCCCCCCCCTTCCCCCACCTCCGCCATCCTTCCTCCAGCGCCATTAGTTATTGAACTCTGTTCGACTTGGGACGAAGTTGTGCCATCGTCGATCGAAAGTTACTCCACTTTGCTCTGCCGGAAGGTTCAACCTCGTCGTCGTCGACCTCCACAGCGAATCTTCCCCTCTTCTCTACCCATGTGAACACCGAAAGCACAATAATTCGCTCGTGTTCGTTCAATTCGACTCGAGTTCGAATCTCTGCCCTGTCGTTCTTGATCTCCAGCACGCTTGGCTGACTGTGCATGCACCACATTCATATTCCATGTTTGGAATGGTGGTGTCTGACTTTTTTTTTGTCGTTGCCGCTTTCATTCGTGCTGTATGTGATTGCGTCCCGCTTTGTTCCCCTTGCGGCGTCGAGGATAAGAAATCCTGCAGGCGAAAGAACGGCTACTGCTGCCGCTGCTGCTGATTTGGTCCACTCAATCTAATCACCAGACGGAGGCGAAGGAGAAAAAGAAGTCGACACAGGTGGACGTGGGGGACAGCTCGGTTGGTGGATGAATAAAAGGACCTGAATTCCGTTTGCGCGCGCCTTGCCTTGATCTGACCGGCTCTGATGTTAGCTCTGGATGGTTCGCTTCTGTGCCTGCTTTTCTGTGCGCTTGTTTGCTTGCGTTGAATTCAAGGAATCCTCCACTCGGAAGAGGACGAAACGGTCAGGGAGGGGCTCAAGAAAAAAAAATGAAACGGACGATAACCGGTGGTGAGTGGGACGACACAATTCTAGAGGGAAAGAGAGAAAGAAGATACACGTGGGGGTTGATGGTTTCACGGAAAAAGGGAGCAGAGTTTTTCTCGGTCGTTTTTCCAAGCCCCAAGAGTGTGCCGGAAGGGGGGACCAATAGGGGTTAGGTATTGCCGGAGTAGTCCTGCGGACCGTTGCGCCGGCAAAAGCCAGGATCCTTGGAAAATTGTGTGCGGTGGTGAACGCTTCTGCTGTGCTGTGCGCTCGGAACTCAAGCGACCCGAGTGCTCAAGTGTGCCCGATTCCGATGGCTCCGGCACACTGGGTTGCGCGTTGTTAGTGTGTTCCAAAAATGGCCAAAATACTTCATGAGTTGAGCGAGTAATCAATCTGAACCTGTATATTTGAGAACCATATAATAAGTAAGGACATATACTTCATTCAAACTTTAAAGTCTTTGTAGGTTTCTTCTAGCTGATCGAACAATTGATCATGGAATTCAGCAAATAACTAACTACTACAAACATAAGGACTAAAACTAAAGAACTACAATTATGAGGAAAACAAACCAGTTACGAAAACAATTTGAACTGAATTGGAAACACATGGGTCGGTTGGAGTTGGTACTAAACTTTTTAAGAGACATTTTGTGAGATTTTTTTCGATTAGTTGGAAAACACTTTTCTCACAGTGCGGTGCCGTATCTCTGCGGCAAGCAACAAACACGATGAAGCACTATAGCGCTCCAAATTGTGCCTTGAGCCGCTCCAACTTCCTGTACCTTGCCTGAATCTCACTGAATGTTGTGTCTTTTGCAACGCAGGCGCTCGGAATTTTCTTTCGACGCCAGGACGAGTTTTCCCTCGGTGTTATATGTGGGTATATATCTATATATATATATATATATGTGTGTGTGTGCGTGTACGGTTGCCCCGATTGCCGGGTGGATGGGTAATGCCTTGCTTCAGCAGTTTTTGTGTGTTGTGTCGGAAGACGAGGAAAATACCCGTGGTCCTGGCCGGCTGGTTGGCATTTTCCTTCCACTTTCATTCGGTTGGCTGGCTGGCAGTGCTGCTTCCCTCCGGGAGGGTTCCTTTTTACAATCCCCCCCTAACCCCAACACAACACCACTTCCGTTCGCTCTGGGTAGCTACTAGGCATCATCATCGTGCCTGTCCTCCGGCGACTTCGCCTTTTCCGTTTCGCGTGGCTAGGTTTTTCCTCCCCTTTGGGTTTTTAGATTAAGGAAGAAAAGCGGGGGCAGAGGTAGGTAGGCGCTCAGGTGGGTGTGCGATATGGTACAGCCGTAGGATGCAGCATTTCCGTTGGCCCGTTGCTAGAATTCCCAAGATCCTCCAAGGGGCACCTCCCCTCTCCACCTCACCATTCGTATCCGTGCTTGGAACGTCTTATCCGTTTTATCGTTTCTTTCGTTCTTGGCTGATTCATGGAGGCAAGAAATATAATTTGCCCCCTTTGGAACTAAGGGCCCCACCTTGCGCAATACCCGGGAATACACACAGGGATACCAACACGCCCCACTTACACTCACTCAGCACACTGCGCACCAGAGAATTGGAGGCGGTTTAGTCTGCTTGACTTTTCGTGGTTGATGATTTTTTTTTCCAAAAAGGGCTAGTTTTCCAGCCGTTCCGTCGAGGATAAATGGTTAGTGTCATGAGTGCGTTACGAATGCGAACGGCAGAGCGCTTCTGGCGACGATTTTGTCATTTCCCCCGACAGGCAGCAGCGTTGGTACGTGGGGCGTCTCGAGGGTTTATTCGCTCGAGATGATAAAGATCAACGTTGCGCCAAGAAATCGACGGACGGACAAGAAAAACAAACCTCTCCCCTCGATGACGTGGGCTGCTTTTATTGTCATTCAAAAACTAAACCGAACAAATCTCGTCTGAGTTTTAGCATGAACGGATAAGTTCTGTCTCTGTTTGAGTGTTGACCTCCTTTGAAGAATTCAGATGTTACAAATAATGTTATCTTGAAAGTATATGGGTTGTTAAGCGAACCACGTGAAGCTCCATGGATGGTGTTGATGAGAGTTGAGTAATACATTCTTGGCAACGTAAATAACAGAAGTCCTGTGTTGAGTTTTTGTTTATTCAGCATGGCTTATACGACTCATGCAAGAAACAAATTGAATATATCTATACTAAACTTTGGTAGAGAACGTTGTTGTTATTACAACTGTCGGATCTTTGCTACGTGGAAGTAGAGCAGTAGAAATTGTGTGCCATGTTGTTGCCAGCTTGAAATTCATTTAGGACATCATTTAGTTAGGCGCTTGTTCGTTGTGTGGAAGTGACGGCATGTCGGTCATATCCATCGGGGCGAGCAGCTACAATTCGCCCAAGGGATGGGCACAAAAGACCGGTCGGATGTACTTTCCGTTTCTAGGAACACGTTACCACACCGACTAAATGAAATTAAATTGCCAGTTCGCCTGCTCCTCCCTGAGCCCTACTGAACACTTTTTGCCTTACGTCGACTGGCAATGTAATATCCTGAAGCGAGATACGAAGACTAGGACAAGGACTATAGTTATACCACACGGGGATAGGTTTTGTAAGGCTAACCAATAGGGTTGTTTTTGAGGCACTGACTGCTGGAATAGCATCAGATGTCATCGTTGTTACATTAGATTGTCATTAAACTTATGCATTATGTCGTTTGTATGCTTCTTTTACAACCAATTGGTTTATCCTTAGTTCCAACAAGCCGTTCTTCTTTCCCATGCGTAAGATAACTAAAAAAAGAACCCCAGAGCAGGCAAGCAATTCCCTTCCTTGCATATCTTATCCCACCCCAAGTATCAGTCAATCAGTCCCAAGCTGTCGGGCGTGTTTGCGCCAAAAGAAGGTGGGGACTTTCGGTAGCAATCGGTCCATCGAGAGAGATCTGATAGTACCGATGGTCGGCAGGAGTAGCGAAGACCTTCTGTTTGTGAATATGTCCGTGTGTGTGTGCGCGTATGTGCAAGCCATCGCAACTGACAAGCGGCAGATGGCTGCGAGCGATGGCGTGGACGACTGACGGAACGCTGGAAAATAGGAGACGCACCACCGGGTTCGGCGGACGAAGACGAGGTGTGAGCTGCTTGTGCTGAGGTGATGTTGGGCGAGACAGACAAGAAGGAGAAGGGGAGTTAAGTATTTGTTTATTTTTCCTCCACGGCCCGGCGTTGTTGCGCGCTGTGCGGTGGACCCGAACTGGCCCGCTACACTCTCTACTCCGCCCATCACCACACCCTGTCTCATGAATGTGAAGGAGAAGGCGCGCGTTAAATGCCGGCTGATTTCCCCCTTCCCAAACCACGGGCGCTACCGGCAACAAACTCCCAAGAGAGGTTTTGTTTGGTGCTGTTTTGTTGTTGTTGTCTGCTCTTAACCTTTCCCAACTAGAAGCGAAAAAAAAAAAGAATGAACGAACGTGCAATGGAAGCGTTCTGGTAAAGTTGTTTTTTCACTCCTTCTTTTTTATGCATCTTATCTCCCGCCTCGACTTGACTCGTTCGTTCGATTACGATACTACGAATGTTCAGCATGAGGTGTGAATCGGGTTGAGAATCAGAGGTATGTCTAACAACAGCACACATGCAATATCATGCGTCTCTTAAGTGCTTTTTTCTTCCGATCTGTCTCGCGCCCTCCGGCTATAGGAGGTCGCTATATTGGGCGGGAAATCGTCGACGACTGGTTTGTTGATATGTTGAGGAGTTTATTCTGAGTGTCACATATTTTAGATGCATTCCTAGTCGCCCGTGGTATGCCATTTATAGATGAGTGTCAAACTGATTCGTATGATTGTCTCAGTTTTTTATTCCTAACTTCCTGTGATACGAAATCCATATTTTGATTGATGTGTAATTAGGATGTTTATATATTTGTTTCAGAAGCGTGTACTGTCAGAAATATAACCAATTTAAATATAGAAAGTTAGAAATATGCCAGACTGATAACACCATACTGTACCAATTGAAAGGTTCTTTCGAAACGAAATCATGTTCACGAGCGGCGTAGCGTGGATAGTCGCAACCGAACGGTTGTAATAGTAGGAACGTGCTTTTTAGCGCCAAACCGGCGACCGAAAATGCTATAATCCGAGAGACCGGCCGGGACCGTATAGACGCGTTTGTATACGGTCATGTGTCGTGCGATGGCAGGGTGCGATAGTCACGACGACGTTCTTCGTTAGCAGCGTGATGATGATTAAACCGGCGCCAAAGTAGCAGCCCAATCCCGGCGCCTCCTTCTCTCATGGTCGCCCCATCATCGACCTCGGACGGCGTGTAGTAGAGAAATCCTAAACAGGAAAGTCTACACATCTCTATAGTTAATGCTTGGTGCCCCGTTTGCCGGCAAATCGAAAGCACCAGCCAGCGATGTAGGAGAGAAATACCGGTTCAGCGTTTATCTGTTTGCGTTTGACGGTTGTGCGCCCAAAAAGGCCCGTGGGGCCACCCCCCACCCGACGACACTATTCCGATTGCGATGAATGAGAAGAGGAGCAAGAGCAGGAGCCTTTGAGAGGAAGTCATTCGAAGGGATCGAACGCGAACGGTGCCTGGTGGGTTTGTGTTGTTTTGCATTTTACAGCGCTCCACACAAAACCTTCCCTCCGGCTAGTAGCCCTCCTCTCCCGTTGCACTGCTCCATGGAGCTGATATTTTATGTTTCGTTCCGTCGACTTCATCCCGCCGTCGCAGCAGCCTCTGCAGATGGAGCAACAAAGTAGGCTGCGGTTGCTGCAGCAGCTGCTTCACGATGATGCTTTCGTTCGAGTTGAGAGTTTTCACCGGCCACCATCCCTTCCTTACTCACGTGCTCTGGTAGCCACGAGTTTCTGTATACGCTCGTGTGGGTCTTCTCCTCGTCGCACTTACTGGACCTTTTGGGCTGCGTACGTGCATTTAGCTTTGATCCGATTTTTGGCGCGAATATTTTCTGCTCCCACTGAGTTGAGTCGCAGTGTTTAGTGGAGCGGTTTTTGTTGTTCCTCCCATGAGACGTGCCGAGGAAATGGTCATATTTTATCTCACTCTGGTGAGAAGTGTTACGGTGGGATAGGATCGTTCGTTCCTCACGCCGTTTAGCTTCACGGTGTATTAGAACCATCCTTGGCTGACTACGAATTAAATATGCCATCAAAGTACTTAGTTCGATGTAAGCGATGTGTTCGTTCGTGATCATTGCTTAGAAGAAAATATATTTACAAGCTTATTTAGTATTACAAAAAATTCCTTGAAAGATTTCAATGGTTAAATTCTCGATCGATCACTGACACTGGCAAATTTGTGTTGGAATGTTCAATTTATGTTTGCTCGATTGAGAAATAAAACAATTTCTATAAACATGCTACTAGGCATCGGTCGAGTGCGTTACTTGCAATTGCGAATGTTTGGGTTTCATTCAAGCACTGTTTCTACCACCGTGTGTGCACAACATCCTCGATTGTCTGTCGATCAAAGTTAATCGTCTTCCCGCGTTAAAAATCTTCCGCACACACACACACACACACGCACTTAAACGGTCATACCGGCGAATGGAAAACGCTTCCTGGCGTTTCCTTTCCACACCTGCAAATTCGCGCCCGTGCGAAACCAAATCTCGCGCAACTTAGCGAGGTTTGCAGTCGAAAAAGTGAGGAATGCGAACGAGTGTATAAGCAGCTGAGAGCACAGGTTGCAGGTGTGCTGACTGATGAGATATGGCTGTGAAGCTGTGTTTTATTGTGAAATTATTTCTTCTGCACCTCGAAGGGCACAAGTGGTGTAGGGTAGAAAAAAAAAACGAGGGCTTGAAATGAAGTTAATGTTTTGCTTTTTATCTTCTCGTTTGCAATTTAAAAATTGCATCAACAAGAAAAAATTGTTCACGCTATAATAATGTGAAATTAAACGATGCCCCCCCAACCGATGTTCGCGGATGTGGTGATGGTGGTGTGTGCTTAGCTTGCTCGCGGCGTGAGAGTGAGCTGCGAACGGTTGGCTCACGCTGACTGGACTGACTGCCGCGACCGTGTGTGGTTATGGCTGCATGCGTCATCCGGTCGGTTGCGTTTGGGGCAAATGAAAATAAGCCATGCAAACTTCTTTTCGTTTGCGATTGCTGTTTCCTCCAACTCACGTAGACACACACCCACACAGACACTCTTAGTGGCTGGCGAGTTGTGTTCGCCGTCACACTGAACTCGCGCTCCCTCGCTATCTCAATAAAGCCGTGAGCCATGAGGCAGGGAAGAAGCAGCGCTCCTTACGACCGATCGTCATTTGCGATGTAGAAACCGGGGCCCTGGTGTATCAGTGTATGTGCTTTTGAATGCCAGTTGCCCTGACAGTTGCGATGCGACATCAGCAGCACCGAAAAACATCACCAGCGAAGCATGTGCGCGCGCGCTCGAGAAGTTCGCTTGTGCGATAGAGGGGAAAATAATAAGGGCGCGGGTCGGTAGGCGTGCGGTTGGTCGGGTGCGGTGGTCCGGAAGGGCGGAGAAAGGAAACGCGAGCACCAGAGTACCACGGGGGGAATGATGGAATGGGAAATGCGAATGGTTTGTGTTTAGTGGAGACGGAGGACGGTGAGCGGAAGAAATATGGGCTGGCTCGACACGCTAACGGAAGGGAGATGATGGTGGTTGGTTCTCTAGAGTTAATGCTTTGTGCTTCGCCGGTGGTGCGCTGCTCCGTGTGGTGTTGTTGCTATTGCTGGTCGTCGGTGCTATTGCTGCTGGTGCTACTTTTGCCTGTGCCGGTCGATCCGTGCTCGAACGAGCGAACGAGCGAACCGCCGCACTCTACGGAATGGCTCAGCTATATAACACACAGCACAAAACACCGTCAGCACCGGCCGAACCAACCAACGACCAACCACCCTGGTCGCACTCTGTCACTCTGTCGCTCGGGCGCACGGGTCGAGCTGTTTTACGGGATATCGGGGAAAAAACACATCGAGAATGAACATCGACACCCGGACGGGGACGGTCGGTCGACACAGCACAGCACAGCGAGAGCACCGACTCGACGGTACACCGACCGTCCAGGCACTGTGAGATTTCGGCAATGTTCGAGGCGGACAGAATTTAGAAATTCCACAAAATTTCTTCAAATTTCAAATCTGAATGTCTCAAGAAACCAACGATTTCTTGTTGGTTGAAAAACATCTATGATATGAATAAAGTTCTCGTGATTGTCTGTTATTTTAAAGGTATAAAACATTCCTCAAAGTAAATTAATTTTCTTGAATGCTATAATATTGAATGCTTTTTACGTATTACAAAATTTTGTAGAGTTCATATTTGCAATTTAATATCAAATCAAAACTTTTATGCTGAAAGGAATTATTCTTATTTGTACATCATTTCTTTTCTCATTGTAGGTAAATGTCGATGATCCAATTCGATGCCTGAAGCACCTTAATACTCTATTGGTGAGTTTCCACTTGCACAACGTATTTTGTTTTTAAACTTTGACCACCGTCAAGCGGTGAAGCACAGCGCAATCCCAGTGTGCCGGTGCTCTCGGTGCCATGGGCACAGCACACTGCACAGCACAGCACAGCACAGCTCCGGCTCGATCCGGTCCGGGTCGTGTGTTCGCGGGCCGGTGGTAGCGCTGATGATGATGAGAGCAGCACACTACACTGCTCGGTCGGTGCTCCTCTGCGCGCTGATACGACCGACTGCTGCTGCACAGCACAGCGCGCACAAAACACACTCTATTTCGATGCGGTGTTGTGGCAGCGTCCGTCGACGTCGTTGTCGGGCAGAGCTGAGCCGCCGCTATAGGCTGCTTTCGAACGGCCATGGGAGCCCCACAACCGTCGTCGTCACGCCCGCGGGGCATTGAAGGGGCGGCCGTTTGCGACTACGACGACGACGACGACGACGACGGTGGCAGCCTCACCGCAAGAGACCTGAACTCACTCAATCGTGTGTTTCTTTGGAATGATGATGTATGGCGGGTCTAAGGGGATAAGATGGTTATGTGTGCTTGTGATGTTTTTTGTTGTTGTTGTTGTGTGTGCTTCTCAGCCGTCGACGTTGTCTTCATGGCGTGTTGCGAGTTTCGCCTTGCAAGCGCGCTTCGAGGAGTCTCAAAGTCGATGCGGGATATGCGATGCGATGTGGGATTTGTGCGCCCGGTGGAGCACCCTGGGAGGAAGCGCAGTGCGCTGGCAATTTAGCGGAGACACACACGATTAGCAGAACGAACGAACGGTCGACGGCGGCTCTGCTCCGGGTGAGGCGGACACGGCGACCCTTTTCGGAAACTAACTAACAGCTCGAATGGCCTCGAATTGAACCCTCTCGGGGAGGACCAGAGGGGACTGCGCAGTTGCTGCGAATGTGCGCTTCTTTTCGCCGTGTGTTCGCAACGACGTGGAGACTTGGCCTGGCCGTCTTTTGACGGTTACGTTGGGGGCGCGCAAATTTTAAGAGATTCTATCTGAACCGATGACAACAACAAAAAACAAAAACCAGTACACACACAGAGCACGGCGACGGCGACGGTTGATCGATTGTTTGATGGAAATTAGGAGCGAGTGCTCCACTCAACCGCGATGACACCGAACTGCTCGAATCCTACACGCCGGCCGAGCGAAGATCGTTTTTCGTCGCACGATTTACCACCGACGTTATACTGTTCAGACGGACGGGACGGCCTGTCATTACTTCCGTCGAATGAGCCCCGTCCTCTGTTTGTCCGCGACTTAGCTTACGCGATGGGTTACTTACGGGTGGAAGAGCGGAGGGTGAGTCACTGGACACATATTTTATTTGCGGTCTCATTCTGATATTCTTGCAGCATCATCGCGTTGCCAAGGGAGATGCGTGTGGACTAGATCTTCTCCCCATCCCGGTGTTTTCCGTACTGGAGCCACCCGTTCATCTCCCTTTCCACTAGATTTACTTTTGCAGAGGGGAAGGTTTGTCATTGCGAGGAACAATTTACTACCATTTGACGTGTTTCGTCCGATGTGACGTTGGTAAGATCGTGGGATACGCTCCGTAATGCTGGACGTCTGCGATTGCATTTTTAGTCTTTTTCTGACACTCTTTAATGCATTAATTGCATTAATTAAGGTACTGGTTTTTTTCTACATTTGTTGACAGTATTTTGTGAATGCCACATGTGCAATATTTTGCCCTTAACGGAGAAAAAAAGAAATCTGCGTCAATGTAGTCGTAATAATTCAATGAAAAATAACTAAATATATTGTTCACTTCACTATGTTTCGTTCTGCCCTAAATGTAGATACAAACGTTAAATGCAGATTCAAACGGTCGGGCAAGCAATATTAAAATCGTAGATATGAAAAAGTTTATGCTGGAAATTAAGTTGTGTCATAAAGCGGGAAAATAAATTGGATTATAAACGTAAACGAGCTTAACACAAAGTGCTAAATGTTGGCAGCAACGACAACAAAAAAGGATACAAATTAATAAGTTTTGCACGTGGGAGGCGGAACAGGGTTCAGACAGACGGATTCCTCCGCTCCCAGCGACCGGATGATTAACGTGTAGGTGATAAAAACGGCTGGCGCCGGGCGTAGACGACGCCGGGTCTGCATAAAAATGTTGAACACGACGCTACTGGTGATTGTTTTTACTTCTTTTTTTTGTTGTCGGTTGATGTCTACAAACCGCCCATCAATCCCCCCACACTTTACTGCCAGATCCCAATGAACTTATCTCTTGGCCGGAGCAAAAACTCAAACAAATACCCTCAAGAAAGCGTGCAACAGTTTGTTGCCGCACTTTTCGATTTTTTGGCACGTTGGAAGGGGAGGCGATGTCCTTACGGTGTTGCTTTCACGGTCTTTTATTGCCTCCAAATTGGTTGTTAAGGGGATGGTACGGTTTGACCTTGTCCCTGTTCAAGAGAACCTTCTCCGGCTAAAGAGGAACCCCGAAAGGGTGAAGATGATGCATTTGTCAGGGGGTCTACAGCGGCGTAGCGACGGTAAAATCGATGACAAACGATACCGTTTAGAAGACCAGCTCTAAATAAAACGGGGAAAACTATGTTTCTATACATCACTCTCTTCGCAATATTCCTTTTCCATAGAATCCGGGGGGGTTTTGGGTCCCGGTGTGAGCGAATGTTGGCCTGGCCCTGGCCCTACATTGTACCGCTTAGAATGCGTCGCTCCGTTTTACGACAGACGGCGTCGGCAACATAAATTGTGTTGAATTTTTGCACAAACTGTAGAAGCCGCCTGGGCGGGGCCAGCCTGGGTAGGAGCCAGCTCCCCGTCGTGGTGTGTGCTTTCTCGGGCGAAGGGAACTGGGTGGAGAAATAAACATACAAAGTTTACTTTTCGCTTGACTCAACTCCGCTGAAGACGAACCGTCGCTGCCAGCAAACGATCCTTTCGGCGTTGGTTTACGTGGGAGAGGGAAGGATAAAGGGATGGCCCTTCGTCAAGGGTAGCACTGTATCTCCAAGTGCGGCGAGCGATGGTGACTTGTCATTGGTGCAACAATCATAATAATGCGTTTATTATGGACATCTTCCTGCCATACCGAAAAGCTGAAAACTCACCGACCCGGCCCGGCCCGCTGCTGGGTCGTTTGTCGTTTGTTGACGTAAGGTTCTTCTGGTTTTTACCATTTCTCGGAATGGTGGTGGAAAAAGTCAATGGCTGAAGTAGCGGACTGGCGGTTCGCAGTAGTTTTTGCCGGTCACCGTGACTAACCCCACAATGTGTTACTGCTGTCTTCGTCCGTTCCGTTCGTCATCAACGTATTTGCGCCATTTCGAGCGTCCGCTTGCGAGCCTGGGATCTGCTGTGGTTTTGCTTGCCTTTGAAATGCGATTTTTATTGTAGACTGCACATTTTATCATGCTGCCATGTCCAAATAATACACACACACACACACATACCCCAACAAAACTAAGAAACAAGAGGAAACGAGCGAGGAGGGGGAAGAAAATGTTTACGATCCCAGCGCACCCGGGCGGTGTTTGCGATAAGGGAGAGAGCGGAGCGAACGTTTTAGACAGCATTTTGACATTAATTGACGTCATTCAATTATCGAGCGGTGCGCTTTCCGGTGGTGGTTCGCGCGCGCGAGGTCCGCCAAATTGTGCCGGCCAACTGGCGAGCACTAACACTAAAACATAAAGTACAAACATACATTATCGGTCGGCGATCTGATTGTATGCTGGGTGCGTCTGTGTTTTTCTTTCGCTCTCGAATGCCGCAAGTGCATTCTGTGCAGATGCAATTCGTGAAGTCTTTGGTGGAATGATGATGGCAGGGACTACGGCATACGGCATGGGCTCAATTGGTCCGGGGTTCGCCCATAACGATGTTTGCAAATTTGTTAGTTTTCATTTTTATTGTTGTACAAACAATATGGCTTATTGCATTTTTCTTAATTTGGACATCTTTAAGAAGGTAAAAGGTTACAGCAACACCCTGCGGGTAACGGCTAGACCAGATGTATCCAGTTGTGTAGCAAAAACGGCCGAATTCTGTGCTTATCATCACGAACGCTCTTGATAATGGAGCATAACACCGCCTAGTGTCAAGTGAAATTGAAAAACAGGCTAGGTTATACTGTTTGCGAACGTGTGATCGTTGGCTTGTCAGGAACGTATTTTTAAGGAGGTGACCGGGTGAAAAATCACCAAAGCATGATGACAAAATGCGATAGTGAAAAAAGTTTGTCAACGCCATCATTCTATTTCAATTTCCAGCAATGCACAATCTCTGTCCTTAGAGATAGCCTGCGAAGATGTTATGGCCCGGATCTTCGTCCGAGTGTAGGGTTTTGTCGCGGTCCAGGTTTAATATAAAATTATTTTGCAAAATACATTGAATATTGCTAAATAAATTTACTTACAACAATGTTTTCGGTTGTTCCACCCAAGTGATGATATCTGGTATTCACATTAACAGATTCCAATGTTTGTGCTGTACCGTGCGCTTGGGATACTTGTAGTCGCTTCCCATCTGTTGCACGCGTTGAGCATTCGAAACAGCTGGCTGGTGAGTCGCGTCCCGGTGAGATGATGATAGCGGCTTGTGGCCTCGTGAGCACATGAGATGCTGGGTGGACTTTACGTTGCCGCCGACTGTTATTATGCAATTACTTCTCGCTGCTTCCTTTTTGCTTCGGCTGTGGAGAAAAATCAACGCCCATCTCCCTTTCGCCACATGCGACGACGACGACGACGATGATGACGCATCGAACATTGAGAGAGGTTCGTTTCGATGCGTTTAGATAAGCGGATGGGTCGTTCCCTTTCCGCAACCACAGGGCAGAATTGTACGAACGAGAACAGCACAGCAGCTCATCATGGTGGGACACATGGACCGACCGCCGCCGACGGCATAGCAAATGATTTATGCCTTCAGGGATCAGATCGTTTCTCTGCTTTCATTTTGCCCTCAGTCTCACGCAGGCCTCTACGGCATACGCGATAACGGCGTCCCCATATCTGTAGACTCGTCAAGTGTATGTGTATTATGCACGTAAAGACGCAACAACGAACGACGAAGGAAAACAAAAAACAATCAAAACGAAAACACAAACCCGGAGTAGGAGGCCGCCCTACTCGACCCACTAACGCGAGAGGTTATGCAAGAAACAAAAAAAAAAAACCTTGACCTTGAAAAACTTTGGCATCCACGCCAGCAGCCGCATGCTGTTTGGCGGATTTGTAGCATCACAGCAATCTCGTTCCAGGCAACCAGGGTAGAGGCACGCGGAAGGGAGAATTATGGTAGTGTGCACTTTGCGTCGTCGTCTGCTTTACATTTTACCGGTCGAGGATTTTTTTTCCTTTCTTTCTCGACGAAACCTTCCGGGTCATTGACTGATGATGTATGTGTGTAACTGGGGCAACTGGGACGAGCCGGGCAATCGATGTAGGAGCGTTCCTTCTCTCTTTTTGTCTGTTATGTTACCTTCTTGAGCTTCCTTTATTTCATGTGCATTCTGTATATTGTTTTTGGGTATCGTACCGAATTACCTTCAATGTTTAAGTTTGATTCAGATGCAAGTTTGATTACAATTCGACAGGATAGGTTTGAAGCATTGCAAATATTTTAAATGTGAAATACAATGTAATACATTTACCTCATGCTTGATTAAATATGTTCATGCTTCCTTCAATAAAATGTCCCTTCCTAGGGAAAATAAGCAAAATTGTAAAGTAATGCAATTATTTGTCATTATATGCTTGCACATTCCGAAGACTGTTTTCATAAACCTCATGATTCCAACTTTGGCGCCTTTGCTTGGCCACATCGTTTGAGGTAGACGCTGGTGTGTTTCTAATGGAGCCGGCACATGTTCAATCGATTTCCACGAGACACCCCAGCAACGGAGCCGTTCAGTCAAGGGAGCAAGAACAGTGATCGATATTTGTCGGCACATCCTTTTTCCCCGGTGAGGTTCAGTTCGTGCTCCACCACATCATCCACCAGTTCTGTGGGAGTGCTTGAAACGTGTTACGAAGCAGAAGCTTTGCTACGAGCTTACTAGGAAGAAGTTCGAAGCCGCTCCGTAATTAAGAACCATAGTATGGTAGACGGATACGGCAGGATTCGCGCAAGGACTCCGGGAGGGGCTGATGATCGAAGGAATAGAGCAAAACTACGTTTCTTTTGCGTCCGGTGGAAAAGCTCCAACATCATCGTCTTCCCTTGGAAAACTAGCTCGGAAAAGTGCCAATGGGAGGAAGGTGGAGGTTGGCAATGGTTGGCCGAAGATGGAGTAAATAAATTAGAGCTCCACCGACCAACCGACCGACCGACGGACCGGCAACACAGCGCCAACTCTAGGAGCAAAGAAAGAAATTGAAAGACTCCGGGATGGATGGAACTGGCAGGAGGGAAACATCTTGGATGGATTTATATGAAATTAAAAATGAAAAACGTTCATCAGAAAATGGGAAAATCCTTCGACGTAAATTGAATGGAACTGGCGGTGGTGCGTGCACCGGCAGAGGGTTGAAATGGACTATTGTTTCGTTTTATTTCCCGATTTTTCATACTGTTTCTGGTTCAGGGTATACAATGCAATCGTGGCATTCTTGTGATGAGTCAAGTTAGTTAGTTTATCGAAAGAGAGTTAGTTAGTTTATCGAGCAATTGTTTGTGTGTGTGGCGACAAGGAGTGGTGTGATTTTTCTGAAGAATTGAATTACAACTCGTTCGTTTTCTTTTGGTCCAAGTCTCCTTTTGGGCTTGATAGAATGCAATCGGCAATCGGTCGGGTAACAAAACCGTCTCATCACCTAATAGATGTGTCGATCTGCTGAGGCTTATTTTTTCAAGGATTGCATGGCTTTGTTGTGGCTATGCGATAGGAAACGAGCTTTCATCATGATTTTTCGATGTAAGGGGTAATTGAAATTATTGAAAAACTTTCACATAAACGAAAAAGAAAAGCCAAAGGATTCCATTCAGTTTGGTACATAGCAAATATTCCACCTTGCTGCAAAACAGATTCTTTTTTAATTTACTTTGTCCAATAACATACACCACTTGTGTAGCGTTTAAAATAAAATTCCATGAAACCACGCTCACTCGTGGTTCGTTCGCGGCTTGTAACCTCATGAATTCAATCAATAATTGAAATCCAACCACCGTGATTCTCCAACCGTGCGTTTGGGGTTTGATGCTTCTTCTGCCTTCCCCGGATGGCAAGAAAAAAAAAACTGTTGGTTGGTCTCTCATCATAGGCCAGCTGTGTCAAACATCATTATACCACGACCGCCATCACCATGATCTATGATTGTCATGTCGGGGGCTGAAAAGAATGATGCTATGTTCAACTCCACTGTCTTGTTTCGTGGAGTTCTGTTTTGCAGGTATTTTCAGGGTTTGTGTTCTTTTTCTGTTAAAATAGTTATAGAATTTTGACAATTTTTGTTTTTTTTTTCATTTATAGTTTATCAAATTTTCAGTTTAAATGGCAATTCTAATTAAATATAAAACAATTAAGTTTATACATCAGTCGTAAAAAGTGAGAAAAAGAGCGAACCCATGTGAAGTTCTTTCAGATGTTTCTTGGGAAGAAAACTGCCATAGTTTGAGGCGTCCACCTCGCCTCGTAAGACATCGTATGCCCTGGTCTGTCAGTTTAACAGTTTTATTGCACTCCCTTTCCTAGCTCCAGAGCCCCGGAGGATTATTGAAAGATCCACGTGGTATGGAATACACTTAACATTACCAATCCACAAGAGCGAGAGCGCGGAAAATAAATCCCCCAGGATCATGTGCACATCAGTCAGGTGGGAAAGAGTGGGAGGGATGTATGCGGCTGCTGCTTCGCAAAATCGTCCATCCACATTATGAATGCTGCCGGGATGAGATCGAGGTGGTGGCAAGTACAGCTTGTGGGTCGGCGAGGGAGGAAGAGAAGAGGGCATCATATCAGCTCACCACCAAACAAGAGCGAGCGCACGCCATGAATGCAAATATTTGCAAATGCAGCATAATTATATTGAAAATTATATGAATGCCTTGAAAATTAATAAAAATTAAAAAATAAATTATATTTACTCCGCGTCGTGTGGAAGGAAGCTGAGGCACGGCAAATGGGTGGTGAAGATGGCAGGGCATACACACCACACAGTGAGCGTGAAGGTGTATGTGTATGCTCATTTACACTACATGTTCGCGCACTTGCGGCCGTATAAATATATTCGGACACTATCCATGCGCTTGAAGCTATCGATACGATATAATTCGACCCGTGCACCAATGGAAATCCCTCCGAGAATTCATGAACGAGGGAAAGAGAGAACGAAACAAACAAGAGAGTAAGCGAGACAGAGGGAGAAAGAGTAGCTTTTGAATTTGGTTTTATAGAGAAAAAAAAACGGATGGAAATCCTTTAACCAAATATCACACTCCATCCTATAAGCTATTTCCTCGTGTGCGGACAGGAGCTGGGATGATGATGCTTTTATGCTCAATCGATGCGGAGCCATTGGAAATATTTCACACTGTACAATACTAGTTTTTTTTTCCATCTTAAGGGTTGGGTATCCGAAAATCACAATATGAGTTGCAGCTTACACTGACCTAGCCAACGTTATGATGCTTTGGCATAGCAGTTGAAGAGGACTGTACGCAACAATCTCTACAATTTCATTTATTAATCATTTCATGATTCAAAACTGAGGCAACACTTTAGTTATAAACTATTATAGCCAATATTTAAGTAATGTCCATCATCCAGGACGTTGAATCGATGGGCATAAACATTGTTAGTATCAGGCTAAACCATTCAAAACATTCATTAGTGTTCGGCGTGTTTTTTTTTGCGTAAATTAATTCACCTCCTCCTTCTCACAGCTGGACAGCTCCCTCCTTCCGCGCTCGTCCATTTCATGTTGAGTTTAATTACAACCACAAAACAGACGCGCCTGCATGAGTGCGGTCAATAGACGCGATGGAATTGGATCCCTAAATTAATGTTGAGTTTTTCAGTTGAGCCCCACCAACCAACCGATCAAAACCACTGCTCCTCTCGACTCACTCAATCACTCACTCCTCCTGGGGAGCTTCTATTTTGGTTCTTCAAAATCAACCTTTTTTCAACAGTTTTTTTTTTTTTCATTCTGGTGCGGTATTTGTTTTCCGAGCCTTCCGCTTGGATTCGGACCTATGCTGTACATTACTCACATTCACGCTTGTGGATCGATTTGCAATGTGTGATGGTGTGAGCAGTGTCTCAAATTGTCCTTCTAGTTATCAAATGTTTTAGAAAAGAAGTTACCATCATGACACAACACGAACAGCCATTTTATGTAGTCCTCAAAACTTCCGAGGAAGTAAAAATCACCAGCCATCGCGGAGAGTTTTCCCGGAGTGCATACATAATGGTGTTGAGGTTGGCGATGATAAACAATTTTTATTTTATTATCATTAAACTCTTTTTCTCTGCTCTGATACAATGCTCAGGCTCTGGTTACTCCAATTTACGTATACCTTTTTGTTGTAGTAGGTATTTTGCCCCGGAAGTTAAAGTGTGAAGTTTCTCAAACAACGAGAACAACGAGAAACGCAACAGTATAGCCGTTGTCGCATTTCCTTTTTCGATTTATTTATTTTACGAGAGAAAAAGAGGAAAATATTCGTGGTGGATGCTGTGACCAGCAACTCTCGTCTCTACCCTCGTCCTCTCCCCCCGGTTCCTCGATTGTGGTCAAAAGCCACCAGGACACGGGGCCAGGTTCAGGAGCACCCTAATTTCGTTATGCACCGCTGGCTGGTCTCCTGATAGCTCGTGTTCCCCCAAACCCCCCTTCCATGGTGACTAATTGAAAGCTTGCTATTGCAGCCTCACACCTACTTCCATGCTTCCCTTCTCCTAATTTCGCTGCACTATTTTTGTCGGTGCACTTTTGTGGATTGCATTTATTTTATGTAGTTAATTTTTTTGCTTAAACATAATGCTGAATAACAGCAGAAGCAGCAGCAGCAACAGCAGCATCAACGGGCCCGGGAAAACTGCATTCCCAATCGTGGTTTCGTTCGCTCGCCCCCATCACCCACAACTAAAACTCCCGGCTGCTGACCAGATTGCTGTAAAATGGCGCTTTTATTCTGCCGCGTTTTATAACCCTTTTCCATCAATCGCACCCTCGCTTTCTCGTTCGCTCACGTTTTATCGTTTCCTCCCTTCGTACTGCAGTACTGCAGCACGCCGGTGCATCCGCTTTCCCTGTTATTGCTCCTTTTCCCTCCCTCTGCTTAATGCACGTGCATTTTGGAAAATTCTCGCCGTCCACAGTTCAATTTTGGTTGGGGTTGCGTCAGGTGGAGGAGAGGACGCTCGAATAAATGATTATTGGCAATAGGAGGATTCGAGGGGGGGTAAGATGGACGAGGGCAGTGGTTGAACATCATGGTTTAACACAGCGGCCAAGGGAATGTGGTGGAGGGGGGTAATCATGGAAATTTGATGTCGCCCTCCCGCGCTGCTTCGTACGTTTGTGTGTGTGTGTTTACCGTTCGCACCGAACGCCACTTTTGGTCCTACATGATGTTTGTGTGTGTGTGTGTATGATAAAAAAAGAGAAATAAAGAGACAGAAATAATGGGGAAAAGGAGAAAAAATCTCCTCCCCAAAAAAAATAAAAGAGATCAACCGACTGCGGCCAGTGGAAAAGTGTGCGATTCGTGCATATCCTTTTTTTCCTACGGCTTCACACAAACAACACAAACCTCACCCCTTCATAAGCCATCCCCCACCCAGCGCCAAAATCCATCAACACATCTACTACAGCCCGCCCGATACAGATGGGGATTTTGGGCTGGTTGGAAAATGCATCTCCCCCCCCCCCCCCCCCCCCCCCCTCCCTCGTTTACTGGAAAACTGGGCCGTTGTTTCTCCCCCGTTGCATTTCGTGTGCACACACGTGTTCGTCCCCTCTGCTCTCGCAGCATCGTAGCATCATCGTAATCATCATCATGATTTAACCGCCATGTGGGGTGGGAGATAATTTCCTCCTGCCTTTTCCCTCTGTCACCCTTGTCGGATCCTTTTGGTTCGCGTTTGAAGTCAGGCGAGCGGTCGGGTTTGATGTTGCTGATGAATTGGTGGGTGACGCTGGTGTGTTCGCATTCCCTGCTCCGGTCGGAAAACTGACCCCCCTCATCCCACTTTCAATGATTGTTGAATCAACCTTCCGCCTCCACCCACCCACGGTGATCACCAGGAGCTTGCTCTCACATGTGTGTTGGTGTCCGAGTCGTGGCACAATAGGACGGCGGATCCGTGCGCGTGTATATCATTGCGCTCTTTCGCTCTTTTTGCAATTTTTATTCGTTCGTTTTTTTGTTTTGTTTTCGGAAATATGCCGGTGCATATGTGGCAGGGGCAGATTGTGTGTATATGCGTGTGTGTGTGCGTGCGCGACTGGACCCTGGACGGACCGGACCTCTCTAGGTGAGCCCGAAATGCTGCTCGCTGCCACACCGGAAGGCTATTAAATCAGTCACATTTAAGCGATTAAATGGGGATGGTGGAATTGCGCGAAAAATTCGATCATACTTGCGCTTGCTGAGGATCGACTGCTGTCGCCCGTGTGCTCTGGGCCAAACCGTATTTGGGGGCGAATTTTTCCCTCCTTCCATCTTTCGTTGGGTCTGTTTTTGCTTCACTCCTCCAGCACGACCGAGTGTCTGTGTGTGTGGTGTGCCAGTGTATCGAACGATCTTGGCGAAAAGAAAAAGGACCAGACGGTGGCCGAAAGAAAAAAAAAAAGGGAAACTTCTCTCAGCTGTGCTGTAGTGTTGTGGTGCTTTTTTCACCCCTCATTTATTTGAGTTTCAGGGGGTGGCTTTATCCTTCGCGCGACGGTCGGTTTGTGTGTGTGTGTGTTATTTTTGCTCTCATATCCTTCGCGTGTTCAGTGATTTCGTGTGCAGTTGGATCACCTTTTTTAGGGGTCCTTTAATTCCTTTGTTTGCTTCCGTTTTTCTCATTCCTCTCGTGTGCACGACGGCTCCTCTTGACGTAGGAGGCGGAAAGTGCGGTGTATTGACCAGGACTATCCCCTGATATCCTAGGACTAGTCTCTGTGCAAGCCATGAACTATAAACCTTCTCCCTCGTCGCCATCATCATCATCATCGTCACCAACACCTGCACCATCGTCGTCGTCTTCGTCGTCGTTGGCGGCAGCCGCTTCCCCATTGCCGTACGACGATTGGTGGCGTCTGGCGATGATGGTTTCCTCAACGGCGTCCATCCGCACCGCGTTTCCTCGGCTCGTCGTGCCGCCCTCCTCTCCGATCGTCTATGCCGGTTCGGTAGGGCTCGGCCTGGCGCCTTCTTTGCCGACTGCAGGTGGTGGTGCGGGAGGTGGTGGTTCAGCTTCCGCTGGTCGACGCTGGTCGTCACGGAGATACGCCACCGCCACCTCGCCGGCGGCGGCGTCTTGGTTTTCCGCCCTGCCCAACCATCCGTTTGTACGTCTTGGTTGATTTTTAAGGACGTTACTGATAGGAATTCCTTCCTTTTTGTTTGTTTGTCGCGTTAAATCTATTTTGTTCCCAAGCAATTTCAAACGATATTCTGCCCGACTCGCGACTTGCCACAAACGCTAATAATCATCTTCTACTTTCTTTCTTTTTTTCCTCTCCTCTTTTCCACGCAGGACTCGACGGGCCAGAACAGTAATGACAGTACGGCGGGCGGAGCAGGCGGCAGTGCGGGTGGGAATTCTGCAGGCGCCGGCGGGCTCCACGGTGCACCCGGCACGCCCAACTCCTCCTCTTCGTCGTCGTCTCAGGGCATGAGGCCAACGCCGTCACCAACCGGTTCCGGCAGCGGGTCCCGCTCTATGTCGCCGGCAGTAGGTAAGTTCTTCGCCGTCGTCATCGTCAAGCCCACGACAGCAAGTTTGATCATACATTATTTGCATGTCAGTAAACTCTCTTGATTAAGTCGACATTGTTTGCTACTGAAACAGGCAATGTTTTGAAACTCGATTTGAGAGATTAATTTTTTTTTGTACCAACAGACACCTGTATTCTGTGTTGGCAGCAAGCTTTTTAAAACGTCTCAATTATGATTCCGAGAAAAGCTTCTATGCAACAAGCTGAAAATTATCATCCAAAATCTGCTTGTATGCATGCTCTCCTCGACAAATAAGATCAGATTGAAGTAGTGGAGAACTTTCGAGAGCACAGTTAACAAGGCAGTAAATCTTTACTACAAACATTGTTGCGCTAACTGATTTGTTAAAAATCATATATCTAGCAGATACATTGCAATGTTTTTGCTTCATGTTGACGAACTTAGTGCGTCGTTTAGAATTATCCGTTAAAGTGTCCTAAATTTGCACAGTTCGGTTGCACGCGCAAGCGAAAGAATGTCGGTCAGTGTTGCGCGCCGTCGGGAAGTTGTGCAGCGCATCGAAATGCAACCAGCTGGCAGGGACATCAGTGGAGAGCATTGTTTGTGAAGGTGTACCTCAGCAAAGGGAGAGGGGGAGGGAGGGAGAAAACCTACTTCCATAGAAAACAGAAGAAGACAACGTCATTGACAATGACGACCACTGACTGGTAACGACTACGAATGCGAAGGCGACGACGCCGAGCCAGGTTCCTCTATCTTCGCTGGTAAATCGCACGTGCGTCGATAATGTTTTGCGGTCAGACCCTGGGCTGGCCCCCGGAGTGATGGTATCACGCGCCGTACGTGCACCACATCGTTTGCGTGCGTAATCTTTGGTTTGCGAACCGGGCTAGCACACAGCTGCAGCTATGGACTGAAGCATTTGCTATCAACGGTATGCAAACAGCCTTTAAAGGGTTTCCGGAGGAGAACAATGTTCCATTGAGACTGTGTCATTAAAGCCGAGAAAATCGCTAGCAGTAAAAAGAATTCGAAAAACGAAACGTACACGACACTTTACATGCATACATGCATTTCCACCTGCTGTTAAGAATTGACGGTATTCCTCTGAAAATATATTATTATTACCCTAAAATGTATGTTGTTGAGAATATTTGTTTTCTTAAAAGCACATTTCTCAGTTTGTTGCTTTATTTGTTCACACCAAAAATATGTTTTAAACAAATTGCAAAACACACTCGGAATAAAGAATTCAGTTAGTTATCCAGCAAAAACAAACCTTCTTGTGTAAATTCATCGATTCCCCCTTTGCGATTCATATTGCATCGATTCCTCCTTGTTGTATTCACCTTTCTGTGCTTTGATGAATACATCTTGACAGCTATGTCACTGTCTTTGGATTACAGTAGGGGTCAGAGCTGCATACATACGCGGAATGATAGTTATTTTTATTGGAGTCATATATGACTCTAAATTAAGTTGAATCGTTACGAAAAATACGAAAATGCTACGAATGATTTTTGTTGCATGTAAAAACTACATAAAAATGTAGGCAATCTTTTGTTTTTGCATACAAAATAACGATCTTGAACATTTTTATGGTGTGCCGTTATTTTGGCAAGAGCTGTAGCGAGCGTACATGCTTGTTTTGTCTGCGTTAATAAAACTTAGTTTCAAATGTAAAATTAAGATGATTTTATTTGTTCGAAAAAAAGTAATCAAACAAATCTTCAACAGCATCGGCAGTGCTTATGCTTAATTTGTGGAAAGTTTCAGAGCAGTATTGGTCGAGTCGAGTCGAAAAAAAAGAAGCTAAATATGTAATAGATATCCCAACATTCTTCTCAGCGTTGCAAAATTTTTAAGGGTTTTTTTTAAAGGATTTCATTTACTGTTCATTGTACAGATCATTCTATTCTACTCTATTCGACTCAGGTACGCTCTTTTTGTGTTTGGATTTGCTTTATGAGGGTTTTTAAATTGAAAAATCAAACTGTTGGATGAAACTGCTCAACTTCCCAATGTAACATGATGTGAAAGTTATTAATTGTTTTCCACTTCCTTCACTTTTCTTGCCCCTTACTCATCCTGCAGGCCAACAAACTGTTCAAATGCCGCCACGTCCATCCAGTAGTCACTCGCAAGCACCGAATCAGCAGGCTCAGAATCAACACGGCAGCAGCAACAGCAATCTAGTGCACGGCAATCAATCGCAGGGTCCACAAGCGCCACCAGCGGACCATCACGCGCGCGTCGCCTCCCCTAATCGACCTCCGTCGGCGTCCTCCCAACAGCAGCTCCCGCCGGTGTCCGCAGCCGGAGGATCCTCGACGCAACCTCCGACGTCCCAGGCGGGAGGAGGGGCGTCAGTAGCAGCAGGGATGGCCGCGCAAGGCTATCAGGCACAGCCACCCCATCCACCTCACATGCACGGTGGCCCCTACAAGATGGGCGGCCCCGGCCCAGGTGGAATGCCGCCGGGCGGCCCGCAACAGATGTCCCCGTATCCACCGCCACCACCGCAGTCGCAGCAGTATTCACCACACTCGCCCGCGAGTTACTCGCCGCGTCCACAGTACCCCGGCGCGTACGGCCCATCGCCTCCGGTGCCCGGTCCACCACCGCCCGGTACGCAATCCCCCGGCGGAGGTCCACCGCCGCCGGGAGGAGGCCCACCGCCTCCTCATCCACCGCCGCCAGGCAGCTACCCACACGGTCAGCACCGGATGCCGAACCACGTTGGCGCAGGAGGTCCACCACCTCCACCTCACTCGCAGTATCCTCCGCACCAGTACCCGCCACCGAGCCCGTGGGGTCCACCGCACGCGCAGGCCGGCGGGCCGGGCGGTGGCAGCACCAGCCATGTAAATAATCATGTACAGCAGCACCAACAGCAGCAGTCGCAAGGGGGCCAGCAGGGCCAGCAGCAGGGACCTCCGACGCCCGGAGGGCCACGGCTGGGCAAGGGAATGCCACCGGGGCCGCCGGGCGTCCATCCGCAATCGCCACAACAGCAACAACACCAGCAGCACGCGCAACATCAGCAGCACCACCAGCATCATCAACCACCCCATCATCAGCCGCCGCATCACCAGCCGCCACATCATCAGCCACCACCGCCTCCTCATCAGCAGCCGGGTCAGGGGCAGTCGCAGCCGGGTCAGGGGCCTCCGCCACCACAGAGCGGTTCACCACAGCCACTGAACTACCTGAAGCAGCACCTGCAGCACAAGGGCGCGTACAGTGGGGCCCCGAGTCCGACGCCACCCGGCCAGGGCTACGGCAACGGGCCAGGCATGCATCCGCCGATGGGTCCTCCGCATCACATGGGCCCACCCATGGGGCTTCCTCCACCCAACTCGAGCAGTATGGGCCCTCCGCCACCGGCTGGCACTCCGCCCAGCCAGTCGCCCCAGGCAGTCGGGCCGAACAGCAGCGCCCCCGGTGCCAGCAGTCACCATCCGCCACAGGACGGCACAGGCGTACCACCACCGCCATCGCCGCACCAACAACTGCCGCCAACGCAGCAGCAACCACCTCCCTCACCACACCACCATGCGCAGCAGCAGCCGGGTCAGGGTCCGCCGGTGCCTCATCCGGGGCATCACGCGCCCGGCACGCACCCGGACGCACCGCCTCCACACGGGCTTCTGGCGGGCGCGGGGCAAGACAACGGCGTGGCGAATGCAGGGGGAGCGGGCGCCGGAGGTCCACCGCATCATCACCACCATCATCATCATCACCCAGTTACCTCACTCGTTACAACGGGACCTGATGGCGCTCCACTCGACGAAGCGAGTCAGCAGAGTACCTTATCCAATACCTCAGTAGGCAAGTAGAGCTCTCGTCATGGCCCGGTCTGATCTTTCGCTGAGAATTTCGCTCATTGTTCCTTTTTTTTCTCCCTTTGTTTCGTTCTTTCATACTCCTGTAGCTTCCGGTGAAGATCCGACGTGCTCGACGCCGAAATCGCGGAAAAACGATCATTACAACCAAAGCCATCTGACGAGCACTAACACACCGTCGTCGTCATCGAACGCGTCGCCCGGGCCGCACAACGCGCACGAGGACTTCGAGCTCAACTCGTCGCCGACGTCCTGGCCCCGGACGCCAGCTAGTCCAGTGAGTATAGTAACGCAAGCCGAAGATGCTGCCACCAACGCCAAGCACAGCCACAGCACAACTGACGCCGATCGCCAGGTGGATCACTTCGCCAGCATCGTGGAGCTCAGCAACGCCAGCAACGCCACCGACGTTGCCGACAGCAGCAGCCACAGCAACTTCTTCGCGTGTCCGTCGGGGTTGCTTCCGTCATCACGGCAGCCCTGGCAGTCGCACCAGTCGCAGCAACGGGCAGCGATCGGGGACGATGAAGTTACGATCGTTCATTCCTTCATTCCTTCCCCTCCTAACTCCACCCTTCCCCTTCTTCCGAGCCAAACTAGCACAGCGGATGAAACTGGTGGTGTAGATTTCATTTCACTGGAAGGGAATCAACATCCCCAGCGTCATCGGCAGCCCCGGTTCGGTCGAAGCAGAAGTGACAACGTGCTTAATGCCATCGGCGCCAATTCTAGCGGCAGTGTTCGTAGATGTGGAGCTGTCGATCGGGTTGATGGGTCCGGGGGATTTCTTTCTGCATCGCGTCGTCCTGCGCTCCTTCAACACCATCAATTATACGGCAATCCCTTTCAACAATCGGAACATTCCTATCCTTACCATCGTCTCTTTTACCGACACCACTATCAACAGCAAACTACTCCTTCATTTTTCCATCGCCCGACTGGTAGCGGAACTTCTTCCATCCGTCCACTATCATCAACATCACCCTTTCCGACACCATCGTCTTCTTACGGGACGGTGGGCAGTAATGTTCCCTCGGCCACAACAACCCTTACGCAAATGACCGCTGCTAGTGCTGTTGCTTCTTCATCCCGGTCCCCAATGCCTTCTGCTGCCGTTGTTACTTCGTCGTCCACGATCTCTTCATCCCTGGCGGCTGCGGCTGCTGCGTCTGCCGCGCAATCGCCCGACGGCACTTCGTCGGCCGCGGCAGCGACTGCCGCTGCCGCCGCGGCCCTCGTTGCGTACTGGTACTCCTACTCCTCCTATACGTCGCCGTCGCGCTCACACGTCCTCGTACCGACCACGGCGACGACGATGATGACGCGTCGACCGTCGCTCGTAGCCAGTCGTAGTAGAAACGTAGATGTACAATCGTTTTTCTTTTTTGCGCATTTTTAAATACCTCAACTGTCAGCCTCTTCCTTCTCCCCTCGCTCTCTCTATGTCCAATTTTTCCTAACTAAATGTTCCCATTCCAACCGATACTGTCAATGGATTCACCCATGCTCAACTATTCCAGCATCAATTTCGTAACATATGTGTTTCGTAACATATGTATTCCCTTTCCTTAGATTTGTTCGATCCTTCCACATTCAACACCCATCGGACGATTCGAAATCTTTCATTTCCTGTCGTTCCTAGTCCTAAACCATCCTCTTGCGCGATGAGTGGTTCATGGCGTTCACGAAGTGGTCAAAAAACTGTCCGGTGTTAAAATTGTAAATGTTACTCGCTGTTTGAATTCTTCAACAGGTAGCAGATGCTAGTGAACGCCAGAGCACTCTTCCTTCTCGTACATCCAAACCATACAGGCAAACTCTAACACACAGAACAAGCTTTTACATGTTTCTTTAACCTTTACTGTGTTATACTTCGTGTGTAGATGAGAATTTTTATGTTTTTCATGAAGTATTCTCTAGAGATTACTTTTCTCTAATCCATTTTGTTCGATTTGACACTTTTCTTTCCTTTGTTTGCGATAGTTTTGCTTATGAGATCGAACTTATTACCCAGTCCTCATTTGGGTTTGGATTTGCGATTTTGTTTTTTGTTTCTAAGCGATTGTTTTTAAGACATATTTTTGTTGGGAGGATTTTCCATCGGCTGTAATGTTCGTTGCTGTCGGTTGCGTGCTTTATGTTTTTATTTACTAGAAAGATATGATTGAGTTGTGTTTTACCATCTGTTTTATTTTTCACACACCGCATACTACAATAAACACAATACACACGGGTTGGATTTACGGGTCCCGTTGTCAACCAACCTTCCCAACTGCGACCGTAAATCATTGTAGACATCCTTACCGGTCCGTGTGTGATTGGAAAAATATGTGTGTTCCAATCAACTATTGAATCAACTCAGAAACCAAAGTAACTACAAGCAAGGCATATACTGAACAAGTTCCCTTTCGATTGTTTTCCTTTTCTAATTCACAGGTATTTAACAGTCACGTTCCTCCTACGCCGGAGACTCCTTTTAGATCAACTAAGGTTATTATCGTTCATTATTGCAGCAAGCTTTTTGCTATTGCATTGTTTGTTATTCTTTTTCATCATTTATTCTAATTTTCTTATGGTGAATGCTTGTTCATTTTTCAATTTATTTTAATATATCTTCATAATTTCATCTGCACTCGTTTTGGGTGTGGTTTTGATCCGGTTTATACTTATTTCTCCATCTGATAACTAACCTGCATCGGTTCTTAACGACGGTTTGTTCGTTTGAGAACATTTAGGGTGCATTCTAAAGAATTTCCCATGTTCCTTTTAACGCAGAATCCAAGTTTTTGTTTTATTATTTTGTTTGTATGTAGTTTTTTTCCCGTGTGATTTGGAAGAGATCATTTTACTGGGAATGGCATCCAGTAAAATATAGCATAAGTTTATTTTAATTGTTCGCAACAAAATGGTCAGACTGCTCATCTTGATAGTTAATTAGGTGTAAATGGTTTATATTTACTCTTATAATTAACCTGATTTCATTTTTAGTTTATTTACTACACATTTATTAAAGCAAAGTGATTGATAAATTTTACTAACTGATACTAACTGCCTGAAACATCAGTCCGGTTCTGGATATTCGGGCATTTTTCACACAATAACTTTTTTGTACGCGCGCTGTTTGCTTTCATTTAATTGCACATTTTTTAACAGGAAACAAGGGGTTTCAATTATTTGGGTTTGGCCTTAAATGCATTCTGAGCTGATTTTTTATTTTTTATTTTGATGTGCATAAATGTATTTGCGACAATCGTCACTGTGTAGAAGTTGCTAACCGGCATGTGTTTTATTATTTCCCCTCCGTTTCCACCGGCAGAAATCGGATAGCCTGAACAAACTGTACGAGATGGACGACAAACCGGAACGGCGCGTCTTCCTAGACAAGCTGCTTGCGTACATGGACGAGCGGCGAACGCCTATAACGGCCTGCCCTACGATCTCGAAGACACCGCTGGATCTGTACAAGCTATACGTGTACGTGCAGGAGCGAGGCGGCTTTGTTGAGGTGTGTAAGGTGAGTTGCTAAGCAGTCCTGACCTGTCCGATCCCCCAACGAAACCTAACCTACCCTCCAACTCTAACCCGTGAGGCAGCTGTTGATAAGTCGAGAATGGTTATGCGTACAACGTGGGCGTTTGTGTTTTTTCTTCTTCCTTTCTTCCCTCCTAAACTCACCTTCTCCCCGTTGCGTCCGCACGATGCGCCTACTAAATCACTGAAGGTTACCAAGAGCAAAACGTGGAAGGATATCGCGGGTATGCTTGGCATCGGTGCGAGCAGCAGTGCGGCGTACACGCTCCGGAAGCACTATACGAAAAACCTGTTGCCGTTTGAGTGCAAGTTCGACCGTGGTGGCATCGATCCGGGCCCGATCATTGCACAAGTGGAAGCGGGATCGAAGAAAAAGTCCGCCAAAACGACTTCAGTCCCTTCGCCCGGTAAGTACCCTTTTCTAGAAGGTCTTTTATGTTCAATGGCCTTTTATTGATATCGTGTTTTTATTTTTTCGTTGTAGGATCGTCCAACTCGCAGGACTCGTTTCCCGCTCCCGGCAGCAGCAGTGCCTCAATGGATGGCTACGGTCCTTATCCTGGCAGCGGTTATCCGCCCGGCTCGACACCGGACTACGTGCAACAGCAGCAGCAACAGCAGCAGCAGCAACAACAAGGACCACCGGGAGCAGCCGCACCCGGAGCACCCCCGGGAACCGGTCCGCAGCAACCACCTCAACCGCAGCAAAGGCCTCCCTCACAGCAGAGCGGCACGCAGTCACCCCATCCGGGTAAGTGGGACTTGTGACTTCTAACGAATGTCCTTAATATTGTTTTTCTGAGGTGCATCAGCTTTAGTGATATAGTTTAACTTTAAATTAATCAATCATGTTCACGCACTGTGATGTTGCCGTACTGTGACGTTGCACACTTGTATTGCACGTCAGGGAGACAAATAATTAAATGAAGCAGTTTTTTTCTCGCACTGTAGACTGATTTATCTATACATTGACAATCAATTCCCGTTTGAAGCTTTTTAAAAGCTTCAAGTATTTCAAATATAAGAAGTACCCAAGGCAGAGACACAAAACTGCATTCTCCCGCTGTAACTCAAATCAATGTTACGGCGTTTTGATCCATTCCTCTTTATTTCTCATCACATGTTGTATCCTTATCTCCCAACATGAAGGTGTGAACGATTTCAACCTTCAAATGTACATACTCTGCACCATTTTAAGTCTCCCAAGTGCACCGATCCGTTCCTTGGTCGTCCAACTGTCGGGCAATCCCTATTCACTACAGTCGTATCGACATTTCCGATCCGCGTCTTGTTACTAGTCGCGATTTTCATGTTTCCCATTCATTTCGTTCTAACCAATCGTACACAGGTTCAGCACCACCTGCCTCTGGTGATAACATTAGCGTGAGCAATCCCTTTGATGATCCCGTGGGTCCCCAGCGACCCCCGTATCAGCAGGGTGCTCCTTATCCACCGGTTTCACGTCCTCAAGGTAATGGCACATTCCACCTTCTACTCTCCAACGTCACCATCACTTCCGCCACCCTTTTCATTTATGTACATCTTGTTACCTTTTTAATAACATGAAAGCCTGTCCATATCCTTCCAAAAAATGTCTAACCTAGTTGTGTGTGTTTGTATTGTATTTGTTGTAACTTTCTCATCTTATCGTTTACATTCAGATAAATCATTTTTATTAATGCTTGAGAATTAATGCAAAAGAAAGAAAAAAAATTACGATATCTAACTGAATTAACTCTTTTCTCCTCGTCCATAGGTGGCCCATACCCAGGGCAACCGGGTGGCTACGGGCAGTATGGAGCCCCGGACCAGTATGGTCCAGCTGGAGGAGCACCGCCTGGCCAGTATCCGCCACCACCCGGCCAACAAGGTCAATATCCTCCCACGAATCGTCCCCTCTATCCACCGTACGCTCCACCGGAAGCCGGAGAAGGGTAAGAATGAGTTGTTTTTTTGTGGTGTTTTTGTCCGCTAGACGACTGGACGTGTGTGTGTGTGTGTGTGTGGTTATTTGTGACCATTGTGTGCTGACTATAAATAGCGAAAAGTAACCAAAATTGACGTTTCGTGTTTGGCTCCGAGTGCCATAATATGGAAAGGAAACCAATTGCATTAACCTAATGACAGATCTCCCTACAGAGGCACACCGCCAACTTCTGCGACCGGCGCCGGAGGGCCCCCGCCGACGGCGGCCGATCCCTATCGAGGCTACGGCGGTGCACCGTACCCTCCGCCTCCCCAGCAGCGGCCATACCCACCGCAACCGCCGCAGCAACAACAGCAACCCGCGAACGTGGCCGGCGCCGGAGCGCCCGGATCGGGCATTCCACCGGTCGGGACGCCACCCGTACCCGGCCAGCCGAGCACAGTGCCTGGCCAGGTGCCCGGGCCTGTCGGCGGAGTTCCGTCGTCTCAGCAACAGCAACCACAGCAACAGCCGCCACCGTCGCAACAGCAACCGGGGGCAGCGGGACAGCAAGGGTCTGCACCCGGGGTCTATCCCACACCACCCGGACAGCCACCACAGTCACCTGCCGACTACTATCGCCAGCAACAGGAACAGGTAACAACAACAATTACTTTATTTTTATTTTTGTTTCCAGAACATCTCAAATCTCTTTTTGGCACTTTTATCCCACCTACCGACTACATTTTCGGTTGAAAATCCTTGTTGAAAAACATTAGAAACGTCTAATCCAGTAGGAAATGTTGCTTCTTATCAGGTAACAAACCTTCCGAAATTGTGTGGCAAGAGTTTACAATTAAACTGTCAAATTAGATTAAGGATTTGCGATTATTAAATTTATTTAATCAATCGTATAAAATATGTAAAAGTTTTTGGAATTATTTGACCCACTCAGTGTGGATTTATGTACAACAATTCAATCAACAATAACGAGAAAGTAAAATCGTGTTGAAAGCGTGTGGTTGGCTTCTTTTGGCGTGATGTTTTGAATGCACTGTTAAAATAGTACAAAAAGAGATATGCAGATGTTCTTGCGATTATGTTACGCCTCCTTTTACACAACAACACTATTCACCGGTGCGCGTAAATGTGCTTTAAGCCTCTTCCCTACCCACAGCCGAATCAACCCCGGCGCCATCCGGACTTTGAGAAGAGCCCACAGCCGTACGCACCGTATCAGCGGCCCCAGATGTACCGTAAGTATTAGAGCGAAACAGAGGCAAACATGCCTATGCTCGAGTCTTTTGTACTGATGTCGAGTAATTCGATGATTTGCTTTTTTTGCTGTTCCTTGTTTTGTAGCAGGCGGTTGGCAAGCCGGGCCTGGTGGACAGTACCGAGGACAGTATCCACCGCAAAGTCCACAGCAACAGTGGGCGCACAACGGACCCCGACCGAGTGGACCCCCGGGAGGACCGGGTGCAGGTGTTGGTGGTCCTCCAGGGGCGCCTCCAGGGGCGCCGAATCAGTGGGGCGCGTCCGCAGATGTCAATCGGTACCCTCCGAATCAGCAACAACCACCTTACCCTACTCATCAACAGGTAGGACCACGGCGATTTCTATTTCTTTCTTCCCGCCCGAGAACCTGACGTGACGAGGTATTTATAATCAAAATTTCCATTTTTCTTGCGTGCCAGGGACAACAGCAGCCATGGAATCAAATGCCTCCGACGTCACAAAACTCACCTCTTCGGCCACCGATGCGGGGCGGCAAGCCATATCCACCGATGGCGGCATCTGGTCCGGGCGGCGTTCCGACACCACCTGGCGCAATGCCGGGCCTGCCTCCGACCAGCATCAACACTCCCCCTCAGCCACCGGGCGTCGGAGGCCCTCCTGGGCAAGCAGCAGCAGCCGGTACGATTGTTCCCGCTCCTGGTGGCCCATCCGGGGTTCCCTCTCCAGCCGGCGTACAAAATAACGCCGTACCGCCTGTCGCCAGTGGTGTCCCACCGGGGTCGGTCCCGGTCTCGAGTGCTTCCCCGGTGGTTGGAGCGAAACCGCAGCCGCAGGTACAACCTCCGGGTGGCCAAGGGCAGTTGGGATGCGCCAGTGGAGCTCCTCCCGCCTTTCAGCCGGCGGGAAACGCAGTGCAGCCGAAGCGGGACATCGTGTTCCCGGTTGATAGCGTTGAGGCGACTACCCCGGTCCTCTATCGCCGCAAGCGCATCACCAAGCTGGACATTGGGCAGACGGACGCGTGGCGGATATTTATGGCGCTCCGGTCGGGCCTGCTCGTCGAGAGCACGTGGGCACTGGACGTACTCAACATTCTGCTCTTCGACGATTCCTCCGTGGCGTACTTCGGGCTGGCGCACATGCCGGGACTGCTTAACCTGCTGTTGGACCACTTCCAGAAGAGCCTTTGCGACATGTTCGAGAGCGGGAAGAAAAAAGGTGACATCAACCGATTCAGCCCGGAGGGAGACGATCATGCGCTGCTCGGGCGAGTGGAGGGCGAAGACGGGGAGGAACGTGTCGCTGCCCTCACGGATGGTTCGTCGATCGAAGTGACGACCACAATGACGACCACCGAAACGTCGATAAAGCTGCAGGAGACAACGACGATGACGACAACGATGACGACGACTACAACATCGTCATCATCCACAACGACGACAATGGTGGTGAAGCAGGAGAAGCTCGAGAACGGCCTGCCGGCGAGCGTCAACTGCAATGGCACCGTCGAGGGCAGGACGGTGAAGACGGGCGCCGCTGGAACAGTGTCGATAGAGCGGAGGCGAAGTGCGCAGTGCTACTCACGGCGTATCTCGAAACGACGTATCTCGGGTGAGGAGGACCTGGATGAAGAGCTTGATTTGGGCTCGGTCAAGAATCCACCCAACCCGGACGAGCGCACCGTCATATTGACAGCTACCGCCAACTACACCATGGCGTCGCGCAAGGGTCGCCCGGTGAAGATTCACCCAGCCGAAGACGACGTGTTCGTGCTGGACCATCGGCGCGACTGGGATCGGGCAGCCGACTATCAGTATCAGCGCGACACCGCGGTCGGTGGCGACCCGTGGACGGCAGGACACACGGATCCGGATCCGCACGACTACATCATGGATACGTTCCGGGCGGAGTTCGTCAACATTCCATTTGCGAGGTACATAAAAACGAGTAAAAAATATGCTGCAGCCGCCGCCGCCGCCGTCGCCAACACCACACGGATAGAAGGGGATGGATTAAATGACAAAACGAGTGCCGTCAACAATTACAATAACAACAATAATAATAGTAGCAGTGCGAACAACAACAATAATAGCTTCAAATGTACGAGTAAAAACGAAAGTGATGAACAGCAGACGGTTCCGGTTAAGGAGGAGGAGACAACGGACTCGTCGGAGTCAAGCAGTGATAACGTTTTGGCTGAAAAGGAGAAAGAGTCCGCTGCTGTCGACGAGTCATCGACATCACCGCAACCAGTCAAACAAGAAGAAAATGAAGAACATGAGAATAACGAGACACCCGCAAAACGAAGGAAAGAGGACCCACCGGTTGCTGCACCTCCTACTCTCCGCACGCGCAAGGACCACCATGTGGCGCGTTTGATGAACGGCGAGAGTGGTGAGGAGGAGGACGGATCGACGACGATAGTGGAAAAGGGCGACAGTGGAGCTCCGGAAAAAGCGATCTTGAAGAATTGCATTGGCAAGAAGCGGAAAATCGCCCGGAGAGAAGACCATCACGAAGGGGTGGACAGCGCTGGGGAAGAGGATAACGAGGGTGAGGAGCTCGCGGCGACCATGGAGGGCATCGAGGAAGGGTCGACGGCCGCTGGCAACACCCCGATAGATGCTGACTGCCGCGAGATCGACATGGAGCTGGAGAAAAGCTCGAGTTTATCGAACGGACCACAGGTGGGTGACAAGAAGGGACAGTGTGGAAACAGTGACAGCAACGGAGCTTCGCTTGCGAGGAAGAAAAACATGTTTAAAACGGAGAAGCCACATGATGGTGAACGAGCGGCGTCGAATGAGGAGAAGGACGATTCCTACGTTGACGAGGAGAAGATGGATGTTGATGATAACGAAGAAGTCGATAACGAAAACGCGGACGATGCAGAGCGACGATTAGCGGAACCCGTGCCGATGGAAGCAGTTGAAGCAGGCAGCGATGAACAATCTTTGCCTCCTCCGTCAGCTTCGCCGGTGATGAAATCCTTCGATATCGCGGAAACGGTCCGAGATCCGGCGCGAGTACTCAAGCGACGGCGCATGAGCGACTACGAAGACGAGTGCTACACGCGGGACGAAGCGAGCCTCTTCTTGGTGACGGAGGGACAGGATGCGCTGGCCCGGCGTTGTGTGGCCATCTCGAACATCCTGCGTAACTTGTCCTTCCTGCCCAACAACGAGACGGAGTTCTCCAAATCGTCCCGCTTTCTGGCGATCCTCGGCAAGCTGCTGCTGCTCAACCACGAGCACCCGATGCGGACGAAAAAGACGCGCAACTACGATCGCGAGGAGGATGCGGACTTCTCCGACTCGTGCAGCAGCCTGCAGGGCGAGCACGAATGGTGGTGGGACTTCCTGGTGCAGATCCGGGAGAACCTGCTGGTAGCGACGGCGAACATCTCCGGGCAGTTGGATTTGTCGCGTTTCGACGAGCCGATCTCTCGGCCCATTCTCGACGGGTTGCTGCACTGGGCCGTCTGCCCGTCGGCGCACGGTCAGGATCCATTCCCGACGCTCGGACCGAACGCAGTATTATCCCCGCAACGGCTGGCCCTCGAAGCGCTCTGCAAGCTGTGCGTGACGGACGCGAACGTAGACCTGGTGATAGCGACGCCGCCCTTCTCGCGCCTCGAGAAGCTGTGCTCCGTGCTGACGCGCCACCTATGCAAGAACGAAGACCAGGTGCTACGGGAGTTCTCGGTGAATCTGCTGCACTACCTCGCAGCCGCCGACAGCTCCATGGCGCGAACGGTGGCGATGCAGTCGCCGTGCGTGTCCTACCTGGTGGCATTCATCGAGCAAGCGGAACAGTCGGCCCTTGGCGTGGCCAACCAACACGGTATCAACTTCCTGCGCGACAATCCCGATTCGATGGGCACGAGCTTGGACATGCTGCGGCGAGCGGCCGGTACGTTGCTGCATCTCGCCAAACACCCCGACAACAGGCCGCTCTTCATGCAACAGGAGCAGCGCCTGCTGGGGCTGGTGATGAGTCACATTCTCGACCAGCAGGTGGCGCTCATCATCTCCCGCGTACTCTACCAGTGTTCACGGGGGACGGGCCCCCTGACGACGATGGAAATCGAGCTGAACAAATCCACGCTGTCGACGCTGACGACAACGACGACTACGATGGGTGGGAGCGGAAGTAGCACGACCGCCACCACAGCCTCGTCTGTGATAGAGGCGAAGGGGGGTGCGTCGGCGATGTTGGTTGCTTCCGGCGACTCGAAGGTGCCTACAACGAATGGTCCCTCGTCACCGTGTGCCACGCCCAATCCGGGCAATCCCGGCGGTCCAGCGATGGCGAATGGTTCCTCATCGAGCGCTTTGGTAGCTAACGACCAAGCGAGCGAGGACTTTTCCCCGCACTCGACTCCCACTGCTCCTGGTGCAACGTCTACGACACCAACCAGCGACCGAAGTAGCGCCGTCGAGGTCTGCAAATCTGTTACTTCTGCAACTGTAAACTCGAATTCTCCTTCTCCGGCATCCAGCGACGAACCGGCCGCGGTGATGGAAAACTGCACAACGACAAGTGCCCCCACCTCACCTTCGGCGTCCGCTAGCACGGCCACCGGGGCGTCATCAAATAACAACAACAGCACCAGCAGCAATGCTGGTAATTCGCACAATATTATCAGTCCAAGCAGTAACAGCAGCAGCAGCGGGAGTGTAGCAACGACGCCAACGACGACTTCAACCACAAGTCCTTCCGCTTCCGGCCCGGTAACGGGGGCCGCAGCCTCCGTGGCTCCTGCGCCTCCTCCGCAACAATCCTCCCAGCACCCGATAACTGCTTCGTCGTAGTGGAAGAAGAAAACGGCGAAAGGTCTCTTGCTGCCGAGCTCTGACGATCCTCCCTCGGCTTCTTCTGCCTTGATACGGCTAAAGCGAAAGGTGGTTTGATCGTTGCGTGTGATTTGAGCAAAAAAAAAAAAGGGAAAGGTTGTCGAGCCAGAACAGAATAAAAAATCGATGGCAAAAAGGCGATGCATACTGCTCCTCTCGCTACCTGTAGTGGACGTGCATATAGGAAGTACAGTTATTTATATACATAATATATGAGTATATATCATAGCAAAATCAAGAACACAACCTTAAAGGGTAAAAGGAAAACGAACTGAAAGACACTTCGGCAGAGAGAGAGAGAGAGAGAGAGAGAAAACAAAAACAACCTGCATCATGCATGAGCAAGGATGGAACAAATTGGAACAGAGAAAATATAACCGTTCTCCGTGACGAGTGATTGAATATATTTAGTAGCAGCAGTTGTATAGTAAAACTTAATGCAAGCAACTTAAGTAAGACCCCTGTCACACTCGTTCATCCACCAGCAAGCATACGCCCTCACACAAAACGCAACCGTGCATTCGACGAACCCAGGATGAGAGGATCAGCAGATCTTAGTTGTAGGTGTAAGAAAATGTTGTATAAAGTAGAAATCGTTTTAAAAGTAAGGGAAAGATTTAAAAATTGTGTTTCGCCGCTGTGACCCTACGGTGTTGTGTGCGTGTGTACGTGTGTGCTTGTGGATGTTTGAGTGAGTATTTACGAATGAGTAGAATATGTGGGGGTAATATTAACTCCCATCTTCGAAGTCGTCGTTGCGTGTTGCTGTGTTGTTTTTAGATCCCGATCACGTACTAAATCGCTTGCGTACTGTTTTTAAGTATGGACGATGAATAAGAATGAAAGCCGGGAACAGAGGGTGTGAATCGATTGAGGCAAGGGCACCACCAGTCAGCAGCTTGTTCGCTTTCGGCACCTTCACACGCACATTATAACCATCTTGACCAATGAAATGACAAACGAGAGAGAGGGAGAGATAGAGAGAGTCATGTGTTGTTGCAAGCATGAAGAGATCGTTGGGGAAAAATGTGTTTGCTTTTTTTGTAGAATCCACAGTTCAGTTCGAAGGGATGCAGTAGGTGCAAAGAAAGCTAAATCATTTATATTAACTAAAAGGACAATGTGAGGAAGCATAGGATGAAACACAACTTGTAAAACGCTTGTGAAAGTATTACACCACCAATGCAGGGTTTAGGGTTTAGCTTGGGGTGCGAAAACTAGCAAATGGATCTTGGGCGATACAATTTCAATGCGTTGTGTAAGTTGTACCGCAAGGCACCGTGACCATGGCACGAACTGTTGTCGGTATACGACCCTTAGAAGGTAGATCCCTTCTGATAACCACGTCTTGGTGCACACATTAGTTATTTCATGCGGGTGTAAATGTTTAGGGTGGAATGGTGGATTCCCTTTTCCCAGCGACAGACCACAACGTGGATGCAAGAAGAAAAAGCTATTAACAATATACTCACGAACCTTAACCAATAGCGAAAACACGGAAGATTGAGAAGAACATGCAAAGGTAGTGACCAGTAACTAAGGATTGCAAAGGGAATCGAAATTGTACATATAGAGCAAGCAAAGGAAAAAAAAACTAGATCAAAAGCAGGACACACTTCCATGCAACGTGTTTTGAAGAAGGGCTGTACGAAAGCGTTTGCTGCTGCTAGTAACTAATAGTCTCAGAGAAATAAGTAAACATGTGTTAAACTAGTGTAGTGCAAACTTTTAAGAGCCCTTCCAAGAGCGGTGAAAATGTGTATGTATGGGTAGACAGAATTGAAGGGTTCATTTAAGTGGACACGTATCTTATGCATGCGTAGGGGACGAAAGAGTGAGCAGCGAGCACGGCACGAAAATGTCATGCCAGCAAACACAGATGACAACATTCCATTGCCAACATTTTTCCCTGTTGAACGGTAGCGAAACTGGAGGCGATTATAGAGGAGGAAGATTAATAAGGAAGATTATCTCCTGAAACCGTTTGCACCCGTTTTTCTCGATCGTTTGTGGTGAGCGTTTGAGACACGGAAGTAGTTGAGGGTGGGTGTCTTCCCTTTATTTTTTCCACTTGCCTACCCGTCGCTTTTGAAACCTTCACAGCATTAGCAGCAACTTTCTGCATATTTTTGTTCACGATAGCTCCTTTTTCGGTACAACTATACAACAAGAATTTTTTGGCTGGAAGAATTTGTAGCTGACGTGCGTTGAATCAGACAGAAAAGCCTGTAGAAAACGGTGTGAAACAGACTTGAATCTCTTATTGCTCTTTTTTTTTAATTCTCACTAATGGATCACACTCCTCTCCTCGGGCGGACTTTCATGTAGCTCGTGAAACTTCTGCAAAAAAACGTTTGTGGCTGATTCACAAGAAACGCCCTGTTTCTCCCTTCCTCGAGTGCTCGAGTTGTTTCAAGTGGACACAGTTCGATGAAGTAGAAACAAGGAAGATGTTCAAGATAAGTAATACAAGAAGATAGATAGACAGATTGAAACGAATAAGGATGCTGCTAGTAGGACTAAGCGAACCGAACTTTGCAGATCAGAAACAATCTTGAATGCGGGATTATTTGTTCTGTAAGGAGTTGTAAAATAGTTTTGTCTTTTATGCTGTTTTCTTTTCTTTATTGTGTTCTACAAGAACCTCTGGTTTGTGTAGAGCACTGTAAAGTCTGGCGAACCAGAAAGTTAGTATAAAATCAAAGGGCAACGACAACATGCTTTAGGGATGGTTCTTTGTTAAGAAACTAGGTTTATGGTTTTATGTAGACGCAATACTAAACAGGAAAAAACACAATTTTTAATCCAGTTGTTTCAAAGTCAGCGCTGAGATTTTGGTTCAGCTTGTCCTCAAAAGGCCTGACTGTCATTTCGTGTGAAATGGGTGATTACGGAGTCATACATTATGTCTAACTCTTTTCTTTACGAACGGTTTTCGTCTCCCAACAGCACACCACGGGGAATAGCTACTAATTTATCCAGTCAAATCTCCGTTTTCTATCCGGTTCGTTTTCGAACACAAAGAGGAAATTAGATGAACTGCCGCTTCAATGGAGAAATGGAAAAAGGGAAAGGGTGGATGTAAACTAGTGGGAGAGGGGCTTAAAGCATTATTAACACAACCATGGTAAGTTTGGTGAGCTAGACAAGTTATTAGTGATAGTGACGAACGTAGAAACAGAAGGGTAATTTCGTAGAATCTTTGAATACCGGTCGGGAAAGGTGTCCCGGATGGAAATGGGACATGTGTAAAAAAGAAAAGAAATGATTGTGTCTAGAAAGAGTTATACCCAATAATCCCTGTTTTTAGTATCGATTGTGAAGAAATGACGAAAAAATCTAAAGTTTGGGACTAAATCGTCCATCATAGACTCGATAAGCAACTGGCAGCACCATGCGGGACGACGTACACAGCCGTGCTCCATTAAAAAATGTAAGATGTTGAAAAACCAGAGAAGGTTCGACAGGACCCCGTGTAGAGTCAAATGCAAACAATGAATGTAGTAGTATAAGAATAATTTAACTACACTTACCTACTAATGTAATGTAATGACATAGGAAATAGCAAACAAAAATATGTGCATAAATATCGTAGAACAAAAAAAAAAAAAGGTAAACGAGGGTGACGAACAGATGATGAAAGGTGATCAAAAAAAAAGGAAAAAGTTAACCTAAAGAACCGACAAAGGAGAAGGTCGCCACTTCGTACTGGAATGTTATTCCAACTCAACTGCGTTGAAAGTGTATGCGTGTGAATGTGTGTGTGCAATGTTTGCTGCATGTGAGGAGACTGCGTGTATTCGGAGCGTATGTGAATCTAGAAGAAACTGATCTAGAGAGACACTTATATTGGATCGAAATTGAGTTACAGCAGATTATTAGAATGACGATTCATTGACACAGAAAAAAGGAACGCTCCGAGCCAGACCACCTTGGCGGGGTACTGTACTGTACTGTCGGGAGGTTTCAAAAAAGACGATCATCCCCATCGTTAACAAGCTTGGTGGAGGGTGCTGATGATGATCATGATGCTATTGATGCTGCAACGGCTTGCGATCGTAAGCCGACGATGGGATTCTGCTGGACTACCATAACAATGCTGCTGCTGGTTGGACAAATTAGTTAAAAGAAGGGAAGCGACAACGCTATTCCAATAAATTATTAGAACAAAGGGATGTAAAGTGTGAAAATACCCGTACAAGAAAAAAAAAGGACAATCCTTGTCCTGCCTGAGCGTGGTGATGAGGGAATGAAATGAGAAAACCGCAAAAATCTACGACATTCGGTCTGCTTGTGGTGTGAATGTATGAGACTGCGGGGCATGCATCGCTGGGGTATGTTGTGTCTGTAGCAAAACATTTCGTGGAGGTATATGCAGTACATGCTATCAGAAGCGCACGAAAAAGGTAGTTATGCAAAGAAGGTGGCATGGAGTGGTGATTTGGATTCAACGGTAAAATGTCATAGATTTTAAGCCTACAAGTCTATGTGTATAGTATACGCGCTGAAACGAAACAAAAGCAACACACTTACAGCTGTGGGACAGCACAGAGCTGTTGGTCATAGGAGAAGGTCAGGTCGCAGCTGAAGGTTGGTGAGGCCGCACGCTCGTAAGGAGGAAGGAAAAACCCCTATTTGCGGCATTTGACAAATATTCGGGGGCAGATGAATATCGATTGATAGACACGATTAAGGAAAACCATGCATCCAAACTAACGAAAAAAAAACCAACAACATTTACACACACACACACTGGATGGGGAGTCAAACGGAGCATGGGAAAATTAAAAAAAAAAAGTAATACAATGCAAAAATGTATGTTGAACCGGGGCAAGAGCAAGCGCTAAGCATGTGTGGGGTGAAATGAGTGGAACGCGTCAAAAAACAAATTATATTACGACGCCGAGAATATTTGTAATTACTATTATTGATACATAAAAGTATAAATATACTTAGTTTTTTTTAATTAAAATAAAAATTGAGAAAAATTGAAAAGAATATCCATACGCGTCGCTTTCCTTTCGTTGCAATTTAGGGAGAAGTTATTGAGAAAATAATGTACAATTGAGACACAGGGTTTCCTAATCACACGGAAACCACAGAACACTTTCCCGAAACCGGTGTACGTCCTATTTAGGGTAGTGGAAGTGAAAACACCAATGTTTAGAGGGGAAATGGCCAAGTTTAACTGCAATAGTCGGATTTTTTTATTATTTCGCATCAACGGAGAAAGGTGGCGGAGCCCCCGATTGTGTTTGTCCTTTGCGCCGGCGATGCTCCCGCTAATCTCTCAGTGACTTCCTTAACTACGCGTTAACGGAGCCATCCACTTCTTGATCCCAACAATTAGGGACAAGTGTGTAGAAATTATTAAAAATTGATCTGTGTACAAAATATACCCAAAATACATCCTAGCTTGTTAAGGTTAAAAATAATATGTAAAGTGGTGTATTGTTAAAGCGCTCCACACACGATTAATATTTTGGTGGAAAGTTATTCCTGCAGTTTGCAAAATATCGGCCACAGACGTTCAATATGGTTTTGTAAATTTTGGATACTTTTGCTATGAGATCCTGGATAACTATAATAGACTAGCCGCAAACTGCGAGCAGTATTTCATTTCCGGGAAAAGGTCCCCGCGAAGGAAAGAACTCCTAGCTTGCTCGGTCCGTACGCGAAACAAATGTTCCTGACGAATCCTTGCCTTAAAAATTGCCAAAACCTCTGGCTCTCTAGAACCTTCCCGCTAGTTTGCTTTCACGTATGTCGGAAGCCTATGCCGCAGAAGGGGAGTGCTGAGCCCTTTGAACTTTCAGATGGGGTCGGGCAAGAAGCAAGAAATTGTTTAGGTGTTGTACGTACACGTGTGTGCTGGTATGCGTAGGATTGACCTGAACCATTTTTTCTAAAGATTATAAACACAACCTGTTTCTTTAGGTTTCCCTGTTGGTTCCCTTGATAAGGATATCTGATGGAAAACTAGGGCGCGATCGCGTTTTCCCGTCGCCAGCCTTGGTGCCTTATTCGATTCCCTTTCCCTTTTTTATGGCTCTTGTGCTTTAACGTAGGACCTTACGTCGCCAGAAGGTTGGGTTTTTGCAGAAACGTTTATTTAGGCCAGCGACCGCTCTGGTAACAATTGGTTTACAATCTTCCGTGAACCTTATCCACCACTAATAAATGGTTAAAGTTAAGTGTCTGCCTACGTATTTTGTATTGCCATACCTTTCGCTGTCGGGACGTAGGGCCTTTCCGTAAAAGTTTATTTAGCCCAACGATCGAAAAGATAAGAAATCGATCTCGCTTGTTTATAATTATGGCCTCCAACCAATCCACAGATGTTTGCTGTGTCACGGATATTTGCTCACAAAGGTAGGATTGGAATATGTAATGCGTAGCTTGCTTAGATTCTTATGTTTTTCTTAAATGGCCACGACACGCGACAGACAAGAGAAAATCAACAAAGTCGTTCGTTTTTACCACTTTTGTTAAACCATGTTGCAAGAAAAACCAGGTTTAACCCCTTTGGCCCCCGGATTCCACAAAAAAAAAAAACTTACAAACTACCCCAACTACCTGCGTCAAACAAGTTTTCTTTCAAACGAATGATTCGAGTTTATCGTACGAACCAATTATTTAAAAATTGTTCACAAACTTAATTTTTATTGTCATACAAAAAACCATTAACATCTAACAGCTCTTAACCGCGAACGTTTCAGTTTATCCATTTTCGTTTCCAAAAACCTCGGCTACTCACAATCGGCCGCTCTCCACGATACGGTTGTACGATGGTGAGCTAGGACTTTATTAAAAGCTATGTATAGATAAATAAATAAATCTCTTTACTGTCTTCCTTCGGTCTTTAGGATGCTGCTAGAGTGTAAGTCTGTGAAAAAGGGACGGAAAAGATGGTCGGCTTGTTCGTTGAAACGGAATGTGTTGGCCTAATCGATCTTTTGTGGGAGATATCGTGAATCTGTTGTGTGCATAAATTATCATTTACAGCTGTAGAAAAATGTGAACCACGCGAGAACGAAGGTGAGGAAAGCGGAAAAAACCGGCGTATCCGTCTCTTGGTGGACCGAACGTGGGTTGGGATTATCGTAAGCATTGCGCGCGCGTGAACCAAGCAACCACAGCTCCAGCGCATCGATCTTCGCACGGAAACCACGGCTTCTTAGCCATGCAAAAAATCTCTCCAGTGCAACGGTAGAAGGATGCATGGATGGGAGGGAAATGGAATTGCTCGACCGTATGTGCCAAGCTGTCTTCCGGGTTTCCGCGGAACTGGAATTGCGCGATGCGGTGATGCAAAAGGTACCTGCGTCACTTCAGTTCCACTATCCGGTTTCAATTAGCTTTCCTTTTCACTCACTCTCCTCTGTGTCGCTCTGTTTCGTTGCAGGATTTCACTTTCCTTTCGCGAGTTGCGTGGCGAGGCGCTGACAGTGATCTTGATTCCGGCACGCAGGTTCACACTAGCTCAACAAAGGAGGCTCCAGTTTGGAGGAGGAGGAGGAGGAGTTTGCTGTGTGTCTGTTAGAAGTGTTCCCTGTGCGTTTCGCTGTGGCGTCTCTATTAAAACATAGATGTGATGAGTCCGGCCCGGCGCATCAGTAGCCAGCGAAGCTGAACGTCTGCTTGGAGGGCACGAACTCGCCGTAGTTGTGGTTGGCGGCGACCTCGATCTCGCCGCTGTTGATCTCGTCCTCGGACGACGCGTGGTGACCACCACCGGACCCGGCCGCCTTGCCGATCTTGGCCTGTAGCGAGTGGCCGTGGGAGTGCGAGTGCGAGTCGCCAAGCGACGACTGCGAGACGTGGACGAGCGGGATGGCCGCGTGGGCCGCCGCCTCGGCCGCGTTGTTCTGCGCCTCCTGGGCCGACGCGGACGCCTTGTGGGCCGCCTCCTGCGTGGCCTCGAAGTCGACGCGCGCCGAGTTCAGCTGCTCCTCGAGCGCCTCGACGCGCTGCTTCGCCGAGCCGACCATCTGCGTCTGCGAGGCCAGCTCGGCCGCCGCCTCCGAGGCGCTCTGCTGCGCGTGCTCCGCGGCCACCTGCGCGTTGTTGAGCGCACTGGTCAGCACCTGCACGTGGTTGAGGGCTTGCTGGGCCGCGTGCTGGGCCGCCTTGGCCGAGCGCTTCGCCTGCTGCAGCTGCTGGATCTCGGCGTCCAGCGCCTGGTGCGCCTCGAGGCTCTGCTGCTCCAGGCCCTGCAGCAGCACGTGCTTGCCGGCGAGGGCCGCTTGGGCCGTGGCAGCCGCCTGTGAGGCCGCCTGCGCCAGCGTGTTCTGCGCCACGTACGCCGCCTGCTTGGCTGCCGCGTGCTGGTTGGCGACGGCCGAGTTCGCCTGGTCCGCCGAGCCCTGCGCGATCGAACGCAGCCCGCTGCCGGCGCTGTAGCCCGACTTGGGCGTGTAGCTGCCGATGCTGCCGTAACTGCCGCCGCCGCCGCCGCCACCGCCGCTCGACGTGTTCGACTCGTAGTCGTAGTCGTCGTACGACTTCTTCCGGTCCGCACCGATGGACCGCGCTACGACGCCATCTGTGTACGCCGAAAAGGGGAGGAAAGCAGAGCAGCAGCGTTAATCCGGGCGGCATTCACACCCCGCACACACCGCCGTCGTCTTACCAATGCACAGCACCAATCCGACGATGGCCACGGTTGCGATGGTAACGGGCTTCATCTTCGCTTCGAGTTAAACGTCTTGCCGACAGTGACAGTGAAATGCGGTGCACGATGCTGCGGGAAGAGTCAGAAGGAAAGGGAAAGGTTATAGGAACACGTTTAGTACAAAATGCAACCCTCGGTCTCTGGTGGAGGAAACTGTAAGCGTGTCAACCAGCTGGAAAGAAAGGCGGAAAATGTGCTGGTGTGCCTGTTTGCCGTTGCGATTTGATCGTGAAAACGTCATGCAAAACCAGTCCTGCTGCAGCGAAGCGTACGTCTCGATGGCACTGCGGATTTTAGTGATTGCGAGTCCGGTCGGGAAAGTCCACCTCGTGGTGACGCACGTTGCGCGCGTTTTTCTCCCCAAGAGAATCCGGTGGAGGATTATCGGAAGCACGAGAGAGATTGCATTTCTTTTGCGTGTCTTTTTGTTTCTTCCTTTCTACAAGTGTGTGGTTGCGCAACGCTGCAATGAGGTGGATTTATTTTAACACAGACTCAAACACACACACACACGAGACTTTCAAATTCGTTAGTGAGATTGCCAAGGAGGGTTTTCGAGGGTTTACTTCTTCACATTTGGAAGTACATTCCTGCAGGTAGCTTGACAAAGTATCCGGTTCCGGATCGTTTGATTATTCATGTTTTAAGCATTCATTTTCCGGTAAATGGTATTTTTTTTAATGTCCATAAACGGTAGGCATTTCTAAAATACTACGTTTTTTATCAATTTGCAATTCGAAATCAATTTGCAAACAGTCCGGTTTCTATTATGTTCCATAAGTAACTCGTTGAATCTTAAGGAGTTGTGCACGTAGCAGAATGAAATTAATTTCTACTACTGTGGGCAGAAAACAACTGGAAATTCAAAGTAGTTTTATTCCTATAAAGAAAAATGGTTTTATTTTTAAATTGGCTCTACTGTCACCAACATCTGTTCCAAGCTACACGTCAGAATATTCATTGGAAACGTTGAAAATTTTGCAGAAGGATTGCGGTGAGCATGAATTTATGAGTGACATAAAATGTTCAAAAAGGGCCTAGAAAGCGTTGAGGGTCAGGATCTCAAAAGACGAGCCGGAAGATGGATAGAATATTGGAATATCGGAAGGATTAATGGTACGATTTTGAATGGCCGTTTGGACCGATTGGAAAACCGATATCTCAACTGGTGCCAAAAAGACGGTAATGCAAAGTCCCAGAACTTCCGTATTCGCCAGACTAGGCACCATGTAGCTTCTGGCTATTCCCTTAAATCAGTAGTTTCCGTTTCCACAGTTTTGGAACAATGGAACACTCACAATGCGATAAAAAATTGAAAATAAAAACGTTATCACAAGTGTATCGCATCGGAAAGGTTTTGTCCGCAACCTAATACTTATTAGGACATAAAGTACCTCAAAATGCAACCTTCCTCCGGCTCAATTTTAAGGCAACTTTTTGTCACTGATCGATTTGCTTCACAATGCAGCTGGAAATATGTGTAGAAAATGGCAGCAGCTTTCTCGCCGTACAATGGTTTTCTTTGCTTTTCGCTGGTCAGTAAGAGGTGCTAAAAATAAACAAATCAAACCAAGCAACAGCCAATGGCTGGCACGAGGAAGCAATCGGTACGGCGCGCGGCCGGGAGTGAAAAACCAAAATCATCATCATCCCTCCCTTCGGCATCCGCGAAAGCCGTCGTTGCCGGTAACGGAAGTAACGGCGGATTCGATGGGGGTTTTTTTTTCTTCCTCCACCCAAACGTCCAATTTCTCGAACCGAAGTAGCGACCGCGAAAGCCGCCAAGAGAGGCGAGTGAAGTGTGTTCGTGGAAGTATCGAAGTGAGAGCGCGCGGTTCGTGTAATGATCGTAAATTAATAAATGATCATTCAGTTTGCTGTAACTCTGCTGTGGTGGGAAGGCCAAAGGAGAAGGAGAGTCACTTGACTGGCGAGGAAAGGTGTTAGAGCCGGCCGCCTTTTTTTGTGTAGCCCAATTGGAGACGCTTCCCGCCGCGAAGACGCTGATGATGTTTTGAACGCCGCGGCTCGATGAGGTGGAAAAGCGACGGGAGCCACACTAACAAAGCTTAAACTAATCGTCCGCATAATCGGAAGGTGCTATTTTGATTTTAAGCAACAATGCAAAGCGTTTATGGCGCTGGATTAAAAGGGCCCAGGCTGTCGACCGTTAAAAAAGCGTATATTTCTATTATTTTTTCTAATGTTTCCTGGGCTTCTAACAGAAAGAGATAAAGCTGTTCGGTATCAAATGGTCCAGCATAACATGTGAGGTGTTATAAATCGTCCATTCGTGTCTTCTATAATAAAGCTTCTCGATCAACCTGATCTGGCACGAGACTGACCCATTTACATAATACTTGACCATGCAAAGATGGATAGTTAAATAGGCCAATCGAAAAAAAAAACGAAATATAAATTTAAAAAAGGCTGTTGACAGCTGACATGCTCTAAATGCGCGAATCTAATCCATCTCGGCACGCTTCCATTCGTCAAGCTCAAACAATGTTACGAACCGTAAAGCATTCGGATTTGAAAATGGAAAAGTCATTATCTTGGCAAATGGTGGCAACTTGCGATTTTCTGGCTTTGACACGCATTAAAAACCTTCGTAAGTGGAGTACAAAACAAGCTCAAAGATCAAACTAACTAACGCAAATGATTATACAAATGGATGATTCGGTGATTACATGCTTCATACCTTTTAGTATCGTACACAGTGAATGTTGTAGATTTGTTCATTTGGGTTTTGCTAAGTATTTAATTGAGACTCTGAACAAAAGTAGTAAAGCAGCAACTTGAATGCTTTAACAAAACCAGAGAAATAAACTAGGTACATTGTCGAACTAAAATTAATCTATCAATCAAAAGCTTTTTTTTTTGTACTCCATGCTTTAACAAACGATTTACAGAGTGGAGTGATTTACTTCCCAACTTTCTCCTTCACTTTTGCGTGGAAGTGCAAAGTTTTAGGATTGCAATTTCGCACTGACGAACGCAGAAGGGTCAGAGGCGAAGATGCCACTTAGTTTTTCGCCCATCTTCGCCGGTCCATCAAGGAAAGGCGGTGTGTTCCAATCCATGGAGGGCTATTAGTGATCACTTTTGTTTCACTTTTTACGACCACCGACGACCGGTTACAAGTTGCCTGAGGTGAGACGTTTTCCCTTCCCCCCTTTGCTCAACATTGTTAAAGCTAATACACGTGCCAAATTCCTCCGATCGCGAAAGGCGAGATTTTTCGTTTTGATTGATTCCTGTTCCGGAAGCAACAAAAAAAAAAAAACAGAAACAAATCACACATACACGCAGCACATTGCGTCACATTAGCGCCGAGGCGAAAATTCGGCGTGTTACAAAACCGCTGTCCAAAACGAAAAACATTCCACAATCGGCCGGGAAAGGTGGCATACCACCGGCATGGGCGGGTGGTGGGGGGGTGGGGGCTGAATTTGGCGGACCAGGAAGCTTGGTCCGTGTAAAACTGGTCCGTTCCGGTGGAGGGAAACGAGTTTTCCCTCTGGCCGCATTTGTACGGATTAACTTGCGATAAAATGAACCTGAAGAATCGTCTTCAAATGTGCTTTAGATGATGTTTGACTTTTATTTTTTGTTGCCAGTGCTTGGGTGAGAAAGTGTTTTGGGAAAAGAAAACTTGTAGGAGTTCGTTTTGAAATGATACGTAATTAAGTAAATATTGATGAAGATTGTAGTGGTTCTTTTGATGATTTTAGAACAATTGACTAACTTCTCTTTTGAAATAATTAAAACATATTTCTTTGTTTATTTTTTGGTTCCTATCAATCTAAAGGAAAATCTAAAGCAACTACAATAAAGGTGCATGAGTAAACTATTCCAATTTGTAAAATGTAATGGGAAAAGAAACATTTAATGTTGACGACGGCATACATAAAAGTGTGCAACATTTTTATTTAGTCTCCATTTTGCCACATAATTTATATAAGTAAGTTGGGAAATTTCACCAAGAGTGTTAAATGATAAAATTGAAAAATATTTAAACGGCAAATTGCCTATTTTTTATTTGTACCTACCAAAATGTGATGTCTTCGAGCAAATGGGTTTTGTCACTGGGTGTTTTGGAAGATGGATACTATTTTTAAACGCTTAATTCCAAGCACACTTTCAAAGGACACGAATGCGAACAAACACGGTTTGGTTCAAACACGGTTTAGTTTTGTCAAAATTATTGCTACACGGAAACACTGTACCTTTTTGCTCACTTGCACACACGCTATAAAAATGCAACTCTGCACGCCACACGTTCGTTCGTTCGTTAGTGAAAACTGCACCGAGACCACAAATGAATCACTCTTCCAAACCACCGACCGATCGCTAATGTTGCCTTCCCTGCCAGATCGGTCGCTTTTTTATAGAAACACCTTCCTGAGCCTCGCGATGGTGGCGATCGATAGAGAGAATAAGGAGGGAAAGAGTGAGAGAGAAAGAGAGAGAGAGAGGGAGTAAACGTGATCCTCTCGTGCCAATGTCCGCAGCTGCAGCGCGAATATCGGTGGAGCCTTTTCCCGGCTTTGTTTTGCTCCACCATTTTCCTCGCGTGCCGGCTCCCTTCCTCCCTGTCTGCCCGATTTTCCCTTTCCCTACCGAAAGGACGGAGGAATGGTTTTGCCAAAAAAAAGTGCGCCGGTTTTACTATCGCCTTCTGCGGCGAAGAGTTTTTTTCCTCTCACTCTCGATTGAACGCGGCAGCTCAGCTGTTGGAGTGACGAACAGTTTCACATCAACGAGGAACAAAGTTAGTCTATATTGAAATTACTAGTTATTATACTGGATATTCATAGTACTGGAGACTCTACTCTAACTAACCCCATTTAATCTAATCCACTAAGTACGATTGAGCTCATACTCAATTAAGCAGATTGAAGCATAAAACCGTCATGGTATTAAAAACAAATATAATGCACGATAACAGATTCAACAATTCAAGTACAAAATGTGAGCAATTTAAATTACATTCAAATTTACGTGGAACTTGTACCAAATACCACCAAAATGTAAGAAGTAAACTGAACCTAAAAGTACAGATGCATAAGAATTGGTATCAAGGATCAAAATACCTCAAAGATATGAGGCATCGTTACAATCCTTCATAAGAACAGGCTCATTGCAGCCACTGAATATTTTATTTAGAATTTTTTATTTATTTAAGTTCAGTTTTTTGTTTTTTAATGTTTTCATATCAACAATATTCCTCGCAAAACTGGAAGTAAACTCTCTCTCTCTGGAAGTAAATACCCTGAGGATTATATTTTTGAACTCCATTTTCCATTCAGATTGTAAAATTATTAAAATAATTTTTTTTTTTACAAACACACAGTATATTTATTTCAGATATTTCCTTATATATTACTATTACAACTTGGTTTCAATTGATCTTCCAGACATTGCTCTATCATTTTTATTTAATCAGGATTAAAAGGCAATCGAGTCTAATTTTTTTTATGCTTCAAATGGTTGACGTTTGGCATAAAACTTTAATGGGGATCTTAACCTTTTCAATGGAATTCTTTACGTTTGGCAGGACTAATAATGTGGAATGTTTTAGTCATGTGGATTCACTGCTATTTACTTTTAGAATTGTTATATAATGTTTTTGTATCATGTAATATTTTTGCGTTTAGAATAATTAATTAGAAATATTATATCAATTTCCGGCGCTTTGTGGCCTGACTGTGAACACTTTGCATCCTCGGCGAGATAAATCTGCACCAAACATGAGAGTCAACCCGCTAAAGAGAAAGAGAGATAGAGAGAGAGAGAGGGGGAGAGAGAGTGTAAAGTTTTGTTAGTTTTCCATCTTCTTTTCCCATGGTTTGTAGCTTGGGAGTCGCAGTTGAAATGTACGCGCACTTGTGCGTACCGTGACCTGCGAATGAAGCTGCAGACAACAAAAAAGGGATCAAGAGAGAGATAGAGTGAGAGAGAGAGAGAAAGAGAAGAAGGAATGCACGCTTCGAAGCGGAACACAAAAAGGCGTCAAGCGTGCCGCGAAAATTGATATCCGCGAAGAAGTAACCGATTAAGTAGCAGCAGTAGGACGCGGATTTGATTGAGTGATATTTGGCTCTTCGAGTGGATGATTTTCACACGTACACACACACACGCACATACTCGAGGAACATGCATGTGTTTGCACTTTTCCCTCCCGTTCCCCCCGTTTCGACGATCGTCTTTGAGCAGCCCATTCAGTGAAGATCCCTTGACGGTCTAAACAGTTCCGGTAGTTGCTGCACGTGCCGCTCGTCCATTGTGTTTTCCGTTTTTCCACTTCCAAATCCCCCCCCTTCTTCCTCTTTCTTTCTCTTCTGTCGATGTTCGGTAAAGATAAGATTTGGTTTTGGCTCCATCTGAAGGAGCAAACGTTTGGACAAACGGCCATTTCTAGAGATACTCGAACAATGTTTTTGGCAATAGAAATGATTCGTTTTCGGCAACGTAGATGAATAGCATTTTATTTTCATTCCTTCGTCTTTCCTCTTGGCTTTTAACCATTCGCCGCTTTCGTGTAAGGTTTCATCAACCGCCAAAAATTGAACTCTTTCAGATGCCGTTCGTTCCGGAGTTCACTTTCTTTCTTTCACCAAAAACGCGCGAAGCATGGGACTTCCTTACAATCTCCTCTTATCGACCAGCGAGACCAAGGCTTTGTGTTTCCTCGTGGCATGGAAAATCCCAAAATACCCAAATATCCGTGAGGAAAAGCGAAAATGGAAACTGGCCTTGCGAAGGCAATGCACATATGTGCGTCCCAGCCTTCGGATTTGGCTGTGTTGCCGACGTGAAGGGATTAAGGGCGGGCAGAGAAAGAAGACAGAAGGTAAAGTTACCCCACGTGTTACATGCATTGCTTAGCATGTTCGGCTTATCCCGCGAAGTCCAAGGCTTCCTGCATTGCGCAATCGACATGCTCCGGCGTTTCGGTGCGTACGCGGTATCTTCATCGACCCTCCGCTCCTCCTGAGCCAGGCTTGCCGGGGACTGTGAGGAAAAATTGGCCCCGTCCCAACGAGGGAGACAATCGCTGAAGGATCTGGACGGTGCTTCTCCCGGCTTCCGCACGGCTGAATCACAACTTCCAAAGACTCATTCGATAACATACCGAGCGGAGCCATCTTCACCGAGTTCCTGGACAATGACCATCTGCTGCACGGAGATCTTATTCATCTCGTTTTTCGCCCGGAAAGCAAACGAAAGGAAAGGAGCGGAGGGTTCGTTGAGGGGGCAACTGGGAAGCATTTAAATGATCGTCAATTTAGAGGGAAAAAAACTCACTTGAACATAAACGAAATTATCTGTCCTATGCTTATCGGAGGCTTGCAGTGTTGCTGCTGTATGATGATGATTGATGATGAGTTTCGTAATAAACCTTTCAGAGCCGCCTGTAACACTACCGTAAGAGGTGTTTAGGGTTTAAGTGTGGCCTGATAGCGTAATCGTGCCCTCTCTGGCACTACGAAAAACTACCAATCCGCCACCTGGAATGGAACTGACCGATGAAGAGCGTTACGTTGATGAAACCGAAATTCTAGCACGTTTCCGTGTTAAAGATCCGTATCAATTTTAAATCGATCGATCGCTTGCACTTACTTGGTCAATTGATTTGAGTGCCATTAACCATTTCCACATTGTTCTGTTGCTGGATGATATCGCAGCATTTTTGCAAAACTACTTGCAACACACTCCAGTTTGGAATGGACGCCTTTTGCAACCTCTGATTTTCACTTCGGTAGGCATCGATCACGTTCCAGTTTTATTAATTCCCCTTGCGGTCACGTTTGTTGCAAGATTGCTTATTCTTCGATTTTCCGAGAGCTAGGATGGTACATTTTTTACAATTTAGAGCGGGTGTTCGCAGTAAGGCGCACGTTTGTGTGTACATTCCAACATTTGTGTTATTAATTTTTAAATTGCCTAGGTTTCCAATTAAAAGTTGACAACAGTGCAATAGGCAGAACAGAAAGAGTTTACTTTGCTTAAAGAGATGTTATTAGTTCATTCGCAACAACCCTAGCCGATTTAGAGGCAGGATGTATTGGAAAAGAGATATCAAACATTGTTCGGAACCGAAGTAGGCGAGATGTTGCAGAAGAAATTTGTTTAAATGTGAACATTATCGCAATGCTTATAAAAGCGTAGCAACCTGCCTTGGGTCAAGGCGAACACAGCGAACCACAAACGGCTCAAATCGGTCGAACACAGTCATTTAACAATCAACTCCGGAACAGATGGCGAAGTATTCTGGACCTCAGGAGTTTGTGTAAGCCCATAGTAGGCCTGATTTCCTTGAACAATGCTTCTTCGGATTTACGAACTGATGCTGTTGTCAGATGTTCCGAGCTAAACAATTGGTATTATTCGTATTATATATTACTAACCATTCACATTCAGGTTCCTATCTTCGACACCTCCTTACATAATCCCTAAAGACAATGTCTACTAGATGCGGATGTTGCCTACTTTGATTATCATTCATCTAACATAAACAGACTCCTCAACTACCTCGAACTTATCGGTGTTTATTCGCACACTACACACTACTCGCACTCTGCGAGCGCTAGTCATGTCCTCACATCGTTAACACAGAATGTCCTTTGTGCCATGCCTGTTGGTAGTACATGTATCCACATCTTAAATGTTCAATTTGGGCCAAGCCCCAATTTAAATTAAATGTTCAATTTGATTTAATCTCTGAATCAGAGCAGCGGAATCCGAATGCTAATGAATGCATTCAGAGAATCTCAAATCCATAGCAATTTTCCATGTTTCCTTTATCCTTTACAATATGCTTTACTGTTCTACTGTTCTGTAAAGGGTTGAATACTACGTTTCTGGAAGTCTACTATAGGCTCTCCTTCGTACAGAACGGCCTAGACATCCTAGCTTGGGTATTCGGGGAGACATCAACGGGGGAAGAACTGATTAGAACCTATCATGAAAGACCTGAACGACGGAAAAAGGACTACGATAGTAAACTCGGTACATGGAACTTCAAGCCTTTAACCTCACCCGGGGAGTACCAGAATACTGACAAGGCCATGTCTGCACGACGTACTCACCTGTAATTTGTAATTTGAGCAGGTATTTTCCTGCAAAACTGCTTAGCAAATGTTCTCCCAAGATTTGGTGTTTAAAATGTGATTTTTCCGATTGTTTATTGTACTTTCCTTCCCTTGCAGTTTTAATCCTCGCCAGATAGAACTGGAAGCACCAACTCACATGCTGTTTCGATACACTTTCGATGGCACATTATGACATCGCTGTATCACATCGGTTGAGTTGGTTTCGGTTGGTTCTACCGGGTATAGCATAAGCTTTTTTGGAGATATTCACCTCCATGTGTTTTCTTCCGGCTCGGTTGCGTGAAAACGCATGTTCAGGCCGTGTTCCAACAAACTAACTGCTCGTGGCCGTGATTTTTCGTGCAATTTAATTATTTGAACTAATTGCCACGCTGCCGTGCGTGAATTTTCACCGGAAAGCTTAGGCTCGTCCGTATGTAGGACTAACAGCCCTGCTCGGTACATAATTCTACTGCGCCCTCAAGAGTGTCTGGGTGTGTGTGTGTGCGTATATAATTTGTGTCAAAAGGCGTGAATCGAAAGGTGTGCATCCCTAAACCAACATGCGTACGATTGCGCAATGGTGAAAAATGTGGCGAACGGAGCAAAACGGAAGAGAAAGAAAGGCCAACCTTCCAGCTGTGCCGCATTTCTTTCGTTGCTGTTATTTTGCAACCGACTGCGGTGATTTGTGAAATGCAGATAGGATTCATCTATCACCTACCTGAAAAAAAAAAACTATTAACGTTCAAAGCGCGTGTACGATCAAAATGCACTTGATTGAAATGCGAATCATTGCAACGCTAGCAATGTGAATTTATTTGGCGATTTGTTCCCTAAGTTATCCAGTTACGGTGCGCAGATGTCTTGTCGTATGCTCACCATCATCTCTGATGTTACTGAAGCCGTGTGCATCATGCTGATCATTTGCATCATCACTCTTACGACCAAACCGTGGCCAACGGCTCGGGTCTCTGTTTTCCCGGCAGACGGTCGATGCTTTCGGGCAGACAAAAGAAAAATCGATCTTATTTCCAGATAAGCATCGGTGGAAGTTTTACTTTCGTTTTGCATCGATCTGGTTTTGATTTTCATTTCTTTTTTCTCTTTATCTCTCGCTCTCCCAACGAATTTATCTGTAGCCAAATGTCTTGGCCTTTCCACAAATATGGGGAGCAAGTCAGGTGTGGGGAAAAGGGGCGGGACACAACAAAACGACGATGGACACAGAGGGAACAGCAGGCCCCCGTTGGACCCCCGAAGGTCCTAAGCGAAACGCAACCGTCTCTACCATGCAATCATCTTCTACGATTAATTGGGTAATACGATTCCATACGCTTCTATTACACTTTTTCCAACGATGCTACCGATCAAGCGACCGATCGTTTGCTTGATTGTTTGATTGATTGACAGATTGGCTTTTTTTTGTCTTCAATCTGCTAATCAATTGAGATCGAAATCATGTTTCGAATTTTTAACCCGTTTTTCGACAAAGGATTGTATCCCAAAGGGTATTGCCTTTTCCAGTAATTTATTAATGTTAAAAACAAATATGACAAAATTATCATCCTAGCCATATTGAATAGTAATTATAAACGTTAAGTAGTTTCAACTTGTTGGGGCAATAATGAAACCGGTAGTTAAAGCACATCTTCTACGGCATTTTGTTACACTAAACTGCTGTACAAAGAGTATTCTCGATTATAAACGAAAAGAATGTTTCAATGAAAGGAGAAGGAATTTGAGAAGTGTTAAAGATGACGTTGAAATTAATTTTAACATATTTTATTATCCGAAAATTTTGCGTTTTAGGCACTACTTGTAGCCTAATTGTAACTAAACGGACACAAAATTCCCGAAAAAATACTCGCCGATTCATTTTTAACGTCTTGTATGATTGTGCTAAACCACCAAATGTACTAAACCGTCAATTCGGAAACTTCACGCTGCTATGCCAATTGCATACATTTAGGCGTAAAAACCGGTACGCTTCACAATTAAACGGTTTTTTAACCGGTTCGACATCAGGCGATGTTATTGGCAATGGTTTTCTCCATTATTTTCATTTAACCATTTTGCGCGAGGAATTGAACATTTCATAAAAATAATAATGATTACGGATTAAGTGACGTAAAACATGACGTATTAGCCAGATTCCAATCTTCTTTTCCTTTAGTTCGCTATGCTATTCGCAAATCAAGTTCATCCTAAAGCAATCAGCTAAAGTAGCAGGACGATGTATGAACGAGTTAGAAAGAAGACTAATCATTGCAGCAAACCAAAAGCCAGCTCCAGCTTTGCAGTGGTTATCAATTTCCTTTTGGATTCTGCCTGCACATCTGGCAATCGCCGAAGGAGCTGGAAAGAACCTGTTCATAGATTTGTGATTGAGTTTTACCCTGTCTGGTAAATCATCGAACCTCCCAATTCTATACCGAACAAACATGGAGTACTCCTGAAACCAGAAATGGGCCTTAAGATAAGGCAGCTTTGGAAGCTTCTGGAATCCTCGAGATCCATCTCTTTCCAGTAAAATAAACGCACAAAACTCCAAACATAAGTTTTTTTTTTCAATTTCAGTGATTTATTACTTTTTACCTCATTATCGGAGACGGTGGTTGGTTGTTTTTCGCATAACAACCCCACTCAGAATTTTTGTTTTTAAGTTATTTTCCACATTATCTCTTTCTCTTTATATTATATCTCTCTCCCTCTCTTTGCTTGCTTATTCTGCCTAACCCAAAAGTATACAATAGTCAAGTGTCTATCTTTAAAAATAATAATAATAATATTATTAATCATAATAATAAAAATAGGCTTTCAATATATAATATGATTCTAAAGCACATTCTTACAATATTTCACAATTTGCCAGTGCGCATTCTCACATACACAAACACGTATCTTCTTCACTTCCCTTTTTTCCCTTCATGCTCTTTGTTACGGTGTGATCCGGGAACACTGGTCGGTCCTTCCTGCTCAAAAACACACCCTACCTACCTACCTACCTACCTCCTATCCGCCTATATTTTTCGCCTCAAAAAGTCACAGGCAGCCGCCGGAAGAAAACGTTCTGTTGATGCACGCTTTCTACGAAAGATGCAGCAGTTTTGAGTGAAAAAATAACTCAAACAGCGTGCATCTCGATCAACAGTGGTGCAAACATGCTTCGAAACAATATCAATCAATCTATTTGTGCGCTACACACACTCGTCGGTGCGTTAGAGATAAAAACAAAACAGAAACCCCTATAAACTCATGGTGACAACACTGGCAAAACAAAACAATAGAACACATCATCGGAACACGGACGAAAATAATTGAATGTCGATTAAGCAGAAAATTAAAGATTGGAAAGTATAAGCGAACTCTGGAGCAGCTTTCCCTAATCAACCGAAAAGATGAATGCGTGCTGCTTTAAAGAAAAGAATTACCTAACTGACGCAAATAATTCAAATCTACTAAGCCTCTACTCTACGACGCACCGGCCGTGCACTTTATAGCTTCAAAGAAAACAGATCCGACTACTTTTTATCCCCACTCTTCTTCGTTTCGTCACAGTTCAGAGTCCAGTAATGTTTCACCGGGTTTTTTTTTACTTTTCCTTTCGCGGGGCAATGGTGTTTTCTTCGGTCGGTTTTGGCATCAGTAGGCATCAAGAGTGACACACGCTGAGATTCTCCTGCGCTCAAAAGAATGCAAGAATGCTGATAATTTACACGACGCCTGTCGTCCCGCTTGTGGTCAGCGCTGAGATACACTGTAGTCTCTGTACCGGTTTCGTGTTATCCGCCCTCCTTCTCTCTTTCTTCCTCTCTATACTCCTTGGTTTCATCACATACGCTTCTAGTGTTAGCTGATAGAATACGGAAACGGCGAATACGTCCAAACGCAAGTACAGAATAATTTCCTGACATTATACAACCACCAATAACTCCCGCCACGAACGAGCAAGGTGGATGGTGGATAGTTGTGCGCGATCATCAGTTGTAGATCCGGCAGGAATTGTGCGCAGGGCTTGTACAACTAGGCATTTCAAATCGATTTTCTCCGTCGGTCATCAGGTTTAGGGAACCGAAATTTAAACAGCATGTTAACAGTGCATCATTTGCATCTTGTTTTATGAGAGCTGCTCCAAGTTCGAAGTGCAATACGTAAAACCGTCTGTAAGGTGCAATTCGTTGCACGTACTTTTTTTAATCATTTTGTAACCATTTTAAAACTGATTTTTTTTAAATTTGGAAACCTTCGAATAGGTTTTGAAAAGAGCTAGGTATATTTAACCTAGGTAATTGAAACCGAAAACCGAATACAGTTGAAATGCAGAGTTGCCGACTGTTGCACTAAATGTTTGCAGCCTCTATAGTTCTGTTCACTAAATTGCTCCTATCCTAACTCCACCGAAAAGGAGAGGAGTACACTACTTTCTATTTCTTTTCTTTTCCAAGAGAGAACACGCTTACAGCGTAATTTCGTCGAAACAAAAAAAAAACAAACAAAAAAAGAAAACTAAACAGACAAATCCGTCGTAAACTAAACACCAAAATAACAAGGCTACAATGTGCGTTCTTTATCCAATTTTGTAATTACAGTAAATTCATCCTTTTTTTTTGTGGGTGCCTTTTCTTCGCCTATAGACGCGCCACGCGTGCGACACACGATGGAGAAAGTGGAAAAGCCGTCAGCCTCCTTTTCCGCATCCCCCTGAATCTTTTCACTTCGACCCGATTTTCCCAAAAGGATACCGGATCTAACGTTTGCCTTCTCCACTGCCTTCTTCTTGTTCTAGTGTTTTCCTTTTAGCTGTAGCTTCTTACTTACTATCGATAAACTACTCGCCTTTCGACACAAATGTTGCATCTTAAGAACGAATTTTCTCTAACAGTATATATTTTGTATGCGTGTGTGTGTGTGTGTGTGTGTGTCTGTTTGTGTGTTTCTCGGTATGTTCGTGTAGTTGTAGAAGAATCATTGAGAGGGTAAAAAAAACTCCAAACTTTTATTTCACGGGAAGTTTTTTTTTCCCTCCAGTACGATAAAGACTTTGATCTCGGCTTTAGTTTGTTTGTTGTTTTTTTTTTTTTGTCGCACACAGTGTTCTTCAGTGGTGCGTGTGGATAATGGAGTCTTGTGTGTTAAATTCGAATCATTACGTTTGCCATCTGTAGATTGGATGTATGCTTTTCTTCTATTTCAGTTCCGTTAGACTACATTAAATCTGTTTTTCTTTTAAATTCATATATCAGGTCGGTATTTCTGTTGCTTTCCCGGGGCAGAGCGTTGCGGAGTTGTTGTGTGTGTCTGCTTTTCTTCTTTTGTGTCTGTGTGGCCATTGCGCCAAAAATGTACGCGATAGACGAGACACAGCACAGTTTGGAACAGGGTGTACATATGTCTTATGAGATTACAAAGCAAATAAAAAAAAAAAGTGAAACATAAACGATAATCCAATGCTCAAAGGAGAACGTAAATGCGATGCCCTACTTATAGGGCCTCAATTGACATTCCTTAATTTCAGTGTCCCACTGTCCTTTCGAAAAGGGGAATAAGTTTCCTTTCTTTACTTCTTCTTTGCCTTCCGTTATGCGGGGAATTTCTCGAAGTTCCGTCCAGAAGGCATGCGACATCATAGCAAATATGAAGGTGGTAGAGTGATAAGAGGAGTCCCCAGGAGTTGTTTCTGCCCCGGTTTTGGAATGATAATTATCGGACGAGAAGCGCGCACACACACAACACACACACAACGGTTAGTTTAGAGAGCTATCCGTAAATGACTGAGACTGAGGAGTAAGAGGCGGGTCGGGGAGGAGGGGGGGGGGGGGTGGATCTTCAGAATGATCTAAAAGGACCCGACTGCCCACTGATAATCACCAAAGAACGTTCAGCTTTAGTTGGTGGAGGAGAAGGGATCAACGAAAATAACAAAAAATAAAGAAAACCGTCTCAACTCGGCCTATTTGCTCGTCCGTCCGCAGCGGTCACTTCTTGAGACGAAAAAGGAATTACATGTAATATGTACAATTTGAGGGGAGGGGGCGAGGGGTGGGGGAGAGAGGGGTTCCCCTAACTAAAACTGCGCTGCGAGCGTGACGAAACGAACGGATGAAGGAAGCGGATTGAACGACCGACTGGAAATGGTGGCGGATTACCTCCGATTTGTTTTGGTCGGGAGGCCGAAAACTGTGTTGCTTCTGTTCGCTGCTCATCAGTTTGTTGTCGTTGTCGGATAAAAACGAGTCAAATACTGAGCCAACGATGAGCGATGACGTCGAAACGAACGAAAGGAAGCCGCCAGCAACATGCGTGCGCCGGGACGAGAAGAATAAATAACTTAAGTGTGGGATCGGTGGTGGTGGTGTTATGGGATGGGATGATCCCCAAACCGATGGTGAAGGGGTTGAATGGTTGAATGTGATCGTCCCCCGATTGAATGCGAGCGACTCGTTCAGGTCCCCGGGACTTCCTGGCGGGCAACAACAACAACAACAACAACAAACGAGATCACTAACACTAGCATGGCGTTAGTGGATCTCCGCCCGCGTCCCCCCCGCCGCACATCAGCCGATTCCGGTGGTTGACGGGGAAGAACAGCGTCCCCGGACCCTCGGAGTAGTGGTGCGGGCTCGGAATGGAACCTCCGTTGGACACCGCCGGCCCACCACCGCCGACGTTTAGCCGCACCACGGTGGTGTTGTTGCTGTGGATGTTGCTGTTGCTGTTGCCGCTGTTCGACAGGCAAGAGGAGGAGTTGTTGTTGGCCGTGGGCAACGTCGTGGAGGAAGGCAGCAGGATGCCATCGCTCCCCGCGCCGGATGATGGAGCCGCGGCAGCTGCACTGGCTGCCGCTGCCGCAGCCATGAACGCGGCCGGAAAACCGACCCGAGGCATATGCAGATAGTTGTCATCGCCGATCGGCGCCTGCCGGCTACCGTAGCGGAGGTCACGCACCAGCGTCGACTTGTACTTCCGGTGGATGAGCTCCAGCCCGGTCGCAATCTCGTTCAGCTTCGTGATAGTCTTGCGGACGGCCGCCAGGTCTTCGCTGGCCGTCCCGTTGAGGTCCGGCGATAGCTCCTCCAGGCTGGAGTGGTGGGTGATGAGGAGCGAGTGGAGCCGCTGCAGGTCGCGTGCCGGATCGAGCGCGTTTGCGAGCTCCATCTGCATCGGATTGGACGACGATACGGGCGTGCAGCCTTGTGCGTACTGGTCGCCTTCATTGCAACTGAGAATAAAAAAAAGGACGAAGCAATTAGTTTATCATTCTCTCGCAAACACCTCTTTTAATGCACTTTAAAACTCACCAAGTCCATACATTGTTGATGTACGCCCGGGGGTGAAAGTTCACCAGGCGGGCCTTGTTGCTTTGGCAGATCTTACTCAGCAGATCGATCCACTCTTTCTCCTCCACACAGTTTGCCGTTTGTACATAGAGTGGCCGTTGGTCTTTTTTAATTATCTGCAATTGGAGGTGAAGAAATAGGAAAACTTACTTAACTTACTTTTGTTGCTCGAACCTTAGGCGGTGAAATATCTCGAAAATTTAGAAAAGATGATGTTTTTTGTTCCAACGTAAAATGGACAAAATGGCCGCGACCTCAAGCTGAAGTAAAACCAAAAGACAAAGTTTTTCTTTTTTTCTGTCATCACATGTATCGATTCGCATTATCCAAAAACCTACACTAGACAAAATTGATTTCTAATGGCTAAGCAGCTATGTTCTATGCTAAGCAGCTTGAACTATACAACCAAAATTAATACTTGAATTTGATTTGGTATCCGAATTCCGTTTTAAAATTGGTCTCTTATCTCTAGACAATCTCTTATCTACTACCCAAGAAGTTAACAAGAAAAGAAATAAAATAAAATAACGTTTGCACGAATTTGGTGTTCCTATAGAACTCTGCAGTGGACAAGCGATCCTAACAACTTGATGAACTTTTCGTGGACCAATTGGTTAAGCGAACTATTAAGTTCAGCACGCTTCCGTAGGACCAAGTGGACCACACGCCAAATCCGTGTCTGATATTTAAATTATTTAAGCATCTTTTGCCAGGTTTGATTGGAACTGCTAGACACATTCATTGGCAGAGCTTTCTTATCATATTTACTCAAAAAAAAAATTCTACACCCCTTTGCATCCCTCCTTCTTCTCAGCCTTTGGTATTGATTTAAACCATTTGGCGTGATTTAACATCCAAATTTTTTAAATCCTAATCAAAATAACCCCAGAGATCTTTTCGCTAGTATTAATAACCAATTTAAAAGAGCAAAAACTAGACCCGAATTCTCTTGCCAAGTTCCGGGAGGGTAAAGCGTCGCTCCAAAAGCAAAACCATTAGCATATTGGGCCGCTTTCAACTTTGGGTCTGTTCTATTATTTAATTTCGGACCAAATGTAGGCCAAAGGTATGACGCAAAAGGATTCGCCAGGGACATTGCTGCTGCTGCTGCTGCTGCTGCAACCTGCTGACCCGGGTGATTTGTATGCGCAGAAGCAGGATGTACCGGATGTGGATCCAACCCCCCTCCCTTCCGCTGCCTTTTGATAGTTCAGTGACCCAGTTACCTTTTTGGGGTTCGAAACGGCATGCAATGGAGTGAGCTCCATTTATAAGACAAATTAAGACAATGCATCGTTCGTGGGATGATTAAAATTCACTCGACAGCTCGCAAAAGTGGAGAACTAACACCGGCATCGACGGTGCATTCCTCTAATTGGCGTCATCCCTATCCCTGGCCAGCCCCGACATGATCCGTGTGAGTGCACAGCACGCCGGATGTGACCGGCATGTGGAACAAGTTTTGCGAATCAATCTCCGGTGCAAGCATTTGATGCACCACGAGGGTTGGACAGTTGCGGTTGTAGATTGTGCCTCGCATACGTTCGTCTCCCCCTTCCGGGGACGTTCTTGTGCTTCCTTCTATCGCTGGTCAATTTGCATTCATCATTGAAAGCGCCGCGCTACCACCAAAGCAAAAACGAGCTATTAAGTTGTGTTTCTCTGGCACACGCTTCCGTAGGACCAAGTGGACCACACGCCAAATCCGTGTCTGATATTTCATGCACGAATATTTATAGGCGGTTTCCTTGAAATCCGCGATCGATTCGTGCGAGGAGGATAAACAAACTTCCATTCTTAACAAGCCTTAACCGTTCGTGGATGGGTTTTCAGTAGCCTCTGTTCTGTTTTTGCGTTCGGTCACACAAGTCCGCAGGCTCATAACGCATGCATCCTTCATTGTCGCCTTTGAACGGGACGACCTCCTGGACCGGTTCGGTGAGGAATCAAATCCCATGAATGGATATCGGTTTTCTGCGCTGGACCAAACAAAACCGAACAAGGCGATGAACTCCGCACACGACTGAATGAATGAAGTCTCCTACCGAGTTTCCCATCTCCCTGCCCTTTCCCTGCTTTGCACCGTGCCAGAAAGAGATGGAAGTGTAGCACCGGAGGAAAATCGGTTTCATGAATGGGGAAACATTTTCCCACCACGACGGACCAAAGTGGAACGCCTGCGCGCTTTATCGCTTCTCGATGGTGTGTCGGTTTTTTTCTTCTCTTTTCGATCTTGGTGGATAGGGGCTGCTTAATCCAAGCCATTATGCCACCGTCGTCGTCGTCCTAAGGGGCCGCTGGAAGACAGGTCTTTCTGGGGGAGAGCGAGAGAAGGTGAACGACAGAATGACCCTCCACCGCCGTCGCTTACAACGACGAGGGGGTTTTCGTCGGCCTACCTCCCAGAGAGACACACGCAAGATATGTTGCGATGGAACAACACGCGGTGGAAAATAAAAGGGAAACTATGCTGCTATGAACCCTCTCCTCAAGCCCTTCTTTCTCACCCGGTGACAATGTGTCTGTTTGGTTTTTTTTTTCATTCTTCCTGGAGCAATTTTCCTTCTCCCCCCGATGTTTCATTCATTCAATTGTTTTCACAAACCATTGTTGGTGGCTGGCTGGCTGGCTGGCCGGACGCCGCTTCATTAGAACACGCGGGCCCGTCTTCCACCTACCTCCTCCTTTCGAGAGGCGCACATTTAATGTTCGCATGTTTCCCTTTCGCTCCGTTCATACCATATCTATGCTTGCCGTAGCTTCATTATTTCCATTCATCTTCATTCCTATGCGCGGCACACAATGTGGGCCACGGCACAATGTGCGCGGTGGAAGAGAGGTGGAAAAGGGGGGAGAGGGTGGTGTGGGGTGGCTATGTCAGGGCGGTGGAGACATGATTTGTGCATTTTTCTTTTTTACTTCACGTTTTCCCACAATTAAGCTGATTTTCTCCCGCCAACCGACAGCTGCGCAAATGGGTGGGCTTTCTTTGCTGCCTTTGCGGCTCGCCTCGAAACAACACGACAAAGAGTTTCTTTAGCAACACACTAGGCAAACGCAGCAGCCCCTTTTCCCGCCTCGGTTCATGAGAAAAAGGAATTGAAGGGTTTTGAGGGGAGCCTCCCGGAGAGGGAAGGCGCACTGTTCGCTTTTCCAGCAGGAAAGCAAGAAATGGACATCGCATAACACAAAGTCCACAAATTGGCCCATTGCCCCAATGCTTCACTACGGGCGCACAGAGCATCGGAACATGTGCGTGATCATGTGCGCATTCGCAGAATCTTCTTCGTAGAGGCAATTGCAATTATTTCGACCATTATTTAAATTCGACTATTCTCAGCAGCACGTATGTCACGCGTTCTGCAAAAGCAGTTTATCTTCAGTGATATTTCCTCAAAAAAAAAAAAATAATAAAGCAGTGGGAGAGGTAATGGCTTTTGGTGGACCCTATTTTACAGGGTAAGGAGCAAAAACAGGAAACTACCTACGCCTACAAACACATGATAATATTTCCTTTAGCAGTCCACACATCTGATGAGGTTTCACTATGCAGGTTAAAGCAAAAGAAATGTGATTTTATCGAAGCTTTGAACCATGCAGACATACAATCATTTAACATACTAGTACATGATTAATTTGTTGGGTGTTGTCTGTACACCATCATTGTTTTGACCAGTTCTGAACGTGGAATCTAAATTCAAAATTGGGCATAAACATCTATTGACGCATAATACTACTGGCAAGGGTGCGTTTTGATCCCTTAGATTGAAATTAAACTCCCAAAAAAGTGATTTAAAAATCTACATATTGCAGTGAATAAAAAGTGTATTTCATCTCGCAACGATTGGATTGAATGGGAAACCCTTCCTCACCAAAATACATGACCGAAACCGTTGGGCAATTAATAACAGAAGGCACACATACCAAAATCATATCCCAACGGTACCAATTTCAATGGAACAATAGAAAAGTCGCGAGATAGCTGCGATCGGCCCCCCATCGGCTACCATAATACCGTACGCACCTGAAAGATATTCTGCATCTTGAAGCTCCGTTCGTTGAGCCGCTCGACGGCCAATATCTCAGCCAGCGGTATATCACAGATGGGTCGTTTTCCCTTGCCCTTCGCGTAGCTCAGCGATTGCGTCGTCAGCCGGAAGTAGCGCTGCTTCAGGCTTCGCCGACCGAACCGTCTGCGTCCTTGGGCACGTTTCGTCATCATCCTGCAGCGCGGGGAGAGAGAGAGAGAGAGGGAGGGGACGAAAGCAAATAGAAGAAAATTGCATTAGTTACTTGCGACAATCTGCGACGCTTACGGTGGGGAGAAGCTGCGGGAAGGTGGTTAAGTGCTGCTGATCAACACTAGCAACAGTACAGTAGGGATGCAAGAACAGTTGCGTTCATTGTTTCTACTTGCAATGCAAAGGCGGGCGCACGCTCGCAACTCAACAAAACAAAACCATGACGAGAAAACAGAACAATACGAAAGCAACAAAAAAAAAAAAACACCCACTAATCGGCAGGGTAGCAACATTCTGTTGTGTGAGTCTGGGGGTGGTTTCTCCCATCATGCAAAGAGGATAATTGCCATCGACTAATGTTGGAAACGAAGAAAAATACAACAAAGGGTGTATAAGCGCGGCTGTATCTGTGGAATTGTGTAATGGGAAGCCTTCGGGTGGGGGTGGTGTGTGGATGGTTTACAGGAACATCGAAACACGACTACAATCGCTCGGCAGTCGCCTGGAATCCTGTCTTCCATCGGTCACATATGGTTGGGCAAGAACAATGCGCCGGAACTGGCAAAGTAGTTTTGGAAGACGAGAGCAGTTGTCTGTTCTTTCTGTGCGTTCCGATTATTTTAAAGAATAAAATGAAACAAAAGGAAGCCGCTGGAGCAGAAGTGCCATTAGCGAAAATGGCACGCGAAGCTTTAGATGAAAATAAAAACTGGATACCTAACATCTGCAATCTGCACCGGGAAAGGAATCACGCATACGGAAGCGGAGAAACAAACGAGAGAAACACAAGAGCCTATGAAATTGCAAACCAAACCAGATCCTGCCGGACACTTGCCAATTGGAAGGGCTCAGTTCAACCAAAAACAGAAGAAACCAAACGGAAAGAACAAACGAAAACGAAAAGCCAACACAGAGCTAGGAGTTGCAGAAACTTACCATTCTCTTCGGGAAAAGATCAGATCGTACGTAATAGTAATCCCATCAAATAGTATGATAGTAGTAGTTTGTATGTGGAAACACCACAGCCATACACCAACACACACACGGTCGTGCACGCCCGGATGTGGTTATCGATCGATTCGGAAATTGTCGGGAAGTGAAAATTGTGAAACACGATAAGAATGGTGGTTGATTTTGTTGTTGCATTTTTCGACCGACCAACCGATGGGAGGAATTTGGTTTTGCGTGCACAACGATGTGGCGACGGTGGCGGTGGTGTCGAAAGAAGATGGCAGAAGAAAAAATAGAAGAGAAAATACAGAGATACATAAACGATAGGAGGTGGCGAAAGACGAATGGTGAGAAATTCACTGGAGGAGCGCGATGGGAGGAGGGGGGTTTGTTGGAAGGATTCCTGGTCGAATTACTCGTTACAAACGAATTTGGAATAGCATGGATCCACACATAGGTCGAAGGACGACGTTGACACGATGGAATGGGACGGACATGTACATCACAGCACATCACAGAGCAAACATGGGAGGCGACCATCGGAAGGGACCATCGGAAGGGACCATCATTGCACTAGGAGACCCCGAGAGGGTGTACACAGTACAAACTAATCGTAGCGTTAGTGAGCGCTCGGCCGGGACGCACGCTTACCCTTCCTTTAGCACCACCGGTTCCAGCATGCTCGACTGCCCATCGGTGCCGACGGTCGCACCCACGGTCGAGATCACCTCGAGGAAGTGCTTGATCGCCTCGACGTGCTGCTCCGTGCAGAACTTTTTGTACAGCTGCTCGGTGTACTTCTCCTTGCACGGCTGCTGCGCCGACCGGGAGCTCACCAGATTGCCCAACGATTGAATCGTTTTCGAGATCAGTGTCAGCGTGCGCGTCGTTTGTTCATCCTGCGAAAACAGACGGAAAGAGCGGCAGAAAGAAAGAGAGAGAGACAATGATGAGGTGATGAAAAGTCGCAAACGGAAATCGCCTCTTATCTATCAGCGACCGGCGGTTAACGATTCGCGTTCGCTGCTCGGTGCTCGTGCCCCCGCCACACGCGGCTTGGCGGTGGTTTCATTCATAACCACAAAACGGGCGCGCTTGTGTCCTGGGGTTTTAGCGGCGCCTTATCGGAGCGTAAAACGAAGATGATGTAGCGTCAATGAATGGAGCGAGCCAGCTTGCGCGGACTCAATCGGGCGACGCGAGTCGGCGATAAGATAAGCGGACCTCGCACGTTAATCCCTTCCTTCCGACGAGCGAAAAGTCCCAAAATAGCTCCAGGAAGGGGGAGATTTGTCGACACGTTTATCGTGCGACCTCCGAACGGCAGACTGGTTCTATTTCTATCGATTTCAAACCAGACCCACATTCATTTATTCTTATCACTTTTTTTACAGTCCCGCTCGGACAGGAAATGCACCACCTGGGGCACAACAGCAGCAGAAGCAGCAACGCATGACATGACGGTCAACGTTGGATGAATTGTACCCGCACGACTTACCACCGGTTCCGTCGTGAGATCGAACAGCTTCGGGCCGAGGATGGCCGGTGCGAAGAAGCGCAGAAAGATGAATCCGGATACGACCGAGTAGCGGACCTCCTTGTTCTGCGGGAAGTACTTGGCCGCGCACTCGCGCAGATTGTGGAAGATTTCGCACAGGATCGGCGGACACTTGACCGCACTCTTCGTGATCGCCTCGAACACCTTGCCGACGTAGTCCTGCAGGTTGTGCAGGTTGCCCTCGATGGCGCCGACGTCCTTCACGCGCGTCGGGTCGATTTCGCATGGCTTCTTCTCGGCGAAGATCTCCTCCACGATCGGGCGCAGCGTAGCGTGCAGGTAGTGAAGCCCGGACAGCCGCATCGCCTCGTCCATCATTTTCGAGACGAGCGTGTTCCCCCGGAAGATGGTGGTCGGATCGGTGAGCTTGGAGATCTCGTGCTCGGCCAGCGCCTTGATCACGCCCGCGATCTCGCTCGTGTGCGTGAACAGGCGAACCAGCGGCTGCGCGACCTCCGTCTTGTTCTGCACCACCTCGCCGAGAATGTAGACGGCGCTGGCCGTGATCGGCTTCTGTTGGATCGTCTTGATCAGCACGTTGTACAGGTGGTCGTAGTTGGCCAGCGGGAACACGTGATCGGAGGTGTAGTTCAGCTTGAGGCGCAGCGAGCCGAGCGAGTTATCGCACGACAGGCGCGTCCCGGGAGGAGTCGCGCAGGTGCGCATCGGCCGCGACTGGCTCGTTCGCGGCTGCAGGAAGTACCAGGCGCTCGGCTGCACCGCCGCCTGCTGCTGCTTCCCCCGCAGCGGCAGCCGTATCTCGCCGAGGAACACGTCGTCCCCCATGCCCGGGCTGGAGTGCTTGAAGCTGATCACGACCTCGCACAGATCGGCGCCCCCGAGCGGCATCACCGTGTACATGTTGTTGCTGTCGCTCTTCGACAGGTCGCTCCCGCACGCATCGATGCACAGCTCGAAGCTGAACGTCTCGTCGAACGACGGGTGGATCGTCTTCTTGCGCGGCTTCGTGCGCTTTGTGATCGTCTTCTTGTTCGAGTAGTGCGCCACCACGATCGCGTACGGATCGCACAGGCCGTTCTTGCGCGCGAGATCCACGCACTCTGTCAGCTTGATCGTGACGCGGCTGCTGCCGCCCGCCGTCCCGCTTCCTTGCACCAACATTTCCCCATTATTGCCTCCCCCGTTGCCGTACGTGAGGTTCGAGTCGAACACCTTCCGCAGCGGTGTCAACTGCAGCGTGCCGCCAACGCCTCCGCCGCCTCCACCTCCTACACCACCAGCACCAACTCCACTATCAATGCCGCCACCACCGCTTCCCTTGGTGGGATAAATTAATTTTAGGTTTGTACTATTAATCGAGCAGTTCAGCTGCATCGCCATGATGGCCGAGCTGTTGGCGATCGTCGTGGCCGGCGACACCACGTGGTGGTACGAGAGGATTTCGGCGTTGTTCTCCTTCGACTCGCCGCCCACCGGGTTGGCCGCTCCGTGCAAACGGTGCAGCTGATGGTGGTGGTGCTGGTTGAGATGGTTTTGGTGTTCAAGCTGCTGCTGCTGGGGCGACGGTTGATGTTGCAGCTTGGCGGCCGGCTGGAACAGGTACCGATAGTCTCCAAACTCGCCCGTATGCTGCTGGTGCTGCTGCACCGAGTGGTGCTTCAGTCGGCCACCGCCATCGTCGTCGATCGTGATTAGCAGGTGGGCCATGCCCTGCACCTCCGAGTCCTCGTCGACCGGGCGCAAGGGGAACCAGTGGTCCTTGTGGTTGTACTGGTGCAGGTCCTCGCGCCGAATCGCGATCTTGCCGTACGGTTTGTCCTGCTTCAAGTGCCGGTCGCGGTCCCACACGTATACCGACAGATAGCGGAAGGGGCGCGGGATCTCGAACTGGTACTCCTCGCCGAAGAACGGCGACAGCGTCCGCTCGATCGTGGGCGTCCGGCAGATTTCCTCCTGGTCGAGCGCGATCGTGCAGTACACGTCGCGGTTCTCTTTCGATGACGCCGTTCCGCCATTGCTGCTGCGACCGACGAGACTTTTCGCTTCCCCTGCAACGATGGCGATTGGGAGAGGGAGAAAAAAGCACGTTAACCAGGATGCCAAATTTGAAGCAGCTGTACCGGTTTTTTTAGAACAAGATATCTATAAGATTGTTAATAGAGCAATTATGTAGATCATTTAGAAGTTAATCCACCTGGATGAAGTACATTTTTTTCCACAACTTCATACTTGTTTGTTGTCTCAAGCATCGACAATCATTTAATCCGATCATTTAATACGAGCTATATAGATTGATTTTTCACTAGAAATACGCGTATGAACTATGCACAATGGAGCTAGGCAACTTTGGCCAAAAGAGATTATAAGATATGGTTTATGGTCTGACAATATGCGATAGTTTGTAAAAATCGACTTTAAGTTCTTTTGTAGATTAATTTTACATCTAGACCGTGAGTTCCATTCAATTAAACTTGTAAATTAACAAATGAAATCTTGATTTTACCTACAATTCCTAAGCCCTTTAACGGACAAAATCAATCAACAAATCCCTCATACATTGCATCACTACAAATCCCATCGGACAAAGCGCAAACTATAGTTAACAATCGATTAAAAGCTAGCTTGACATTCGCCGCCAACGTTCCGCTCCAAGACGGCTGTTCTTTTCACATGCCCCACACGTATGAACCACCAACATCACGACTTCCCGGGGGCCAGCAGTGTATGAATCAGACACATTCGTTTCCCTTCCGTTCCTTCCCGATGGAACCCCGATAAAACCCTCCGTTCGCCAAGACTTTGAAATGACATTGCTTCCGAAGGTTGTTCAGCCAGCGATGGAAAGCCATGCCGTCGGCCATCCGGAACGCGATGCTTCGTACGGAAGGAGGACCGGCGCAGGAGGCCGGGTCTCGTTTTGCGGATATGGGAAATTGATAAGCCCAACACGCCGCGGTCGCAAAACACGCGCTGATGGCTCCGGTAGACCCGCAGGCGACAAACATCTGACTGACGCCCGCGGTCGTGCTCATGTGATGTCATTTCCATGCAGGAGTTAGAAGAAAAAATCCATCTTTATCCGTGTGTTTGTGTGTTTGTGCATTAGTATAGCTGAAAAAAAAAATTGGAACAAACGACTGGCGGTTTCCAATTCCACCCTATCCCTCGCATGTGTGTCGGTTTCTTATTCGATTGCCACCCCATTTCCGCCACGAATGAATCACTAGCAGCACGATGTGAAGAACTGTGCCTGTGGTGTGAGGGTAACGTCTACGTGGATCGTGGATGAAGCCGGGGAATCCGTGGAGGAGGGTTTCATTTTCAACAAAACCTTGAAACCGCGCTAACATTTGCCCCCCACCCCCCACCTTTCGGAGACGCGCTCTAGCAAAAAAACAAAACAAAAATGGCATCAGTAAGTAATAGCAGTAGCAGTCAACCACCACCACCAGTCCTTGCCTGGCTTGACTGAGGGTGTGTGTGCTAATTTATTGCTGATAAAAATCAGCTCTCGTTCGATCGGAGCCACTTCTTCATCCGGCTGGCGCACGGCTGCCGGAGGATTGGAGTAAATATTATTGAAAAGTGAACGACGTTCTCTCGCCCGCGCCCGACGTTGAGTTATGAATGAATTTATACGTCGTTGACGGCGTCGTCGTCGTCGTTGGCGAACGATCCAGTCTGCGCATGTCTAGAACGTGGGTGTATGTTCGTGTCGCCGGTCCAAACGAGCCCTAGAAGCGCCCGCATCATTCACCTGCCCTCATCCCGTCCCACTAGCCAACGAAGGCAGTGTGGCCAAATGGGCAAGTGGCGTGACAAATTGCGCCAAATGGCCATCCTTCCCGGTAGGCAAATTGAGGGAACACGGTAACCACCTCTGGGAACGTCGGTGTATCTACATACGGTGGCAGTTGACAATAATTGACAAGAAATGAAGCCATCGGAGCGAATGGCCATCGTTTAGCAACCGGAGCGACATTCTCCTGCTCCACCCTTCAGGGATGGGGTGGCATTTTTCCACGTTCACCCTCCCTCGTGTCTTGGCAGGAGCACCGGTGGCATGTGGCGTTGGGGGGTGCTTCATTCTCCATTCAGCTGTCAATATTAATTTCCATTCATAACGAGCCGCCCACGTCGGTGGTTTTCGATCGATTTCGGCCGATGAAAAGGCCCGATCAGAAGCACACACAGTCGTCGTCGTCGTGGTCGGTGGTATTACAAAATCGATAGCTACTTCGCCGAACAAAAGATTCACAGGCCAAAGCAGATGTTGTGTGAGAAAGAGAGAGTTTTCCCTCCCTACCGTGGCGGCAACGTCGGTAGTAGTATAGCCTTTCCCTCGCCTAGCTGTTATAACTTTCCAACATGTGTGGTAGTAGGTTTGGCAGTAGAAGATGATACCTTCAGTTTGCCGGCGGGAAGGTCGCCGCATAACTACCTGGCCCCAAAAGGTTCAAGGACAACGGGACCCGCATGGAATGCATTTGAAAATGGATACCGCAGCTTTCTTCCCAAGCTGTAGTTTCGGTGGGCTTGTGTACGTGGGGAAAACCTAAACAGATACAAATGTTAGCGCCGATAAGCGTTGCGTACAGTTGCCGGGCAAAAGAGTGATCTTTCCCAGGAAGCTTAGCGAGTGACAAAAACCAAAACAAAGTTAATACGATCACGTACCATTCAGCTGAAATGGAACGGTTTGTGTCTTCATTACAGTAGACTCCTGATTAACCTCACTCTATCTGGCAACAGTGGATAAGCCAGTTTCGCGGATAAATCGCAACAAAATATTTGAAATGAGCAAAAATACTATTAAAATAAAGGTATTCACAGTAAGAAAGATTTAAAAATATATCTATATGTTTAAAATAGTATAGCATATTTAAAATAGGACTATTTCATTTATTTTGCCCACATTTTTTTTGCTCCAGCTATTGAATAAGTCCTTCAAATTGTGTCCAGACCTTATTTAACTGCTATGAAGCATCTTCTTCCACTTGCTTTCTAATATTTCCTAATTAGTAAAATGTGGAAACCCTAGCATCTTTGAGATTTCGTAACATTCGCTAGATTACTAGCTGAAGCTTCTTAATTCTGCTCTGCAGACTTTTCTGACCTGCTATCCAGATATACTCCAGCCTTTCCGGGATGGTTTCCGCTGGGACAACATCATGTTCCACGGCCACGCGATGTTGCTGTGTTTGTGGCAAGTGAGCCCGTAGGACGCGTGGAAAGTCGATGGCCATTCGAACGACGCCGTGACCTTGTGCGCCCAAGTTGTCGTAGCCGTTGATTGCGCAAAGACCAAAGACCGTCGGTGCGCAAAAGGAGCAGCAGATGAACAATATACGAGAGTCCCGAACGGGGAAAGAAATGAATGCTTCTCCGCCTTTGACGAGGCAGCAGGAAATGGAAGCAACGGAAACGTGCCTCAACAGCACATAAATCACCGCGTGTGTTGATCCGGCGGATAGCTTCGGATCGCGTTCCAATCGTCGTTCGACTCGAATGTCCAAACACATTCCACAGCGCACCTCTGCCGGGCCATCGAGGCCTTGTTCGCCTCATTGCGAAACGACGTGTGGATATGGCCAAAAGCAGAACCTCACCACACCATGGAGATGAAGTCGGAAAGGGCGAACGTGTGTGTGTGTCCGCTGGTAGCCGTTCCTGCCGACGCTTTCCGCGGGAGAACAACAACACTTCGGCACTTGAAATCGAATCCAAATAAACTTCACTCGAGGGCAAATGGGAAAAAAGTGCTGCTTCTCCCCGCTGGGCTGCCTCCATCCAGCTCCTTGCGCGGCACGTTCTAGCGACGACTTATGGCGGTGTTGGCGTATTTTTAAACACCCATTTCAAGCGCCTGCCTCAACACACACACAGCCGGCAGCTTCAGGCCGTTTGCTGAATGAAACGCATTAGCAGATACGCGACGGACGCCTAACCCCCTCGAACAAGCTTATTTCAATATACACCCCCCACCAGTCTCCATCCCTTCTGGGCACCTTTGAACTGCTCCGTCTCCTTCGGTTCGTTAATGGTGCTCCAGTTAACGCCGGGTTCCGATGCCGGGAGAAACGAGCGAAAAGAGTCAACAGAGTGGCCGACGAGCACACACATCTTGCCGGCGCTTATAGTGTCCCTGCCCCCTTAACGACACCCTGTGTCCCTTAAGTACCAACAACCAAGAAGCAGGAACCTCGGCTCCATCCGGAGGCTTATCGGGGGCCGGAAGTGATGAATTACTCCGTTCCAAGACTCCCGCCACCTCCAGCGTTTTACGAACACACACTCCCGCAGGCGCACACGTATGGGAGCACTCGGAGATAGAGCAGTGAGCCAAAGCAATCGCAATACTCCCGGCAGAGCGCGGCGCATGATGCAACCGAGCAGGGATTTCAAGCTTGCGCATCGAGCGGCGCATCGATTGTTGGGGTGGTCAGAGATAGTGTTACATCCTTTCGGTTGATCGCGTTTCTACCGGTCAGTTTGCTAATGGCAAGAGAGAAGCGCGAAGGAACCAGTTACGTTCCAGATGGAATAGCTGGGTATCCCTTACAGCATAAGAGACAAACTAAAAACGTCGCTTAAATTAAATACTAGAATGATGTATGTGCTTTCATTTCAATCCAACGATCGGTTATCACACGAATCAGAAAAAAACTTATTATAGATTTTATTATTCCACATTAAATCGACCATATCAGGGTGACCCTCAGGCTCAAGAACGGATGCGCTAGTACTGTCTTCCGTTGGCGCTACGCAGATAAGATTAGTGAACCATTAATCGCTTTATTTATAGGCCGACCCGTAATTCCTCTTCTTCTTTCATGTAGGGCTTGGATCTTGACGTGAGTCACCACTCAGGCGACGAGTTTGGTGCGTTGACAAATTAGGCAACTGGTGTAGGTTTTACTTCTTTTAAACGGTCTTCAATCTTTACCATCTTTTTTGTTATTTTGTGCTTCACAATATTATTTTGAACAATCTTAGCACAACATATTATACTTTCTTGTACAATTGAGCTTCCGCAATGAACAAGTTAGCAAAAACCTGACTCAAAACCTGATCACATCGATCGTCACCTGCCAATTCGACGGGAAATGCTGTCCACCCCGTTGCCGGAAGTGGAACGTTTTTAGCGCAGCAAATCTCACGCTCGCAGGCGTCAGCAAAAACCTAGACCGAAACCGAAACAACAACAGAAAAAACCTCGAACCAACGGAACCACCGTACATCGGCAGGTTTCGATGAGCTAATCGGCAGCGGCGAACCGCAGAATGTGTGACACACTAGGGGGAAGGAAAGGAAATCGAGGAAAAGAATAACCTACGCAAAGCGATAGATGGATACCGTAAGAACCGCCGTCCGGCCCATCCAAGAGGATCGGGTGTTCATTAAGGAATATTTGAAGGAACGGAGGAACCGGGCAGTTGTAAACAACGGGGCCAGAGCAAAAGCAGTACAGTAATGCCGGCTCCAACCGACAGCAATGCCTGCCAGAAGGAAATGCTGCCGATGGTGTATTAAGTTACAACGACGAAGACTTTTGTTGGCTTGCTTGTTGGATGGTGGGTTGATGTTTTTTCCCCCCTTACAATTCTATGTGACTCGTTTTTCCTTTAGTTCGCCTTTCCTTTTCTCACTCTGCATCCCACTTTTTATTTCACGCTGGTTGCTCGAGAAGCCCAGGAAGGTTCCTTTCCGGATGGTCGGTTTCGGTTGGTTAGGCGACAGTCGAGGGACAGAGGAACGCCGAAACGACACGAAAGCGTTACACACAACGTGAAGGGACGAAACGATGCAGGAAACGGAAGAACGAAATGAACACAGAAAAAAAGGTTCCGGTTGAATAAGCTACACCATATGTGAGTCATTAAACTAGCAAACGCCATGCTGTACAACAAATATTGTCAAAGAGCTGTATTCGAGGTCGGGAAGGGAAGCTGTTAAATGCAACATAAAGTAAAGAAAGATTCCACAATTAACTCGACCAGCGACAGCAAAAAATTGTCATCTTCAAATAAAAAATAATCATAGACCAACGAATGAATCACAAAAAACTGACTGCCATTATCAATGATAAGAGTTAACAAACCGCATGTTGACCCACCAACAATATTCATTTAAGGTAGAGGCAACAAAATCCGTTCCGGAAAACCAACACTAAGTTCCATGAATGCAGATTATAAATATTTCCAAAAAATCTAAAACCCTCGAACACAAGAACCAATAGAGAACGGATTAAAACCACCGAAACTATCGTACCCATTTCCCTGCGCTTAACGTTGGTCCCCACAATTGGGAGCGCGGGGAGATTCCCATTAGACCAAATTAATCAAACGGACTAAACAGCATAGTGAAAGATTGATTTCATTGGCCTTCGACTTGAAAGTGGACAAAAAGCTATACGCCCAACCCCTGGGGCCACTACAGGTTATCACCAAGCCATTACTCCTATCAGGGAACCCAAAACATTAAATGGACACTCAACAATTATGGAATGGAGACCACATGTGTCCTGGCTGTATTTGATTGATTAAAAAGCACCCGTTTTTTGGACATAGGACACGCAACTCCCAGCGCAACTAGCGCTCCCAAACTACTCTCTTTGGTTACACTATCGGTGTAACATGTTTTCAGAGACGTTTTTTACACATGAATTGCTTTCATGAACTCATGATTATGTACATAAAGATGGCGTCTGACTGAATGTTGAAACACAAATTGAGTCTATTAGTCTAATGTTTTGATAGCGAATTTTTTGACGGCGAACGTGTTTTTAAACAGCTGGACATTCAAACATAAATACGAACAAGGAAAAGTATATAAAAGGAATAGGAAGGAAAACGGTAGCAAGTAACAAACATATTGTCTTCATTATCAATCCGCTGGTTTCCCAGCAATGTTGCACAGGTTCAAATAAATGTTCATCTACATAAAAACCGTACCAAGTAATCGCGCGCGTGCATAGTAAGCAATTGTATACTGTTTAAAACCATAAACTCCCATTTTAAAACTATAAACCACCCATTAGAACGACACGGTCGTCCCTTCTGGCGGCACGTTCGTTCACGCCGTTGATAGCGACAAATGGATGAACAATTATCATGTTGACACCACCGTCCTGGTTCCCTGCTTCCACCTTCACCTTCCCGGGAAGATGGGCATCCTTCCTTCCGCAAGGCTGCAATCGCCCCAAAACGTGACCAATCGAACAGATGACGACGACGACGACGACGGCGCATCGACACTGCGATCCTCACTCACGCTCGTTGCTCTTTCTCTCTGATAAAGTTGACCTCCGTGCTGCTGCTGCCCTGACTCAGTGTGTGTGTCCAATCCGTCGTCGTCTCGAGGATGATCAAAGGCATCAGGGGAGGGGAGACGCCAGAAGGAGCGAAATAGAAGAAGCGAGGGTTTCACTCATCGTGCCATCGTGCGCCGTCGCCCAGACAGTATAAAAGATAGAGTAATTTCCTGACCGATAAGTGTGGCGCGAGTAGGATTCCAGCCCACGTTTGCATCACACCATGCCGCTTCCGGTCCGGGTAGGGGAGGCGAGTATGTCATCGTGAGAGGCGACCGGATCCCAGCACCCGGCGCTATTTCTACTCTTCCTCGAGTGTTTTCGTAGCCCGTCCGCTAGGTTTGCAGTGGTTCGAGCCCGTTGACGACCGGAAATGACACTCTGTCTACTTAACCTTAAAACAAAAAGAAAAAGACGAAACACCGGCCGGGACGTACCGGAATCCCACCCCACCACCACCCAGAATGCTTCTGACGGACCGGTCGGAGATGGGATATCAAATACTCGAGAAGCTCACACGAAGTCGGCTAAAACACGAGAGGGTTTTTTCGCTTCTTCAAGGAGCTCCAGGCGAGTCACGTTTCCGGTGCGGCTATCGTCGGGGGCAGAAATGCAATCCTGTTGCTGTGCATTTCCTACGCAACGAAACGGTGATCGCTAGGGAAGGAGCATCCAACAACGAATCAAGAAGAATCTGGACCTCGAAGACACGAAACAGAAGCTCCACTTGAAGTGACAGTAAACAAATGAATGATTCTGTAGCACCACTTTAGGTTCCAAACAATGGCAAGTGTGACCGACAAGGTATATAGTAAAGCGAGAAAAACGCGGGAGATGGCACGACATTCATTTAGCAATCTCCGGAATTTCCCCGGTCGCTCCCAAGCCTGGCGTCGTGAATGGCTGCTAATGCCGCAACTAGTCCAAGGAAGGGGGAAACTACTTCTACCACGACTGAAATGTAACCAACCGCAAGCTGGCTCCACAGTGACTTCCCATAGATCCAGATCGGAACGCTTTCGTAATTCATTCACGAAAGTAAAACCTGGCTGGTGGCCGTTGAGTAATCGCTTCCTTTTCAGCCACTTCCGCTGGCCACGCATTTTCATTTCTTTTTCGTTGGGGTATTTTTTTTTTTTGCGTCATAAAAGATCAGTTCCATCGATTGAACGTTTGGCAAAGACCACGCGCGGAGAGATCGTTGCAAAATGCTGGCCGTGTGTCTCGCTCAATGGGGGCGTTTGTTGGAACGAGTTGAACAACGGCGTACGTGAAACTGGCCGGGGCAACATAAAAAAATCCAATCATCTCTCCTAATGCCACCACACGCGACACCCCGTGTGGGTTGCCGACATTGGCGCGCGGGGTTAGTTTTGGAAGGCGATTGTCACCTCCGCACTTCAATTAACCGTTACGACACTCCAGCCCACAGTGAGGCATCGTCGTCGTCGTCGTCGTCGTCGTCGTCGTCGTCGTCGGGGCGAATTGAAGTTTCGAAGTAAATGCGGATATTAAACGCGGGTATCATCCTCCGCAGCAGGCCACTTGGACGTCGCCAATATCGATCAGAGGGGATCAATCGACGGCTGGCACCTCGGAATGTTCGTTGGGCGACATCTTGTGAAGCCATCTTGTGCCTCCCGCCGGAGAAAGCGTGCCATCGTTGGTGGAGGCGGAATGCATGCGTAAGACCAGCCGCCAAACCAGGTAAGATTGAAAAGGGCCGAGGGAGACATTCATCCGCGCTGCTGGGACGCGGAAAGAAACAGTCCCAAAAGACCCTCCCGGGCATGTACTCCATCGAAATACCCCTCGTGGGTCGGTGTCGTCGCGCAATCTCGCAACCGGCGAAATCTTGTCGTATCGAAAGACGGAGCCTGCTGCAGCTGTCAGCCAGTCAGCCACGATGATGATGATGAAAATCGATGGTTTAAAAACTTTCGAAAAATTGAAAGTTTCGTCTGCGGGCGCCCGGTTCGTCGTGGGATGAACCTCTGGTGGTGGTGCGGAGCCTTGCATCCGAGTGGTAACCGCAGACTTCGATCGTTTACAACCCACGACGACCGCTTCGTATCGGGTGCAGCTCTGATGCTTTTGACCAGGCAGTTAGGCGTTAGACCACCCTACGTTGCAAATGGGAGTAGCCTCACGAAACCGTGTAGCACAGCCAAAAACGTCGTCTGATAAGTCCGCAGGAAGACCACTAAAGCAACCACTTGTTGGTTAAATTCGAATACACCTATAAGCATAATCTCATACCATGTCAACGCGACGTGCTCAACTGTGAGCGGGCCAGAAAAGTTTCCTACTTGTTCAAGAGTTGCTTGAATTGATGTTGCTTTTGGCCGATGATGAACAAATGAGGTAACATTTCGGAAAGAGCTTAATTACTGACAAAAGTTTGTGATGAATGAAATAAAGACATTCAAATAAGACGTTCAGGATGTCAAAATTATTGTCCAGCATCACTTAGCTGTTAGTCCAACCGATTCTGTGGACTTTTTCATGCATTCCGTAGACACCGTGGGGCGTTCAGGGAACTTAGCATCACTTCGCTGGCTCTATTTATTAGTTGATGTTTTAACCGACCATCTGGATGAGTATGTCGTGTATTATTTTACACACTGCGGATTGTTTCATGCTGAATACAACCCAGCCTTGGCGACGCACAGGCATGTGCTGGCGGCTGATCGTTATACTACGCTTAAACTGCGCACAGATCATCACGCCTTCACTCATTTTCACGCAACCATCGCTCGCACGTTTGGCATAGATTAGTTTCCCACGTGCGTCAGCCAAAGCCAAGTACGACACGCCAACGTCCCAGCAGCTCCACCGCTGATTGCCATTTGCAAGTCAATGGCGTACCGTTCTCGCACTTCCAACGGAAGGGTTCGCGTTCCTGCGTCCCCAATCAGACCACAAGAACCCGATCGTGTGGCTGCAGCCTTTCGGAAGGAAGTCGCCTAGGAAGGAAAAGCTAGCCTGGCTGTTGCAACGAACGCGCATTTGCGGCTATCATAATCGATCCTACGCAGCTTTCTGAACGGGTGAAATCTCGACTACCAACCGCCACACCGGTTTCTCCACCCAACTGCTTTGCGAGTGTGCTAATTAACCCATTCAAGGTAAGGCACGCATTTCAGGTTCGAGGTTCGGCATGCCGGTCCGGTAAATGTGGTCGGGGTAGCCTCCGGGCAACTGTCGGGGCGGGAGATGCTGCTCTGGCGGATTCAGGTCAGCGGGTACTGGTACGGCTGCTTTGCTACTACTGCCGCTCCCGCTATTGACCACATCGGATATGGACGGAGGCAATCGGTACCGAGATCGCGTTATTCGGCGCAGACTCTCTCAATCGTCTAGTTTTAGGACGCTGTAAGGCGCAGCAATAAAACACTGGAAAGTACAGTAAAACGTTCAGTGAACAGTAAAATACAGTCAGTCGCCCAGGTTCAGTTACTTGGCCCCTTACCTTGGAGTGTCGAACGGCTAATGACTAAAAAATGTAATGTTGCAACCGTACCTCCGAACGCCTGCCATCCAAAAACGGCCCAAAAATGTACAAGCCTCCGAGAGACGCCTTCGGTGCTCCATAAACGGAAGCCCGAAGGTTTTAGCAAAAACATAATGTGACTCACTTTTTTTCGGTTGATTTCTTGGCTGGTTACACTTCTTTTTACCCCTTCCGCAGCACCATCTTAGAAGCAATGATCGAGAAATGAGCACATTAATCTGTGCTGAATGCAAATAGACAGCAGTCATGCCCCTCACAGCCAAAGGAACGGAATCAATCGTCACCCGATGCCGATGATGTTGACGCGTCTCTCGGGCTGCTTATTCTTCTTTTGCCTCGGTGGCGCCTTTCAAGATGATGATTCTTTGAAACCCGCGCGACAAATGGGATCGATGCAACGCGCGCCCCTTTGTTCCTCGGTTGGCGCGATCGCGTGATCGAAGCTTACTCCGGATAAATATTAGCGGCCCGCGCGCCAGGGCGGAGATTGGCATCATAAATTCAATGATGAATCACCGGTGGATTCCCTACATGGCGGTCTCGGCCGTATCCGTTGTTGCGTTTGGCTCGGGAGGGGATCTGGCCGAGCTCTCCGACGGAAGGCGGACGGGGTTGCGTTTGGCGCTAATCGGCGTTGGCGGCATTGGCCTTTGGGTGAGTCAGTTTTTTTTTTGTCTCTTCCCGCTTGTTCATAATTCTGCCGCACCATACTCGGACGAACAGACAAAAAACTGTGAAAGAGGCTAGCACAATCGGGAGGTGGAGAGCGTGCGGAAAATTCGCACAATTTCTGCAGTGAGATTCCTTCATGACGCCGAACATGGTGTGGATCATTTCTTGCAAGCAGAATGGCTAATAACTGTTTCCTGTCGTTCATTTTGCCTCCTATTCTATTGTGCTATGCTGGATTCGGTTGAAGTGTTAATGGAAAGTGTATTTTTCAGTAATGTTCAGATAAAACGTCCTGCGGGGTACGAGGATGATATTTATGAGACTACAAGATTGATTGAGGATAACCTTATTGAAACCTTATACCATAGAATTCCCCATCTGATTTCTTTTTAACAATCTTCTCTGCAGTTTTAGGTTCATATTTTAAAATCGCAAAACACAGGTTATGTTCTACCTATTCCGTCTAAAGTATGAACAATTTTGTTTTCTGATGACATTACGCCCTCGGTGTCAATTGTATAAGCTAGCCAAAAGGCATTGAGGGCGAGGGACGTTCCCCTGCGAAGAAATTGAGCCAAGCGCATCCCCCAGCGCCACCGAATGCTAATGAGTGATTTGTCATTTCGATGCACTTCTTGTGCGGCCAGATTTCACTTGAATTCTTTACGGCAAACTTCTGACGTCAGCCGGAGGGAATGGTGGCGGTAGGTAGGTGTTGCGAATCGGCGTCGTTCATCAACGTCAATTAACATCTCCATCTCGGGCCGTAATTTGCCACTTTCTATTTCATTCGACTTAATTACTAAGCCTTTGCTCGAACCGGCCACGGCGCTTTGTATGCTGATCTCGGTGCCAATGCACGATTCATTTGCCAACAAACGAAATGGAAGGGAAAAAAACCCCCCAGCCTGACTGACCGCCGGCTGGACTTGGTGGTTGAAAAACAAAAACCCATTGCGGCATAATGCACTTTCCGATGCGGAGGGGAGGGAGATGCAAGGCTGTGTGGTTACGGGAAATCCTAGCCAAATGCAACGCGGAGAAATCATCACCCGTCCGGTGCGATGCCATGTAATTATATCCTCGGTCATTGTGATGAGCACTTTCCTTCACAATTTTCTCGCCACGGGGGATTCGTAATTTTTCGGCCCGAAGCAAGCTGCCTGAAAGGGGTGGACGGGGAGGGGGCGGGGGGGAGGAGAGAGAGAGACGTGGTCCCTACCGGTAGGCGGCAAGTTTCTCCACGCTTGCAGCTTCAACCTTCCGGTGCGGCGAAAAAGAAAATTTGGACCCGCGGGGAAAACGAACTCCACCGTAGCTCGGGGACGCATCATATTTGTCACTTTTCTCACTTTCCATAGTTTCCCCCGCATCAATGCAGGGACGTCGCGCCCGACGGTGGGAAGAGTGTTTCTTATGCCTTTGTTCGCTCGCCTCCAGGTTTCCATATTTCACATAGTTCAGTGGGGAATGAATGATAAAAAATGCCTCCGCAAAAGTCACCTAGCGAGTAGGGAAAAAAAAGGAAAACCAGCAAGAGTTTCCTTCCACTGCCTCCTCCTCCCTCGTTCGTTACCCGCACCGATGGCCCTGTGAGAACCGTTCTCTGGGAATTGGTTCCAAAAAGGCTGTCCACGATTGTGCATTGTGCTTTGTGGACGATCCACAGCCTGACGTGCGGGGGATAGGGTTTTCATCCCCGCCAGGAGAAAGTGAAGCATTTTTATGTGCAAGGTAAACACAACGCTCGTTGCTAAACTTGAAGCATTAGCAGGCCAACTTTCGAAGCAAGCCATGAACAAGTCGAAGAAAGACAAAGCCCGAAAGTGAGAGCCTTCTCTGCCGCTGAGGAGATGCTCCGTGGTCGCATGTAATCACAGCCGCAATAACCTGGTCCTGGAGTCCTGAGAACGAGCCAGCAATTGAGCGACAAACGAGTTTCCGCTTCCTGTCGTTCAGGGGCTTTCAGCTGTCCTTCGGGACGACGCTTCCCACGGTTATTCGAGCCGGAAATCGGGACACTCGTACCACCTGCTCGCAGTACGTCGGCGGGCGGTTCATGGTTTGTCCCTTGCGTTCTGCGGTTTCCTTTTTCCTGCCCCCCCGTCCTCCGTCGGAAGCGGTGCACGTAAACCCATGCACCGGAGTACGCAAGCGTTCCGGGGCAATGTGAATGTCTCAACCAGACGCCATTCATCGGTCTGCTGGTTTCGCGCGGGTTGCTTTTCACAATCCACATCCACACTCGACCTACGCAAAACACATAGCAACCACTGCTGCCATTTTCATCTCACGACTGCTGCACATATTACTACTATTCACTTTTATCATCCAGATTTTCTGGAGTATTTTGTCCAAGTGATGCCTCAAGGACCTCTTGAGTTTTTAAATAATTTAATTTAATAATTTAATGATTTTAATTTGTGATTTACTTTGCAATAATTTCGTTCGGCACTGGCGATTGTGGGTTGAATTTTGCAACCTATTTCAGCTTCAATTTAGTTCACGCGAGACAAAAAGAACTTTGATAGCTATTTAATGGTTTCATTTAAAGTCTTTCGCATTTGTTTTCATTTATGAAAACATTTTACCATGTGAGACGAACTATCATATTGCTTTTCCACATACTTCTGCTAGTAATGTCACACAAATTAGGTTGTTGCCTACATGCTCTTGTACATCAAGTGGACGGAGTTTAGTAACAAGATATTTTGTCCTGTACTGACATTCGCAATCTCAGTTCCAGAGAGCTCGGGAGGAGCAGTTCAACATCGCGGCAACTACGGAAACCAGGTTTCCGCCGTGATCGACCCCACACACCTCCGCACCCGCACACCGTTCCATTGCATTGGAGTTCAGCTATTTGCTACCCACACGATTCGTACATACACACACGCACACACACACACAAACACATGGAAAAACGAGGCGAAACGGGAAACACACACCAACTGCGAATGGTGCTACCTTCCATTCAACTCCGATTGCATGGTCCATCAGTTCGTTTCATGTACCGTTTGAACCGACGATTCCAAGATATTTTGTTCGTAATCGAGGCGCCTGGCGAAGATCTGCTGTTGAATTACACACTGCCGATCATGATGGTTCTCTGCTCTGCACTATTTCGTACTTTTACCGAATTCCACCAAAAACCTCAACCGTCCATCCAGGCCCTTGTAAACGCACTCTCGGTCGCATTGCACCCTTATATCCGCAGTTGAAACATGATTTTGCAACAGCCTTTTGGCAGCATTACGTTCCGCTGCTTCACGCAGTAACAATATCCGAACGTTATGCCTTTATCCCCGGTCAACGGAACTGATTTTCCATCGGTGTGAATTTATCCTACACATTAAAAAAAACCAACGGATTCATTCAACCTTTCTTGGTCGCGCACACACCACGGTTGATCGTCACGGAACACGGTGAAATATTCTCACCAAACACCACCACCCATCGTAACATTCAGAGGAAACTTTTTTGGAGCACACGCTCGAAGGACCAGCGAACATACTGGAGCACACCGCACTTACCTATTTTGATCTTCAGTTGCTCCTCGACGCGAACTTTACGTGTGTCGTCAGCCATATTGAATCCATAACTATGTACTTCGAATGGCTAGTCGAACAGCGAGTAGGCGCTGCCTCTGTTTGAGCTTGTTGTGTTGCTGGGTTTTTTTTCCGCCTAAAATTTTCTTCCTATTTTCAACTGTTTTTAGTCACTCCTTAGTTGGTCGCTGTGGAGACGCACTGCGCTGCTTGTGGCTGCGGCTGGGGCCGTTGTGTTGCTGCTACTCCTCGAAGGTGTACTCCTACCAACTGGCACACGTCGCCCGTTGGCTCGCACGTTCGAGGCAGCAGAAACCGTAACTTGTCGACCAAGTGGTGTGCACCGTGCTGCTGCTGTTTGTCTCGCTGGCGTTGACGATTGTCCCCCGGTAAGGGTGTGTGAGTGAACGAACCGTTGCCCGTTCCAGAAGAAATCGGACCTACACCGCGCGCGCACACGCATACACACACTAACGCCACATCCGCTCCCGTTCCGTGAAGCCCAATGTGCACACCACACCACGCACACACGCGCACGTGCGCGCTCGAACGCACACTCGATCTCTTCACTCCGCCGGCTTATGGCGCATGCTGTTTCACCGCTCGCGCGAAATTCATTCAACTTCCATTCGCACCACTACTGCACACGTTCCACGATACTGGTCACTCCAGCGCACTGCCACCGCTCGCGCTTCCACTGTTTCCTTCCCCCCGCGCACCCAGCACCGTGCTTTTGATTCATAAAAACCACCAGTCTGCACGCACCAACACTAAAGCGATTGCCCTAAACCGCGTGAGCGGGCGGGCGTATCACACTTTCACTTCTCCCCCACGAAACACTGTCTTCTGGGGCTCGTGTACGTACGTAGCAACCGCACCGTTTTAATTTTCTGTTTACTGACTCAAAAAAAAAGAAAAGATTGTCTAGCACAAAGCGACAAGCCAGAGGAAAAAGAATCAATGCGAACAATTACTGCTGCTCCCAACTGCTATTGAATGAATGGTCGGGACGGAACGCACACCAAGCATCCGCACGCTTCCGCAGCACTTTGCAACTGGCTTAGCTGGACACAACAAATCTCGCACCACACCGACTTCCGACGGATTTTTCATTCGTGTGCTCGCTCGAGCGCTATCCTTCTCCCTCACTTTCTATCCCGCTCGCACTCGCATGCCGTCGCGCTCTTTAAGTTGCCCACCGCTCGCGAGAGCAGTGTGTTGGGATGCGCATACTGGGATGTCAAAAAGAGCTGATCATCCATACGCATCGTAAATGGAAACATGAAATTTTTTAATCATTTATTTTCAAATTAACGATTGGAAGTCGAATCAATCTTGGATTGTATACGACAGTATTACGCGCTAAAATGTAAGAGATCGGTACATGATTTTTAAATTAAAATGCAAAAGGCCCGAACCGAGCGTCGGCTTTTAATTTGTGAGCATACGAGAGAGCAGTATATTGCCGACCGTTCTGGCTGCAGCGGGATTTGTTTCGTTCTGTTTATGCCGAACGTCACAATGTGCTCGGGCTTGCTCTGGACCTGAGGCCGCGCGGTGTGCGAGCATCCCGTAGCAGATTTCCGCTTCGCGCAACCCGTCAGAAGCAACACACACACACACGAGCGAGCGCAGACAGCGTGAAGCAGCGCCGCTTTATACTCCCACAGTATGCGTGAATGAGGGGTACAGTTTGTGCGTCGCCTGCTGTTCGTCTTCCGAGAGGATGTGTCAAAATTTATGATGTTTTCATCCTGCAACCGGACCCAAATAGTCGAACGCATCGCAAACCGTGCATCGACACTCACACCAGCTTTCATCGTTGGCTCACTAATGGTTCCTTTGTGCAACACCGCGCCGCGGTCTACCGTTTCGAGGGAAATGTGGCCCGGATCAGTGAAACGTTTGTACGCCAGCCATCTCCAACATTCCTTCCGATTGCTTAAAACTGGCCGCGTTTGGTTGCGCCGTCACAGGCCGAAAAGCCGCACGGGGAAAAGAAACGAAACACATTAACACACCTGATAAACAAAAAAAACCAGAAGCCATTTAAATCGACGTCATAGCGTCGCGAAGATAGCAGGAAGAAAAGTGAAACATGGGGGGAAAAAAATAAATAAAATAAACAAAAACAAAGACCCTGCTGATACAATCTACCCTTGTCCAGCGGTTGTCCACCGTCGTCTTCCATCTCGCTCGCTGCGATAATTTTGTAAAATCAACATAAACTTTCGTTCTACGAAGGTCAGCGTCTTGAGCGACACGAAGAGGGAGAAAGAGCGGGAATGGACGGGGGGGGGGGGGGAGGGGGAGATGGGAATGTGGGATGGATGTCAAAATTCCGACAAAAAAGGAAAAAAAAAAACCTTGATACGGAATGGTTTCGTGGTATTAAAATGTTATCGCAAACTGATGTCTGAATACGTCTTCATCTTGCACAACCCCTATCCTTGATGAGCGTAGCAGTATGGGTGCGAAGTGCGAATCGGACTCAACGTTGTACTGCTGTGGGTTTACCTCTAAACGCAACGCCGGGTTCAAGGGTACCAGGGTACTCGTCCATCCTTTAGTATTGTAGTCCATCCTTTTCTTTGAAAACTCAATGTCTTAAATAGGTTAAACTAAAAATCGCATCGACTTTCGCGGAAGATTTAAACCCTTGATACCACCTGACCTCACGTCGGGTTTTTGCAGACCTTGAGCCGCCGACCTGACGACGTGACTAACGGAACGAATGCAATCGTTGGCCAAGCGGCTTAATCAGCAGTGTTAGTGCAAAAATGGAATGAAAGAAAAAAAAACAAATCTTTTCGTTTACAACACACTTGCAGTTGCGATTGTGTAAGGAAAGGGCAAATATACGGCTCTCGCTCCTCTTCGTTTTTGCTTTCTCTATCTGTCCCTTGCGTTTCCTTATCCTGTTGCTTTCTCGCACAAACGCTTCCGGTGCCGGAAAGCGACAAATGCACCAACACGCTTCGCTTTCCCACACACGTGTTGCGCTCCTAACTCCAGCAACCAGTCGTGGGCAGGTGCGTTGTCATTCGATTTATTTTATTTCCCGTGCAATGCAACTAATTTGGTCAAACCTACGCAACCTACGCCGAAAACATATCTACTAAACAAGATGGCTGTACCATTATTCAACCGTGCGTAAAGTGTATTCCAGGTGGGTTATAATGGTCGAAGAAAATCCAGCAATCACAGCAATCGTACAAACGACTTCTCGCAGCACTCTTTTCCGCTTAGAGCGCGGTGTGTTTGCGTTTTCTTTTCACCTTTTTTCCCCGCGCGGCCTACTATGCGGTCCCACGAAGAAATCAAACTAAAAGAAGCAGAAAAAAACGCAGCCAGTTGCATATACGCACGTCGCGTTCGTTTGTGTCCCAGTTATCTCTCCTTTCGTCCGGCTGCTTTTTTATTCCCCTGCTCCTACATACGGGACATGCATCTTTGATGGTTCGCTCGTTCGTTCGTTCGTACGTTTTTTTTATTCTCCTGCCGAAGGGTATACATGGGGTAGAGCTCTCTACTTCCGGGCCAACGGATACTGGTGAACCACTTTTTCTTGTGTCATTCCCAACGGATTTCCCACGCTCGCTCGCATGCGTGCGTGCGTGCGTCCGGGTGTACGTGCGTGCGTGTGTGCGTGCGTGCATTACTGGTGCACCGCGACGTCGACGGTGGAACGGAATTTAAACAAGCTCCCCCGCGCATGGCCAGCACTCTCCCGCAGCGCGCCTACGACCCTGGGCTAGACGGGAGGATTGGAGGAAATCATCGGCCACCAATCGCACCGATCGCCGGAACCGTCCCCTAGGACGAAATGGGCATGCAACGGTACGGTTTCACGGCACCAAGCGCAAACATGGCAGTGGCGGCAGCAGCTGTCACTTTGTCTGTCTCCTGCCTGAACTTCCTGCCCCGGCCGTTCGCTAGCGCAACCGAAAGGGAAGAGATAGAGACGACATACACAGGCGACGAGATAGGGCAGCGAAAAAAAAGGACCAAAACCCTTCTTTAACGAGGCAAACTGAGCAGCCAAAGATGGATACACTCTCAGCTCGATCAGGTTTTCCGGTTCGTGATCGTCGGCCGGAGAGGAACCGAACTCGAACGAGATCCGATTGCCGACCGTTCCGCTACATCTGTCGGGAAATGTGAAAAAGTTCCACTAAATCAATTCTTGTGTGGCCTTAAAAAATTAAAAACGATATGCCAGCATTTTTTTATCTGTTTAAAACAAATGTTACTCTTGTAAAATCCCAGAGACTCCCTGAAAACAGTAGAAAAAATCGATGGGAACAAATATGGTTCCACTGTTATGCTCCTGCCACATTTGTTCCATGGCGAGAATGTTAAAGCAAAAGAAACGAAAAAGCTAAGTTCGAGCAAGTTTTCTTACCTATCTTTGTACTGCAGTTATTCAAAAGATACTATTTTCGACACCCTGGCATAGCAACTAACACACTATAGTCAGTCGTGTCTGCTTGGTAATTGTTTAAATTTTAAAATAATTCATCCATTTGACCAAACAGCATTTGCAAGTAAACATCTAAGGGTGTAAGGAAAATACCCATTTTATTTGAACTTCATGGAAGTTGTCCAATTGACTACAAACATTTCATCCACAAGATGGAACATTTTTACTTATAGATTCCAACAAAAATCATCAAATACCTTTCCATGCACCGACGGTTAAACACACGCAGCTCGCTCGGTGCAGCAAGACATTGACAGAAACGCATTTCTCATCTGCAGTTTATTGCAACACGAGCTGCAACAACAGCCCAACAACCGAGCTCGCATAAACTCCCACACGGCATTACATTGTTAAAAAGCGAGAAAGAAAAAAAAACATCTGAAAAGCTGTCCAAAGAAGCTGACGATGGAAAACAATCGCTTCAAACAGACGGAAAAGAAGAAGAAAAAAAAGAGTAAAAGGGGAGGAAAAACTAGTAATACAAATAACGCCAAACGCGATTGAAGGCAACGATCATTATGCTGAGCATTTGCAAAACACACAAAACAAAGAAAATGAAGCAATCAACATAGCCGCCATCGCACCGCGAAGGAATTCAGCAACGGCGGCTCTACAACAAGTGTGTTCGAACAAAAAATGAAACTATTTTCTGTGCAAGCAGCTCGGCAGAGGGGAGGGGGGGGGGGGATGGGTGTCAGGGAGGGTGGCCTCTTCTTTCACCTTGGATGCAAAGCCATCGGCATCGCGTGGATCGACCAATTTTTGCCTCCCCCACCCAAGGGGATTTTCGCATCACGGATTCGGAGGCCACGGACGGGATTGATCGCCATTTTCAAGAAGAAGTCTTTTACGTAGAGCCCAAGTCCGTTCGCTCAAGGGTTCGTTTGGTTGGCAAGACGCTGTGGAGTCGAAGGTCTTTCGACGCCCCCCGAGTAGGACTGCTTGTGGGGCGGTGGGTGATAGGAAATAGATGTTAAATCGCACCGGAAGCGGGTAATGTCTTGCTCCCCGCGATTCATGTGGGTGACTACGTAGCCGGGTTGAAAGAATCCTCCTTGCATTGCTGTTTGAGGTAGTAAGAGAAACAAGGACAGTCTTTCTTGGTGGTTTTTGCACAACGAAAAAAGAATCGCTAACCGAACTGACCTGCCCGTCATTACAGAAGCGTGTCAGATTTCATTCCTTTTGGGGATACGTTCTAGAATATGTATACGGGTGTGTGTATTTCCCCGCAATACAATGGAGTCGATCTTGGTATTTTGAAGAACTCTGGGGATGGTGAAAGAGTGTTGGCTGGTGGTGAGAAGAACGGTAAGTGATCTCCAGCCAGGGGCTCCTGCAAATGTTCTACCCTTCCTGCTGACCTGCAGCTGCTTCCGATCGGAGCCCTCTTATCGAAGCCCTTGTTCCGAACTTCCGCACTATATCCGGCCATTCCTCGTCTCCGTTTTAACCGGCTTTTCGTTTCTGGCTTTCCGCTGACTACATCCGTGCCAATGGGGGCCACTGTCCACCCCGGGCCTGCGGACCCTCGATGGATGACAAAACCCTGCCATCTTCGGGTTTTCCCTAGAAGGCCAATGATAAATGTCCAACCAACTTTGCCGGGGAACAACTGCTTGCAGGCCCGACCGACATTATTGTGGCCGGTGGCTTCCATGCGCCTGTTGCCCGCACTTCCGGTTGCCGGCAGGTTTTCCGATAGTCTGTGCTGTTGCTATTTGTTCATTGCGCTACTCTTCCGGTGGGCTTGACGCGGCAGTTGCGCCAATGAAAGCAGCCAAATGCCACCGCTGAGTCCGCCGGTTGATATCTTCGGTTGGCTGAGTACCTGGTCGATATTTTTTACAACATAGAATAGAAATGTGTAGTGCAATTATCACACCCCATTATTGTTCCCGAGCGGGTGGGGAGCATGAGTGAGAATGAAGCATAATGCAGGCGGGGAGGCAGTTGTTTATCCGTTTCCTGTGTTTTATTAGATGGATGTAAAACCAGTTAGAAGAGTGTGGTCGTTAAACAGGTATGGAGTTTGGTTTAGTTTTCCCTGACGTAATGTTTGTTGTTGTTGCTAAAATTGAAAACCCATTTCACGATATGAAATCGAGCAATTCGTTTCTTCGCCCCGTTTGTTTGATGCAGGCCTTTTGCAAATGTAACCACCGAGCGTAACGCAGGTTCGTCGAACTAAGCGGTTTCGCTCACTGCACATTTTTTCATACATATGTTTCCCTAATTTAGTTTTGACGACTGTTGCTACTGACCAAAAAGGGTAACGCTGTTTGTACTTTATGCCACCTTCTTGCCTCACGATTCGAAATTCACGATCAAAAGAATTTTACAAACTTATTTTACGAACAGCTCAACGGAAGCGGTATTTATAACACAAACCCTTTATTTCACGTGTAAACCGGAACAAATCGTGGGACATATCGTTTTGAACTGGGACATTTCATTTCGGAAGGAGCTACCGTTCAATTTAAGCGATAAAAAATTCGACAAAACGATAAAAAATTCGCCATTCAAATCCCGGATCGTTCCTTGAAATACACCAACTCCTATCGCTAGTTCCATCGGTTCCAATTTGCACACAAGTTGTAAACAAAGTTGCACTTTAATTCTCACAGATGGCGCTAAATCCAAAGTACCAGATTAACGGAAATTCAATATTCAAATTAGCCACCAGAAATTTGGTGTTTCCTCTCGAACCTCTCTCTTCCTTTTTTGAATGCGGAAATATTTTGGTTATTTTTAAACGACAGTTTTCTTTCGTTGTTTCAAAGGAACTATAACAAATGGTAGGTTCTTTTTGATTTATTGGCACAGCTCCGTTTGTTGATTTTATCAGCAACATACACGGCGACCCTTTTCTTGTGCCATATAATTTAGGTTGTTTACTTAGAGCTGCTGCTTTTTACACAAACCATAAAACGGCGTACACCAAATAGATAAATGCACGGGAGGTGCACCGATGCCAACGCCTCTATAACTAAACCCTCAGCGTTTTCCACCGTGGCGCACCATTGCAGATACTCAACGATTGTACCATCCGTACCCTGACGCTCGCAGTCTATTTCCATGTCTTGTTTCTGGACTCCGCGACCACAAATGGTGTATGCCATTTTCATTAATGCTATAAATAAAATCACATAAACCATTGATCTGCACTTTACACATCGATACGGTACGGCTCAGACGGTGGCTAACACACCGAGTGTGTTCGTCTTGAACGAGGATCTATAGAGCTACACGTAAGCTAAACTAACAGCTGTCTAGCCTAGAGAATGATGTCATAGTGCGGTACTGGATGAAGGTTTCATTTTACACCTTTGTGCTCCTTAGACACAAATTGTAAATTGTGTGTCCATCTTTTCTGTACGCCTTAGTCTAAAGGTGTTTAAGGGGCAAACGTATCCCACTTCTTTCTAATGCCTTCCTAGTATAGTTTGGCTACATGTCCAATATGTCGCAGCCCTGACAGCCGTTTCCTAAACTTTACCTAGTTAAAATACTTTCTTTGTGTATTGACTAGAAAAATTGGCTAGAACATTATGGGCACCACAACCCATGATGCACTGATGGAGGGAGATAGAGAGAGGAAAAGAGTGCAAGCAAGAGAGAGAGAATGAGAATGGGTTCTGTGAGCGGTTCATAGCCCTGTCTGGTGGGATTTGGCTTCCTGGTGCAGCTGCCGGAAGGATGGAATATGTGGTCGTTCTCCAAAGCCACCGGTAGGCATCGGCGATCCCGATGGCGAGGAAGCGGACGGGTACTGCAAAAGATGACCCAGGGTCAATACGCTATATAGCCTTAAGTGGTATAATACACTAATCTTACCTTCTTCATCGTGTAGCTACGGCCACGGACACGAGTTGTATTCCGGCGAACCGGATTGTTACACGGCGCTCTCTGATTCAATCTCACTGAGCTGAATGTGCTTCCCCGTCGCCCGAATCGGGTTCTCGGAGACGGCGTTGCGGTTGCTGCAGGGCATAAAATGGGCACATTAGTTAACGTGCAGAGTAAAGAATGAGGTGTTCTAATGCTTCTTCAAAATCTGCATTCAGGTCATCAGAAACTTGTGTTCGGAAAACAACAGGCAATGTTGACGATATGGTTTGGGAGGTCGGACACACTTATAAAATGTACGAGCAAGTTTAACATTCATGCGACGTTTTTAACAGACTGGAGCGTTAGACAGGCTGCTCAGTTAGAAGGATTAGGGCGCAACGTGATAATTAGATATTGGAACACACAATCACAAACAAACGGCACGGTGTGGTGCCACACACAAAATACTGTTACTTGATTAGTAGCAAAGAGGTATGCAATGGCTTTTGGTATTCTTGTACAAGATTGGGGGTTGGAGGAAACGACGGAGAAGGTTGATAGTTGGTAAGTTTTTCTTCCTGGGCAAGGACATGGGGCAAACCAGCACAGCATAGCAGCAGCAGTAGTAGTTGAGTTACATACGGAGGCAGTAGACGCATCTTATTGACGGTCAAGTTTTTCGCCCGACTCCAGCCGCACTTTTCGGCTTCGGTGCAGAGGTAAGACCATTGGCGCAACAGAATTGGCGCGAGTCGTTGATGAGGGTGGCGATGAATGCACAAACCCCACACAGTATATGGACCAACATTCAAACGAGCAACAGTGCGAGATAGATGGAAACGATAAAACGAGAAAGAGAAAAGTAGTTAGAGATACACGCAAGTCGCAGAAAGAGAACCGATGGAAGAAGAAGAAGCTCGACGTTTACAAAGGGCGGTGGAACAGAGTGAAGTACATGTATTTTTAGTGGCCATCAGGAAAGGATGAGTAGCGAGTAAAACTATAAACATTTCAACATCCAGGCAGCGAGGCACATTCATCGTTGAATTTGTAACTGACGCTATCCCGCTAGTTTCTTGGATCACGTCAGCGCGCCAAGACTCGCGAATAACAAAGTAATTAATCTGCTAAAGGCCAATGTAATGGCTACAACCACCAGCACATAGAGTGATACATTATTTGCACGCGATATTTGTGAACAGTTCCGAAATTGAAGACGGTTGCGAAAATGGAAAAAAGACGCCACAAACGAATGCTTGTACGGAGAACATCGTGAGAGTTGGTACACAGCATTTGAAGTAACAAAACGGCGACGGGAAGGGGCAAGTTCGCATATTGTGGGACACTCACGAGTCGTGTTCAGGTTGCTCCGTTTGGAGGCCTGCATCATGCCGAAGACGACGGCGGCCAGCGAACTGTGCTGCGACGTTTGCCGCTGCAGGGAGGGCGTCTGTGCCTGCGGAACACCGGCCGGTACCAGGGCAGGGGATGTTAATTGACTGACCGATACGTTCTTGCCCAGCACCCAGTACGTCAGCATTAGTCCCTTTCCTTTGACGTTCACTTCTCCTCGTTGCTGAAAGCGGAAGGAAGTGATTGAATAATAGAAGAGGTCGCGATCAGAGATGCTCCACTCACGACGCAGGTGTATCCTTTGGTCTGCAACAGGGCGGCCGTGTAGTCAGGCACCTGAACCTTCCAATTCTCGCCGGTGGAGTCCATGCGGGACGCCACATTGACCGTGTTGCCCCAGATGTCGTAGACGGGCTTCCGGGCGCCAATGACGCCACTCACCAGCGGTCCACTGCTGATGCCAACGCGCAACTGAAACGTGTTGAACGCATCCTTGTTCACCTCCTGCAGCTTCTGGCGCATAGCCAGCGCGAACTCGACCAAATCGCAAACCGCTTCCTCGTCCTTCGCGTCCACGCAGGTCTTCTTGAAAGAAACACACAAAACAAACTGCATTGGTATCAATTCGAACAAGATCCTAGCCTGTGCATGTCTGGCCGTGGCAGGACTTACCTTCGTCATGGAGCACAAGTTTGACGCGGCCATGTAGGTCGCGCCGACGGTTTTGATTTTCTCTACCTTCTCGAACCGCTCCTCCTCCAGCAGCGAGTCAAAGTCGGAGATGATCTCGTTGAGGATGCGAATGCACGCCTTCCCGTTCTCGATGTCCTCCGAGTAGAAGTCCTTGAAGTTCGGGATCGAGGCGAACATCACCCCGCACAGGTCGTGCATCTTCGCGTACAGCTCGTCGGCGCGCTCTTCCGAAAGGTAGTACGTGGCGACGTGATCCGGTAGGATGTTCTTGATGAGCAGATCGTTCAGGTGTCGGTTGGACTTCATGTTCAGCAGCTCCTTCTCGGCCTGCTCCTTCCAGATGAAGTCCAACCGTGAGGTTACCTCTACCAGCCGCGCGTGGTAGGTGACCATGGTGAGGAAGACGCCCAGCAGAATCATCATCTGCGCTGCCAGTGGCATCCCGCTGACCTGGATGTACTGCAGGTCGTACGAGTCGAACACGCGCTCGAACACGAGCAGTATCAGGAAGGAGTAGCACGCGACCATGGCGATGGCCATGAACGTTTTCACGAGATAGTACAACTTCAGGGCCGTCGCCAGAGAGATCAAGCACAGCACCCAGGTGAACACGACGTACTCCGGGTGCACGCAAGACGTTGTGGAGCTTGTGGGTTGCGCGTCGGACGTCTCAGTCGAAAGCAACTCCTCGTCGACGGTGGTGGACGGCTCGTCGACGGGCGTCTGGTTCGTGGTCGTATAGGGCAGCTCCAAGTCACGCCGCAGAAGTGCCATCGTGGTGAAGTTCGCACCGAGCAGCATGCTGCCCTGCTGCCAGTAGGCCAGCAGTGGACTCTCGGTGTTCAGGTCGCTGGACCCGGGAGCGACTTCCGCCTCCTCCAGGTCGCACATCATCAGCCCCATCGAGCTGGCGAACGACATCAGGATGATGGTGAGGCAGACGAACACTGTGCGCCGGCTGCGATCGTGCACCAGCGTCGAGGAGCTGCGCTGCAGGAACTTGGGCAGCCCGGAGAACTCTTCCGCCATCACCAGGATGCAGCCGACCGTCAGCAGGAAGGTGGTGATCGAGAGCGCCACGATCAGGATGGTGCAGCGCGGGATGATCACCGCCTGGCAGAGCACGATGAAGATCCACACGACGAACACACACAGCATGTTCGAGCGGAACATGTCCTCCCGCAGCTGGCAGAAGGTGCCCTCCTGCGACGAGTCCTTGAACTTGAGCGTCCACGTGTACAGGTACTCCTGGCGGATCTGCTTGTTCGAGTTGATCTGGATGTTCTGGTCGATGATCTCGTCCACCTCCTCCGTCGACGTCAGCGGGTCCTCCCGGTCGCTGTGCTTCTTGTCGCGCTTGAAGCTCTCCACCGCGTTCACCCCGCACCCGTTCAGGTTCTTGAACGGGATCTCCGGCGTCCAGTCGGTGGTCGTCTCGTCCTCATGGATCGTCGACTTGCTGCACCGCTTGCTGATATGGTTCTGGCTCTGTTGCTGGTTGTTGCTGTTGTTATTGTTGTTGTTGTTGTTGGTGCTATTGTTGTTGTTATTGCCGATCGGTTGGCCCATCGACGCTGGCGCAGTGGTCGAGGAGGTGGCCGTCGTGCCGGTCGTGTTGGTGCTGTTCGAGGTAACGCTCGGCGTTTTCGAGTCCTTCCGGAAGCGCAGGTCGCCCGACCCGCGGGCCACCGTCTCCTTCTCGAACTGGACCGTGCTCTGGCGGTCGAGGAGCCGCTTGCGGGGCCGCAGGGGCTCGGTGCGCTTGATGAGGAACGTCCGGATGTTCATCATCTTCAGGTGGCTGTCGCGGCTGCCCCCGTGCCCCGGCTCGACCTCGTACGTGTCGTTCAGACACTTGAGCGTCGCCTCGGAGATGTGCACCCGGCCCGGCACACCGCCCGACTCCATGTGGTTTGCGATGACGACGTCGTTCGACCACACGTCAAAGTGCCACTTCTTCTCGCCCAGCACGCCGCACATCACCGAGCCGCTGTGGATGCCGATGCGCATGTCCAGCTCGACCTGTGAGAACGGGGGTTTGGGGAGAGGGAGAGACGGAGGCGGAGCATGGCGACATAAATGCGCGCTGATTAGCATACCACACAGCAGTTTTGTCTAGGACGCGGACTCACGTTCGTCTGGCAGCGTACGTCCTTGATGGCCTTTATCATGTGCAAGCCCGTCTCGACGCTGCACACCGCGTGGTCCGGGCGGCTCTTCCAGCTCTGGCTGTCGAACATCGACACGCAGTAGTAGCAGTCACCGAGCAGCTTGATCCGCAAGCAGTGATTATCCTGGGAAAACGGAGAGGGAGGAGAAGATAATTCCTTCCATTCCAGCACTCACGCCGCTAATCCTACCTCGGCTATTTTGTCGAACCGCGCGAAGAGATCGTTCAGAATCTTCACCAGCTGCTGGGCGGAGGTTTTGCTGGCCAGCTCGGTGAACCCCTTGATGTCGGCGAACAGGATGCTCACGTTGTCCATGTGGTAGATGTACAGCTTCTTGAACTGCGTGTCGACCTGGGCCTGCTCGGGCGATTTGTACATCTCCTTCCGGATGTCATTGTTGACGAACATCGGTAAAACTGTGCCGAGGTGATAGGCGGGAACGAGTTTAATGATGCCGTTTTTATGCACATGGTCTCCAGTGGAGGGTCGTAGGAAAAGTCGTAATCATTGGGAAAAGTCAGGGGAAAGTTTTACACAACATTTACCCGCATTGTTTCAGATAGAGAATCGGAGGCACCTGTATCTCTTTTTTTCGACAGGCGTAATTATGCAAAACGGAAGCTCGAAACAGGAAACTAACGGTTTCATTCGAACGATACGGCGTGTGAGGCGTTGCGTGAGGGACCAAACAGGAATGCAAACTGTGCAGTAAAACTGTTGCTTTCCACAGTATGATTTTATTATCCGACTAACGATAACTCCATTGTGTTGTTCACACAATCCCCTGGTTAACTTTTCGGGACAATAAACTGAATTGACATGAACATTTTTATACCAGTAAATCCACACAAATGCGAAAAAGTTTAATTGGTTACCCGTCCATCACCGCTTCAAGCAACATACATTGTCGTCAGCGTTCTGATTCGGTAGCATTTCGAGTACGAATTGTTCAACAACACTCTCTGGAATATTTCCTTCCCCATCGTCCCCCGACGGGGGTCAATGCTAGCGTACCAGACGCACGAGAAAGTTCCGTTTAATTAAATTACTAACGAAAATTCGCTCAACCAAAACCCTATCGGGTATGGCTCCATTAATTTGATTTCCGATCACTAGAACAGGCAGCCCCTTCACAGGAGCACTTGTTTCGTTGCGAATTGGGGAACCCCCTTGCGGGGTTTAAGCGAAAAGGGGACGAAGCAAGTAAAAAAAAAAACGATCAAACATTCAAAGTAAAAGGCACGTTTCGGAAGGAGCAGGACACAGAGCAAATATCCTTTTGATCGATTTTTGTGCCAATCGGATGGAGTACGGTTCGGGAGAACGCAATCCACAAGGCTTCCACGGCCTGTCAAGAGGTCCACTTTCCATTCCCGGGTCAGTTGCTGGTGAGTTGGATCTTGAACGAATCGGCCCACGGATTACCCAGGGAAACGCGGTACTTACTTGAGTCGAGCAGACGCTGCGTACGCTGGTACTCCTTCTCCGACTCGCGCTTGTGCTCCATGGCTTTGTGCGTTTCGATGAAGGCCAACCGTTGCCCACGGTCGGTCAAGTATTTGGTGTACATGCCGGCGAAGTTGATGGCCAGGTAGAGCAACAGATTTGCGATCATCTGCCGCACGATGCAGCTCGGATCCTGGTGAAAAAACGGGAGAAGGTTTTGCATCCAAGCGTGTTCTATATTTGTTCTTTAAGAAAGAAGAAAAACCTAGATCGAATCTCTGAATTTTTTGTCTGTCAGGTACTCTACTAAAAAAAGCATCCTTCGTAGAAATCGGAAAGAATAACTGGCGTGAGGGAATAATATAAGGTGGAATAGGAGAGCAGAGAGGAGAGTTTCAAACCTCTTAAAAAGGGAGTCTTAATAGAGATTATGCATACTATTAAATTTGGTTGTGGTAGCACACATCATAATTGACAGGATGAAGCGGTATGGAAGCAGTTGGATACGCTTTGCTTTTATTGTTTTATAAAAACGAATGGTGCTTGTGATAAGCACTAACACTAGCCTTAAGATATCTTTGTAAAAACGGATTAAACAAGTATACCTCGTAGTCTGCAATGGGCCGTCCAAATGCATTAATAATAAAAATGAATGGGTATTCGAATTTTTTTCCAAGTTACACATTTACTCGTCGTACATTGAATAATTCGAAAGCACTGGCATAAAAGGACATTGTTTCAGAACTTAAATGATTGTACAAAGCCGGTAGAACTAGTGAGTTAATGTAATGTAAAGAATAGCATTGATTACTCATAATAAACATTAGTTAAAAAAATGAATGGCCTGGAAGTGATTGACCAAAAGTACATACATTTAAGTTCTCCTGATTGGTTACAGATTGCGCTCATAACGGGTGACTACTATCCTTTTGAAAAAGTGGTACTATTTTGTGATGAAAAAATCTGTTTCTGCTGATGTGATCAGTTCAGGGTTCTCGGAAGCTCATAACTTGATTTGAGTGAAATAACATTCCTTAACATCGTGAATTATAAATTTTACATGCATTTATTCTACACTCGAAAGTAACGTGATAGGGTCTCGATACTGAATAAAAAAAAAATCTAATATCGACGAATGCGTAACTGTACACACAAGCCTAGGAGCAGCATATAATTTAATTTTACTACTGGAGCTTAGTTCATTCAGTTTGTTCGGTGTTATAAAAACGTAGCCTCCCAGCTACAGCATTTTACATATCTTGTATGCAGCAACTGTAGCACTCTCACATGTCATCATGTAAACGGAGGGTCGCTGGGCTCACCTTGTCGTGGAGAAATTTGTTGAGCGACGTCACGAGCAGATGGCACACGGCCGTCATCGAGCCAGCGATCATGCACCACTTGAGCGGCAGCGGCAGCATCGCGTACGGCACGAAGATGATGAACAGGACGTACCAGATGAGGTACTCGCGCTCGGCGAACCCGAGCCCCTCGCCGAGGAAGCCCTGCAAGTTCAGCAGCAGCCAGGTGCAGACGGCCGCCCAGTGCAGATAGTTGTTGGCGAACAGGCGCCAGCTGCCGAGCACGCAGATCAAGAAGTTCGAGATGATGCAGCACACGGACCAGGTCACCTCGTGCGCCTTGATGGTCTGTGGACCAGAGAGGGAATGGGGCAGGGTGAGCGCGGGGAAGGAAGTTTTGCGATCGGGTCGAAGGCTGCTTACCATGTTGCGGTTGAAGCCGATCCAGACCGACGCCAGGACCACCTTCAGCACCAGGTCGACCACGTTGACCAGGATCAGCGATTTCTGGCGCTGCCGGTGGGAGTAGGTCAGGTAGGAGCGCTCGAGTGAGGGTGCGCGGAACGAGTTGGTCATCGACGGGCAGAGGATGCCCTTCACCACGTTGCCCCGCTTGAACGCCGAGTAGGTGTTGTTCGTGTGCGGGGGAATGCCAACGTTGGTCTGCTCCGTGCGGCAATCGGTGCCTGGATCCTCTTCGGCCCCCGAATCTCCCCCATCGTCTCCCCCGCCTGGTGGGGGTGGGGGGAGCGGATCTCCACCCTTGCCCTCCTGGTAGTCGGTGCCGCACTGCTGAACGTTGAAGGACGGCGAGGTGACTCCGTTGGGCTGCCGTTTTTCACTGTCGACCGCGTTCGCTGTGGAAACAGTGTTCGTTCAGGACAGAAGAACTATGTAAACACACAAAGTGGCCTATTTGAATGGGTACTTTCGCTTATTCGCCCATTTGCTAGGTTTTCCCCTTTGCCTGTTGTGCATTTTATGCTAGTTTTATAAACGCGTAAAAAATACATTTGCATACAATTAAATATTTAAAATCTGTCAAAGGCGGAACGGAACATGGAGCAGAAAGTTTATGTTGGAGCAGTTGTGTATTGTTTAAAGGAACGAATTGTGTATTTTTATTGCTTTTCCGATACAGATTCAGAGAATTTTTAAAATAATTCATTTGATATAGTTCGTCACACACTGTTTCTATCGGATCATTCGCGATAGCAACAAATCTCTGTATTTTTGGTTATTCTACCATAAATTAGGTACAATTTATGATAGTATTTTAAGAACTGTAAAGTACTATTGTGCTTTTTATCGAATATTATTAACTGTTCCATGGTAGTAATGTTCATAGAAGTATAGAAAGCTTACTGCAGTCCTAAAATTTTATGAAAAATACGCAAAAAAGAAGAAAATACCATACGAGCATTATGTGCCAAGCAATTACTTTTGTAAAAAAGTATTCCCGGAAAGAATGTTTTTCCTGCAATCATAAGCATTATGAGTCTTACTTTTGTTTGTTTTCCCCGTGAAGTTTACAAAAAAAGCTCCTCGAGGCAACTTACAATTGCGCCCCATTTATCTCATGTGTCAATCGGAAAAATCATTTTTCACGCAACACACAGAAAAAAAAAACATTAATGCGTAGAATGTGTCCTGGAACGGAAGATACGGTCGGCGCAAAACTCTCAGCGTTCTGACAGTGATCAATCGACAACCTTCCCGTTGATGATTCGGTCGGGGCACGATAGCGTCCATATTATCCCGGCCGGATCAGATTGAGGTCAGATTTCCGCGTGTGGTTGGGTGGAAGAACTCATTTCCTGGCAGCAGGCACTCCAACAGTTCTGCAACAAAAGCCACCAATCAAAGTCAATCACGGGAGCCGCGCATAAAATCCGCTCGGGCGGAAGATCATTGGTGCGCCCGGAAGGAGGATGCAGCATTAATGTGGTATATTGTTGATGGCGCGATTATCTCACACCAACACCGAGTTACATGGGCCGGTCGTTACCTCCGCGTGGAGCAAATGGAAGTCGCAAAGCCCTGCGGGAGACTGTTGGGATGTTGCGAAACTGGGAAAACAACGCTTCTGGTGTGATGTAGTGTTAATTGTCTTGTATCAATCTGCTTCAGCCGAACGTCCTTTTGCCGGAGTATCACGAGCAATAGGCCGTATAAATGACCGGTTTTCCCCTTCCTCACAATTCTACTTGAGCATACGCTCTTGAGCCTTCGTTCTTCAACGGAACTCGCCAGTCCCGTTTCCATCGAATGAAAGGTGATGCTATTTTAGTAGCGTATACACCCCCGAGATGGTGAATGATGAGATGGAACTGTAACGGACTCACACACATAAAAAGTGATGGAAAACATCAATGTGTTTCTGCCACCAGAGACAACATCTCGCCAGGAAGGGAGCAATGCTGTGCGAGAACAAGTTATCGATTATTCAATTTGGTCTCCCGGCAGCACGGGAAACTGCCCTTTTCGCGGCCAACTACGGAGGACACCGTGGTCGGAAGCTTCTCCAAGCCTTTCCTTTTCCCCAGGGAGGAAGCATTCTAGCCTAGGAACAAGTTTTATTAATAGGCACTTCCGTTCGATTGTCTATGTGGGGTTTTTTTTTATTCTCTCGTTCCAATCCCGTCGGGATGCAGACGTTTGGCCGAGGAAAAGCGCGTGGCGGAGGCGCGTGTTTGATGTTCGCTCAAGTGAAAGTTATCCTATGCCGACCTGATGACTGGCTAGGACAGTGGTGGACAACACCCCTGACAAAAGCTTGGGAAAGAAAGCATTTGGGAAAATTTTCGATCGATACTCGTATGATACTCGTTGACCATGGGTGCTAGTTTTTTCTCAACTTTTAATAACAATTCTTCGTCAGTTTCATTGTGGAAAATGAAAATTTTTCCCAATTCCTGTGAAGCAGCAAATCTCTCGCACTGTTTGGCATCCAAAGGATGGTTGTTTGATTAAGGCATCCTCTTAAGCAACCCCGGCAACATCTATCACAACTAAATTGTCCTTATAACTTGCATAATTGGATTATGGAGGGTGTACATTAAAACCTGCTAGACATTAACACCTTAGATAACACAAATAACACAAAATGAATTTTTTTAAACTTTTTCTCGGATGAATGAGTCACTTGGCTCTACTTTCACCAATAGTTTGTGATAGCAAAAGCTGACGAAAACAGCAAGAGAACAGAGGTTATTTTATATTTGTACAAATATTATGCGGGTTTGCCATCACTGATTGGGGAAATTTACTCGAGTTTTCCTAAACAGCTGCTTTAAGTTCAGCGTGCTGCAACTCGAATGCGGCTCACTGGTGAATTGATGGAGCTTTTGTTTTCATCAAAGTCGTTGTCGGTTTTTTGTTGCTGTTGTGCGAACAAATTATCCCTCAAGCCACAACTGACGGAAGTATCCCCTTTCATACAGACACGATGCACATCGTCATGCTTGAGCACCTTGGACGTCGACCTGTCCGGTGCAATCGAGCCGTGTGATGATACTTACGCGTTTCTGGTCCGCCGGTATGTTCGTCCCCACCGGGGCTGGGTTCCATCTTAGGGAGGTCTCCGTTTGAAAGCCCTTTGCCCAATGGGGGACATCCCGCGAGCGATAACGATGGAAAGCGATCCCTTCTGCCACCATTGGCCCGCTGGTCTCTGGCTACGCTGGAGCCACGAGGATTTCGCGGTGCGTCAACACCATTACCACCGTGGTCGACGCGGTCGTCGTCATCGTCAGCTTCGTCGCCTTCCGGAGCCTGGGCACCGTCGCCGGGAACGCGTGGTATCTTCGCGATGTCACTGATTATGCTCCCGCAGTCACCCGGCAGCTCCTGCTCCTCTTGGTCGAGGTCGATGGTGGCGGCCGGATTAATGATGCCACCGGGATGGTGCAGCTGATGATGGTCGTGGCCTTCCCGATCGAGCGCGCCGGCAGCAATATTGCGGGCCGCGTCTGGCGACACGAGAAGCTCCATTGTGGCAGTTTGATTTTTGAATCCCGCGGATAGGACTGCGGATGAACCTGTACCGATGGCAAAAGGGAACGGAGATAAAAGGATGTCAGAAAATTTTTTAAAGCGAAAACTCTTGAGATAAATGCTGAAATAGAATATTCACATGACTGTCGTTCATTGCCAATATCTGCCTTTTTTTGCATCCGGAGACACTGTGCGGCGGGTTAATGTTACACAATTTTATTAGTAGGAAGCAGTGGAACGAGAAAATCAATACTAATCGATAGGGATTGGAGGAAAGCTGCCAGGGGAATCAATTTGGTTTTGCTTTTGCCTTCGACGGACGAGCGGCGCGGAAAGGTTGTTAATCTTTGAAAAGGTCTGATGAACACGCGTGGAAATATGAATGTTGCCGTTTGTTGCTGGTCGATCCAGATTAGGACGAATCCCGGGCTCTTAACTTGTTAGCAAACTCGTAAAGTTTCAAAGGCACTGGTTATAACCCTCTGTCCTTAGTAGGGCGTTCGAAGCTACGACTTGGACTTTTTTTATTTAAATCTTACACTGATGGCCACGAATCTTCCAAAGGGTCGAGAGACACAAAGGAGCGATTATTGTATGTTTCTCAGATGTCGCCATCTGAGTGGAGTTTGTTTGATCGGAAGAAAAAGGTTCGTAGAAAATCCGCTTGAAGACTGTGTCCACTTTGGCGTTCTTCGTTCTTCCCTTCCGGTTGAAATAATCATCTTTGCATCGTTTTCCCCACTTGGTGCTCTACGTCCGTATTATTCACAAGCGATTGATTTTCCGGACGACGTTTCTCTCTTTCTCCTTTTCCCATTCAAATTGCACCTCTGCCACGCCCGCAAGCGGACCGTCGGTGTGAAATGGAGTACAAGAGATTTTTTCGCCATGGACTACTGCGGTTTGAAAATGGTGTAAAATGGTTCGTCCTTCCGTTAAAATTCTCTCTTTGCTACGACTTTCTTTTTGCAGCAAATCATACCAATTTGCCCCAAGGGATGCTATGCTAAAAACTGAACAGAGCATAACATCCTGGCAAATTGTGCAAATGAAGACGGATAGGCGAACGAGCGTAGAGTGGAGAAGAAATAAAATTCCATAGCCAACTATGTGACCTTAAATAGTTTCCGATGGTCCCGGTTCTATTAGCTGCAGATAGGGGAGAAAAAAAGAATTGATTGCAATAATGACCCGATGTCAGCATCCATTTTTTAGGCTTCAGGTTGTACAGTGTAGTAAACCAACAGCTTCATTTAATAAAATCAAATGAAATAAGATAAAAGACTAATAAGCATTTAATTTCTGTTCCTTTTGTGTAAAAAGAAGGAGGTAAAACTCATTCTTAGACGTAGCTTGTGCAAGATATTTATTTTATTGGCTACTTATGGGTTCCAAGGATCCCAAGACTAGTTTCTTTGAAGTTCTTTCATTTATCATTTTAATAAGTCCTGTACATTATCGATTCATGTATATATTTAAGATGTAAATATTTTTGAATCTAATATTGGACTCAATTTAATATCTTCAAGTTGAAAAGATATATTTTACTGAATTACCATCGTCACAAGCAGCTAGTCTTTGTCGCCAACAGTTTGCCCGCCAACGGCCTAGTATTCAGATTTTAATTTCCAGACACCTTTCATCAGTAAACTTTAGTTTAGAAAACGAAGCACCATTTCCAGACTACGTCGAAAATTATCTTTGAATAAGTGACAGTTGAAAGCAAATCCTAGTATAGGAGTGTATTTAGAGCTTTGAGAATGCAGTCTCCAGTACAATAAAGCCTGCCGTACTTTCACCAGCCCCAAGCGGGGACCAAATCGCTGACAAGAAGGAAATGAAGAACATCCTGGATTACGTCAACATCGTGCCGCAGTCACCATAAGCCACAGACACCTGTGTCCTACTTCAAGCACAACAACCGTCCTCCGGGTTGAAGACGGAAGCGGCGGTTTAGAATTTATAGCATTTCATATTGCCTCCGTACGCCTCGGGGTCTAACCGACAAGGCTGCACCATCGCTACTCCGTCATGCCGCTCGGTTCCGCTCTTGCATTTGATGTACGTTTATGACGGTGGATTGACTACCGACATTCTGAGCTCCACGAAGGGCTCTGTGCTGCTGACCGGTCCCTTGGCACTCTAATTGATGCATTGTATCGTTCCTCGCGCGGTTGACTGTGTTTCTAGTTTGTTTTCTTTATTGTTTCTGGTTCCGCGCCGTGTTGACAGGAGCAAATTTTCCATTTCTTCCCCCATCAGTCCCACTGTGAGGTGTTGCACTCTGGCCATCAATTGAGCGTTCACTGTCCTGAACCTCCCTCTTAATGCTTTCCTCTCCCCACCTCAGCTTGGCGTTCGTGGTATCCTGTCTCTAGACCGTGTACCGGCAACGGCCAACAAATTATACCGGAGCCCGTCGCCGGTGACGAGGTTTACAGGACGTTGTGAGCAATCCTTCCATTGCATAAACCCGCCGACGAGGGAGTCACAGCGCTGCAGGTCGATTGTTTCTGCTCGCTCTGGTAGTTGCACCTGCAGCGTTGCTTGTATCTGGTTGTTTATTCGAAACCACACGTACTTCCCTCCTCTTAGCCACCGACACTCAGAGCAGCTTATGGAGTCAGAACACGGTTCGACGCTCTGGGTAGGATCGTATACGCTCGACAGACATAAGCCGATGAGCTCGAGGCTCCTGTGTGCTGGTCAAGGAAGCAAACACTACGAAACAAAATTAACAAAAAACAAACAAGGAAGAGGGAGTGTAACATGTTGACCAATGGGGAAAAAGGCAACACCTCTTTTCCAACGGAGATACATTGTGGACGAACAAATCGATGCTGATGTTCTGCGATTCAATTGATTGAAAAGCTTAAAACCCCCATAGCATGGCCCGTTATTTCTTTTAAGTTAAAAAAAAAAAATGTCAAAACGATAGTTGATCGCATGACATGTGGAAACATTAAACCTCAAGAGAAACATGTGAATTTTTTGTCGCTTGTCATGTTTTCCACCGTGCACAATCTTGCAGTAACTGGACCACAATAAGTCGCGCTATTTTATTGTTTCTCCCGTCCGTTCCTGTGTTGGCCACTGGCAGTCGTTTGCTGACGGGTTTAAAATAGGTTTTCACCATCCGTAACGTGTCTGCACGAAAATACGGTTACAGCTAGGATGACATTTGCACGAGGCCTTCCACGGACGGTTCGATTCAGGAGCGCCGGAAAAGCGCTGCCAACGGCCAGTCGTAGATGGCTGTTGTTGCCGGAAGCCTCGAATGGTTGGGAATTTGCAAATCCGTGTGTAAAGCCCACGGGAAGTGAACGAAAGTTACGAACGGCACCCGATGGGAACCTGGATTCGGCTTCGGACACAATTGTCCCCAAAAGTGATGAGTGTCTGCTGTGTAGGTCCATGATGGCCAGCTAGCAACAACCATTGGTAGGGCTCGTGAACATTGCAACTCTAATTCGGTTTTACTCGTTCGACGTTTAACCAATTGCATTGCAACGTGTTACCGTGTTCAAATATCGAATTTGGTACCCAAATCCAGTAAAATTCCGCCGGGTTGATAACCAGAAATGTTGATTGATTGAAGCCGATACATATTTGAGTTCAACAACGTAACCGGCTTGGTCTCAGGTTGTCCAACATTGGCAAATTCGATCATATTAATTTTGCCCGCAGCCTTCAAAGCTTGGATGCATCTATTGATTTATTTTAGTTTCAGAAACTTTACCTCCCGAAGGGCAGGTTGGGGAGGTATTTGGTATTTGGGTTGGTATTTTTTTTAGCTACACACAACCCTGCTTGTTGCTGCAGTGAACCGTAGAAGCAACATACCTCGTTTGCGGCAGTTGATGGATGCAATTTGTTCCAAACCATTCCATCATCCGTTCACGGTACATCACCGCAGGAAAATCACTGTGCATCGACTATGGCTATCTGTAACCCCAAGATAGCGAGCAGGGAAACGGGAAGGAAAACCATCATTCTAGCGTCCCCGGAGCGGTGCCAAATCTATTTTCCTCCATCAAAATAAAACCAACCCCAATTCTCCGTCGGGCGTTTTGGCGCCGTTTCGGGGCAAAATACTAGTTTCGAATGAACATTTGCCGCCATTTTCCAAATCAAATCGCTTGAAAATCCTCACCGAAAACTCTCACAAAGGCAAAAGGGAAAGAAACGCTACATAAACCAAGACCGATCAACGCCTTTTTGGCCGGCGTTTGTCGGGAGAAGGGTTTTTGAGTTGTGCGATACTCACGCTCAACCCGTTCGTCTCGTCGTACACAATCGTGACAAGTGGATTGTCACCATTTGTTCGCTTTGCCGCGTCCGACGGTTGTCGTCGTTCCAGCGCGGGAAGCATGCTTTTCTTTTTCGCTTTTTCCCGAGACAGAAGCGAACCGAATGCACGGATTTTATGAGCTCATCAATTCTTGTGGTGTCCGCGGCGAACGGTGCCGCCATTTTGCCAAAGTGACAGTTTCAACTTTTCATTTTCTTGGGAGCTAGGGGGAATCCCATGGAGGACTGAAGGGTTCGTACAGTTGGAGTGGTATCGGTTGTACCGACCATGTCCGCTGGCGAGCTGGAAAAAGCAAACAGATAACAAACGAGCTTTTTATTGATTACTTTCACCACCATCGGGCACGCTTTCGTCATCGCACCTTGTAAGGGGGTGGCCGTAGGGTGGCAGGCGCTGTGTTATCTGTGTTCAACCCTGTCCACTGCCGCCCGTTTCCACCATACACAAACACACACACATACACACGCTCCCGCAGAACCCGCATTTTATCGCCTCGTCATTATTAAACGGTCTGGCAAGCCGCGGAACGCACGCATTTTAGGGTCTCTCTCGGCGGTGACCCTTGCAGGCGCAAAAAAAAAGTCGAACGTGGACGAGGATATATGCTGCTGGAACATGGAAAGGATAAAAAAACCACCCAGGATATCACGTCAATCTCGTTAAATCAAATTGAGTGTACAGGGAACACGAGGATGCGTATAGCACTCGTAAAAAGGTTTGCAAAAAGCGCAAAAAGAACAACCATGCGATAAAATAATGCCTATATGTACTCATCCGATCCTCGGTCACGGACAGGAGCGAGTCGAGGACCCCCTTGAACCATCCATCGAGATCCAACATCCGAGAGGCTACCATGTGGCTCGAGTCATGTTGGAACGTTCGAGCGGGACGATGATGCTTTTTCGAATCAGTTAAACTAAGTATCGTGGAATAGTTTGCCTTTCATCACAGCCCCTGAGTGTGTAAGTAACATTCCACCATTTTAAACCGACGCAAATTGTCGATGATAGCAATTCCAGCCGGGACGGCGGGCGAAGTTTAGCGAACAAATTTACCAATGAATGAACTGCAAGATTCCCTGCGAAGGGGAGACTGTGCATATTAAATTTATTTTTGTTGCGCGCTCATGAGCTGGAAGTTGGCAAAGTAATTTGCTCCCCTAGAGGAGGGGTAGGTACCGAAGCACCATAATGGGTCTAATGATGGGAGAAGTTCGCGTAATGACTGCATAAAATAGACCGGACGGGACGAGACTCTCCCACATTTTTTCCAGTCTCGGCGAACTAAGCTTACGTTATGGAAGCAGCCATTTTATTGTTACACTCTGTCTAGCTAGTTTAATACCAACTATGTTTCAAAATAATTCCACCGAAATGTATGCATTGTATCGTAAAACATAATTTATTTACGCTTTACAAGCACGTGGGATGCGGACGCTCGAACAGACATGAAATCGATTTGCTGTCTGTTTTAGTTCAGACTAATTAAAATAGGGGTTTTGTCTATTATATTTAACACAGTATTTTGCCAAATTCATCCACTCGAATCTATCCTCAATAAGCGATTGGTTACGTTTCGATCTTGTGGTGTTGGGTTCAGAAGAGATTTTCTGTGGATTTGGATTTTTGCTATCCAATGAGGTCAAAACCAATACAGGGCAAAGCTTCGACTTAAGTTTACAATAAGGTCTTGGACTTTACACCTTTTCTTCATCTGTCTAAAAGTTTAATTGAACAGATTGTACGCACGCAAATCGAAAACAAGCGTTCAGCTGAAACATATTCAAGGAATATGACAAACTTATTCATTTTTTAACTATATAAAAAAAAAAGTGCAACAACATTCAAATCATCCATTTTGTACAGCTAATTTGGTATCAATTGGATCAATTGGTATGGATAGGAATAGGGTTGATCGTTAAACGTTGTAGCATGTATGATACGTTTTTGCTGTTTAAAATCAACCTGTCAGCAAGGGCACAGATTAATTGCGAAATGATAATTTGATTTAATTGACTGGCACACATCAGTCGACGATAGGAATATTAAACCTGAAACTGTACCCATTATTGATTGCATGGTCCTCTCCGCAAATGGCTTCAATATTCCGCTGGGTAATGGCTCGACATGATAAATTACATTTTCCGTAATTGATGCTGTGTTCTTTGAACTGGATTATAAATTAAATCTGATGGTCATTCAATTCTTGTAAACTATTCCGAACATTGTTTCAAATTGTATGTTTTTGCACGTTTGAAACATTCACCGTGTAGTGTTTAATTGTACTTGTACTGCAGTAAAACGAGATAAAATAGCTAGTTGAATATCTGAAGAAAGGATAGCCCTTTCTATTTTCCTGCACGAGTTCCCATTTGAGCTACGTACAAACAAACCATTTTTAAAGGCAACAGAAGCAAAGCTAACTGATAGTGTTGATGCAGGTGGTATGGAACATATTGAGTTAAACTCTCCCTCTTCGGAAACACTCATTCCTACTAAAAAAACATGCTGAAGTCTGGAAGATGCCCACACTGTAGAATAATGTTTTTAATAAATATATTTAACTGCATACATTCAATGTTCTGTTTCGGTCGACTGAATTCAGCTTATTTTTAAAGTCGGTAGAAACCATCAATTATCAATTATAAACATTTCCCTCGAAACAAGTGATGGTGAACTCTTAAGAACTTCATTTCTAAGAAAATCCTTAAAATGGAAACCCAAAGGCGGGTAGAGAGTGAAAGAATGTGCCATACCTAGACAATGCTTACAATAGGAGCTAGATTGCTGAACCAATTTCCTCATGTGAAGTCGATCGGGTCATCGTGAAGCCGCAGGATATAAGCCTAGCTCTAGTCCTCAGTGAGGCTGACGGGAAACGCAGTGCTTCAATGTCATGACGGCAAAATGGGGCGACGAATAACTGCATTGTATTCTTCTGATGGCAATTGCTCGAAAATGGGGAACAGAAGCTGGCACTACGCTGACAGCGACTTCCTTCCTTCTTAAGACAATTGAAACAGGCCAGCTTGATTGCAGCGATTGGATTATAATTATTTAATGTGACTGTTGCTGGCAGTAAATGCAATTCCCGTCATCCCAACTGGAACCGGACGGCAACTACGCCGTACAGCTCACTGGTTTTATGCGTCTAATCCTCAAGTTCTTTGGCTCGGTGAGCCAAATGAATCTTCCATTGTAGCAAGCCACGTTGTTGACGCTTCAATAAACCGCACCGCAAACCGGCAGTATGTTGAGCCCAATTAGCTTTTAGATGTTGGTTGCTCAATTATTATCCACTGCAGTGTCAGTATCAGCGTGGCAGTTATCCTTTTGCCGTCCATATGCGCCGTATGCAGTTGAGGTCCAATTATTTCTGTTCGTTGCGATAGTGAGCCATTTGACTGACATTTGCATCGAAGCTCAACTCATTTCAATTGTTTTTATAGTAGATCAATGTAGAAGGTTTGTGTTGAGTGAAATGAATTCCATCTTGTTGCTTGTTTAAATAATTTTGACTGAACTGTTTTATCGTATTTCGCACATTTACACCTCTGGGCATCGATAGAAAAAAGATGAATCACTAATGAATTTGTTTCTCGAAGGAAAAGTCACCATGCATTTCACCTCAACGCAAGGCAATGTTTTGCTTCTGTCCGATCGATCGATGGTCGGCAAACATCGTTCACCACCCTGAACCTGTGAGTGAGATAAGACCCACACACCATATCGTTCCGATAAGCATAGATAAGCACCCAGGGAGGCAGAAACTACACGCAGGAAAAAGTCTTCTTTAACAGCATGCACACGCTCGTTAAAGTGCTATAAAGATGTAAATTTTCCGCTAATTCTGCCCGTGTCGTACCGGGTCGAGCAAGGCTGCTGCACCTCTGCAATTTATGGCCGCCATAAAAATCCGTTTAGTTCTATTTTTGCAGCCATAAATGCGCGCTCTCGCGACCTCGGGACCAACCAACCGTCGCACACAACAGGCAGGTGAACTATTTCTCCGGAGCTAGCTGCACCACTTTTGGGAAGCATACATCAGCAACCATCGGAAAAAGGCAATGCCGTATTGGCAGCGAGCGGTTGAAAGCGTCAAGCTAACGAAGAAACTTGTAGATTTTCATCAACCATGGCCGGAACCTCCTGGCATATGGACGGCCTGGCGCTGGAAGGCGCGATCATAAAATTTAATTAGTATAAAATAGCTGTCAGCGGCGTCTGATGACATCAGCCCGTCGTGTCCTATCTGGAGGGATAATTATGGCCCACATTCCCTGTGGTAAACTGGAACCTCGTGTCCACCACCGTCCTCTCCCCATCGTGTCGCTCCCTGGAGGTGTAATTTATCACTATTATTCCAACAGCGGTGACCTTCCGGCAAGGCATTCGACTCCGGATTTGACCTACGGAGGTTGGATCACCGGACGAAGTTTATGGGTGCAGGATTTGATACCTACTCCTATCGTAAGACGATCATTGTGTTCTCCTCCGCCGGTCGTTTTTCTCGCTGGACATTATTTTGTACATGCCATTTCCTTCTTTTCTACTACGTATCACTTTTTCTCATATCTTTTGAACATTTCCGGCTTAGAAACAATAATTTTTACTGATAAGTGTGATTACAATATATGATTAGGCTCATTGATTGTTCCGCATTAATGTTAACCATAAACGATCTCAGCTGATAAATAACAATGGAAGTTCACATTCAGTTAAATTAAAAATAAAACTATCTAAATGGTTTGACATCTCAGTTTTTTACCGATTATATTATCACTAGCGCTAGATAAAGTATACGGAAAATATGTATAAAGATTTTCACTGCTCGTCGCTGTCAGAACGTAATCATGAATAATGTTTCATCGCGCTGTCAGCCAGAGCACCAACAAATCCTTAGCTACAGCATCCTTTATGTTGCGCCTAAATGTAAATTTATCTTATGTGTCTTATCTTTAGTGATCTTTTGACAAGTACTGTCGATTACTAATATGTTGTCGACAAATTGAATTCTTGGTATTTTTTGAGTTAAAAGGATTGCAAAGACTTACTGCTTATCCAACTGTTTCTTTGACAAAAATCTAATCAAGTTTCTCCTTGTTTCACTCTGCGTAATGTGACTCGAGTTGCTTATTTTTATGCACTGTGGTACACAGCGATTAACGGATTGCGTCAAGTTACGGTCCTCATGACCACTTCATGACTGTCAGGACTACTCTGGCCAAACGGGTTGGGAGCTAAGACGTGACATGATTCACGGGAGCGAGCATTATTTGTCTTCCGACGGTTTCTTTATTATTTGCACGACGCAAAGGAAGCTACAGCAATTGACCGAGGTTCACAATCGCCTGGCGATAATCGAGCAAGCAAAGTGTCGAGGAGCATCATAGCGAACATTGATACCGCATGCTGAGTGCCCTGTGTCTTAAGGTGCTTTTTCATGTTCCTTTTTCATGCACCATACCAGTTGGGTAGTGGTGATCTTCTTTGTTGAACAGATTGCTCCCCGCGGGGCTGTTTGTTGTGATATGTTACAGCGGACAAAGGTCTTGTATCACTTATCTCTGTGCAGTCGGGTCGAGTTTCTGGCGAGTCTAGGTTAAGGGCGGGGGGAATAGAATATGGTCAATTTGAAAAAAAAAAACCCAATTGCAACTATGAACTTTAAAGCTCAAAGTTCATATGTTTCTTAATGGTTTTTGCTCACTTTGAGCGTTTTCGTTATTATCAGATTTGACCACTCATGAATACGGTCTGGCTTGACCACCGAGCGACGAAACAGATTTGACCACGTTTAAAACATAATGAATCCGCAGTCATGAAAAAGAGTAAAAGTTACCAAAGAAATCAATTCCTTTCCCACTTTCACATCTTTTTCACTGTTTCGAATTACGGGAAATGTGCAACGTGTAATAGCATTCGAAACGAAACCAAAATCTGAGAAGAAGCGTGCTCAGCAAGCGTGAAGACTGATGACGGCGCGGTGTTCGCAGGACAAACAAATCAACAAATCGGAAGTAAGCACAAATAAACAATCATTGGCAAAGTTGTTCAAACAACAATAGTCTCGACATCGCTGCCGCGTCTCTTCGCCGTCGCAGTATTTGCCGGTTGGTGGCAAGAAACCGTTCGTTCTTGGCGTGTGATGCGACTGTTCATCGAGAAAACACCACATGCGTCAGTCTGGTTCTGAGAACGGTGCCAAAGTTTAGACAGTAGAAGATTAGGTGTCTGCGAAAACTAGTTATGCTCTACGGAGGATTGTTTGGATTGTTGGCGCTTCTGGACACGGTTAGATTATGTTCGCGAAACTATAAAAACTATAAAAAACAATGCCAAATAACGATATTTCCATTGCTGATCCTCAGCCTTCAAGCCGACTTCGGCATTAATTGATTAGCAATTTGCGCTTCCCTGCATTTCATAGTAATCAAATGTCTTCGCTTAAAAACTTCAACAGTTTATCAAAATGAAGCCAAATGACAGATGATGATTTAAAAATGCCTTTATTCAGTTGAAACATGTAATTTCAAGTTGAAGATTTGTGACATCTCACAGCACCGATAGTAGTGTTCGTCCTCACAAGGATCATTGGAAAATAAAATGATAAATTAGTTGGCAAATACTACTTTTAAATTCATCGTTAGAGTTGAATTTCCTATGATACGTCATTTAATTAAAATCAAACTTTGGTTCTCCTATATCGCCCAATTGGCATTGTTCCACTAACCTTCCCTGAAGCTCAACGACTGGATCAAAATTCAAAACCGACAAATTATGATCGACCCACCATACAAGGCCGACCACATCCAGCATACGCGGACGGCCCCTCGCTTTGGCAGGAAATAGGAAATAAGTGGAACGGAAGCCACCGAAACGCGAAACCCCGGAAGTAGCCATAAGCGAACAACGCCCGCAAGCAACGAGGCGTCAGAAGAGCAGCGGAAAACAGTCGAAGGGATCCCGCAAAGACTGCGCCTTAAAAATCAATCAAACCGAAATGAATTCCCCGATTCCCCGTCAGCTAATCTTTCCGTGTGCTAGTGTGTGTTTTGGTCGGGGTCGGAAAAGTGCCCCGTCCCGTTATCATAAATCGATGAGATACCAATTATCGAACCATCGATTAGTCAGCGGGCTCTGATCCGCTCGAAGGCGTGTGATTTTTCCATCACCTCAGCTAATGTTATCAATACGCCCTTACACTCACACAACCGCACACCGGAGTCCCGTGGAGGTTATCTTCCGTTGGCCACAGAAAAGCGGTGCTAATGCATTAAGCCAGGAGATTTGATGGTGCTGCAATCGAGGGGAGGACTTGGAAACCGAGCGTACCCTGATCGGTTCGGATCCGTTGGTTAGGATCCCGTCCGATCTAAAGTAGGAAACAAAACAAAAACTACATCCACAGGCAAGTGACTACATGACACAAGGTGAGGCACGGAAAACGGCGGTGGGTAGGGTGGATCTTGGAAGGGAGAGGGAAGGGGAGGGGGGTTTTGGAAAAAGATCGATACCGTGCTCCAGATAACACGGGTCACGGTCGATAAAAGGGTGGGACGCCGGAAATTGGCCGCAAATATGGGATGGGACAGATAACAACGCACAGATATATGGCGACGGCGGCGGTAGCGGCGGCGGAAAAACATGGCCGTGCTGCTGGTGGAAAATCGTGTACGTCCGCGTCGGCATTCGCGGGGGAAAATTATCGCGGGTTGCAATACTTCGGAAGGGTCTAGTGCCATCGATCGACCGCCAACGATGAGTACCGACTGGCGACCGACTTTAGATAAATTATAGTCAGCGAGATAAGGCCAAGATAGACCCTTGGCCTTCCCCGGGCACGGTTTTCCGGCTTTCCCAGTGCATGGTGCTTCGGGTCTGCTCACGTTGGGGCCACTTTTGGAGATATAGAAGAAAAAAGGTCGAGTAAGGCCTTGTCACGGAGGCTAGAACATATTTTTCTGTTTTTACTAAGCAAAGGGAAAAAGCAAATCTCATTGCCGATTTCATGGAAAACCCCTCCACGCACGTCCCGGTTGTGTCAGGTAGGTTGCAGATAATTGTTCTGAATTGGTAAAACCTTGTTCAATACACACAAATCAGTAATCACTTAATTGAGCACATGTCAGTACATTAGACAAGCAAAGTTTAGTTTTTTTTTACCCTCATCGATACATCCATCGAGCATACATTTAAAAAACAACACAAAGTCGTCTCTGTCTATTAAAAACAAAATTGAGTGTATTAAATCTAATTTTACGATGATGTTTGCTGTACATATTTCATACATTTCCACAAATGATACAGACACGCAAAACGTACCTTTCAGTGGTTGTTTGGAATTATTGAATCAAACATTGACATCATTTTCGTTTCCAGGAGCTAATTGAATTGAAGCTGACTTGATCGTTCGTTTGATACTTACTTACTTTGTTGCAATTGTGAAGAAAAAGGGACTGCAAACGATTTCCACCACATATTGGCAGTCCCGTTGAATGTGCGCAAACAGCAAATAAGCATGATTTATGCAGAAATTGTCCACAGCTCCAAAAGCGATGTCGATTGCATGCGGGCAACGGAAAACGGACATCTGCCCCTTCAGCATGACATCAGTCTTAAAATGTGGCTACGCTACGAGTGCGCAAAAGGTGTTTAAACGAACGGTGTGCATAAATTGTGAAATCACATTATCACACCACCGTGTTGCACTCCCAGCGTGGCTGTTGACTATCCACTACCACCACCACAACCACCACCACCACCACCAGCATCAGTGACTAGTCAAGCTTCATCGACCAACTGCAAAACCTAGCTTGCCAAGTTGAATTTTTTTTTCTACTTTACCCTACGACTTCTACTCGGCTCCGTAGTGCTTGCTCCACCATTCGGGAGCCCATTAGGGCCACTTCAGAGTCGAACAGCACTATCTACACCCAAGGCAGGTGTAAAATGCCCATCGGAAGCGCAATGGGCTATGGCACACTGCCAGGTGCCTACGCCGTTTTTCGCTCTCTTTTCAACAAGAAAAAAAAACCCCTTCCTGGCGAGTTTCATCCACCGGCATGGAAAGTCCCGGCCCTGGGGAAGATACTAAAATCTAATTTTTTCGCTCCAAGCAGCTCATGTTTTTTAAATTTTATTTTTCCTGTTTCTTCATCGAAACGCTTTCACCGTGAAAATGGAGACGGTAAACTGAGCCCGCATTGCATTATAGCATATTAATTTTCTTGCCGACAAAATAATCCGTTTCGACGCCATCAACGACAGAGCCAACCATCCGTTCTGTCATACTGCATGGTGCAGTTTAACGTAAAATGTACTGAGTATTGAGATTATGCTTCTTAAACACCTCAAGTACCAAGCACTGTTATCCTTAATAATAGACTAGGTTTATAAGATCCAAGAATACCCTGGCTAATTACCAGGCTTTCCACTTTTACTTTCTTGGTTTTTTGTAGCTGTAAATTGTGGTACATGATGGTTTTCTTCGGGTTCGGGATAGCCGAGCGCGTACGCCGTCTATAACACGACCAACAATGGCGTGGGTTCGAATCCAGACCGGATCTCCCCAGGTACGAAGGACGATCGACTATCGTTGAAGAAGAAAAAGATTGTTGTCTTCCAAAGGTGGCAAGAAGCCGATGAATTAAATGTGATAAATTAGTTGCGTATTCAGGGCCATTCGAGAGCAATCAAACTGTCAAAAGTGGAAGGCTAAACTTTTACCAGCGACAACGGGCTTGTTTCGCCGCGAGTCTGTTATCACTACACGGTTTCCTGCCGCTGCGAGCATGAGAATTCAAATGGCACTTCAGCGAACTTATGGCACATATTAATCTCGCCAACTACCCCACGTTGGTATCGACCTGCATCCAGCACGCCACCACAAGAGCTGCCAATTAGAAGCGATAAACAAGTTTGTGCAGGTATCCAACCGCAGCCGGTTGGATCTATTCATCATAGCCTTCCGCTCCTTGCTTTGGCTGTTGTGCCATTTTTCGAGACGAGTATATTGTTATTAATTGGAAAAGTTTCGGGACCATCCGCAAGCGGCCGAATCCGAGAACCCCAGCCCACAATTGGACGGTCGTTGATTTCAAGTATCCGGACATTAAGAAAGGATTTACACCGATTGGATGGCTTAATGGACTCCCGATTCGAGGGCTTGCATTTGACATCATTGAATTGAAGGTAGACAATTGATAGCCATAAAGGCAATTGTCAACTTTTTCGTCCCTTAGGTTAATTAAAAAGAAATTTCAAATATGAATATGCAAAACGGAAAGTAATGTCCTTTTTAATGTGTTCAAAATTAAATTAAACCTCATGATTTATAAGACGATTGAAGGCTACATATCTTTTTTAACGGTTTTTCTATTATCCTTTCGTAAACAAAATTATCGGAACACTACACACGCGTGATATCCATAAGCAAAGAAAATCAAATCCGTTTCTCTTATTTCCTACTTCGAAACCCCGCAGTGCGTAGAAAAAGGTTACGCAGTGGGATAGTTTTCGAACTATCCAGCACAACTGTGTCGTATGTATCGTTTTTATTGGTGATAAAGTAAGTCGGGGAAACAATTTATGTTGATTTGAAAACAAGTGAGAAAAATGAGAGTCCCTGAGGTGAGGCTATAGTAAAGTGTCGGTGTAAGTATGCTTTCCAACTGTGCGAAGCCAGTTAAAGCAATCATACAAAAAGACATCACGATGTTGGTTTGAAAGAAAGAATTGAATACAGTTTCTCCCCTTTTCTCACTCTCCTTCTCCAGCTGCGCTAACATGTTGTACATTTCAGATAAGCTCTTCTCAAAGGATTTTATCATGAGGACACAATACGGTTGCACTCAGAAACTTACTTTAACGTGTACGTATTCTATCAAACGAGGAAAAGCTGGTCAAGCACGGGCTGCTCTTGTGACAGTACGCCGTTAAGAAGTTAATGTACTCAAGTCGATCACACTACCACTCCCTCCTGTCCTGCGTGAAACCAACCATTCGTGCGTTTGATCGTTGAAAATATAAGAAGGAGTAATGCGAAACAATATGCAACCGATGATGGCTTTGCTTGTGCAGCGATAGAATGCCGGAATGAAAATGGATAACGGCGTGAAGGGAGCGCCGGTGGCGACCAAGGAGAAGAGAAAAGCAGGTGATGAAGTACGGTACATGAACTGCATTAAATGCCAGCTGCACTGCGCTGTTGCACCATTCCGGACAGCATGAAATCGTTTATCTGGCTGAGAAGCTTTCATATAAAATCTGTTTAACGATGCTAACACTGTGCGCAAACATGGTGCATCCATCCAATGCTTATGTACAAGATTCCTTAGCCTGCACAAAGGGAGCTCATTTTTAATTTCTTTTCCGTTTTCCTGGTACAAACAAACCAGGAACCAGGTTGATGGTTTGGTTGTTGTGTGCAAGTAAACGGCGAATGTAGAAAGTGTTCTTAAGACAGCATGGTGATGAGCTTCTGCTTTTAAAATGCAAACTTCTCTTTTACTAATGGTGTATCACTTGGATGATTCTATGAGTCACAAATTATACCGAATTAATCTATGTGTTTTAGCTGTTTCGCGTGAAGTACCAGGCGTCTCCATTTTGTTTGCAGTTTTAACCTTATCACTTCGACTCGTGTTGTTGATATTGCAAGTTTAATTTTTGCAGGTACTTTTTCAAACATAAGTGACTGTCCCAAAAAAATGCTTATAGTGTTTTTCCTCTGGTCTATTTTTAACTTCCATTTTACACAGACCCTACTGGAGTTTCGCACTGCACACAAATGACTTTCGAAACGAACGATGACTTGCAAACACCAGACACAATAGGTCGGAAATTCAGAAGGATCTTCGTCATAGCATATTGGAACACTAAAGAAACCCGCATCTGAAGCATTCACTGCTGGAAAGGAAAATCATTGTAATTCCGCAAAAAAAGAACAACCATATCCGTTGAATAAGAAAGTGGTTCGCCATAGGCATGCACCTTGCCGGATCGAATGGCAAACTACGGAAGTGAGAAGAATAGTGACTGTTTTTGTTGTGTCTTTCAAAAGATTCTATGCCAGGTTCACTCTCATTCAATCATTTCTGCAAGTTTGTCGTCATACGCAACCATTTTCTTGCAAGAATAAAAACAAAAAATGCCACAAAGGGTTTAGCAAGTATGTGTCTACCAACTCCTGGAAGGAAACTTAACCATATCGATCGCTAACAATAAGTTTAAATCATATTCCAGAAGCACCTTACGTAATCCCGAAAACTCAAAAATATTTACTATTTGACAAGAAGCAACTTAAAAACTGTTTCGTAGCCACAATGATTAATGGTTGGTCACTTAGAATGAGTAAATGCTAGAAATCATTGATTTAAGACTGACCAACCCTTGTGAAGTGACTGAGACGACCTACCGTAAAAAATCCTACAAAAGGGTCCATACTGTCGCAGGCAAATGTCCTTCGCGTAAATAAACACTATGCGTATATACCACTCGTGAACTGCACGATTGAAAATGAAATGAGGGCATAACGAAAACCCTAACCACATTTTTACATGTCTGCACTTTCTACTTTCCACGATGGCGTCGAATGTTCCGTGCCACTAAAACATTTATGCATGAGTCGAAACTACTCGAAACTAGTCGTAACGTGAAGGAAAGAACCTTGGAATGATGAAAAAGAGAGAGAGGAAAAAACAAATCTTTCTCTGCGTATCTATAGGGAGCCAACAGATAACCAACTTTCAGCAGTGCCAACACATACCAACTGTGACGAGGGACGAGGTTGTGCCAGAAGATGGCAGACGGCCATTTTTTTTGGATATTGTTGCTTTTCGGAAGCCATTTCTACGGCCTCTGGTGAATGCTTCAGTAGACTTTTATCATCCAGCAAGATAGTATTGTTTTTTCGTGTCTGCACCAACTCCCCCTCTCCTCGCCGAGAATTCGGAACTTTTATTGGATCTGGTGTTGTTCAGTTTATGGGACACTGGACTCATCCTAAAGCTATTTCTGCATGAACTTTGTCAGCATTTTAATAGTGTTTCCGCTCGCATTATTTCCTAGAACTATTGTCTGGAATTCTGTTAGTTGATTTTTGTTCGGCTGACAAAAGATGTCGTTTGGATGTCGTTGTGTGTTGGTTGTGCCTAATTGTGACCAAAAAAAAAAAAAAAGAATTCATTTGAACGATTCCAATAACATCTTTCTGGACATTCTGATAAAATTGTTTTTCAATTTTTATGTCCTGTGAAGAAAATTGGTATAATTTGAGGAAAATAAATTAAACGATATAATATATATAAATAAAACGATATAAAACGAATATAGATCAATGGAGGCGCATGGTGTGCGATAGCAATTGAACTCACATTTACTTGCAATTCACCTATTACTTATCATGGGGTAATTTCTTGCAAACATTTGCGAAAGTCATAAATACTTCGGCACAGCTTATCCGATTTTAAGGAGAAAACAAGTTTCTTCGAAACGAACAACAGCCACTGCCAGTAGGAGCCAGCAAAAACATACACACTCAGCCAAGTTGACAAATTGTTTCAGCCGGTTTTACGGAATTCCATGAACGGAAAAAGAACTACGCGAAAGAAAATCGTCCGCCGACCCGGAGGCCGACGTGGCTCTCGTCACTAGTAAGTAAAAGCGTTCCTGGATACGTAATGAATCATTCCTTTCCCCGGCGCCACCATTGATCTTACGCGACAGGCAAATTATTGTCATTGTCCCTTGTCGCCAGTGGTTGTTTTTCATCGGATTGCCACCGATTTAAGCATTAGCCCAGAGTGGGGTGCTTATGCCGTCGTGTTGCCCGTAGAATTCGACACGAAACGGGATTGCGGTGTGGCAGCGGAAATGCCGTCTGGATTAAATTATGCTCCATCCGTATGCAGAGAGCGTCTGCGAATGGGTCCACGTGGAGGAATGCTGCCTGTCGTCGCTGTCTGGTCCTGAGTAGCCCGCGGCTAGTATTTGTCGTCGAGTTGAAAAGCAACTACATCATAGATGGTTTAAAAATCGGAAATATTCATTCTATCTAGGGATTGGCGCGCTTTTCTCACACCCGATGTTGGTAATGCTTTTGATGCGGTGTCGATTACGATATCACGTCCGGGCAGTACGTGCTTCGAAAGAGTCGTCGTTGTCATGTCGAGTGGAAGCTTTAAATTCCCAAATGTTAGACGTTTGTCGACATGTGTCGACGTGTACCGGGAAACATCGCATTGTGTTGCTGCTGCTAGTTCCGTTTCACTTTCATTCCGTGAAAAAGGAAGTAAATCATACTCAGATTGTTTCTCGAAAGTCCCACGATCAATAGTCGTACTTTTTTTTATCAGAATTTGTACTTAAATTTGCAAAAGGAAAATATAGTTTGGTAAGCAATTGTTTAGTGTATAACAAATAATTTCGCTAGTTTGTTACCATTTAAACTTGGGTTGAAATTAAAACAACATTGAGCTGAATTTGAATTTCCATGTAATATTTTATATAAGAACAATATGTACGCAAAACAATTGTTTACAATAAGAGAAGCGAGTAGCCGATGCATTGAGCGAGGTACTAGCAGTCTTCAACGTCACGTTGTAACATGTCTCCGAATGCTGAAACAATTCCGTTACGAATATGTCAATGACGTGACCATTCGTTTATTTACGGGACAGGCTCTGCCATATGATAAGCGCATCGATTACCCTTCCTTGAGCCTACCTGTTACCCTGCAAAGCGGTATTACGTCTGACGTTGCCAGTAACAGACGCCATGCCAGTACGTGTTTGTTCCCCCTACTCGCTTTCCGAATTAGTATCGTGCGGCTGATGTGCGGCGAGAAGCTATTCGTCGTAAGTTCACGTTCAAATGAGTTCAATTGTGCACAGTACTCACAAGGGACTTAGGCAACCAACCCGAAAACTAAATAGACCACATCCTATAATGCTACCTGTGCGCTCCATTTCGGTCCCCATCTGCGTCAGGGGTAACTTCCAAGGATCACTCGAGACCTCACTCGAGTAAACGAATGAATAAATGTTATCATTTTACTGCATCACCAGTACGTCAGCACTGCGCCCATTTACTAACCCACCGGAATGATGGGTCCGCTGGGGGCCCGAAAGGAAGGGGGGCGATGAATCGGTCCAGGCGAAAGTTGGATCCGCAACGGGAATTCGTGAAATTTAATCATTTCCTTTCACGAACGTCACACTGGCCCGCCGCAGGACGCATCTGGGCGGAGAGCTTTAGAGAGGTTTTCCGTACTTCAATCTAGACGAATACGCCGTGTTCTCCCCAAGACCGAACCAATCTTCTGGAGTGAAATTATTATCAATTATTAGTTATACGGATGAACGAAGTAGTTTATTTTGTCTGCGTATTTTAATAAATATTATTATATTTTAGAACTGGAGTTAAGTGAATGGTTAATTCTTACAATTTAAAAATAAGTCTGGTTGACCCTAAAACTAGCCATAAATCCAAGTGACTTTTCAACACACACAACAACGCAGTCATATTATGTTCCAGAAAAATTTTAACTTGTAAATGGGTGTAAATAATTTAATTCAATTTAATCGACAATTTGTTTTGGTTACTTGCATTTTTACAAAAAATCTACGTCCGTAGCTTCATCGATGAAACTCACTGTACTGTAACAAGAAACTTCTAATCCGTTCTACAGCTCCCGCGTTAGTTCAAAGTGATTGCGAATGCAATCCGATGGCCTTTGCAGCTAACTTACTTAACAACTCAATATGTACACAGAAGCGATAGCAAGAACTGCTTAAATTGACATCATAATCGAATTCTGCAGCCCGTGGACAGGATCAACTTGCCGTGAAATGGGTTCGAGTTTGACAACTTTTCATCGTAGTTGACAAATCCACCCTTCTTAAAAGACGTTCAGCAGTCGTAAAGTGAACTAGGAAGAAACGTTTTCCATTTTGATTGCATTGGCCGCCATTCACAGCAGTAGAGGCTGCTGAACGGCAGTGGACTAAACAGCTTTGCAAGCGTCTGCTACTTCCAGGCAACAGCCGTTGAAGTTTATTTCCGTTTTACTGGAACGGATAATGTATAATACAAACTATCACAACATGTAAAAAAGCTTTAATTCGTTTGTAATATAATTTGTGCAGGCGAAAACTTGCAAAAATTAGAATTTGAGTTGGGATCTAATGTGAATAATAAAAGTATCGTAGCTCTTTTGATCCAAGATTCCCTTCATCTTGTATTAATTGAACAAGTAGGGAGTAAACTTGACGAATATTTAACAACCAAAACCACAGCTTCAGCATGGGACAGTTTATCAAGTACACGAACAACATGCTTCCGTGTTCGGAAGCATTTTACTGCACTAGAAATATTCAGTTGCTGTGCTTCTTTCAGTATTCCAAACAACGTTCATGCGTTCGTCTACCTCCATTGTGCGGTAAAGAAACGGATGTAAAATATCGTTTCATAAATAAGGTGTAATTTAAAAATTATATGTATCACATCGCTTTCTGAACTTAAGTAAAACGATATCTCTGGCAACGCTTTTGAACTTTTTATGTTTTTAAATTTATTCATTTGTTCGACATCAGAAAAAAATTATTAAAATGGTAGTAAGTTGCTAAGAACTGTCAATACAAAATCGCCGTGGAGAATTCACCTTCATAAGCAGTTCGAAAAGGGCATAACGCAAACGCTTCTGTGAGACTTCCGAGAGACAACACAACTCTAAATGGTTTGATTATTTGCTTAATGATAACTGAATCGTTCTCTTTACTGCGCGTACAAATCGGCAAACATCTGAGACTTGCCCTCGACTAGCATACCTTGCAGGGGGAAAACAAACGACAAGGTTAGCAATGGGCGAACCGCGGGACGACGAATGTTGATTATTTACGCTCAGGGGGTTTAACGACTTTACGGTGGCCCAGTGCGATGAGATGCAAATTGCTGCTCATTAGAGGGCTCCCGATGCAACAATCGCCGACGGTAGAAAAGTTAGTTCTGTGGCAGTTTCAGCAGTTGAAATCATTATGTTTGGTATCGTTCTGGATGTTTTGCATTTCCCAATGTTCTGTATGCGTAAAGTTAGGATTGTTAATGTATGGTCGGTAACGGGTCCTGTAACGGGTTGGATCCGACGCCTCTTGAAGGCTACTATAGGCTCTCCTCCCCAACTCCTACTCAATACGTCCGCGACGTACAGAACGGTAACTTGTCGCCTAGATATCCAAGCTTGGGTACACGGGGAAACCCACCCCCTTGGGCGGATGGGCAGCAAGGCTGAATTGAGAGGGGGAATGGGCTGCTACATGCTAGCAGTTCATCCTCGAGCGTCGGTTCTCCATGTTAGGAGCGGCTCGAACCAGCGTCTGTTCCCCATGTTAGGGGCGGCTGTTTTTCCTGTCCTGGCATCCTACGGGACGTAAAACAACTAGGATGCGTTGATCCACCGACGAGATAGGAGGCGGGGGGAGAGGCCTTGCAAGCCACCCCCTGTAATATTGCAACGAATAGTCACCATGAAAAATTACCGATTTGGACCAATCATGCCCGACCCACGCAACGGAAAAAGGACTACGATTGGAAACTCGGTACATGGAACTGCAGGTCTCTGACATCACCCGGGAGTACCAGAATACTCACAGACGAAGTGAGAGCCCGCGGCTTCGGACTAGTAGCACTTCAAGAGGTTCGCTGGAAGGGAGTCACGGAGCGTCGCTACCGCAGCGATTGCATGATCTACCAGAGCGGTGGAGATAAGCACGAGCTCGGTACGGCGTTCCTTGTTATGGGTGCTATGAGGAAGCGTGTGATCGGATGGTGGCCGATCAACGACAGGATGTGCAGGTTGAGGATACGTGGCCGTTTCTTCAACCTGAGCATTATAAATGTGCACAGCCCGCACCTTGGGAGCAGCGATGACGATAAGGATGCCTTCTATACGCAGCTGGAGAGGGAGTACGACCGCTGCCCACAACACGATGTGAAGATCGTCATCGGGGACTTTAATGCTCAGGTCGGGCGGGAGGAGGCCTATAAACCAACGATTGGAAGCTTTAGTGTCCACCAGCTAACCAACGACAACGGCCTCCGGCTCATAAACTTCGCATCCTCGAGGCACATGAACATCCGTAGCACCTGCTTCCAGCACAAACCTCGCTTCAGCTACACCTGGAAATCACCCCAACAGACCTACTCCCAAATAGACCACGTTCTAATAGACGGAAGGCACTTCTCGGACATCATCGACGTACGGACGTACAGGGGCGCAAACGTCGACTCGGACCACTTCCTGGTTATGGTGAAGCTACGGCAGAAGCTCTGCGCTGTAAACACTCTGCGTCACCGGCCTACCCCACGCCTAAACACGGATCGGCTGCGGACACCTGCTGTTGCCGAGGGATACGCGTCAGCGCTTGGGGAAGCGCTACCGGACAACTACGCGACCGCCACAATGTCCCTCGATGACCACTGGCGTATGGTGGAGCAAGTCATCAGCAGCACAGCCGAGCAGACACTAGGCCACAAGCCACGCAACCAGAACAAGGAGTGGTTCGATGACGAGTGCAGGCGGGCACTATCCGAGAAGAACGCAGCGCGCGCCCGAATGCATCAGCGCGAAACCCGTCAGAACGTGGAACACTACAAACGACTGAGGACCCAGCAAAACCGGCTCTTCGAGAGCAAGAAGCGTCGCTTCGAGGAGTCGGATGAGCAACTGATTCAGCAGCTTTCTCAGTCGGGAGATTCTCGCCAGTTCTACAGGATGTTGAAGAAGACACGAGGCGGCTACACGCCTAACGTCGCTATGTGTCGAGACGAGGAGGGCAACATTCTGACGGACGAGCGAGAGGTGATCACAAGGTGGAAGTGCTACTTCGACGGGCACCTGAACGGAGCGGAATCAGGGGAGTCCAGCGACGGCGCAGGCAGAATAGAGCAGCACATTAGCCTGGAGGTAGATGACGATGTGCTCCCACCATCCTTGGACGAAGTCACTAGTTCCATCAAGCAGCTGAAGCAGAACAAAGCAGCTGGTAGCGATGGGCTGGTGGCAGAACTGTTTAAGATGGGTTCGGCAGAGCTTGCTGTCAGTATGCACCAGCTAATTGTGAAAATTTGGGACCAGGAAAGGATACCGGAGGACTGGAAGCTGGGTGTCATCCACCCAGTGTACAAAAAGGGTGACAGGATGGACTGTGCCAACTTTCGAGCCATCACAGTCCTCAATGCTGCCTACAAAATCCTTTCCCAAATTCTCTTCTGCAGACTCGCGCCCCTTGCTACAGATTTCGTCGGAAGCTACCAAGCTGGATTTGTTGGAGGCAAATCCACCACCGACCAGATCTTCACTCTACGGCAGATCCTCCAGAAGTGCCGAGAGCACCAGATCCCGACGCACCACCTCTTCATCGACTTCAAGGCAGCCTACGACACCATAGACAGGAAGGAGCTATGGAGGACCATGCGGCAGTACAGCTTTCCTGAGAAGCTGGTACGGCTGTTAGAGGCTACAATGGAGGGGGTGCTGTGTAAGGTGAGGATTTCGAGCTTGCTGTCGGATCCGTTCGAATCTCACCGGGGTCTGAGGCAAGGTGATGGACTTTCCTGCCTTCTATTCAACATCGCTCTGGAAGGTGTCATGAGAAGCGCGGGGTTCGACATCCGTGGCACGATTTTCACCCGTTCACTCCAATTCCTCGGCTTTGCGGACGACATCGACATCATCGGGCGGAACACCAGGACGGTGTGCGAGGCGTACACCCGACTGAAACGCGAGGCCGCAAGGATTGGACTAATGATCAATGCGACGAAAACGAAGTACCTGCTCATCGGTGGCTCTGACAGTGACAGAGTCAGGTTGGGGTGCAGTGTATCAGTGGACGGCGACGAACTCGAGGTTGTGGAGGAGTTTTGCTACCTCGGAACTGTCGTAACTTCGGACAACAACGTGAGCTGCGAAATCCGGAGGCGCATTGTTCAGGGGAATCGTGCCTACTATGGGCTTCACAAACTCCTTAGGTCCAGAAGGCTGCTCCCCCACACGAAGTGTGCAATATACCGCTCGCTGATAAGACCGGTCGTTCTCTATGGGCATGAATCTTGGACTCTGCTCACGGAGGACGCCAACGCGCTCGCAGTCTTCGAGCGGCGCGTATTCCGGTCTATTTTTGGCGGCGTGTGCGAGCAAGGCGTGTGGCGGAGAAGGATGAACAACGAGCTGGCTGAGCTATACGGTGAGCCGGACATCCTGACGGTGGCGAAGGCCGGCAGGATTCGTTGGTTGGGGCATGTCATGAGGATGCCGGACTCATGCCCCACCAAGAAGGTGCTCACCAGCGACCCGCCCGGCACGAGACGACGAGGAGCTCAGCGAGTTCGGTGGATGGACCAAGTGGAGCAGAACCTGCGAGATATCGGATGCGACCGGGGATGGAGAGTTGCAGCCATGGACCGAGTATCCTGGAAAGCGATTGGTGACCAGGCCATGTCAGCAAGACGTGCTCAACCGTGAGCGGGCCAGTTAAGAAGAAGAAGAAGAATGTATGGTCGGTCTACGGCATTTAGTTGCAAATCAAAAAGTTTAAAGTCTAACAATGGATCCTGCATGTTGAACATATTTTATTTAATTGCATGGTTATCAAAACTGCCAGTTTCAGAACGTCACAGAGAATGCGAGACATGTAAAATTCGAGGGAAAAAATCTATATCCAGCGACCGGAACCGCCTCAACACATGTCTAACACTGCCGACCATACGGACAGCAGTACAAATATTATGTTGACATTAATTAAAACGATTTCCACCCGGGATCGTGAGCGTCGAACCTGCTGTACGGCGACGTTCATAGCATCCTCTAGTGAAACCAGTAGAGGAGAAAAAAATGCTGTATTCGTATTTACGATCGTTTCGAAGCAAACAGCGAATGAGCCAATATTGGCTTTCGGCATTTTTTGAGCGATCGTTCGACGGCCAAACAGTTCGTGGCTGGCGGTTTTGCTGATGTTTCCGCAAGCGATGAGTCGTAAAACGTGCTCAGTCTAGCATCGTGATCCGTTTGGCTATTTTGTAATTTGCCACGATTTGTTTTTTTTTTTCGTGGCCAAAAAAATACCAAACAAAATGTGTAAGGCTGTTATTTAATTCTAATTGGTCTCTGCTAGTAAAAGTTCTGTTTTCTTCATCTCATCCGACAATTTTCTGTACAAGTAAATGAAGAATTATGCAAAATCGACATTTGGAACTGTAATGAAGTGTTGTGGAAACTTTCACCCTTCTTACTTCTTCCTCAACCCAGATTGTAAACAACAAAAACAAAAGAGTGTGTTTGTGCTTTCATCAAGAACGTTAAGCAGGTCTACGAATTGTTGTATTTTGAGACTTATTTTCGGGTTTTTCTACAAGTTTTTGTGAACCATTGGATGCATGGATATGAAAACAAAAAACCGAAGAAATCGTGAACAATAAAAACGACGCCTCAACCGGGCAAACGTCCCGTTCGCCGTATTGCACGCTTTCCCAGCACCGGATTCCCAATAAACTCGCTCCACCGTGCCCTTAAAGGACCTTTGAGGACGAGCATGTCGGGCATGAGCTGGCGAAAAGTTTGCGTGTCGGGTGATTTATTGTGCTAAAAATGTTGCGGAAAGACACCGCGCTGTGGTCCTTCGCATTCTGTCTCGTGTTCGTACCTCGAGGAACCGACCAGGGAAGCAGGTTTAACATAAATATTCCATTTTGCTGCCACGTCGCGACTTTCCAAGCCGTTTGGGAAATGTTGCCACTCGATGTAGCCATTGTACCATCACAGGTCGATGGCCAGGGAGGTAATACGAAGAGGACAACCCACGGTGAACGAAATCGTAGGGAGCTGGCTAGCCTCTTTTTTTTTCGTTGTCTTTTGCTTTACTTCTTGTTTGTCCGGTGGAAGCGTTGGCCCGCTTTGGGGTTCATTTTTCGTTTGTTAAATTTGTGGTTTCCGGTATCGGCAGACTAATGGAGAGATGTGAGATGCCACAACTCATAAGAACCGCACGAACCCCCTGCATCCGTGGGTCATCTTTCTTCGGTGCGGTCACGTTGAAAGGCAACTCGTGCAAGTACATCAACATCAGACGTATCGAACCTCTCAACTGGCACAAACACGCCTGCACACATACACGAAAGGCCACCTTAGTGCATGATCGGGAAGCAAACGCCCCCAGGGGCCAATGGTTAGGAAGGTCGCAAAATTGGCAAACCAAACTCAAAACTTTGAAGTACACAGAGACTCCCATCCGTGGTCCAGCGTGGAAAATAGCCGCAGTGTCGGGTAGTTGGTGGCGTAAAGTTAATAAATTTCCATAAACTACGCCAAACCATTACCGTACGGTGGCGAATGGTTCAAAGTTTGGTCGGTGCTGCTAACCACACAAAACCAACCGTCCATCCTGAAGGGCACAAATTTATGCATTACCACCAAAGGATGACCGGTCTAACGGCTCGATGGATTTTCGATACTTGTTTGCAAAAATTTTGCTGAGCAGGCGCAAAGGTAAAGCATGCCATTAGCCTTCCGTTTGCCGACGAGGAGTGTCCTGACTCACTTTGGTGTCCAATTTCACCGGTTAGTTGAATATAGTCCAAATCAGCCAGATGGTTTTGCTCATCGAGTTGTTCGTTTTGTGCCAAAAATATGCACCGTTTTGGGTGAGCAAGGCCAGCATCCGCGAGGCCAGTTCAGCTGCCCAGCCCGAAGGTTGTTTAACCGTTCCGATTTTCCTATACCGCAAAAGTTGGCAAAACCCTTGACCTATCCTACTGCGCGCTCGGGAAAAGGCAGGATAGGAACGGCACCAATGAACCGTAGCAAACCCGTTCGCAAAACCCGTCGACGAAGCGCAACCTGTTGCCATGGGAGGGCCACGAGCGGGCCCCCAATCCGCCTGACAGCAACGCCGAAGCTTGATTGATCTTTCCCCAAGCAGTCCCGGTCGCGCTGTCTGTGGCCAGGAACCACCGAGTTTACTCCACCCGAGGCTCAGCAAAACACCCGCCGCAAGTGGCCCCGAATCGGTCGCCGACTTGAATGCATTTGCGACGTTATTAATAGAATATATTTGCCCAGCCGTTGGAACCTGGGCTGCGCTGGTGTTCCCTGTCCGCTTCACTTTCCCGTGATTTTTCCGATCACGGCGGCCGCTTCGGTTGGCGCGGTTGGCCGATTTTCCATTATTGCTCGACATTATTCCACCTTCTCATAATAATTGCGTTGTTTACGGCGAAACTGGACGAAGCCGTCGGAAGCTGCTGCATCAGCTGCTTCGGCCAAACGTACTGGACGGGCGGCACGGGGTACGTTTGTCTATAATTACATTTTACTACAGTTCTATTGAAATTTTGCTTACACAGCCGCAGTAATATGTACCAAAGCTGTTTTCATTTACATAATAAAGGCAGAGGATCGTGCATGGATGTTGTTGGAGTGATTGAACAACATGACGATCCGTACTCGTTTGGTCCTTATTATAGGCCATATGTGTCTCCAGTCTGTTTCCGGGAACAATTAGCTTTCATTATAAACCATTACTGATTTTTCGCAATGCAGTAAATGTAAGAGAGTTAGAGATATTTTTAATACTTCGAGAAAAACACTAGAAGTGGTACACACTTACTTATTATACGAAACAACTCAAAAATCTCTTTAACATTAACAATGTTTGCTAACTCGAGTATACGTATCAGAAGGTCTTGACAGGAGAAACATTTTGCGTTTCCATTAACGTTTTTGCTTCGTGAAGCCGAACGAAGATTGGCTCGTAAATGAAATTGTTGAGCAAATTAAACCCGCTTGAGCAGCTCCACAATCGACCAAACAATGAGAAACCACACAGCATTCGGAAATGGCCGATACCAAAAATCGCTGGGAACAATTTGCGCCGATTTGCCAATAAAAATAATTTGGTTGGTTGATGAAAAAATTGTTGGAATCTTTAATTAGCATGAAAATTGCCAAGGGCGCTAATAGGAATAAATCTACTTGAGAATACCGTCAAATAGCTCTACATTCAACACGCTTTACGTTTGATTAGGATACGCTTAGGGTTCGTAAATTGTTTACCAGCGTGTGTTTTTTCTAATCATAGATGCCATTCAAAAATAATAGGTTAAAGGGCGGGATCAAATTTGTTGCCCATGGGGAAGTATAGTCTTGGTTAGCGGGATAACGGAAATGTGGAATAAGGTTCGAACAACCAACGACGAAGAAGTCTACGAATTAACCAATATCCATGTACATAGATCTTATAGGTTATTTACAATTGATAACAATTCAAAATTTTCATATCATATTGACACCCCTCAATATTAAACGGCACCCGAGAAACAGCAGCGACAAAAGACCAGTGAAAATATGAATTCACGAAACATATGCGAAACGATTGTGGCACGGTTTGGCTGGGCAGCTGGAAAATTTAAAATTAATTAAGAAAACGCAAAACAGCGCAACAAAAAAAGTGGAACACAACATACTTGAAAATTGCATTGAAAAAGAAAAAAACTTTTTTTTATCTACGAGCATTTTATAATTGAATTAAATTTAAACTACATAATCATGAATAAATCATGGTCTGCAGTTTTCGTGGAAGAATCTTATTTCTGTTATGGAAACGAATGAATATGTATTTGTGTGTGTTTTTATAACTACCATTTACAACACAGTTGTTGAACCAAGACTTTTTTTTTTTGGTCAATCCCAGCTATAGCCCATAAAATATTTTTCTATTTTTGCATGTTTTTGTTTTCACCTACAATCATTTTATTTTTTCACTGTTTAGGCTATGCATAACATAACAAACAAATTTTATATTTTTTTTTTTGCATGACACAATTACATAATCGGTACAACGGAAACGATGTTTCACTACGACTGTGGCATTTTCGTTAGATAGGGTACGCTCAATGATACACTGCAACGACTACGGAACAATTTGGCCAAATCTTTTTCACGAGATGTAATCTATCGGTATCCCTTGGCGGTCGTTATTTCGGAAATCCCTCATAAACTGCCGTAGTAAAAAAAAAACGTAGCTTCCGTTTAAACGATCAACTCGGCAGTAAGCCTCTCCTTTTTGATAGCAGGATTGAATCACGGGCGTCCTTAAATTTATTGTTATTTCCATGGTTTAACTCTTATTGCGCGCCTATTCAAAGAATTTATTTTTTACCAAAAAAAGACACCGCACAACCGCATGTCGGCGGGCAGCGGATCGTGACGTTTCGCGTTGGTGAAAAGTAGTAAAATAATATAATTGAACCGGCAGCATCGTTACCCCGACAGTAGTTTGGTCGACAAAGAGGAGGGACAAAAACAGAAAAATCCCACATGGACCGACCATGAGCAAAGCAAACAGCAAAAGCAAAACCCAAACAATTCAATTTTTTTACTGCAGACGATCATCGCCAAAAACCGGTCTCTTTTGGTGATTACGGAAGTGATGATGCTCCATGCCGGCATGATTCGTAACGGTCATGTAACTTGTTTCAAATCAAGCGTAATAATTCCAGCGCACCCGTCTTCACGTGCCTCGCCACCCTGCCTCCTCCTGACATTGGCAGGAATGATGGCATTGGTACGACGCCGGTGGCTGTTGCTGAAGCCGCTAAAACGATCACTGCACTTCTCCTGAAGCATGCAAATAGTCATTAACATCGCGGAACGGGGCAGGTGAAGACGCGCGCTGGCCAGCAATGGCTGCGAGGAGCTTGTTCATTATTTCATCAGCAAAACAGCACTTGATACTTACCCGTACACTTGACCGCTCCTGGACGAAGAAAATCCCAGTGGCCGATCGACCGTGACTTTTATGTCCGAGTCCGAGCCGTTTCGACGGGACTTGAAGTTGGTTTTTACACTAACGAATTTATTGAAGAGGCTAACCGGGAGCCAACCGGATTCGACGGTCGTTTTACGCGCCTTCTATTTTAATGTGAATCGTCGCAAGGAAGGATTCATATTTCACGCCACAAAACTGATACTGGCAAGCTCAGAACATTGGCATGTTACTCATGATCCATTGTCATGGTACGATGCTTCTCACATGATCGACCATAACTCGAGTAATCATTTTTTGATGGTGATATGTTTAATGTTGACTTAAGTTTAAAGAACCAAACTATCCACTAACTAATCCACTTTCGTTTTCTTTTTTCTCTCACAGACGACGACGGAACGGGGTAGGAAAAAATCCAACAGTGGTACTACTTATTTACTCTTGCATGGCAATGACATAATTTGCACAAACTCTCAAACTGGTACTAGTGAAACGGCTCGTTTTGTTTCGTCTCCAAGGAATCATGATCAGCGGTTTGTTCTCGCTGTGCAGTTGGTGAACCTCACGGTGCAGGGAAGATACAGGAAACACTTGTTATCACTCGCACCTCAAAGCCGTCTGGCAAACAAAATCACACGAGCAAAGATGGACATGTATGCTGTTGGCCAAGATCACAATACTCTGCAAATCTGTATTCGAATAGACGCACCACCGTTTTACTCTCACAGTTGATTTTATTCTAAATCAGTCACGTTTTTTACTTCGCTTTCACCAGCATTCACGCTAAACTAAACATGACAGGCAGGTTTCAAAAACAATATTTAAAGAAAACTGGTACTTCTTTTCATGCCTCTTCCAACGCTTTTGCAATGCGGAACCATACCGGTTGCTATGATACGCTTGCAGCTGCATTAGGACCACGATGGCAATTGTGCACGTTTTTATATTTCCGAAAACCACTGAAGCTAGCTTAATCAATTGCTGCAGCAAAACCGTTGGTGCGCTGTATTTCAACAACCTGACACAGGTGCAGCGCCCGTACAAGACGCCTGCGAAAAGAGAACTGAACTCCGATCCGTCGGGAATGTGGTGTTTGGTGTCGTGTGGTTATCGGCAACATCTTCGGATGAACCTCGCAGTCGACACGGCCGATGCGCACGGTGGTGGAATTCGTTAACGCGCGCGCTCATTCTGGGAAAACTCACCACCATGATGGTATGATACATTTATTTGCCACATCAATAGTTTAAACTATTTTCCGGGAGAATTCTCCCGGGCTCTGCAGATCTCTTTTTTTTTTTTTAATGGACAGGACGTGGTTTTTAAAGATTTTTTTTTTCATATTGTAATGCATAAGCTTTACTTCTGCATCTTTCTCTTCACTAGACTTATTCTAGTGCAATCTGCCTTTTGTGGGTTCTCTCGCACAGACCACATCTTCTGATCATCAACTGATCTTCTGAACGTTTAAATGAAGCCTTTTTTTCGTTTTGCAGTTTTTGGTCATGTTTTGTTGATCGTATGGTCTTATTATGTTGTCACAATCTTTATTTTACTTTAATTTTATTAGATCGATTTGTTACTTTGCCTGTTGCTGCCTTGTAGCTGCTTGGTTGTGGCCTTGGATAGATTTTCCATTCTAGGGTTATCACGGTGTACGTGCCCCGACACCGTTCTATTCCTTAAACTATGGGATACAAGAAGCAGCTAAACATTTATAAAATAACGTGCGTGCGTCTAAATTTTCTCGATATTTTGGGCTGACGTGCTCTCATGCTCTCCATTGAGTTGTAAAGAGTCTACGCGCGATCTCGTTCTCTCGCAGCACGACACTGCTGGCTACCAGTACACTGCCTAAATTTTATAACTGGAACATTTCGAAACATGCTAGTAACAACCTAGAGGTGTGTTCCCATTAACGCGTATAGTTGCCCAGGTTTGTTAAAAACTCCCGCAACCCGCCATGGTACCCTGCTCAATTTGTATACTCACACATCTACACATTCACTAGATGACAAACTGTTTATGTCATTATAATGACCGTTGCCGCGGGCCATTTCAACGCAAAACTCTCTCAAATGTCGGGAGAAATGCAATCGTCTGATTGGTAGACCACCGTTCCATTTCTCAGTATTAAATTCAACTCCTGCGTTGAATAAAATAGGCAGTGAAAAAAGAATTTTAAAAACAACGAACCGGTATTTCCAAAATAAGTTTTCAAACAAGTCTTGTTGACAAAAATCTTGTTGGCAACAAACAACTTTTCATTCATTAATGAATTAGTATATAGTATTAGTATATAGTATTAGTATAGCAATTGCTATACTCACACATCTAGGTTTGACAGTGGCGGCCATGTTGGTTGCACGCAAAATAGGATCGATCCTATTTACGTCCCTGCGCAGCTAAAGCCGTGCAACCCTCGTTCACACGCTTGCAACCAACGCGCAACTAGAGTTGCGGAGGTTTGGTTGCTTGAATGGGAACGCGGCTTTACCACAAATGGTTGTTAGCAACTGATGACAATCGTCAAAGCATGGTGGTGGGGCATGGAAGAATATGACGCGACGGGTAACTGCACTAACACATATATGTCTAGCTGCTCTTCTAGCTTAGAGCGTTGTCAAACGGCCTTTCAATCAGCTAAGCTAACGATGGCTGAACGATGCTCTCAATGTATTTTCATTTTTGCAATGATTGGGAATTGTATACCCAATTATACTACGTCAAACCTACCTTCGTTCCTATGAGTACAGACTCTCCTTCAAATTGTTGCATGTTTCACGCTACATGCTGTGATTTAATCCTGCTATGCATTAATGCCAGCTGAAAAATAAAACTTTGGCTCCGGACCCTACACAGTTGTGAAAGTTTCGTTCATTCAGTGAAACAGTTCATTCAGTCATTATATGTTCCGATCCGTTCCGACGACGTTTTTCAATCGACCCAACACTAGATGTCATATGTCTTAATCGTAAACAAAAAGGGAACACAGAAGCAGAAACACATTAAAACACAAACAGGACTATCGTGATCCGTTTCGATTCTTATGAGAATTCACCGTATCTCTATTCTATCTATTAAGATATTCTATAAAGTTGTGGTTTTGTCGCAATGGATTCCACAGACAGTAATTTGGAAGGAGCTGAAGAATCTGTTCCAGTCAATAGCAATGATGGAAAGCGGGCCAGAGTAAGCGCAAAGGATATGAACTACCGTATTATTATTACGGCTAATTGGTTTTTTGTTAGATACGTTTTTATTAGTTACAAGTTTATTTCTTCATATATATTTCATTTTCAGACAGTCGACATGGGAAGGAAGGGGACCATCCAATTTATTAAGTTGATTAAATCAGCTGTATGCCTGTGGAACAGGAAACACCCACTTTATAAACACAGGATTTCACAGTGTAATGCCTGGAAGGAAATATCAATGCGAATGGGAGTTCCAAGCAGCGAGTTGCAGTACAAGTGGAGATCATTGCAAAGCTCGTACCGGCACTTTCGATCGTCTTATTCGAAAGCACGTCTGCAGGGTGCTTGTAAGTTTGTCAAATTGTTTTGTTCTAAGACGAAGTAAAACTCAAACCTAACACTGGCAATGTCATGTTTTAGATCCAACGACAAAGTGGTTCGCGTACGATGCGATGCGATTTTTGTCTGTCATGAAGGAGGTTGACGACACGAATGCTCAGTCGAAGGGTCGTTCAAAACAGGAATCTGCTCATCTCGCAAGTAAATCCATGGACGAGCAAAGCGAAGGTGCTGAAGAATCTGTTCCAGTACAAGGTAGTGAGGAAGAGTGTGGCGACGAGAATGCTGAGTCGGTTGGTGGTTCAAAACAGGAGTCAGTTTATCTCGTAACCGAATCCATTGTCGAAAATTCAGAAGGAGATGAAGAATCCGTGACAGTACAAGGCAGTGAGGACGATGACGGCGTCACGAATGCTGGGTCGGTGGATTGTTTAAATCAGGAATCTGTTTTTGTCGCAATGGAATCCATGGATGAAGAAGCAGCTGACGAATCTGACCCAGTACAAGGCATAAGAAAGCGGAACAAAGTAAGCGCTGGCACTCTGACTCGTTTTTTTATAATTTATTGTTGAACGAATGTTTTTCTTGATATATGGTTCATTTTCAGACAATCGACCTGGGACAAAAGGGCAGCATTAATTTGATTCAATTAATTAAAAAAGCTCCCTGCCTTTGGTACAGAAGACACCCGCAATATAGAGACAACATGCGACAGAACGAAGCCTGGAAGGAAATATCTATGCAAATCGGAGTTCCAATCAGTCAGCTGCAGCATAAGTGGAGATCACTGCAAAGCTCGTACCGATGGTACTCGAGAGCACAAATGAAGGGTGCAAGTAGGTTTACCAATGTGTGCTGTACTTACACTAAGTAAAACTCAAACCTAAAATTACCATTGTCATGTTTTAGCTCCACAAGTAAGGTGGTTCGCGTACGATGCGATGAGATTTTTGTCTGACATGAAGGAGGGTGGCGATACGAATGCTGAGTCGGTTGGTCGTTCAAAACAGGAATCTGTTTATCTCGTAACAGAATCCATTGGCGAAAATTCAGAAGGAGATGAAGAATACGTGACAGTACAAGGCAGTGAGGATGTTGATGGCAACACGAAAGTTGGGTCGGTGGATTGTTTAAATCAGGAATCTGTTTTTGTCGCAATGGAATCCATGGATGAAGAAGCAACTGAAGAATCTGTCCCAGTGCAAGGCATAAGAAAGCGGAACAAAGTAAGCGCTGGCACTTTGACTCGCTTTGTTATAATTTATTGTTGAACGAATGTATTTCTTGATATATGGTTCATTTTCAGACAGTCGACCTGGGACAAAGGGGCACTATTAAGTTGATTCATTTAATTAAAAAAGCTCCCTGCCTCTGGTACAGGAGACACCCGCAATATAAGAACAACATGCGACAGTACGATGCCTGGAAGGAAATATCTATGCAAATGGGAGTTCCAATCAGTCAGCTGCAGCATAAGTGGAGATCGCTTCAAAGCTCGTACCGAGGGTACTCGAAAGCACAAGTGATGGGTGCTGGTAGGTTTACCAATATGTGCTGTACTTACTTTACGTACTCTAAGTAAAACTCAAACCTATAATTATCAATGTCATGTTTTAGCTCCACGGATTAGGTGGTTCGCGTACGGTGCGATGCGATTTTTGTCTGACTTGAATCAAGGTGGCGACATGAAAGCTGTATCAGTAGATCGTCCAAAACAGAAATCTGTTTGTGGCCCAATTGAAACCATGGATAATAATTCTGAAGAAGCTGAAGAATCTGTTTCAGTACACAGCAGTAATGGAAGGCGGACCAGAGTAAGCCATTATTATTTTGGCAAATTATTGTTGGTGTATAGTTTTTTTTCACAAATTAAATTAAATTAAATTAAATGTATATTTCATTTTCAGACAGTTGACCTGGGAACGAAGGGCACCATCCAATTTATTAAATTGGTTAAATTATCTGTGTGCCTCTGGAACAGGAAGCACCCGCTATATAAAGACAAAATGGCACAGTGCAAGGCCTGGAAGGAAATATCAATGCAAATGGGAGTTCCAAGCAGCGAGTTGCAGTACAAGTGGAGATCATTGCAAAGCTCTTACCGACACTTTCGATCGTCTTACTCGAAACCCCGTCCTTGTATGTTAAGTAATATGTATTTTTCTAACAATTAGTAAAACTCAAACTTATCATTGGTAATGCCATGTTTTAGATCCAACAAAAAGGTGGTTCGCTTACCAGGCAATGCGATTTTTGTCTGATATGAAGGAGGTTGGCGATTCCAATGCTCAGTCTGTTGGTCGTGCAAAACAGGTATCTGTTCATCTCGCAGTGGAATCCATGGACGAGCATAGCGAAGGAGCTGCAGAATCTGTTCCAGTACAAGGCATGAAGGAGTATGGTGACACGAAAGAAGATTTGGTGAGTTGTTCAAGACTAGATTTTTTTAAATTAAAAGCAGCAATTTTATTACGACATTGAGCTTTGAGCCTTGTTATACTTTTTTCTGTATCTCGTGGTTCCCCATACTCGTTATGTTTGCCACAGTTTTTATTTCATAACATAACAGGAGTGAAAACCACTGAACAATGTGGAAATGGAAAATGTGCATGAGGTTTTTTCAATCATGAACGACGAATTTTGTGTGGTTGAGACTTCACACATAGCGACAGAAGGAGAGAATTGGCTAAGGATTGGATTGATTGGAATTGATGAAATCCTACGCCACTTGCAAATGATTAGATAAGTGTAGTGTACTTTCCGTCTTCTCAAAACTGTCATATTGTCGTTAATTTAAAAAAATCCAAAAGGCGTACACCATGAGAGGGTTTGAGACGCTTGTGAAAAACAATGTAACGGCAAAAGAGGGAGCAAAACTCACGATGATTAAAGTAGGATTTTTTTCAAAAATTCATTGCGGGTCGAAGCTTCTTATCATTGCACCGTTTAGATCAAACGATGAATTCTGCTTAAGAGAACGCTTGTGATGGCATTGATTCTCGGTATCGAAGCGTCCATTTGGAATCTTCTGCTGTGCAATGGAAGAATTCCGTTTTTACACATACCGTACACGGTCTAACGCAATTAAATGTTTGTTAGAAAGTTTTTTACGGTAAAGCCTGCATTAGTCTACCCTGGCCACGACAATACATTGCTCCAATTGAATGTGGGCTTTACACGTTCAATAACTAGTCAATTCGAACACTTTGACTCAAAGTCAAAAGTGTATATTGACGAGAAAGTTTCGTTCACTTAGCGAACTATTAGTCATGTGTTCCGATCCGTTCCGAGTGATTTATTCAATCGACCCAACACTAGATCCCATGCGAATCAATCGTAAACAAAACAGAGAACACAAATAGAAACACACCAAAACAAAAACATAACTTTTCTATCTTTTCTATAAAGCTGTTGGTTTTTTAAATTGGAATCAATGGAAAAGGGTGCAGAATGTTCTAAAAACACTGTTCCTGAAAAAGGCACAAAAAGGCGGCAAACTGTAACACACCCTCTTATTAGCAACTGATGTCAGAAATTTGATCCGGTTTGTTGAAAAGCTTTTTCTCTAATAAAATATTGCTTGTTTTACACATCTTTTTCCAGGTTAGCATGAGCAATGAAAATACCCTTTACCTAATCAGCCTTATAAAAAGCCATGGCTGTGTGTGGAACAAACAGGATGCTGATCATAAAAATGCAACACGTAAACAGGAAGCCTGGGAAAGCATTTCGCAAGCGATGGGCTACTCGGTAGAAGCATTACAGGATAAATTTACTTCTTTACGTAGTGCTTACCGTAACTACTGCTCAAGATGTACGATCATTTTTGAAGTCTTCATTATGGAATCATCGCAATTAACTTTTCATTTTAATTTAAGATCGTAAAAATGGTGATGCTAAACCAAGCTGGTTTGCCTATGATGCACTTCGTTTTCTAGACGACAAATCACATGACGACCAGCCACTGGATACAAACTTAATACCTGACGAAGGAAGTCAAGCTGTGAGTATTATTGAATAGATTTACGTGTGATTAATCTGTGAGCTTATATCAACAAAGTATTTCCTGTTTTAGTTATCTGAAAACTTTCCTGTAGAAAAGATAAAGACGGAACCGATGTCTGATGTAGTGACGATTGTAAACGTGAGTATTGTTTAGTAATTTTTATTGTGGTAGTTTAAACCGATTTAAAAAATTTCATCCTTTTTTAATACAGCTCCGCGATAAATCTGTAATATGCAAACGGGTCAATCAAGTTTCGTCGAAATATCCAACACGAAATCCTTCAAAGCTCGACGCACAGATGGATGGACGATTAAAACGAATCCTTCCGATTCAAAAAAGACCGCCTATAGTTATTAGGCGAGTGACTCAACCACAAACACGAGTAAAAGACCCGCTCCAGATAGAAGACCCATTACAAATCAAACTTCCAACGGATGCAAGGCAAACAATTACTTATGGAAACTCTCAGCCACGAAATTCTGATGCTGGATCCGGGACCCGTTTATCATCTGTAAAATCTTTTCTAAGCTATTTGGAGCATGAGCTTTGCCAACTATCTAAAGAGAGTATGACATTGGCACAAATGGAAATGCTTCAAATTATGTCAGATTACAAATTGAGGGACATACGTAAAAGCCAATCGCAAACCGATGCAAAGAAAGCGAAATCTATGGAATCAACGGGGACCCAGACAGATCCAGTGAATGAAACTGTAAAAGGCACCATCGTTTCCTCGGAGCTCTGCTTTGCTGAATTGAGTTTGGAACACGGAGATGATAACTTGTTTTTCAATCATTGAAGATTCACATTTTTCATGTTCAAGGTAACAACACTGAGGTAGATGAATAAATTACATTTGCATCAATAAAGCTTGTGAAGTACAGGATAAGACAGATTTTTATGTGAATGAAATTAAAAAGATGACATCAAGTTGCAAGGTTTTCCGTGGCAGCAATCAAAGGGATGGTAGGTAATTTGCTTAGTTGATCTGGTTGATTTAATTCGATTGATTTGGGCTCTTTTGATTATATTTGCTTTTTGCTTCTGTTCGTTGCCTTGAAGAGATTTGTGTTTCCAGTGGCTATCACGGTGGATCAGCAACCGCCAAGTTGAAGTGTTCAGTAGTTTTCCCAAATTTAAACCCGCCATCTATAGAAGCGTGCAACCCTCGTCCACACACGTGAAACCAGCGGGCAACCTGAGTTGCGGAGGTTTGGTTGCCTGAAAGGGAACGCAGCTTCAATTAAACCATTGCTCTGATCCGATCCATCGACGTAAGTCTTTCGTGCCAACACTAGAGATGATGCAAGCAAACGTCAACGGAGGATAAACAGTTCAACAACTCACTTGTGCAGTGCTGCATTTGCTAAAAGGCGGTGCTTATTTGGAGAAGACATTCATAAAAAGTTTTGAACTATAGCGAAACTGTTTGTGTTTTCAGCAATGGAAGCCACGGAAAAAAGTACAACAGGCAACAAGCAAAACGCGGCGAACTCTATCGAGGGGGTACTTATATGATATTTTGTCACCTTTGGAAGAACACCTATTTAAATACCTTTCGATTTACAAACTCTATTTGCCAACGTAACGGCGTTTAATTTAAAATCGGACAGGGTCTGCACGTCTTAGGACCTTTGCAGCTGATCTTAAATTTCGATATTGTTTCAGAGTGTAATGACCAAAGAGAATACGCTGTTTCTCATAAGCCTCGTGAAAAGTTATGGATGTTTGTGGAACCAAAGAGATCCTGGATATACGAACGAATCAGATAAGCAGAATGCATGGATAAACATTTCCAAAATGATGGGATATCCCGTTAAAGAAGTAAAAGAAAAATGGGATAACGTGAGCAGCTGCTTCTACATGTTTCACTCAAAATGTAAGATCTGGCTTATTTATTGCTTTGGAAACGCGTAATGTGAGAAACTATTCCTTGCAGCTTTGGGTAACGTCATTAAACATAAATGGTTCGCGTATGATGCATTGCGCTTTCTAGACGTTAAACCACTTAGCAAGCCACCATACGACGATACCCAACCAAAGGTGCTTGTGAGATTTATAAACTGGATTGTATATATTTAAAGCGTAAGTGTCTCAAACATATTTTACTTTTAGCTCCGATGGAACAATGAACGTAAACTTTATTTAATCAGTCTCGTTAAACGTAACGAATGTTTGTGGAACACCGCATGCCCTGACTACAAAGATGCATTAAGTAAGAAGAATGCTTGGAAAGCAATTTCCAAAGTGATGGAGTGCTCAACAGACGATTTGAAATGGAAATGGACAACCTTGCGTGCGTCTTTTCGCATGTACCATTCAAATGTGGAGACAAGCTCGGAAAATGAAAGAAGTAAGTAAATGAAACATTTATGCAAAGATGGCAACGTGTAAACAAAAAGATTCAATATTATTGAAGGTTCAAACTATGCTGCTGCAACAAAATGGTATGCTTATGAGGCATTGAGTTTCTTAGCCAACCAACCTGATGAAGACGAGCCGCTGGAACCAGCACTAATGGCCGAATGCGATGATGAAAGCATCGCATCGGTAAGTATTGCCAAATAGATTAATAGTATGTGTATAAAAAAGGATGTTGGCATACGTGCGACCAGGTATAGAACTAGAGCACAGATGACCAAAAGCGGTTTAAATTAGCTTTTGGTTTGTCATATACATCTCGACCCAAGGAACCAAAAATTATGCTTTTGCTTTTGCTTAGAAATATCCAGCCTGAGCATTAGCCGTCCCCGAGATAGAAGGAAAATGCAGACGAGAAAGCAGCATCCCAGAATGTCCACTTCATCACGGAGGGAACATGCGGGAAAAATTTGATGAAAGTAGTGACGACAGTTCTTCAATTGAAATCCGCTTTTATCGCCAAAACCATCAGTTTGTTTTTATCAGTGTAGCAAAAATGCTAGCAACATATAAATATGACTCAACGTAGCTCGATGCAACGCTTTATTATTACCTCTCATCAAATTCTAAAAGTGTCTATCTACCAGGAAATATGCTCGGCGGTAACATAATTTGACAAATGAAAACAAAAACAATGGGAAATGTTATAAAACGTAAACGTGAAAATACACGTAGCGAACAAAAGTTCTGGGAGCCTTTTTTGACAACTCGTCGAGCCTGTTCTGACAACTCGGTTAGTGCTTACCCAGAAAATTTTTAAAGAACTCCAATTGTTTGGCGAAACTATCAAGTATTTTAAGATGCAAAATAGAAAAACCAGCAGTCCCGCGAAAAACCAAGCTCGCAACAAAATTTGGATTCATGTTTCGTGTTCATGAAATTTCATTACTGAATACTGTTGCCGGACTTGCAACAGCAGGGTCGAGAAACACCATTACAAAATCCTGTGTCCGAACCTGTCAAACTTCATCTGTCATTTTTGTTTTGCCAGCCATTTTTGCTGGCCAGTGTCACTTGGCTTGCTCATGAGGGATTTTACAGCCCGCAATTTTAGCTTTTTCTTGGTGGTTCTTGGTTGAAAAATATTTTCAACCATCCAACATGGACAAGAATGTAAAGCATGCTCGCGCGCCGGTAGAGAAAGAAGGAAGGAAGGCTTTGGTAAGCAGTGCTTATATTTCGTTACAGAATGTTATCGAGTACGATAACAAGCATCGTGAAGAAAAGATTTGTTTTGTTTATAAATTTCTTTTCAAAATTTCAGACTCCTGAACACATAGAAAAGAGCCTTCGGCTTATTCGCCTGGTTCAAGCGTACCCTCCATTGTGGAGTGAGCCGAATGAGCCAAACAAGAATATTGCAATTAAGAGAACACTGTGGCAAGCAGTGGCCTCGGAAATGGGCGAACCGGTAGCGAAGGTCTTTCATCATTGGAAAAACCTTGTTTCATCGTACCGGCGCATCCTGAATAGCTTTCGAAACACAGATAGTAATTTGATATTTTGTTGTTGTTGTTGTTTTTGTAATACCAAGGAGTGCTCTCCGCTATCATAAATTGTTCATTCTAAAATCATTTCAGATCCGTGGGTCTTTCAAAAACGTCCGTGGTACGCCTTTGAACCGATGCAATTTCTCCAGGAGACCATACAACAGCAGAAAACAGTTCGGTCGGTGCGTATGGGTTGTTGTCAGCAAAACTATTCGCGATATGTGAATATTTGCTATGTACCATGCGTCAGTCTGTTCTTATTTTATTTGAAGGAACTTTTGTATCCTCCTTCGACAGTGTTTGTTGAAAACATAGAAAACATTTACCTTCGTGCGACACGCCAGTTTTTGTGCTATCGTTTTAAGCTGATTTGCAACCCTGGAGCCGGTCATGTTTAAGCAGTTGATTGAAACTAGAACCTGCAAAAATGAAAAGCAATTCAACAGAATGAGAGCCAGTACTAAGATAACATTTTTTGATCGATCAATATGAACACATGTTTTAAGACCATGATCAACCTTGAACCTTGCATCAGTTTGCTAAAGAAAATATGTTTTATTCCTTCTAATTGTTTAGCTACCCAAAAACGATTCATTGAAAGAGGAAATGACTGATTCAGAGATAGTAACGCTCGTTAATGTAAGCATTCATCGAATTAATGATATTCTTTTAATTTGTTCGATTCGAGCGATTAATCTTAAATGCTGCTTGTTTTCTATTTAGATCCGTGATAATACAGTCGTATGCAAGAGCATCGATGAACTAGCCGCAAAACCACCGGAAATCTCCCCACCAACCGGTCCAAAGCCACAAACTCAGGTTGGAAATGCCCTACGCATCGATCGAAGATCTCAGCAATGGACGAAAACACCCGTACGAGTGAAGCGAACCTATCCAATTCTGGTGGAAGATCCGCTACAAATCAAACAAACGCCTCAAACACAGCCTCTCCAAGTAGAAGCACCTTTTCAAAATGTACAACGCAGGAGTCTCGGCGGCAGACCTACCTTGAATCCATCATCTGTGAAATCATTCGTAAACTTAATAGAGCAGGAACTTAGTGAAATATCCAGCGATTATGCTACGATGGCACAGGTGGACATTTACAAGATTATAGGAGAGTACAAATTAAAAGATGTTCGCCGAAGCTCGGAGGCATCTTCGAAGCCCATGAAAACGAAGGTAACAAAACAAGTGGCAGTAAGACGCATCGACCCAAAGCCGGTGAAAATTGCGCCGGCATATTCGTTGGGAAACAATGATATGCTTGAGGTCGCATTAGAATGTGAGGAATATGCTTCATGAAATATATTCGAATTATTGAATTAATTCAATGTCAAAAGGATCGATCTATCTGAATAAAATGTACTATAATGCATCAAATGAATATTATAACGAATAGTGATGGATATTGAAACCTGAGAAACTTAAGTATACTAATAATCACCTGAAGCGAAAAGTGGGATCTAGAAATTTTATTGGAGGAAACACAATGATCTTCATTACAGTTTTTCATAAGCTCTAAATTTCACCGAACTAAACAAAACCGTTTAGCAAATATTTCAGCAAATATAATATGAATTCTTCTTCTTCCACTTTTACAATGATTGGGTTATGTCCTCCTACCTTGATCTTGAGTTCTCTGTTTCATAGTTCCAGTTTTCAGAAGCCCACCAACTCTTGCACGGCCAGTCGATTGCCGGTTGCAGTGCTGTCAGTCGATGCCAGGGCCGACATGCAGCTGTCAAACTTTTGCTCAACGGTCGGGTTAGTAAATAACACGGTGGTCGGACGAGAGGAGGTATGCTTTATCTGTTTGTTAATGATATTTTAACTGTTAATAAATTAACATTTTAGGCTTTAAAATGGAGCGGCAGAGGAAATTTAAGAAGAAATTGGTACGTATTGCTAGAAATGGAAGAAAACTGGTGCTAGCCAGTGTCATTCTCTACATTCCGTTCTGGGTTGTGGTTTTTTGCTGGTCAATTTCTAGTATTTTCAGAAGAGAACATTTGCTGAAATGTTCAGAAATATCATATATGTAATAATTTACAGTGCTGAATACGTTAGACCAATTTATATTTCGATGAATACAGTTTTCGTATTTCATGCAAGTTGCTTTTATTTATTGTTTTCATAATGGTTGTTTTTCATTTGATAATTTTTAGAACGTCGTAGCAAGCTTAAAATTAATAGAAGCGGTGAAAAAACGAACTTTAATATGGAATAGACATTCCCAACATCACAGAAACAAGAATAGAGTACACCATGCGTGGACTTCGATAGCTTCAGAGACGGATTTGTCAGTCAATGAGGCGAAGCTCCTGTGGAAGAATCTTCTAGCCGGCTTCCGTGTATGTAAATCGAAAGTGAGGAAAAGCCAGCAGACGGGTTCAGGTAAGATGTTGACAAGTTTTTTTTTTTTAATATAATGTATTCGATTAAATAGCATGATTTTCTTTTGTAGGCAATGATGAAGTATACATACCGAATTGGTTTGCATACAGTGCCATGCTGTTCCTGTTGGAGCGAACGAATGAGGTGCCGACATCAGACACTGTAGGTATTTCACATAGTACTGTCGATTTCACATTTTTTTTTCTTTTTTCCACGGCATTGGCCCTTTTTTCAATCTAACATTAAACTTATTCTAGCTTATGAGTTTATGCAGTAACCATGGGGCCTTTCCTCCCGTTGGTTACCCAGGCCTTATTCCGGGCGCGCTCGGTCGATTGCTCATAGGCGTTTTATTGCCAATGATTCTATCGCTGTCCGGATTCGTCCTTGACCACGAGCTTCCGTTTCAAACTCTTCCTAGGAGGAGCCTTATCTGCTGTAAAGGTGCTATAACTAGGACGAACATATATAAGTTCTTCAATTTGGGACGGGGTTTAAAAGGTATTCAATGTCGCCAGCCGCCAAGATGTATAAAGGACGAATAGAGACATCCGAATGCCTACCCAAAGCGACAACTGCGCCGATCAGAGCAGGTCTCCCGGCCCACCGAAGGCCCATCGTGGAATCCCAAGCCACAGCCTCAGCCAAATCTATACGGTGTCGGTGCGCGCACATCATTCGGATTAACGCACGGTTCTCCGTCAGTCCGATGAACCAAGGCCGCAAAGATACTTGTGGGGAGATCGAGAAGAGGAACCGGCCGAATTCATCCGTCTCCCACATCTGCTGCCACCGGGATAGGCAGAGTTTCTGTGGGAGGCGGAGATACTCGTGTGGGGGAGTCGGACGGTTGTACAGGGTGCCTTCTGAAACCCCTTTTTTCGCCAACGCGTCCGCTTTCTCGTTCCCGGGTATCCAGCAATTTTATTCACAAAAGCAGGAGTAACTCCTGATAGCTTTAACACTTGTCAGTGCCTCTGTTGCACTCAGGCTATCCGTAAAAATGAAAAACTCTCCCGGAGCTTTCGTGTTTATTTTAGCCAGCGCACAAAAGATTGCGGCCAGTTCTAGATTTCACATGGTATAATTATAAAATAAATTGTTTGCAATATGACAGCGTACAGCCGACAGGCGTTCTTATGTCCTGCCTGAAACAGCCAACGGAATGTTGGTGCATGTTTAGTCATACTTATTTTTATTTTTTCACTATAGATCCATTCTAACGAATTAGAATGCAGCAGCATCGAAGAACTGACGTCAAAATCTCCGATAGCTGGTCTGCCGGCCTCGCCAGAGCCAGAAATGTAAGTTTTTTTTTCTAATTTGTTGGCCTATAAGTTTTTAAATATGAATGTATCGAAATTTCAGGAATGAAATGAAGCTGCAGAAGAAAACAAACAAGAAATTGGTAAGTTTTGCTAGAAATGGAAGCAAACTGGTACTAGTCTTGGTCTTTCTCAGATACGATACGATTTTTCTTTTGTGCATAGATTTGTTTTTCAAGCCAATATCGTAGAATGGTGGCATTATAAGTAGGAATGTGCATTTAGTCCTACAGCGACCGAAAAATTTCTGTACTGTAGCCAAAAGCTCTACAGCCAGGATTTTTTTTTAATGACAGACATACACATTTTTTTTAAATTAAAAATAGCAAACAGAATAAAACTTCAATCGGTTGTATTTTCGAAAGAGAAAATTTGTTTATACGGTCAAAAAATAACAGTACAATCGTCAGTTAAACTTGTGTTGAATACATCAGGAAAATTGAGCAAAAAGCTTTTTATAAGAATCATCCAATGCAATCATCTTATTTTTTTTATTTTGACTCCTTTAATAATGGTTATTTTTCGTTTTCTATTCATCAGACCGTCGATGCTACCTTCAAACTAATAGAAGCGGTGAAAAAACGACCTTTACTATGGGACAGTAGTCACCAACATTTAAAAAACAGCACCGGATCCAACCATGAGTGGGCTGCGATAGCTGCTGAGGTCAATATGCAAGTAGAAGAAGCGATGATGCGATGGTTGAATCTTCTAGCATGCTTCCGTGTATATAAATCGAAAGTGAAGAAAAGCCAGCAAACGGGTTCAGGTAAGTGGTGTTGACAAGTTTTTGTGTAATGTATTAATTAAAATTCATCTTCTTTTGTTGGCAATGTTCAAGTATACCGACCGGTTTGGTTTGCATACCGTGCCATGCTGTTCATGTGGGAGCATACGAATGGGGTACGGACATCAGACACTGTAAGTATTTTCTATTTCACATAGTATTATCAATTTCACATGGTATAAACATAACATAAATAATCATATAGCCGTACAGCCGAGAGGCGTTCCGATGTCCTGCTTGAAACAGCCAACAGAATGTTGCTGCGTGTTCAGTATTACAATTAATGGTCAACTGCCTGGTGAAGAAAATTGAATACTTTTTCGATTGTTGGATTTTGAGAAGCTGCGAGCTATATGAATGCTGTTTCCTCGTTGCAAATTTGCTATAGGCTTTCGATTAGTTTATTGCACGATAATGAAGTGATCTGAAAGCTCAGCTGTGGTTGCTTTTATACCTTATCCTAAGAGTCATATCTAACTAACTATATCTACCTGATGGTAGCAACCTTGAACCTTGCATCAGTAATGGATTTGCTAAAGAATGGGTTTTATTTCACCTATTTCTTTTTTTTATTTACCCCAGGACGATTCATTGAAAGAGGAAGTAACTGATTCGGAGACTGTAACGCTCGTAAATGTAAGCATACATCAAATCTGTGATGTTCATTCGATTTTAGTCAATGTTCCGTTTTGAAATGTTTTCAATGCATCATTAGCGTTGAATCTTTAATTTTGTTTTCTTTTTTTTTTCTTTTCTTTAATATAGATCCCTAATAATAGACTCGTATGCAAGAGCATCGATGAACTAACGGCAAAACCACTGGAAACCTCTCCATCAACCCGTCCAAAGCCACAAAATCAGCTGGCCAATGCCCTGCCAAATGTTCCAAGATCTCAGCCATGGACAGTTCCTGTACGAGTGGTGCGAACGATTCCAAAGCAGATGGAAGATCCACTACAAATCAAACCAACGTCTCAAACACAGCTCATGCAGGTAGAAACACAGACCAACACATTTCTAAACCACAGGAGTCTTGGAGGTGGTCCGTCATTATTGAAATCATTCGTAAACTTAATAGAGCACGAACTCGCCGAACTACCAAAAGATTATGCTACGATGGCACAGGTGGACATTTACAAGATTATAGGAGAGTACAAATTAAAAGATGTTGAACGACGCTCTACACAGAATCCAAAGTCAGAAGCATCCAAGTCAATACATACGAAGGTAGTAAAAGAAACGGCTAACGGATGCAGCGTACCCAAGTCGATTAAAATTGAATCATCAAATTCGCTGGAAAACAATGATTAAGATGCGCCATGAGCTTTATTTCAATTATTAAGTTAATTCAATGTCAAAAGCTCGATGGAACATCGTATATTGATTAATGAAACATTTTGAATCAGAATTCGGATGAATTATCGAAAAATGGTATCTGAAGCATACGAATGAATATAAGGCATTTATGCATAGAATGTATATTATTACTAATATTGATGGAAATTGAAGCTTGAGAAACTTGATGTAATGAAAAGTAATCGTCTGGAGAGAATATTTGGATGCAAACTTATAGAATTATTACTAATTATTACTTAAACTGCTGGTCGAGTATATCGATGTATAACAGGTTGGCTGATAAGTCCCCAGTCTGACACATAGATAGCGTCGCTAGTATTAAATGCATATTATTTTTATATACACTAGTAGCACGAAGCTGTCAAATTGGGATTTTTGCGAGCGATTCAAGGTTACTGGAAGGAAAAACAGTTTGCTTCTGAAGCAAATTTTGCTTCGTTCTAACAATCTTGCAGTGAGCCGTATTGGATATCCAAGCTTACACCGTTCTCCCGCATGATGACGCTAGTGTGCGCTATGTTATCCACAACAAGAAAACGTAAACAAAGATTATTTGATCAACATTGGCTTGCAGTTCAGTTTTGTTGTTCTAAGTGTTTCGAGTGTTGTGAGTTAAAGAGTTTTGTTGCGTGTTTTCAAGCTATGAATAACCAAGGAGCTCCTTTATCGGTCATTAACGTGTTGTGCGGCAAAAACCACGATTTGCAGGCACTGCGTAAGTCCGGCGTTTTGTACCGACGCGCTGCGCGTTTACTGAAAAAATCCGAAACGCCGGAGAGCGTCGTGATGGTCGTGTCAACATTCGAGGGTCCGGTCAATGTGTCGGGTAAATATTTTAACGATGTAGTTTGATTTGTTAAAAATTAAGATAGCCTTTCCCAACCCGTTACGGAAGCTGTTCCTGAACCCTTGGCAGTGTTGAGTATGTTGAAATTCCAACAACGACAGGGCCTTTCTCCTGAAGTGATGAGCAAATATGTTATAAAGCATCGCTTTGATTTTTTTCAGCTACGTCTTCGTTGGAGCAGTCCATGTTGCCTGCTATGGATTTGACCCATGATGAGGAACCGACTGAAGATCTAGATGCGCTCTTCCTTGACACTCAGGCTCATGAAATGACTCTCGAATCAAATGACGAAGAAAGCGACGTTGAAGAGTATATGCAGGAAGACGAACATGAGGATACTGTCCTAGGAGACGATGAACAAACATCCGAAGCGTATGGTGAGCATGCTCCCGATTATACAAAGATGGCGGACGCAGATTGCATACGCCATTGGGCACTAGCTGGAAACGAGTCCCTCGCATCCGTTGGCCGGCTGTTAGAGATGCTGCGTGCCAAAACAGATCTTAATATTCCAAAAGATCCCAGGACTGTTTTACGCACAAAGCGGGACCGTGCTACGCTGTTAAACATTGGAGACGGACAGTTTTGGTACCACTGTACCATTAGTCGGTGTCTAGTGCTTGAATTACGGTATGTAAATTCACGTGCGTATAATACGTAGCATCAGAGTAATAAAACATTTTCATTTTTCGTTTGTTAGGAAGCATGCCACCGTTCCACAGGTGTTACTGTTCGATCTAAACATAGATGGGCTTCCCCTACACAGCAGATCAAAAACGCAGTTTTGGCCTATTTTGATGAAGGTGGTAGAACATCCACATTGGCCCGTGCTGGTCGTCGGTATTTATTGCGGACAATCCAAACCAGAAAGTAACGGACCCTTTCTAAGACCACTGGTTGAACAAATAAACGCCCTGCATAGAACGGGACTTGTATTGGAGTATGCAACGGTTCGTGTTCATTTACGAGCAATAATTGCAGACACACCAGCGAGAGCCTTTATAAAAGGTAATAACCATAACGTTTTTTAACGTAATAACGTAATCGATACCGTTTTTTTGTGGTTTTAGGTGTGCAAGGTCATATGGGAAAACATTCCTGTTTAAAATGTTGCTGCGAGGGTGAAACGGTGGAACAACGGACAGTTTTTTTGGACACAAACGCAAATAAGCGCACAGATGGTGCTTTTCGTAATAAGGAATATGTTTTGCACCAAACTGGATCCACTCCGTTAGTAGATTTAGAAAACTTCGATATAATTGAGGATATCGTTGTGGGAGACAGATTGCACCAGATTGACATCGGAGTAACCAAAAAACTTCTGAACATTTGGTACATTGGAGTGCTGCGATCGACGAAAAGATGGAATCGAGAACAACGGGAAATCATTCACCATAGACTAAAGCGACAAACTTTTCCATTTGAAACACAACGAAAACTTCGAAGCCTTGATGACTTGTCATACTGGAAAGGTGCGGAATGTAAAGCATTTTTACATTACGCAGCTCCCGTTGTTTTGAAGGGATTATTGACGGGGCAACAGTATCAACATTTTATGCTGTATTTTTGCGGAGTAACAATTTTTTCTTCGACAGTACATAGAAGACTCTATAACGCAGGACGTGCCATGTTAAAAAAATTTGTTGAAAATTACGCCCAAGTGTACGGCAAAGCGGGAGTCACACCAAACGTGCATAGCCTCATTCACATATTTGAAGAAGCGACACGTTTAGGCAGTCTAGAAAGTTATTCAACATACGTCTTTGAGCGTAAACTAGGACAGATCAAAAATAATCTTATAAGAACCAGTTATAGATGCTTAGAACAAGCAATCCGTAGAATTTTGGAGCTTGAAAACTTCAACTTCCCGCGCAAACGCCAACCATTTTGCAACCCGTTTTACAAGCAGAGAGGGCAAACAATTACATTATGTATAAGGCAAGGATTTACGATGCGAAATGATGATGTGAACGATTGGTTCTTAAGTAAGGATGAAGAAGTGTGTTAGAAGAGTAATCTATGAATTGTAGTAGCCTTTGATTTGTTATACATGATTATTCTGTGTTCAACTACTGAATATATCAGACGTACTTTTCAATAGGTTATGGGCCCAGGATACGACTCTGTTAGTTTGAAATTAAAAGATTGAAAGCAGTTTTGTGAAGAATGGCGAATCCGAAACTAGCGGGATCTTTTTCCCTGCCTTTGCGAGAAATACTTCGAGGATCGGAAAACTACAGTTCTTGGTCTTTCGCCACCAAGATGGTTTTGATTAAGGAGAAAACCTGGTGTGCAGTGAAGGAACCAGCTGAAGGTGAACCGGCAGTGAGCGAAGAAACATCCATGCAAGCATTGGCGACGATATGTCTGAGTATTGATCTTTTGATTGATTGAACTTTAAGCTTTGGCATCGCAGACTATGTCATATGTCTGTTGGCTGCATGAAACGACTTGAAACCATGGCAAGCGGATTTGAATTTAGAGTGACGGATGGAATGCAGTGTGTACCATGCATACAAGGGAAGCATCATCGACATCCGTTTAACATCAAGGGACAACGTGCGGATCGTGTGCTTGAGTTAATTCATTCCGATTTGTGTGGACCCATGGAGACAGCATCGATAGGAGGAAATCGTTATTTTATAACATTCATCGATGACTCGAGCAGAAAGGCGTTCGTATATTTCCTGAAATCGAAAACCGAAGTGTTTGAAACGTTTAAACATTTCAAGAGTTATGCCGAGAACCAGACTGGTGAGAAAATTAAGCGTATCAGATCGGATAACGGACGGGAATATATGAATCGTGAAATGAAGCTATTCCTTTGTCAAGCCGGTATTCATCATGAAACATCCGCTCCGTACACTCCGGAGCAGAATGGATTAGCGGAACGTATGAACCGGACGATTGTAGAAAAGGCGAGGAGTATGCTGTGTGATGCCAATCTGCCAAAGCGTTTTTGGGCTGAAGCAGTTGCGACAGCATCGTATGTGATCAACCGATCACCTACTATGGGATTGCGAATGACACCTCACGAAGCGTTTACTGGTAGAAGACCGAATCTTGCCCATCTTAGAATATTTGGAGCAAAGGTGATGTGTCATGTGCCGAAGGAAAGAAGGCAGAAATGGGATGCCAAATCAGATTCTGGCATTTTCATGGGATACAGTAGCAGTTCCAAGGCGTATCGAGTTTATAACTCAAAGACTAAGAAGGTTATCGTTAGTCAGGATGTAATATTTGTGGATGAATGTGCAAAGAATCGAGTTTCTGAGTTTGAAGAATCATCTACTGAAGTCAGTCTTGGTGAATTCCATTTTCAACCTGTCGTACAGGATCAAGAAGTAGAAAGTTTGGAGACAAATGGAGCTCGGAATGATGATAACGATTCAGAATACGACGATGCTATAGGAGATCAAGCAGAAGCTATTGAACACCATGAACCACAAATAGAGGACCCACAGAAGTTGGTAAGGCGTAGTGAGAGGGAGCGCATTATCCCTGGCAAGTACCGGGATTTTGTAATGAGTTGCAATGCTGCAGTTAAAAGTCCTGATGAATCCTGTACCGTGGTTCCAGCGATGTTAAATGAACCGATAACGTACCAAGAGGCTAATTCCTGTGAAGATAGCAGTCGCTGGAAAGATGCTATGAAATCAGAGTATGATGCCTTATTGGAAAATCGAACATGGGACTTGACGAGTTTGCCTGCTGGTCGAAAACCCTTACGATCAAAGTGGGTGTATACGGTGAAAACCAATGCAGATGGCTCGGTGGAGAGATTCAAAGCCAGGTTAGTCATTAAAGGTTTTTCGCAAGTCAAAGGTGTGGATTACAACGAGACCTACGCACCTGTTGTTCGATTGGCTACCGTGCGATATCTAATGTCCTTGGCTGTCAACATGGACTTGAAGATACTGCAGATGGATGCAGTGACAGCATTTCTACAAGGAGACCTGGGAGAAGAGGAAATATACATGGAGCAGCCAGAAGGATTTGTGAATCTAGAAGCACCACACAAAGTGTGTAAATTGAAGAAGGCGTTGTATGGACTGAAGCAAGCTAGTAGAGTTTGGAATTTGAAACTAGATGCTGAGCTGAAACGCATTGGGTTGGTACAGTCCAATTACGATTCTTGTGTCTACTACAAGATTGATAGAGGAAGTGTGCTGATTGTAGCAGTGTATGTAGACGATTTATTGATCTTCTCGAATAATGAGAGCTGGGAAAAGAACTTAAAACAACAGTTGACCAAGAGATTTAAAATGAAGGATTTAGGTCTCGCGAACAAAGTTCTTGGAATACGAGTGACCAGAGCAGATGGTGTAGTTATGTTGGATCAAGAACTGTACATAAATGAATTATTGAAGCGATTCGGTGTAGCTGAGTGCAACCCAGTTCTTACTCCAGCGGATCCAGGCCAGAAACTGTCCAAGGAAATGTGTCCTAAGACTGAAGAAGAGCGCAGACAGATGCAACAGGTTCCTTACCGGGAACTGATAGGCGGCCTGCAGTACTTATCACAAGGAACTAGACCGGACATAAGTTTTGCTGTAAATGCTGTGAGTCACTACTGTAACAATCCTGGGAAAACTCACTGGATTGCAGCCAAACGGATCTTACGTTATTTAAAAGGCACGAAATCCATGAAGCTGTTATATAAAGCAACAATTGAAAAAGGCTTTGAAGGTTTTTGTGATGCTGATTGGGGTAATGACACTGATAATCGTCATTCCATTACTGGCTATGTGATGAAGCAATCTGGAGGTTCAGTTGCCTGGAATTGTCGCAAACAATCAACAGTTGCACTTTCGACGACGGAAGCCGAATACATGGCACTTTCAGCTGTCACACAGGAAGCTATTTGGTGGAGAGGTTTTCGAAAAGAACTGTTGGGAATCGAAGAGCCATTGACGATTTTTTGTGATAATCGAAGTGCTATCTATTTGGCGGAGAAACAAATTGGCTACTCACCTAGAAGCAAACATATTGATATTAGACATCATTTTGTGAGACAGAGCATTGCAAGAAATCTTGTTCAGCTGAAACATGTTTGCTCTGAAAAACAAGAAGCTGATTTGCTAACTAAGGTACTTCCTACCAGCAAATTTGAAGATGGACGGAAGGCCCTTGGAATTAAAACAATTCATGATTAAGGGGGGATGTTAGAAGAGTAATCTATGAATTGTAGTAGCCTTTGATTTGTTATACATGATTATTCTGTGTTCAACTACTGAATATATCAGACGTACTTTTCAATAAAGTGTACAAATTCATTTCCGTCAGAAGATGTCAGGGCGGATTGAGGATTATTTGCAGAATGTTTTCGAGGGTTTTTGAATACTTTGACCAAGAAATTTCGTCCATGGATTTGTTTATATTTTCTGCCAAAATAACGGACCTTCAAACGACTGAAATGGAATTGGAATGTTCTGATATTAAATGTAAACTAGTTAAAACTATCGAAGAAGAGGGAGAAACAATGGTTTTCTTTCCTTTGCTTCGCACACTTGTGGAATAGTAAACGAATAAAATTGCAAATTAACTTACTATTAGTCAGTTTTATTTTAATAATTATTTTTTATTTGCTCATTCTTTTTAAGTTACATGATGCATACCTTAACTTTAAAATAAAGAAATCAGCTACCATGCGATCATTAACTGGGAGAAGGTTAGTTGAGCCTACTGTTTTAAAAACGTTTATAATATGCTTATAAGTACACATCGCTGTTTTTTTTGCTTTGCCCCTACCTGTCCAGGAAATATCGCAAAGTAATTCTGGTGTTATTATTGCTTTTAATACTCTAGACATTCTTTTCTTATGGTCCGCTATGTTAATCAAGTGTTGCAGCCAATTGACAATATCCTGTCTATACGCTTCCTCTGCTCCTAACCTAGCATTAAACCCTTCTAAATCCTCAATCGACGATAATTTTATAAAACTAAAATTATCGAAGTTCAAACTAGCAGGAGTTGGAGTGACGACTGTGATAAACGATCCTATCGATGCCTCGATTGTCCCCAGTCGTTTCCACACTGCCTGAAGCTCCTGCCTGTTACTATGTTGTAAAGCCCCTATTGTATCTGTAAAAGTATACCCTTACGATAATTTAAAATTATATATCCAATTACAAAACTCTTTCTACCTTTCAACACCTCGCCTAGCACTCGTTTCGTCAATGGGGCGTCATCTGCATCTATACAAGATAACACTATTAGCACAGAACGATGCTTAAAGCATTTCTTAAAAACTCACCGGGATTAACATAGGACGATGCAGATTTATTCATCCCAGAAAGTGTTTCCGTATGCTGCTCCGGTTTGCTCGGACCTGTGGAAAAGTAAAATGGTTAGCATAAGACAAAATTATATTATTAATTTCATCTCACCGGGAGTCACGGCTGATGAGGGAAGCATTTTGAGGCCGGAGAGCGTCACCATTTTGGAATTAGGCTGGCTCGGACCTGTGGAAAAGCAAAATGGTTAGCATAAGACAAAATTATATCATTAATTTCATCTCACCGGGAGTCACGGCTGATGAGGAAAGCATTTTGAGGCCGGAGAGCGTCACCATTTTGGTATTAGGCTTGCTCGGACCTGTGGAAAAGCAAAATGGTTAGCATAAGACAAAATAATATTATTAGTTTCATCTCACCGGGAGTCACGGCTGATGAGGGAAGCATTTTGAGGCCGGAGAGCGTCAACTTTTGCTGCTTCGATTTACTCGGACCTGTGGAAAAGCATAATAGTTAGCATAAGACAAAATAATATTATTAATTTCATCTCACCGGGAGTCACGGATAACGACGGAAGAATTGTGAACCCTGAGAGCGTCACCTTTTGCTGCTTCGGCTTGCTCGGACCTGTGGGGAAAAAAAAAACAAAACGGTTAGCATAGAATAAGGTTAAATGTTCCTTTTTCAACTCACCGGGAGCAACACACAACGCATCAGGGTTTTTTTTCGCAACAATTTCTCCCAAAACACGATCGTCGAACTTTTCATTGGATGAGATATCCATCACTGAAAAAAAGAAAAAAAGAAATTTCAAAACTTCACCCAGGAAAATTACACACACAAAATGTCCTCCATATAAAATGGTACAGTAACGTCGCTGCTTTCAACAGCGCGAACAGCTCAATGCAATCGCAGAGTGCCTCCGAGGAATGCATGACCACAACCGACCCAGGATCAAAGCAGCACATCGACACATCGTATAAAGGTAATTGAAATTTGATATCAACTCACCAGCTATTTCACTCTTTCTCACAGGAATCAAAGCAGTAGCAACAGAATGGCTCGCGAACGCACGGGAGATAGCAAACATAACAGGCTCACACACCAACAGCCAACATACGACTGATTGCCCCCGATTGGCGGCAATACTCGGTATGGCAGGCAAACGGCTCGCATTGGGACATGACGCTCGCAAATCCCCTGACGTTCAAATCTGACATTGGCAGATTTCAAATTTAAAATTTTAATTTTTAGACCCGTTGGCTCCATCGCGTTAGATACATATAACATCAAAAATAGACATTTGAAAACCGCCATCATTTTGACAACTCAAATTGCCCGCCCGCGGGCAATGACAGCTCAAGCTCGTAACCTACTGCATAGCGAGGCTCAGACCGGCAATGTTTTTGGCCCCCAAAATCCTGCTCGTACGATAATCAGGCGAGCTAAAAAAATGACATTTTTGCTACTGGTGTAGTACCAACCTTCAAATGATTCGTGTCAAAATTTGACGTCTGTATGTCAATTAGTTTGTGAGACAGAGCGTCTTTTGTGAAGCAACTTTTGTTATTGTGAAAAAAATGGAAAAAAAGGAATTTCGTGTTTTGATAAAATACTGTTTTCTGAAGAAAAAAAATACAGTGGAAGCAAAAACTCTTTATCAAGCCAAGTTTTTGCTTCCACTGTATTTTTTCCCTTCAGAAAACAGTATTTTATCAAAACACGAAATTCCTTTTTTTTCCATTTTTTTCACAATAACAAAAGTTGCTTCACAAAAGACGCTCTGTCTCACAAACTAATTGACATACAGACGTCAAATTTTGACACGAATCATTTGAAGGTTGGTACTATATAAAAATAATATGCATTTAATACTAGCGACGCTATCTATGTGTCAGACCGGGAACTTAGCAGCCAACCTGTTATTTCACTGTTCCTACCAGTTAAACCAATCGACAGCTGAACTCCTGGCTGCTGAATGCTCTAAATATAATGATCAGAACTGCTACGGGAGGTAAAAAACATGTCTTACGTCCTAAATCTCACCATTGTAGAGTAAAACCAATAAACATAAAGTGCCATCTGAAACTCGGTCTATTTGTAATGATGAGACAACATTTGAAAGTTACTATACAATTTTTCTGGACGCTATTATTGCTAACCACTTATTATTCGTCTTCCACGCGTATAAAGTTTTTTTGGGCAACCAGATGTCTTCAGAAGTCTACTATTCACATGGATCTCTAACGTAGCTATTGATTCTGCGGGCTTTTTGACGCCCTATTGGTCTTGTTGCACGTCTGTTATTAATTTAGATGAAGAATTATATAATAAAGAAACCAATATTAAATCATCCTTTCGATTAAATAATTTAACTGGATTAAAATGTTCAGTGATAGTTCAGTGGTTATGAAATTCACCATTTTTTTGGGTTTTTAACCTAAAATTTACCCATTTTTTCTCTTAGAAAAACATTAACTAAACAACACCATCATTTTATTGTAGCTATAATGTTTTACGATGCTAAAATTTTGCACAACCTGGGAAAAAACTAGATCTTTCTTTTCAAATGTATATCCGCAGAATCACTTGTCGTGCGTTTTCCTTATATTGTGTCTTTTGTATATTCCCCTGGGAGAGGGTTTTCAGCAGAATAACCTCGAATAAAAGAAATAATCCACACCACACGAAAATAGAAAACAGACACAATAGAAAATGAGTGGAGGGGTGGGCAATGGATTAGAAATATCAACCCAAGGGATTCATTCAGTGTTGGTGTGCATGGATGCATCGAACTGCTGGCTCGTGGGATTGTGGGGAGATTACAGAAAAGCAGAAAAGTACACACAATGCAAATGTAACACCTTTGGCATCCTTCACACAATTCAAAATGAGGAAATGCAATGCTACTGTATTTCCTACATCTCGTGTTCTCCGTTTTCCATAAAGTGTCTAAATTGTTTAGCATGAAGTTTTAATTACGTGCGATGCAAGTGACTTACCTATATGGATTAAGATTTTTTTTAAATCTTCAATTTTTTTTTTTTTTTGAAAACAGATCGGCATTTTTAAAAACACAAATTCAAACGGTTTCGAAAAACCGTTTTTACCGTATTTTAGGCTATTCGATATGATCACCGACTACTATGTATTGTTTTCATCGATAGTATTTACTGATGTTACATGGCTCGTTGGATCCTTCGAAAGAAAAAAGCTTTTATCTAGATTGTAACGTGCGAATTGGTCCTTGAACCAAAACACCCAAAATCATCATCATTACCTTCGGCTAGGTCTTTTCTTAAATCCTGACAAATTGTAGTATTCTCTTAACCTATCAGTATATTACACTAACACTTCACACAGCACCACATCGATGGCAACAGCAAAAGAAACCATCCTTCCGTTCTCATTTATCAACGACCGACACGCATTCAAATGTAACACGATGTCGGTTGAAATGTCCACCATATGGTAGGCAATCACATAAAAGGACCGCGTGAAAAAAAAAACAGGGTCCAACTGATAAATGGACACCATTGGAAAATAGACGAAAATCAACACAGTGTAAAAATCTCTGTCACCGACACTCCGATTAATCTTACGCGGTCGGAATATTATTATTGCAACCCTTGTCTTCGGTCGTTGTTTTCCACTGGATTGCCACCGATTTTGGCATAAGTCTAAACGATGCTGGGTAACCCTATGATGAACTAAGCTGCGGGCGAAAATGTGGTGGAGCAGTTGTAATGCGGTCTCGATTAAATTAAGCTCCATCTGTATGTAGTGACCCTTCAAGTCTTTCTAGTCAAGTCCTTATCTGCCATGTGGCCATGTACTAGAACCACTACTACCACAACTTGCGTACCGTGAATCCTTGCATATTTATATTTAAGCTACACAAGGATAAATTTATATATCTATTTTATATCAAGTTTATAAGCTATGGTTAGCTATTTTCAAAAATGTGTGTTTCAAATATCGTGTTAGCGTTTTCGGATTGCAACGCAATCGCAAACAAGCCCTGTTTAATGTAGTTTTTCAAAGTTGAAAACCCCGACTGTAAGCCTGCCAAACATAAGCGGAGTTTGTTCTCGTAATTCTCGTTGTAATGAATTCTATTGTGTAAATAAATTATGCCAGCAATGAGCGAGAACCGAAACGAGCTCCAATCTCAGAGTCAATTTACGACCAGTGCATATCCTTTGAGCAGTTACAGTTCTTCGTGCAGCGAATGAATATCTACGCAACACTATTAATTCAATCTAAGCACCACGCTTAACGAACATAAGACGAGCAGTATAATAATGTGTTAAGTTCGCGAAAGGAAAGGGGATTTTCGCAAAAGTCAATCATTTCCTTTCGCCCAACATCTAGCACATTGTGCTACAGGATGCACTAGGGTCGGAAATAGAGCTGAGAACTGTGGTTTAACCTGCAGGGAAACCCCTAACGTGCAATGGGTTGGGCATGCGGTGTTGCTACTGCTACCACCTTCACAGGATGAACCATCGATTCTAATCGGCGCGTTCGATGTTGCACCTCGGGATAACTATTCCTATAAAAATGTCCTCCGTCAGTATAAAAAGGGTTCCGGGAGAACAGCGTAACGAACAGCGTGAATCGAGGCCGATGTGTTCCCGTTTATTTCCAGCCTCTCAACAGATGCATCTTTTAGTCAAGCTTTGCAAATGCAAAACTCATGAAAGGTGCATGAAAGAGATCCAATAATGATTTCATGATACAAAAAGATTTTATTTTTAATGTACACATACGAGATACCGTTCCCAGCAGAGATCAATATAATGGCTTAATGAATGTTTTTGATTTTAATAAATGGTGTCTTTCAAGTCTCGAATTACTCTTTGGGAACCAAAAACCTGGCCCGATATATTTCATGGAACATGACAATTTTCAACAAGAAGCATTATTTTCCTTTTTTCGAACCAATAATTGATTAATTGAACCCAACCGGTTTATCAAGCGCGAAAACGCTGGAGGAAAATAAGTAAAACGTGTAAACCGGCGTTGTAGTAAAAGGACTGGAAATGCATCGCATGCATGTACACGTGAAGCATGATAATATTATCATGATGATATTTCGCTCCCTCCAATTATGCTCCATTCAAGCTCTACTGGAGCACAACCAGAAAAGGCCCTTATAGACGAAGAAACTGTTTGCGTTTAGAATGTAAAATGGACTGCGCGAGAGTAAATAAGGAATGGCTTATATTGACCATAAGTTTGCTAACGATTTAGAAGGGAAATAATTCACATTTTCTATGTAAACGAATGCTACAAACTTTATCACATCACATTATTTTCATCACATTAACGCAGGTGTGTTTATGATTGCATGCAAAAATGTGCCATGTGATTCGATATCCTGGAGATGGGAATCTATTTATTATTGGAGTACCCGATTCCCCTAACGTCTTATACTATAGTCCTCTAACTTCTGTAACTAACACCGAATGGAAGTGCACTGTATTTGAAAATTGGCTTCAGCTCGTTGTAACCAACAAGCCACCGGCACCTGATTTTCGAACACAAACCTTACCGCGACGGCTCCCGATCTCCGGCCATCAGGGATGACTCGGTGAAAAGTTTGCGTGCCGTGAGTGATTTATGGCACTGAAAATGTGGCCGGAAGGAGGAACCTATCGACTAAATACCTCGTGCGTCCCCGGGGCGTACCTTCGGGTGGATTTTTGTGCGACCGTGCCTCGGCACGGCGAAGGTTTAACATAAATATTCAATTTCGCTGCCACGTTGCGATTTTCGTGGTAGAAATTTGCCACGCCTGGCCGATATGGATATTGTGGTTCGCTCCTCTTGTTCTGCCCTTCGCTCTATGCTTCGTAATGGTGTGAGGAGAGGAAAATGGCTCTGTTTAACTGTCTGTGATGGGGTGCTGTGTCAGCATTTCATTCAATTTTGGACTACCTTTGGCGATTCCGTTTACCGGTTCGCTCTTGTGCGCATTATTTATGGGCTTCCAGGCACTTGACCTCGGGATCTATTAGCCTGGCTGCAGCCTCCCTCGGTGGTACCCCGTAACAGGAGAGGTGTATGATTTACGAGGCAGACACCTCATCGATTAACTGCAGTTTAAACACTTTCTCGCACAAGGGTAGAAGAGGAAAAAAAACGTAAACCGCTGCGAAAGAACTCCATCAGCAATGAAACTTATCCTACGGTACACACTTAGAGAACTGTACGGATTGTAGAGGTTTTTTAATCGTTCGATTTTAAAAATTTAAGAGCTTCCAATCACGATCGGAAAATTGGGTTTTCACATGCACAAAAGGCTCACATGTACGCGCTGCCAAACCACCGGAAGTTAAACGTTCAACATGTTCAGAAAACCAATGGACCAGATAGCTTCGCTAGCCTCAACGCGTTCCTTCAAAATGTTGGCACCGCAACTCAACTTCCACAGGCAGTTGAGCAGACAAACTTTGTCTGTACCCATTTGCAAATTCGGTTATAGTTGTAGTTTATTCGCAGACACGAGAAATCTTACTTCATACAAAATTAAAAGGGATTAAAAGGGACCGCCAGATGGTGAATGTGTAGATAAAAGGTCTAATCGCTTATGTGTGGACTTTGCCTGAAGCTGTTTAAAACAATCATAAAAAGGAACCACCCATGGATGAGCTGGAAGAGTGCAGACGAAGCTATAAACATAATACTTTAACTGCTACATCTGCAGCAATAAAGTCATGCGGCGAAACACAAATGCTCGTTTTCGGAGAGGAAAAGCAAGGAAACACAATCCCCCCCGTCCGGTTGGAGAAAATCGAACCCCAACCCCCTCCGATCGTGTGGCCAACCAACTTTTTGCATTGCATTGGCCGGAAGCCACTACTAATGTTAAACTTGAAGCAAAACGCAGCCAATCAAAAGTTCCGCAAAATACGGCTATCGTAACTAGCGCGATGCAAATCGCGTAATCCCCTCAGCCAGTGCTCATGGTTCTCATGACGAAACGCGTGTGCGATGCGAAAACATGACTACAAACAAACGAAAAGTTAATTAAAAGCTGCAACCAGCTGAGCTGGAAAGTGGAATTCGAAATGAAGCAAGCTGATAATCGGCCATCCCGACCGTTACTCCGGTAAACATGCTTGTTTGCTGAAGATTGTTGTTTACGAGCGAGCATGATGCTCCATGGCGTTCCTTCAGCATCAGTGCTTTTGGTGTTGTGCAGTTTCATGTACAAAAATACTTCATGAAAGATAGATGCAATTTCTTTGATGTTTTATTTTTTCATCTAGCATAAACCTATTTTTGAGTATCTTTTTTTTTTTTTTGTTACCTTAGCCTCAACCTGTGCAAAGCAGATTACATTTACGTTTTAAAAGAAAACAAAAAGCAGCGAAAAACCAATTAAATGCTTTCCGTCTACTAAATGTTACAAAAGGTGTGAGGCTCCAACAAGATTTATGGGAACATTCTTCTGCACTTCACCGAGCCTGAATGCGTTTTCGAAGACAAATCCCGGATTCCGGTATTCTCACGCTCAGAATGTGTTCTCCTTCCCGATAATGAGTCGTTATCGTTAAACTTACACGTAAACTTGGAAGTAATGGTCCCCAGCGTTGGAATGTGTTGCTTTTTTTTCCTCCCTCTTTTGTTTCGAAAAGGATTCGCGCTGTTCGGGGTCAAGTTTTTCGGACGGATGAAACTTTTATTACTTTCTCAAACCCGGCATCGCTGCACCTCATGCCAGCCGCCGCCGCTCGTGAGGGCAATTGGGAGGATGATATGGTTCCGCCGAGCATTACAATTACGACCAGTTTAATCCGATTAAAGAAACGATAGGGTGTGCCGTTTTTGCAGCTGATAAATTATTAATTCAGCTCAACGCTGAAGCATTTAAGTATTCCTTTCCAAAAGTTGGTGGCAATTCACGATGCGCACTACGATCACCGCACCGGGGTTGATAGGGAGAGTCCGGATTTCCGGTTTTGTTTCCTTGTTTCCATCACAACATCCTTATCTTTTCTGAGGAATGAAAAATGTGACGAAAACTAGAAAACAAAACCTCATAGAAAGTACCACGATGTGAAAGACCTACGTGTAGCAGAACAACTGATTTCAAATTTTCCCAGCACGCATGGACGCCTTTAGTGTAGTCGTTCATCGGTAGCCGATTCGGAAAATGTTTAAATTTCGCATACGTACGTTCGGGATTCACTCTCCTATTCATTTCCCCTCGAATGAATTTTCTTGCCAGGCGGCGAAGGAAAACTCACCACGAACAGCGCGTCAAGCTTCGGTTAAAACTCGAATTGCCGATGCTATTCCGATCTTGCGCTGGACTGCGCTCGAAGATTTCCCCTACCACGGTTGCCATGCAGCGAAACAGCTGATTCCAATGTTCCCCATAGTGACAGCACAGTAAACAGGAAGGAAATCGTTGTCCTGTGATTCCAATGTTCCCCATAGTGATAGCATAGTAAACAGGAAGGAAATCGTTGTCCTGTGAGAGAAGAAAATACCGGTACCGGGCACAACTTGCATGACACTTGCTGCTGCATGCAATCCTCCATGTGAGCACCGTATTCTGTGGTTCTGCCCCGTACAAGCAAGCTCAACGTTGTATGCTATTAGTGCATTCGTGCTGTCATGGAGATGAACCGGCCAACTACGCATTGCGATACGCGAGTTCAATTTCTTAACATATTTTACGGTCGTGTTTTCGAATCCCCACATTAGAACGACACAGTAGAAAGCACCATTAATTTTTCATAATGATTTATTTCAATTGGTATTCAATAGTTTTATATTGTGTTTTTTTTTCACTGCCTTTTTGTTTCACCAACAGCTTGGAAATACACTACTGCGCACTACGCATATAATAAGAAAGAGTGTAACACGTGTTATTGTTTAGATTCAATTTGCTTTGTCAATCGATACAAAATGTGCCACCTCAAATTGGGCGACTTTTGCAACTCCAATGATGTTTAACAGGCCCTCCTAGAGGTTCAGCCTTTAAGCAGTGCGCTAACAACAAGACGCTCCAAAAACAAACATGGGTACGTCCCCATTATTGGGCCAACAAAGAACGTTCGATCTTCCATTTACCGACTAGCCAACAAATTCTGTGTCTTACTTTAACACTTTATTCATCCGAATCATTCATCAGCCGGTTCGTCATTCCAGGTTACGTTGAATTGGGTAAATGCGGTCCGCCGCGTGCCTTTAGGATACAATTGCTTCACGTTATTCTTTGCCAATTGGAATGTTTGAAGATTTGGGTGTTGGAAATGTAACTGGAACGGTTTGGATGTGCCCTTGGCCAATCTTGGCACGGAAGGATGCTTTTCCGACTGACAAGCGGCAAAACTTACAGAAAATAATGAACTTATTTAGTTAGCACACTAGACAAATTTTTGCCCGAAACAAGCTTAAAATTTGGAAACAAAATTTTTGCCAAACATTTGACCGTCTTACGAGTTGCGGTTCACACCAGCGAGTGTAATAACAAACGAATAACAGCGAATGAGTAGCGCACGTGCTTACAAATAAAAACCAACACGTTTATAAACCATAAGCTTAAAAACTACGAAAACAGCAAGCATGATTTAGATTTGTTTTCAGAATCGTTACATACATCCTACCGGCATTAGGTGATTGCTTTGGTATGTTCGTTGTGCACAGGACGTCCCTGCGACAGCAACTTTATTCACCATCCGAACAGGTGCCATTAGCTGCACCGAACACTCGAGCACACAAGATAAAAAGACAAATGCGTGGGTTGGTTTCGTAGTTGTAAGGAGTTCCTCAACTGTATGTATGTATTTTTTTCGATACATCTCGACTCATCATTTCGCTATGCAGTAGAAGTAACAATAGTGGGAGTAGTAGTAGTAGTTGTTGTTGTTGTAATAATTGTAATTGGAGTGGTAATAGTAGAATTAACAACTACCAAAACGATTACCATCCGGTGTCACAAAAATTGTGCAATGATTGTTGATACCGATTCGATTAGTTTTCTTCCCAAATGACAGTGTTGTTTCCAGCTATCCACTACATTGCTTCCCTTTTTTTCGCTTTCTTTTTCTCTCTGTTTAACATTAGCTATACTGTCGCCACCGATTCTTTGCGTATAATTGAACAGAACAAAGCAAAAGAAAGAATAAATATGTCATAGAAATAAACTTCCGATTAATAATTTAGCGCATAACCTGCCCTCCCTACCTCCCTCTTACGATCTAGGTTTGCCTCTGTCTCCGCATCCTTTCCTAAAACCCCGGCCTCCCGCTTTCGTTGACGCAATATCTACCGTAGTTTCTTACACATTAGCGTGTCAGTTACCTTCTGTTTATTTGCATGTTTCCATGTTTTTCTCTCGTTTTTTTTCAATTTTGCCCTCCTTGCTTTCTCTGCTACTCAAGCAAGAATGATCCAACAGTCTTCAATTAAATCACCCTGTTTTCTCGTGTACCCCCGGCATTGATCCCTGAGGATGCAAAAGCAACTAAGCAAATTTTTAGCTCTCTAAATAGGTTCCTCTGCGAAGTTGTTGCATCGCACACCAAATGGTGTTGCCTTTTCAGAACTTCCTTCGAGCGCTTCCCACCGCCCGTCCCATCTATTTCTCCCCCCTTCACTTGACACCTTCACGCGTTTTGCCACGGCCAATGACAATGACTGTCGCCTGTTCCTTCGACTGATGGATATCGGCGTTGCTTCCGAAATGTTTGTTTGGTGAATTAGGATGAAGGATTGTGTTTACTTGTAGACGAAAGGGATTTAGCGCATCATACTAAATACTCTAAAGGTAGCAGATATTTGGCGGGCAAGGATCGTGTTCCGTGTTCCGTGTGTTGCATATGTTGGATTGCTGTTGTCGTTTTCGCTTCGTCTGCTTGCTTTGTAGACAGTCGCGAGCAGACTTTCGCGTAACAGTAAGCAAACGGCAGCAGTCACATGCACATGCTGTGTATCTTATCCCATCTGGTTCCATTCCTTTCCCTTCGCCCTTCAATAGTGCCGATTGCTGTAGCTTCGACTTCCACCGCTGGCACTACTGCTGCTCAACGCGGCCCCACTACCAGTTCCGTCGCCACCGCCGGCCAGCACGGATATGTTGTAGCTCGACGTAGGCCGCGATCGCGTGTCCAGGTAGGCTTCGTCGTCTTCGTCATCGTCGTCATCATCTTCGTGGTGCATGTCGCGAGCGAGTCCCGAGCCAGCTGTTCGATGCACATGCGGCACCATCAGCTCCTGAAGCCCTTCGTCTTCCTCCGACTCCGTCAGCAGATGGTTGCGTCCCCTGCCGCCCAGGTCACTGTTGCGACGCACATTCGAGCGCTTGCTCGGCGGTGAATCTAGCACAGAATCGGGACTCTCCAGGTCATCGTCGCAGTCGTTCAGGCTATGATTGCTGCCACTTCCCGGGCTGCCCGGCGGGCTGAGCGCCGACCGGATGCGTTGCTTCGAGTCAGACAGAAACATTGAGATTCGCTCCTTGCCGAACATCAGTAGGAACGTTTTAATCAGATCGGTCGAGCGCTCCTCCCACTTGCTGATGATGTCGTCCTTGCCCTTCTTCACCTTGTCCTTCAGCTCAACCATCTTGTTCTGGAAGCGGAACTTCTTCTCGGACAGAAACGACACGTTCAGCTCCTTGGCGGTGTAGCCGCGTGCCAGATTGCGGCGCACGTAGATATCGTAGTCCTTCACTATTCGCGCAACGATATCGGACGTCGAGACGCCCTCGGTGCGCTCCGTCGCCACGAACATGCCCCTGGCCTTAATCTTGGCGTACACGTCGTTGCAGTCATCTGTGCTGTACGGAATTTCGTCGTGTGCCACAAAGTCGATCTTGTGCTTCTCAATGAACTCATCATCTAGCTCCCAGGGGGCATCTCGGACGATCTAAAATGGGCAGTAAAAAAAACCAAGGCCATTCGTTAACAAATGGAATCAACTGTCACTAACCAACCGTATGTAGAATCGTTCTTAATTTAAATGTGTTGCAAACCACGTTTAACTCATAGTTTAATCGCGTTCAACAACTTTTCTAGGCTTTTAATCACGTACAACAAAACTTTACATAAACCCAGCAAAACCAAAACCCAATTCAGCGTTCTAAAGGACCCATTTCCAGTTTAAACAAGTACATCAACTCCTAAGGGCAACTTGAAGCATTGCAAAGTGTCCCTCCGAGGCAAAAAGAAATGTGCCTCGAGCCACTTCGGTCAATTGATAACTTCATGCGATGCTCTCCCGCCGGCCCGTAAATCTGTTTCACGTTCTTATTTTCTGTTGCTGCCGGGCCGGAAAGGTACTGGATAAATTGGTTGCACGCGGCCCCACAACACATCCCTCCTTTCTTCCGTTTACCAATTGAGCAATTTCGCTCAATTCCATTCAATCGTGATCACTTCCGGCAATCGTGCCACCAGTGCCCAGGTCCAAAAAGGCGGACAGAGCTGTGCCACAGTAGTGGAGACCCTCTACCTAACTCTAACTCTTGATACCGTCGTTCGTTCTTTCCCCCTCGCTTCCTTGGGCGAGTTCTTGCGCTGATTTGGACCACTTACCTCATCGACGTAACGACAGTGCCGCACCGCTTCGTAGCGCTCGTCGTCGTTCATCACCGTTCGGCCCTTCCGGCTGTGTGTCAGTTTGTCGTTGCAAACTCCGACGATCAGGTACACGTTGGGAAATACGTTCTTGGCCTGCAACACACGTAAGCCAATGTTTAATTAATATATGCCGGTTGGGTCATCACATGTCTAAGCCGGCCGCAAAAGAGAGCACAGTCCCAGGAAGGTACACGCGCGGGGCATTGTCCTCAATAATGGGGTTGTGTGGTTGCCACACGAAAACTCACCTGCATCAGCTGTCGAGCATGGCCCTGATGGAACAGATCGTAGATGCCGTCCGCATAGACGCGTATCATTCGGGGTGCCGTGCCGGAGCGGGCCATCTGGTATGTGATTTTCTGTGTGTAGTCGCATCGTTCGCGCTCTGTTATCGCATCGATCTCTGACGAATATGGTGCTTGTTTGCAAATGGTCTGAAATGGAGATAAAATCGAAAAATGTAATAAACAAATGTAGTAAACACAACACGAATGTGAAGAGCTTTAAAGGTATACAATAAAATGAACGGGTTTTATACCAAAGAAACGTAATCGAAAGGATTAAAAATCTAGCTTAAACTTTAGAATGTAAAAAATTTACTGGAAAAGCCAACGTAACGAAAATGATGTTTGAGGCATTAACATTTTGCATAGGTTTATTAAATGAAATAAATGAACAAAATTATCTGTTGTTGCTTTCTACAGGGCATAGGAGCACTGACTAGCTCATACCACCGTGACGTCTTGTGTAACGGAACAACGTACTCTTGTTGTTGATATTGAGTTAAAATTAAGAAAAAGGTAACGCTGAAGATTAATTAAAAAGAATGTTCCATCTTGTGATCGTAAACATAACAACTGGACATGATAGTCGTTTAAACACATTTGTGAACGTTTTTCTTTTTCTACAACCGCTGAACGGTCTTGGCCCGACGAAGCTCCATCCGAAACCGCTCACGGTCGCTCGCCACGTTAGTTTGTGAACGTTAGTAACCAACAGAAAATGTACATAAAATGTACATTCATTATTTCTAACATATTCACGTAAAAACCTCTGATCACGTATCTCATACCATGTATCTCGCGAACCATTAAAAGTATGTATCTTAATTAACCTGATATTACTTGTAACTCTACATACGGCAATTGAAATGAAAAAGAAAACGAGCTTTTGACCATAATTGTTTTACAGAAGCGTAGTCCTGAAAGAAACTAAGGATACCCGCCTTCCGAATGTAGACGAAGCCCCCCATAAGAAACAAAGCCTTTTCTACCAACCGAACTTGCGGTAATCCCAACAGTTTTTGGGGTAAAATTTGTTTACTTTGACCCACATGATTCGAGCTGTTTCACCGCTGTTTTTCAAATTAAGAGAATGAACAACAACGTATTACGACTGTCCCCCTTTCTGCTGCACCAGCTGCCTCCTTCTTAGGGGGCTAGTGCATCGGATGTTCCGTGGTTCGACTTCGAAGCCGTGTGGGGACATCCGCGGGCTAAAATAGTGTGACCGCTGAGCCGTGCGATCATACGATGCATCGCCATCGCGCTGCTCTTGCCTTTGGCTGCTATTTTTAAGCCTTCCGTCGATTGTGTTTGAGTCACGCTAAAATTAACCACCAACAATCTTTGCTGAAAAATCATGGCGTGATGTTTTCACCTCGTTGTTCTAGGTGGCGCATCGATCCCCCCTCCGAAAGGGAGGCAGTTGCGCGGCCAGAACGAGCTTGCCATTCGCCGCGCCCGATCACCGTCGGGCTGGAGATGACGGTGATAACGACGTGGAAAGGCCACTAGTCCATGTAGTCGAAGCCAACGAGACTAGTTCCGGTAGACGAGAGGAGCAAAAAAAAAGCTTACGTCTTCTAATCGCTGGCAGGTTTTTTTTTTTTTTGTCCAAAAAACCCATCGTACCATCATTCGTCGTGTACACAACCCTGGCCGTCATCAGTATGCCATTACATTTAGGCTTGGTTTTTTGCTTCTTGTTCGCTCACACTTTCATGTGTCTCTAGCCTACCTGCCTCCCCGCGTTCGTGGCGCGGCGACGGCTTTTCAGGAGGACTTTGACCGACCATGCTCTATGGTTCGAGTTTGGTTGCACCGTCTACAGACAACTGCCGTCGAAAGTTCCAACTCACAACTAACGTCACGCTCGTCACCACATTCGTAGTTTGTGCGGTACGTCGACGTCAGCAATAATCATCGGGATGTTGGGATCGCTTAAGTCAACGGGGAGCAGTGACTTGGTTTCTCTTGCTCGGAAAGGTTTGACCAACATTTTTAACCAAGGACAACCTTCGGTGAGGTATGTATTGCATACGGTTATTATTTAACAACGATTATGATCGAAAACAATCATCAAATTAAGGATAAAAATCAACCCATGGTGCTACACCATTAGGAAGCTCCAAGTCAGTGGCGGCGCACGACTTGGAGAAGACTAATTAGTAATATCCCTTTTCGCCCCAACGCTAATTACTCCTATTGGCCTCGGATCGAGTGCAAGGAGATTAGCCGCCATTATTTAACTTATCCGTCGACGCATCGTGCTGACCTCCCCGTAGTAATGAGGCGTAAATTTTACGGTAGCGCCATGATAAAATACGCTGATATGGCTTATCTTGTACTGTTTACCAAGTGCATGCTGTGGCCAGGAGAGCGTGACGGAAGAAGCAATCGCACACCGTGTGGCAGTGCGATACCGTAACACGAGCTTCGTATTATTGTTGATATTCAAATAAGAAGGACCTGAACTGACTGTGGGTGATTCATAACGTATTGCAAAAGAGAAGAAACAACATAGATTATTGGATGATTCATTACGGATCACACAAATAATGGTTTTTTTTCGAGACCAAATAACACACCACCCTGGATGGAAACTTTCGAAAGTATTGGTCCCAGCAACCAACAACATTTGGCATGAATCATGGTATTCATGGATTTTTTGGAATGACTCGATTGGTTGGGCATTATTTCCATTCCATTGCGTATTTTAAAATTCATGGATCATTTGCATAGGCGTAGAAAAAAAAACCTTCAGCAACATGATAACCAGCCAATGAAGTTATATAGACCTAGAAATAGATCTTGTGGTCAAGTGAGCAGAACTGACCATTTTTTTTATTCAAATTGAACTTAAAACGGTTGCTATGTTGTAGTACCTCTGGGAGAAGTAATGTTTTTATCACTTTTCAAACCAATGTTGTGGAAGTAGGCCACGTGCGAAACGTATGCCCAGTACCGTACGATAACCCCGTTAGAACTGTTTGTTTAGCACGCGCACTATAATTCTTTCGCCAGAAATAACATAAAACAACAAAAAAACCTATGGTATGGTTATTCAATGTTAGAAGGTGGCAATATTGGATGGCATCATATACGACATCCCACTCAAAATTGGCTCCAAAATTGAACCAACACGCACAGTGTCGTTGGTAGCACTGCGCAGCTACACTCGTTCGATTGGGTGGCCAGCCGAATCGATAAGACACAAAAAAGCAACAAGAAGCGCAGACAAGACACCGCCAACGAAGCGCCATTATTGGCACCAGAAAAGTGCAGAAATGGCCTTGCGTACCGTGGCAGCATCTTTCCTTGTTGGTGGGTTACATAAATTGGCAACAATTTTGCACCGAAAACCCACATTTTTCACGAAACGCTTTTTATGATGCACGACGGTTCTATTTTTGGCATGGCGCACTCCGCCGGTCAAGTGGAAAATGTAAACCAAAATAGCCAACAACAATTGCACTGCGGCGGAGTCCAACAGGACGGAAATTCGATACAGCTTAATAATTTAATAGTTATCAATCAACCCGTGGAGCCGTCGAGCGGGCAACTTACGTCAATTCTCTGTACGGTTATCTTGGCTGGACCGTCACTCTCCTGCGTTGAATAATTAGGCGCCATTCTGTTAAGAAATCCTTTGTAGCTTTGCACTTCTTTAATTTACAATGTCACACACAATTCCCGGAAAAATGGGCAAATGTTCACTAGTAGGCACCGGGTCGTGCTTGGCGAAGGTAGAATTCTAAACGTCTACTGCGATTCTGCTGTTCGAAAACTGGACGATATAATACTGTTTAGCCGTCGTAACGTTCCTGCCACGCAATCAGGCTACTTAGTTATGGGAGTAGTTTCCTTGACAGGAGCGAAACCCAAGGAATGCAGCAGCACTTCGTCGATCGTACGATTGTGCATCAGCGAGTACGTGAAAAACTGTGACACTTGCGCGCACGAATAATTCCACGTAGTGTCGGTGTAGAAGGTTCCGAAACAAACGAAACAAAAAATCAAACCAACAACGACACGCACTGCTCAACACCGCCTTGTAACCCGACCACTGCGGGACGTGGATGCTTCCGCTTCGAGACGACGCAAAACCGAACCATTCGCACCCGCTGCCAAGGGAAAACTGTTTCCGTCGAATAGCGCGGCGGTTCGCGATAGCTCGCAAATAGCGAACGGGCGGCAAAAGGCAGACGCCGGCACGGTTCGACGTCAGTTGCGCTGGCACTTAACGGGCCAACAACAACAACGTTTGCCTGCCGCTGGTACCGCTGACAAGACAACCACCACGAGGGAGCTTCACGTGGAGCGTACACCTACCATCGTAACCGCGCTACATTTTCTATCTACTCCGCCGCTAGGCATCACCGAAGGCGGGCAGCAGCTGGAGGTGGAGGAGGAAGAAGGCTAGTGGTTTCACTCGCCGTTCAAATCGGACGCTCGGCCACGGTGTGCTGGGACGAAGTGGTGCGCCGGTGGGATTCGCAAAGTTCGTCGCTATAGTTTTGCAAATGGAAATCTGTACCGGTGCCAGAGCGGGGTCGGTGTCTCGCCACCGAGTTGATTGGATAAATAACCGCAAGAATGTTCGGTTCGGTTCGATATCGATGATGCCCTTGGCTGTTAGGCTTTTGCAAATTTGTTCGCTCCCGTTGTTGACGCCATAATGATAGCAAATTCCTTGCGAAAGCAGTGCGCTCCTAATACGTGCATAGCAGTCCACCAGTAAATCGAATTAAGAAACATGTAGAACATAGCGCGGGAGACCAGCAAGTGAGGAAAACCTGTGATGTTCTGCATAAGGGTGATAATGGACGTTAAAATCACACTTATTCGACAAACGATCGATGACACGACATCATGATGTAATGATCGTGATCGACTATGGACCACACGTTAAACGTCACCACCGGTCAGCTGCCTGCCTTCCACAGCGAGGACTTGCAAGAGCCGTGCACGTCGTTGTTGAGCCGTCTGCCAATAGGTTGCAACTAGCCACGTACAATGTACACGAAGAGACAAACAATCTGATACTAGCATCAATTTTCGGTAACATTTTCCTTTACAACAACATAAGCTTTTTCTTTGTTTTTGGTGTGGTGGTTTTAACATGCCTGTAGCTCCATTTGAAATTGTTCTACCCAACGCTTTCGAATTGCCGCTGGAGGGGGAAAGAGTAATAACAGCAATTTGTGTCTTTTCACCATAACCTACCCGCATCGGTATTCCAGGTTGTTTGTAATCCAACTTTGCTGCATACATTTTGGTAATTAGTCGCGACGAATTACACACACACGCCACTTTCCAGGGACGCTTATTATCGTCCATTAGAGTGCATCCCGTTCAGTTACCACACCTGATCGTTACCGATCCTTTGGTGGAATAAAAGCAATCTCCCCGTCGATGGCAGAGCGTCCAGTTTCAACTCCAAAGGAACCTGAACCGGACCGAAGGAAAATTCTTATCACCGGATCGTCTTCTTATCAGCAACAAAGCGTGCAAAAACACACGCGGACTCTGCCGCGAAATCTACGGTGCCGGACATGGGCATTAATTTGTCCTTGAACTTGGAAGTATCACTTAAAACGAACACGAACGACGCAAAGGACGGAAAGACGACGCATACACATGCAGGTCGTTAAAGATTCAGGCTTCCCATCATCGGCCCCTAAAAATCACCGTCTCCATCATCGTCGATCGATACAACTTTACATTATTTGCAATCCCATCGCACCGGGAAGAAAGCATCATCGCTGCCGCCAAACGGGCAATTTCAAGTTTACTGTTTTTTTATAATTCTTACCCCACACCTCATGGATTTCCCCTTGCCGGCATCACACGAAACATACATTGGCTGAGGACCGGGAGCGCATCGGCACACCGGCTTCGCAGCTAACATCATTATTTGCCTGAGGGAGCCATTTTCGCACTCCGCTCACTTTTCCCATTTCCGATTTCCGTTCACTTCGAACAGCAGCAATGCGAGAATGGTGGTGTTGGTTTTCGTACGATGGTGCACGGTTGGGTAGATTTTATTTTTGCCCCCAGCATTCCGATTTTGTGCTTTCTTTTGCCCGGTGTACCGGTGGTAAGCACATCACAAGTTCCACGTCACAGTGACGGCGCGGCGTGGACGTGGCCGACGCTATCATCCGTTCTCGCATTCGTTGGCTCGTCGGACGCGATCGGATGATTTCGCAGGAAGTGCCGACTAAGCATGGGAACGGTGATGTGCTGATGTGTAAGTCATTTCTAAGACGCTTGACCTTGTCGATTGAAGAGCAATATTTAACAGAATAGCTGGCAAGTTAGCGTAATATGCAAAATATATTAATTTTGAGAATCAAAAATGTAAACGACTTTACGATTACCCTTAGAAATATTATAGATTAGAAACATCCTTCAAAATATTTTCATCATGAAAAGGATCACAAGCGAATGTATTCCGAAAATTAAATTATAAAGTAAATATCTTTACATACAAACATACATTTCTTTTGCAATGGAAGTGCATCCACAAATCCTTGAACTATGGTACCACCCACAAATCCAGGGTGAAGAAAAAGTAGAACACGAACCGTTGTTGATGTGCGCTAAGCTGCAGCTCACTTCCACTTTCATCATTCCATCGAAAAATCACGCGATCTACGCACATGTAGCACGAGGGACCAATCGCGTGCGTTTGGCCTGCGACGATGACGTCGTGCGCGGCCAAATTCCGCCACTGAGCAACGCACACAAATGCTTATTTCGAAGAAAAAAAAGAGAGAAACGCGCCCGAGATAGCAAAAAACCGTTACGACTACACCCGAACACGTACCCGTTAGAAGAAGAAGCATAATGAATAGACGGTGGAACAGTATGTGATTTTAATGCTATTATCAAGAAGAGATGCAAAATAACCCTTCTCGACTATAGCAACAACGGGGTTTTCTTTTAGTAAACTTGCTTGCTTGAAGACTATTTTTATTTGAAATGAAAAATTGAATTTAAAAGTGAATTGAATCAATTGCTCCAGCGGACTGACCTCAGCATTGGTCGCATTAAATGTTATTAAGGTCGCATTAAGTTGTTATTTAAATGGTACATGACCAGGAATGTTTTTTTTTTTTTGTCAAAAGTGATCATCCCTCTAGGTGACGTTGCACTTAGAGACAAACGCGATAGAAAAAAATAGCGCGTGCGTGAAACTACACCACACTGCCTGGCGGAACACCAGTCAGCAGAAACTGACCTTAACCACAAATAAAGACGAAAAAGCCCAGTAGAAGACGAAAAACATAAACCTGTGTTTACTCCGTCAACACGTGTTCAATGACAAAACGTGCTTGCGCAATCCCTTACGCCGCCACCGCACTTATCGCACCCAAGGAGAACGCGGGTTCGAGGTTCCGGTAGCGGCACGGAAAGAATGTGCCATACCCTTTTGTGGGCGTTTGTATTAGTGCGTGTATGTTTCCCAGTTTTGATAACCTTCATCATTTTGTGCAGTGTGTAGGTGTGTCCTTTATGTTCCTTGTTCGATATGATGTCTGACCCATTTTAAAATGCGTTAGAGGATTGAGATACATTAATGTGCAGCCTCGAGAAGATCCGTTACGACACCATCAACATTCAAATCCCGCACACATTTCCCGTCCCGCACACATTTCTTCTTGACATGTAATTCTTTCGCTCAACTCAATCTCTTTACGACACGTAACCAATAAGCCTCACCATAACGCATAAGTCACCCTCTACGTTATCACACGGCGAAACCAAGAGGGCACTCATTCTCTGGGGCGCCGTCGCAACACGTGATAGTTTGTAGGCCCGTCCTCTGCTCATGTGAAGTGATTCACAGTCTGCCACATAGCAGGTACGTAGCGTAGCCAAAGCAAATTTCTCCCGTCCACCAACATACCACTGAGGACACTAATACGGCGAAATCGATACGATAATGAAAAACAAACAAAAATGGTTCATCGTCAGCGTTTTTCCTTTTCAGATTCCGTTTCACGGCTTATCAGCCCCTAGAGGGGGCTTCCCTTCGTTGTCCTGCTGGGTCATGCATCGTACGATGGGTGAGAGATTTCCGTTCGGTCAACACAGCACCGTCATCGGTGCGGAGATTCGTAGAAAAATAACAAACCGTGTAAGCCCGGCTAGCCTTCCAACCAGGCGGCAAAAGCCAGGGAATCTCCCGGATTTTCACCACGTCCCCAGCTTGATAAGATATGGACACCGAAGGCCACAATTTTTGACGCTCGAGTTGGCCATTAATAACGGACGCGCAATACCCTATGGAACGTACGGAACAACCGACGGCTGCCTGTTCCTGATAAGTACACATCGGGCAGGGAGTGGCAGGTGGAGGATGTGTTGCACGTCTCAAGCGTATCTTTCGCCGTACGCGTTTCTACTCTATCCATAAATTCATTGATAAAGGTACAGAAGAAGTTCGATATAACAATAGCGAGAGCGTCAGTAAGGCACATCTTATGCGGAGGAAGGAACACTGAATTAAACCCCCTTGAATCTTGGTCCCTTTCCCGTTGGCCCACGGTCGACACTTACCACCGGAGGGCTGTGTTCAACACCACTAGCCTGATGGCTAGCGTAACCGGACGATGTGGCGACGGATGACGACCCATTCGGCGAGCTTGAGGGCGGCGAGGTGGCCGAATCGGCGGACCGTGGTCGATCCCCTCCGGCCGGCACCGGAATCGCACCGAAGTTAACGTGCCCATTCATAGCGCCCTCGTTGTTCGGGGGCCAAAAATGATCGCCGTGCGTCGGTTCGATGCCATCGTCGACGAGCCGGATACTGCTAAACCGGCTGCTGCTTCCGTTCATACTGTCCGGTGTACCATCGCTCGGCTGCTGTTGATGTGTGGCCAGCCGGTCCTCCAGCTCCCCGTTCGGGTCGATCGTTATTGAGACCGCCTCGTTGATCGACAGGCGGCCGCCTGCGCTGGTGTTGCTACTGCTGCCGGACGCGTTGGCCACACTGTCACGTGGCCGTTTGCGCGACATTCTCGCCGGTGCCTGCTCCTGCTGCTGGGGTGTCGTTGTTGATGATGCCAGCTTAAAGCCTGGTGGTGCTGGTTCGTGCCGAGGTTTTGGGCTCAGTGTATCACTCTCTTCCTTGATTTTGCTGGGCGGCTTTGTAATGTGTAATTTCTCCCGTTCGCGTTTGCGCGCCCAGGAACACCACGAGTACAGTCGCTAATCCCTGCAAAGACATGTGACAGGAAAGGACAAACCCATTTAGAATGATTGCACGGCTACTCTCTGCGATGATTGGATAATTTATGATTACACCTCATTCTGCACGCGCGCGTATCCCCGACGAGCCGGGAGACTGTTGTCTATTTATCTTTTGACAAATGCTGTCCTGAATCTTTGAGAAATGGCATTCAGTACGACAATTTCTCCTTGGCAAGGGATCTGAGTGTAACCGATATTTGAAAATGCCAAATCAACTGCTAGCGTAGACAGATCGACGAACTCTATACGGCATTTATTACGGCGGACCCCGGTCGCCTTCCTGTGACACACTCGTAGTTTCAATTTATGTTTCAAACGCGAGGCATTTAAATTGAAAGTCATCAAACAGATTTTATCTTGCGCGAAAGTCACATGTAGATTTGCCCCAATAATGTTCGCACATGAGCTGACCATGTGTGCCCCATTTAGGTGCCAGCAGCTCGCTCCTAACAAACATAGTAAAGAGATAGAGAGAGTTCATCATAATCAATCAATCATCCTACTTCACACAATTGAGACGAATTCCATGCACTGGAAACGGTAGGGACACTGAAAAGGTCCGTGCGCCCATCACGTTTGTATGCATATGTCCACCATCATTAACGTTCACGTGATCTAGCATGCTTTCAGCAACCTCAGGAAAAAGTTCATCAAACGATGGCAATGTAGTTAATAAACATAGAAGCTATTGTCAGCAGTTCAAGGTCAAGAAATTGATTGTTATATTATATTTTGAGATTTGGTAAAACCCTGATAATATACACCGAGCAGTTGCCAATCATCCACAAGTTTCCTGAAACATTCGATGAATCTGCTTGTGGACATTCTAGCGGAACTCCTTTCCCCGTTACCGTCCTGCTCAATGAAGCATGCAAGCTTTGCTTGGCGAATAGATTCGACAACAGCGCTAGGAAAGAGTGTTAGTGTGAGTCTCCCACCACAGTGATGTACAATTGTTGTCTGTCGTCCCCGCGAGAAAATTATCGCTTTTCGCAGGTCGGGTTCGCAGTGCAGCAATCGCATCACGTAATTAACACACTTTGCCCAACGCCAATGGAACCACTACTACCAACCAGCAATTTTATAGATAGAGTTGAGCTCATCTTTCGTACCGTTGGCTACAGCTATTATCATCCTCAACCTTATCGTATTCCTTTGGTGTTTGCTGCGTAAACTCTCCGTTTCATTTTGCAACTCGCTTTCATAGCTTACATCAGTTGGATCAGTACAAGGTAAGTATACTCAAAGCCATGTAATTAGATTGATGGTTTTGGATCAACTCAGGATTATAAAAAAATTGTTTTAATTATACATCGTTTTATTTTTTTGCACAGCATCTTTGCAGTTCTGAACAAAGCCTATCTGAGGTTGAACCTGTGCGTTTGAAGTTGAACTAGTTACTATGATTTTCATAGAATGTAGAATATTTTGCAATTGGAAAACATGATTAATAATTATTTAATCATTGATTCAAGTACTAAACTTAATGTACCACATTCTAAAATGAAAGTTTATCTAAGGTTAGATATGTTGGTAATAATTACTTCAAGCAACAGATTCAATCCAGCCTGAACACTTGTAGGAGAGATTAAAAAAACCTATTTTAATAATAAAACATTTGCGTCTTTTTGTTGGTTAGTTTTAGAATGTATGAACAGTTTACGCCTATGTGCTTCTGTGCAATTTGGTATTTGCCCAATAAAAAGGCGTGTTGCTTTTGCCACCAAGGCCCGGCTGGGTCACGCACAACAGTTTTCTTGGGTGCTGGACCTTGGTGCAAACCTTCTTTGAGAGAATTTTGATAGGAATTTGGTGCAAACTAGCCTGTATAATCACACGTGGAACTACAACCGTGGTGAACAAGGAGCAGCTAGTCGAAATCCGAACAGCAAGTACAGAAACAAATTCTCCCAACGATATTTTGGAAGAAGCGATAAGGCACCATCAGCAATAATTTTGTGATTTACTCTATTTTTCCTCCACACACCATTTTTATTTCCCAGCCATCGTTTGGTGTATGCTTGGACTGGAAAGGATTTGTTCGCTTTCGACCGCCTTCGTGTTCCGTTGTGAATAAGTAATATTCTAATTTTTTTAAGGCAACACAACAAACTCAGCCGTAAATGTGCCCAAGGATATGCCAAGGCAAGGGATATAACCTTGAGGCGGACATCTGAAAAAAAAAGCCTTGTACAAGGCAAAACAAGGCAAAAATATTGAATTATGAAAGTCCAATGTATAAAACAGGCAAAACGGCCAACTTTGAAATCATCACTTATCCCAGAAATTGTTGCTTTTGCTAGATTGCCAAAGTACCAAATTAAATGGCACATGTACGTTTTTTACAGCACAATGGCAAATGTTCCATTATTGGCGGTTTTTCTCACACAATAAACGAACCGTTGGAAGCGACATCTTAGTGAAATCTGATAAGAATAAATGAAGGTTTAGACTCTCCCGATTATCACGCGTCTATCGCAAAGATGCATAATAAATTGAAAAGATACTCTATTGACGTAAACGTGTGGTCATACCCCAGTTTCATTCTGATAACATCCTTTTTTTGTATAGCAGATACTGCAAGGCACCTTAAAAACGAAACGGGTTCTGCTGCCTTCCCTCGAGCACCCCCATTGCATCCACTGTTGGTGTTAGCACAACTGGCACCAGGCGTATCGGTGTAGGTGATTCATGAGCGCGAAGCATCCAGCCTCCAAGCATTGGACCACGTGCCGGTTCGACAAGTTGTTACTTTTTTTTTTTACGAGCCACTTCCTCCATCTTGTGGGGCGAATTGGACAAAAAACCAGTTCCAAATCAGTCGTTTTCTTCTCGACCGTTAACGTGCCACATTGGGCGATGGAAAGGAAGTCCAATGGCGTGCGGAATGCGAGCAACAGTTCCGGGCGAATTCCACCTGCTCCAGCTCGACCCCAGCGAGAACTTATTCATCAACCGGCTTTTGGAAAGCCCTGCGAAGTAGCAGATGAATGTACTACCTGCTTCTGATCAAAGCGGTATCCGTCCTTTCTCCTTGAAGTCAGAATGGAAGTACGTATGGCAGTGAATGAAACCTTTACTGGACTTGGACGGCACGCATTTTTTTAATCATTTGGTAAGCCTGTTTGTTACCTAATGGCTATGAACGGCAAGGATTATATTTAAAAAAAAATTATTTGAAGCAAAAGAAAGACTTACTGAGTGCTAAAATAGTTGAAATTCTGCTTGTCTGCCTCGCTAATTCTGGATGTTTTTTTTTAAAGGGAAATCCAATGACCTAGACTTAACTTTATCGAAATGTCTGGGTATCGTCGGAAAGGAGGGGTGTTTTTCTACAACATGATTTTTGAATTTGGATTCTACAATTACAATTGACTGAGAAATTGAACATCAAATGCAGTTTTTCTTGTTGTTGATTATCTGTACGTGGCAGTGAAAGGAGCAGTAAAAAAAGGTAGGTAGCAATGTGCCTGGGAAAAACAATCAAAACAAATCGCTGTCAGTCGTTGGTTTTCACGAAACGCACACCTACTAAGATGGTCTGCTTTTCGCCGTTGGAAGATACAGAATCGGATCTATATTTGACTATAAGCACCACTAACAGCAGCGAAATGCAAACGTAGTACTTTAGGGAAGGACGTGTTTCTGATTTCCTGAGCATATCGGAGAACAGAATCTTATGCAAGCGCAGCGTTGGAACAGGACGGAAGGAAAACATCTTCCTACGGTAGAGGAAGAAAAATCACACGATTGCGTCATACGACCGTCACGCGCTTTCCGTCCACCTTTCCGTCGCGGCAATGTTTGTGTTTTTCATTGCCGGTTGTGGGATGGTCCATACCGAGAACGCGAGAAACAGATAGCCTCGAACAGAGTGGACACGGCAACGGGGCCCAGGCGTAAAGGCTCCGCAAGGAATCGTACGATTGTCGTCCGCAGCCGCGCAATAAGAAACACCCCTTGGTGGCGTGGTACGATGTGCTATGACCGCGAGTGTGTGTGTGTACGTGCATCTGTGATCGATTTCTGACTCACGCAACAAACTTTTTTTTTCTCCATTCACCATTCGTGCAAAGCGGTTCCGAGGGAGCCAAAAAGGCCGAAAGTTTCTCAAACCAGACACCATCACACGATGTTCTTTTCAGAAATCAAAAACGAGTATGTAGGTGACCTGCTTTCATCGGGTTTCGCCTTATCCGCCGATTACCGACACTATGCAAACCGCTAGTTTCGGTGAACCTTGCGCATCACATCATCATTATCTCTCGAGATGTTGAAATATGTTTATTCTGGGGCTAGCGATTGGGCTTATCATGAGTTAGACCGGATCTGAACTTTAGCCTGCAGTTTGCTCACCGTACCGGAGCAAGCGCTACGTGCCCGTCGCAGTTGTTACGGAGCACAATCGAAAGATTTTGTTCAGTACTTAGCCGGATGTGATTCCCCGTTACCTTCTAAATTCCTGAGGTGCGTGCTGCCTCCGGTAAACACTTTGCTAGCACACCGAGGTTAAACTTCACGTTAAAAGATTTGTAAGTTATTGTTGCACCTTCCTAAGATGCCAAGCAAACTGCACCGACTTCCACCTCAACGACTCTTGATACACGACTGACTTCTCGTGGCGAGAGATCCCCGCCATTCATCCCATGGTTCCTGGCATTGGAACGCTGCACCCATTTCCAACAAATCGCAACGGATTTTGACAGTTCGGTACAGTCAAAATTAAAATTACAAAATGCCGGCCTGCATGCGGCAGGTTCGAATTGCTTTTGGTAAAAAACACGAGGATCACACGAGAGCAACTATGCATCGTAAAACGTGAGGTAATGGATTTCGGATGAAATAAAATTTATAATTATTGCTACCTGAGTTATCTACACTACGAAAAAATAACATGATTAAGAGGATTAGCATGTCCCATATTACCTTTGAAATATGTTCGCTCTACGAAAACTAATCCATGATGAAAAAGTTGAAAGTTAAAAGATAAATAAAAATAAATTTACTATTTGTAACGTTGCAATTTTTCAAATCTCAAGAAATATTTAACTACGCCTAAAGTTATGCAATACGATAAACATCTTGAATACTAGAGAACACGCCACCAACTGCTCGAAGTCTTGATGTCCTTTCGAGCACATAAGCATATTTAATTTCATTTGCGGTTACATTGCTCACGTATAACTAATATTTGAAAATACGTATATATAATTGGAATTATATATCTTTCGTAGAATATTCATCTGCAAATCCATAGTAGTGATCTGGCTAATACTGTTGAATAGTGTCTTCAGAAGATGAATGACTTAAAAAATACTTAGTAAGCTACAAGCAAACATCCGCTGTTTCCGCAGATTCTTTTATCTGTTGATATAGCCCACCAACTCTCTTCATTACATAACTAAAATTTCTTTCCTGAGGTAAAAACGTTGATGACACATATTTTCTAACATCCAAAGAAACAAAATATATTCATTCTTATTTACTAGTAATTAGGTGTATGATAGCGATAAGATAATATTGTATAACTATGTTACAGAGAAATGTCGGTTAAATTGACAAAAAAATAAAATACGTACAGATATAAAAAGCTCTTGGGCACATCTTATCACCTACATTGTTATATATTTAAAAGACGAAATTTCAAAGAAACACACTTGCGATTACTGAACATTATCATAATTATTGATCAACGACGTTTGAACCATCAAACACTGCATGTTGTCTTTTCATTGCGCTTGGAGATTTAGCATGAACTTCAAGCAAAAATTGTTGCAAACAAAATCGAATTTCGAATTTTAATTTTTCAACTCCAACAATATCATCACCATGTTTTTTTTTCATCACAAATAGCTGCTGCCCAGGATATCGTATGATTTCAAATTTATGTGTATATATAAACGCTTCAAATATAATAACCTACATAGAAAAATAATAAGTTTATAAAAAAAAATCGTTTCATATCAAATCTTTCACATTTTAGCGTTTTCCACTAAAAATCAGCTTCGGAATTCTCTGCTTAAGAAATCCTAGCATTTACAACCAACTTTGCAAGCTAAGAAGCTTTTCCGTTTCGCCTGGAATCGGTATTACTAATCCAATCTTTGCAAAGTTCATGTATCACGCTGTACGATGTTGTATATTCTTAAGTTTTCTGTTATTTTGATGCTTTTACCATTTATGTTTTATTTCTAGCATATGAAAAACAAAACTTTTCCAATCTTTGTCACTACCAGCAGTAGCAAATTGCAAAACAAAATCGGTTAAAGTTATTATTACACCGGTGCATTGTGTATTAATATTACTATTATCTATTATCATCGGTTTCAGCCGGGTTTCGCCGGTTCGTTGCATTTGTAAACTAATGTACTGCTAAATATCGGTGTGTAATTAGTTGTATATTCGTGAAGATGGCAACGTATTGTTAAATCTTTCTCACGATACCTTTTTTATTTTTCTCTATCTCTTCAAAGTGAGATTAACGCTTGTTCTACTTTATTGTGGATCGCTGTATTTTTTCCTGTTTTTTTTTCTGCTAGCTTCTTCCTCTCTTCCTATTGATGGCGGATAATTTTAGAAATTGTGCAACTGAAAACATTTGAATGCATGAAAAAGCAGGAGGGAAGCACTAACCATACCCTAAATAATCTTTTCATAATAGAACCATCTACACAGGATTCTTTTTTGGTCCATCTTATTTGCAAAATTAATCTCTATCAAACGATTACGACAAAGAGCGTGGCTTTTGTTCAACCACACATGCATATAACCGTTGAAAAACCATGGTTGAAAAAGATGGTTGCGAAAATATGCATGGAAAAAGTGACATGACTATAATCGTCATTGACAGTCATATTCATATCAAAAGAAGTGGATGCTTGACCATGAATTTGAGATTTTGAGTACGAATAAAAAAAAAGCTTAAAAACAAACACTAGTATAGATGGTAAATAACCTTCCAAGCTTCACTTCACTATCGTGAAACATAGAACTCCGCATGGCATTATGCACTGCTAGCTCCCGAACATTCTTACTTAGATGCCAAGAACATTATCAATCTAGGAAAGGAAAAAAAACGTTCGGTTAGTGCACTGGTAGGTGGAGATATAGAATAATAGAGTCACAGTATTGTTACCTGAAATTGATTGCTTTCGCCGCGAGAAGCCTGTTGCATTCGGCAGTATCCGGCAAAGGTAGCAAGTTGAACGGACTTTCCGTTTCCGAGTCGGCAAAGTCGTGCTTATAAATTTGCGTGTTAACCTTGATGTCGGAAAATGGCCCGCGAAGCACAAAAAAGTGCATTGGCAACGGGCTTGACGTTTTTGATTTGAGTATAAGCTGAAACAAATAGGTAAAGCAAGGATTTGTATTAGACTCTCATCGTCAAATCATACCAACATTTCCCAAAAAACAATCTATCTTACCTGGTAAGTGATATCACGTTCGCAAGACTCGTGTGGGTAGCGTTGACTCTTGTTGATGATTGCTTTCACTACCCATTGGTGGTTGAAGGCCGAGAAGCGGCTCGTCTCGTAGTACAAGCGGTGTACGTACTCATCCGTTCTGTATGGTTTCATCTGCAAATCTATGATAGAACAGAGGATATTATGAACACAGAGGATATTATGAACAACCAAATGCCAAAGATTGCATGGATCGCAATGATCGCAACCGTTTCTGAACATGGCTAGTGAAACTAAACGATATTCCATCATCATGAGCGGAATAGGGCTGAATAATCAGAATAGGACGGTGAATCAAGAGGTGTGCACCGGTAGAAATATAGAATGTACCATTGAAGATGATCTTCTCATAGCTCAGCAAGTCGATCAGGGAGAGGAAAAGCTTCTTATCTTCGGCAGCCTTGGCGTCGTGAGCATGCAGGGCCACCATCACCTCGGCGCCGGACTTTCTTGGGTGGGCACAGTTTGCCTCGTGGGACGGCACCTCGTGGATGGGACCACGCCATTGGCAGCCAATGCGCGCGAACTTGCAGTCCGTTGGGCGATCTTCGCACTCAGTCGACTCGTGATAGTCGATCGACTTGTTCGGAAACTCTTTACCGCAGTACTGACACTCGGCCGGCAGTTCCGAAACGGCCTTCTCAACCGCCAGATTGCGCGTCGAGTTGGTCTTATTGATTTCCGTGCGACAGTTCGGGCACGTTGCGTTCTGATCGCGAAGCCTGCCGAGAAGAGAAAAAATTAAAAATGCAAGCCGAATTAATAAATAAAAACCTCTTCAAGATGCTCGTCCGCTTAAAACATTATATACACTTAGGGTTTAAAATGATGCATTTTGAAGACTTACCTGCCATCTGCCAGCAAATGAGTGAAACATCCGGCACACATGAGATGTCCCATGGAGCACTGGAGGAGCGCGCACAAGATCATGTCAGTAAAATAACAACAAAAAGGAAAAAGAGAGAAAAAAAATAAAAAGAGGAAAATGGTGGATTAGTTTTTACATCTAACGACACAGAGTTCCCCTGGAAACGGATTGCAACTGTAAACATTATGTGACGGATTCACATTCGCTTCTAGTAAACTTAAGTGGACAAACAAAAATGGAGCAAAATCAAACGTAAGCCAATTCGTAGGCAATACTTCTAAACGTAACATCGCTGCAATAAGAGAGAAGAGAAAGAGAGAAAGAGAGAAAAGTAGAAAACCCTGCAAAGTGTAGGTAGAACGTTGATTATTTGGTGATGTTACTACACTTTTCGTTGGTTTGCAACTTCACGCGAAAGCAACTGATAATTATTGCCAATGGTGGCAATTGTATACTTGTTTAAACTGATCGAAACAAAAATCTCTATCGAATGCTAACTATTGAGCGATGTTGTCAAAAAAGAAAACAATTTCGACAAACGCAACTGGGCCGACAAAATTGGAAAACGGATTTTTACTACGTATTTAAACACATATTAACATGTTCTGTTATCGTACAACCTGAAGCCTTTTTCATCACCCTTCCCACTTAACACCCTTAGGGGTGGTGTCCTTCCGAAACCCTCCCTTCCCCTGAACCCACCCTCTTTCCCATCTTTCCCATTCAACAATCCCACAGACACACCACCCTTTATTATCAAACATACACAACACCTGTTGGGGAAAAAGAAAAGAAAGAAAAAAGGAAAAAGACAGCTGGATTAAATTTGTTTTAAAATGCGTACGAAATCCCAATGATTTTAGCCCCGTGGTGCCCGAAACGGTTGGTGTGGTAACGATGGAGCAATATACCTTTTCTAACCATGTATTTTACCTATTGCCGGGCGGAAGTACGAGACAACGTCGCGATTGTGCTTTCTCAAATGTGTTTTGTGTGTATGTGTGTGTGTTTGTGTGTGGGTGCACTTTTTTATTATTTCGCTGCACAATCGGTTGCACAATATGCATTCGGACGAAAGGACACTGCAGAGCGACGGGCGGACTGTCGAAGACAACGAAGATTTTTTTTTTCGAAAGAAAACAAATCACACTTCTATTTTCTGTGGCTGTTTGAGCCTTCTTTAATTATTTTCATTTATTTTTATCTTTTTTGTGATCTTTTTTTTTGCATTTGCACTTCGTTTTACAGAAGTGTTACAGATGTTTGGATCTTTTGCACTTTCGTAGAATTTTTTTTTTCTTCCTCATTTACTATCTTTTCACTCTCACTCAACTCAGTTTCGTGATTCGCTTGAACATCGAATTGTTACGGAGTTGTGCAGTACTTTACCACACTTACAATGAGTACTTCGCTTGATCCTCTTACATTAGAACTTGAATAATGATCCCTAGCATTGTTTAACATAGCTGTTGCTGTCATTTACACCATGCACTAACACGACGGTCTATGCTATGCTTGCCCCAACGGACACCACCACTGTGCTGTGTGTGTTTTTTTTTTATTGTTTTATATTCTCTTGGCGCATGTTATATAAGTACGAACAACAAAACTGCATCTAGCATACTGCATTGGTTCGACATGACGCAAACTTTTCAATTTGATACGACTTGAGCACCATCACTCGTAAACGTGTTTTACTACATAAATTTGTCAGTATTTTTTATATATTTTTAAACCATACTTTCAAAATAAATTTAAAAAAAAATGGATCCCTACCACCTTTTTCATTATGATTGATTTAATTTTTTACGTGTGGCGAATCTGTTAAATGAAGGTAATGCCACATTTACATGAGTCTCATTTAATGAAGAATAACTCGGCTCTATTGAGCGGTCTTCGTTAAATCTATGGCTGAACACATTACACTATGAAAGCTACCACTGTTTCCTTGTCATGGCACACACATTTTCATTCGCTCACAATTTCCTGCCACACGTCTCGCATGCAATACTAACAAACGCATACAATCATTCAACATTCAGAATATTCAAACAGACATTCCGCCCACACCAGCCGACTGACTACTACATTCCACGAATGCTCCCGGCGAAGGTTACAGTTCCGCCGCAGTTTACGCAACGCCAGCCGCCCAGATCTAACCTTTAGCAAGGTGGATGGATCATCTTGAAATCCAACACTCTGAGAGCCACAACAATGGTCCGACTGAACCAAGGACAAATTACGATCTCCAGAGCTGCCAGGGGCAGCACCAGATGCGAGTGAACGCGGCTTCACAGCAGACTTTGTCGAGCCGCAACCAACCACGACCTTGACACCTCCATTCAAAATGTGCGGTGGGAGGCACGCGGTTTTGTGCAGATGCAACGTTTTTGGAAGTGGATGTAGTTTAGTTAAAAAAACAAATCTCAAGAGACCGTCGATCCATCTCAACAACTTCACGCATCTTCCAATTAGTTCGCCGTTCATCGTCAGCTACGAATGAAATCATTCTCGGGGTTCAAGTGGACTGAAGGAGAACCTCGAAACCCGATTGCGGCACAATTCATCCAATTCAATCTCTCGAGTGCTGGACCAAACTCCATCATCGGAGGCGCAACATCATACCCACACCCTGCGATGGTAGACACAGCAGAGCTACCCGAGATTTATTGTTGTTGCATCAGCGCGTACATGTGTGTAACTGTGTTAATCGGTTACTTTAGCGTTTATTTCACGTTTCAGTGGGGTGATTCCAGCGACCTTCAAACGGTATACGGTGAGGTGTGTACGGAACCAGCCCCAGTATATGCCAGCCAGGGTGGGCAACGCTCTATCGACCAGATACCAAGTTCAATGCTACCGATGGAACCTAGCATGACGAAACGGCATGCGAAGGCCCTACCCAGTTGCGGGAAAGAAGGTGAAGTCGAGAGACGTTAGCTTACTTTGGCGTGGGATTTTCTCTAGCGGACAATACATGAAGTTAGACCAGAATAACCTTCTAGTTTGGTTCCATTAGCTCACCTCTGCTTACACAGGCTTGAATTATATATGAAAAGAGAGTTTGGAGTAGCCAAAGTATTCTTTAAACGCTATATAACTCAAGGCAGTAAATGAAAATGAACCAACATTTGATTTAATTAAAACTTGCAACCTGCAGATCATACAGATCGCAAATGGCGCAGGAGCATGTTTTGATATTACCAGACCCGCATTAAATGATAGGTATCATATCTACTACAATTTAACGAACATGGACATGAACAGTTCCGCCATGAAAATGGACGGGTGGGACAAGGGGGAGCTGGGTTTGAGGTAGAACAACAGCAATGAGGTAGACGGGAGGGGTAAGGGGGTGCTGGGTTTGAGGTAGAACAACAGCAATGAAGCAGACAGTGCAGTCAATCGAGATCCATTGTGTGGCCAATTAACGGAACGGACGCGACCATGTGTGCAAGAACCATCGCACGATTAGGCCCCAGAAGTCATTTCGGGGCAGCAAATACAGGGGGGCAATATTCCAGGCATGCGGTATCGTCCACAGCAGGCAGCGGAAATGGAAGTACACGAATCCGACGAAACAACGGCACGTTGCGTGGAAGCAGACAGTATCTCGTGCACCGTGCAACCAACATGCAGCATGTATGGCGTAGGGTTCAGTGGAACTGAACAGACTCTTTCGAAGTAAGGATGTTTCTAATAATAAGGCACGTGTGGTTCGGGAGGTGAAGTTTGGGTCGTTTTTTATTTGTTAGCACAGTCCATACACACTCACCCGGCTCAGCCATTACATTCCAACTTTAGCTATTTTGGCCTTGTGCCTTCCTTTCGCACAGGGAACATGAACTCCCGAACAACAATGTAGTCTCGTCGATTTTAGTCCAGAGAAAACCCGGCCCAAAGGCAGTTTAAGGGTAGGAAATCGGGTCCCCCCATATGAGGAATTGTGGCATATATGGAAGCAGATCCCTACTTGAACCTCTTCCAGGTCCCCTAACCGTTACGGCCGATTACCTCGACCTCAAGAAAGAGTGAGATGTATTTCAACGAATGCTCTCTGGTTGGCGGTTTGACCAGCTTTACATGTTGCCTTCTTCTGCCGTGTGGAGAAAATGGCCGTACGTGCCCTGGTTCTTGATTCCGGTGGGCTTTAGGACCGAGATCCACCCAGTTGTGGAAAACCTGTCCATTCTCAATTGGCAAATTTGTCAAGCATGATGCTGAGCACACGCGCTTGTTGCGCCACGTTACGTATACCCTGCCACTTTCCATCTTTTTATTACCTATCCCCCCCTTTTCGTTCCCTGGACACTTTGGCATTATAGGCCGGAGGGGAAATTGAATCCGCGGAATGGGAAAACAACGAGTTGTGAGAGCCGTATTAATTGCGTCGTACTTTTTGCACTATTCCGCGAACGCGTCCACAAACGGACGCACACTAGCATACCCCAAGCCGTCCAAGCCGTCGACCCGAATACCAGCATCCGTCTATACTGGATTACTGACGAACGGGTTTTCATTTCATTTTTTTGTGCGTAGTGTAGTCACAGTCAAGAACGGTTACACAGCGCGGTAGAGAGGAACCGTTCACAATCAGCTGTTCGCGGCAGCTAACCGTATTGGCGCAGTGTGTACGCACACCATCAACAATCCGTCCCGTACTCGCTGGCATAATTGTGTGGGGCTGCTCATAGTTCGCTGTTTGCTTCTGCTGTTGGTACTACTGCGCAGCTGTACAGCGAAACATACGTAGTGAACTGGCTGCTGCTCCTGCTGCTCTGGCTGACCGCTTTCTTACCCTCCCCAATCGATCCCATGCCGCTAGATGCCATTGCTTTCACTCGTGCTGGTGTGGCCTTGTTTAAGGGGCTTGAACGTGCTGGTCCAACTCGTGCACTTGCGTCCGTCAACACACCACCAACATGCTTGAAGCACTTGAGCAACATTTGCTAAGCGTTTGCAGCCCTTCAGAACACATCCACCCAAGGATAAGAGAGCTATGCTGCTCCAATTGTTTGGCAGCTCGCACAACCACACACACGCAGAGATACGAGCGATTCAGGGTACGAGAAAATTATTCACCCCAAAATCGGAAAACATCAAAAGTTTCTTTATCGCTACCTGCAGTTCATCAGTGATCAGCTGTGAGTTTTGATCACATTACACATCAGGTTTTTTTTTGTTTTTTTGAGCACCCCCGAGCTGAAAATCCTAATAAGATATTTTGATGAAGGTGCACCCAACAGTGAGGAACAGCACTACATGGATAATGAATGCAGATATTTTGAAATGTCTGGAAAAGCTCATAAAATGCTGACAATAAGGGATTCAAAGGAGATTCAAATGCTTCTGCTATATGTAGATGATTACTAACAAATTTTTCAATTTTTAAATAATCTGACAAAATTTTCATCGACCAACTTAGCTCACAGAATAGATTTGAAAATGCCTACATTATTTTTGTAAAACCGTGAAAAGCATGATCTAGAAAACCACCCAAACGGAAAACAAAACAAGAATTGACTGATGGCAATCCTGCAAATGCAAAGTGTCTGTACTCTGTAGAGAGAGAACGAGAGAGCGAGAACTGACCTCGTACCACGGCAGAAATAAAGCATCTCAAACCTTGAACAATTCTGCTGACCCCCGCTTGCTGACGTTACAACAACACACTCCGGTCTTCAAACCACGACAAAATGAATGACATCTCTATTTCCGGCCATCCCCGGGACGTCAATGAAGACCAAACAACAAAATCGAGACAATCGAACGAGTGGGAAGCAGTTCAAGCGACCAAGTGATAACATTTGAGGGCACCTTGCAGTAAGCAAGTTCGGACGATCAACCAAGAGACAGGCTGCAACTCCTAGCAGAACTACAGTGGGGGCAATGGCAAAACTAGAGGTAACGTTATGCGCACGCGCTCGTTCCCTTTTTCCCTTTATCTTTGGTCGGATTGTTTTTTGTTTTGAATTGGGAGAAGTATGCTGGGGTGCATGTTAAGGGTGGACCTGCGAATATTGACTCCTTCTTCAAGTACTTCAACTCATGACGAATGAACGAAGAACGTTTTGAGGTATTTTTTTTTTATAAAGAAACCATCCCGCAGTTGAGCAGAAAAGCTGTTTCGTTGTCTTCGAGTTCATGCTTGAAGCTCTGACTGGGCGAGGCAATCGAAAACGAGAGAAGTTCCCTTCATCCGCGATGCCTTGAAGCAATCACAATTAGAAAGTTTTCGACTCGCGATCGTTCGATCCGATCCGTTACTCTGCTGTTCCTCCTGCTGGTCACATTGCTGTTCCTCCTGCTGTTCACATTGGGAAGAAATCGTTCACAGCAAATGACCACAAACACAACAACTCAGCATAAGTTTGCAAAACTGAGGTGTTCCAGAAAGGTCAACCGTGGTGTTGCAGCTTTGTCCATCAACAATTGTGCATTTGGTTGACGTCATCACAGTGTTTTTTTGAGGCAAGCCCTTTCTTATAAAAGTCTAACTCGATGTCATTACATGTTTCCCCATCCGTGCATGAGAAGCCCTAAAAGTTGGCAATGCCACACAAAGTACATCTCACATCTAGGATTGAGGTCCCGCATCCTAAGTTTGTGTGTTTCATCAATGTCTTATGCGACGACCCTTAGGCACTGCAACCAAAAGCCTCGTGACCATGATGGTAACGCACACATTCTAAATATTCATGAACTTTGGAAGTCAAGAAATGTTAGCAATCTTCCAAAAATCCCGATTCAAGTTTTCGTCGAAACCAGGCGAGGCGAAAACCGAGAAAAAAAATGCTTTTAAAGGTGAATAGATTTATACGGCTCGCTTTTTGTCCACCAAACCGGCATTCACAAAGGCATTCCCCTGGGCAACCTTGCAAGTTTTGAAATGGCTATGATGAGCCACAGAGCCCGCCTGCACCCAACCCACTTTAAACATGGCGACGGCACGTGCATTGGACATGTGACGTGTGAGTCAAACGAAGGTGCTGTTATGGTACCCTCGTCATTGGTTTAGTAGTTGGAAGGCAACAAAGCTGCAAGCCGCAGCCGAGAAGGAAAGTAAGAGATTGTTTTGTCCTAGACAGCGAGTCTAGTAAATTGCGACGCAATTCTTTTTCCATTCAACACACACAAGCGATAGTAACCCTGCCGGCTTATGCACACATTGCATAAGATTGTTTTGACTGTAGCTGGAACAATTTCCCAACAAACCATTCATAGCACTTAAGAGAAACAGGTTTCAAAATATAGATTTTTTTTTTCAATTTAAATTTTAGTCTCTAGAGTGAAACATATCACCTGGAGGTATGGGACGTTTGTTTCCAACAAAAATTAATCAAACAACTTTATCTTTAAAACATTTAAAAAAGTTCTCTAGAGTATTGGCAGTGGATAATATTTAATTTTAGGCCCCAGTACCTGAAAAGAAACTTAAATAGGAGCAAAGCATAGGACAAAAAGGAAGTGGATAGTTCTTTAAAAATTTCAAAATTGCCCAGTAAAATGAAGAAATAATTTAGACATACTGTAATGAAATCCACAATCACACCGAAATGAGGAAAGTGAAGACGTTGTTTGAGTAGGGCTCATGGAACTTTGAACGCGCAAATAAAAAACTAAGGAAGTATGCAAAACTAAAAGCAAACCAAAACAAAATGAGGCCAAAGTCGGGGCATTGTGAGAAGAGAAGAACCTGCATAATTTGAAATCGGCTACGAGGCCCGATGGATAAGCGGTTTGTCTATGGGAAAAAGGAAAATAAAGGAGCAAGGACGCAAAGAAAGTTTTCCTTCCCGGCGAGAGCAACCCAGAGATAGTGAGTAAAAGAGATAACGCAGAGAGACGGAGAAGATTCCAAACGTATAGGAACTGCTATGAAGCAGAGGGGACAACCGGAGCAGACGGCTGCCGATGGGGGAAAAGAGGCTTTGGATTGTCTCCTTTTTTTTTTTTTGGTTTCGTTTTCAGGTTTTGCAAAACATGTGAGGAAGGAGCGGTTTGTGTCAAGTTGTAGTTACCTGGTACATGGCGGTCCTCGGCAGGTCCAGGCAGACGGCACAGCACAGTATGCCGCCGAGCCGGAGCTCCAGCTTCTCGACCTTCGCGTTGGGGCTATCGACCTTCTTGCGCTTCGCTTCCGGCTCGTCGCAGTCGTCCCGGTCGTTCCCGGGCCGTCCGTGGCCAGCCCCAAGGGACCGGCCGGTCGGGGCCAGCTTCGGCGTCTCGCGGTGCAGCAGCTCGAGCGGTTGCTGCTGCACGGAGCTGCTGGCCGAGGCGCTGCTCGAGGACGAGGAGGAGGACGAGGGGGATGCACCGGGCGGAACGACAACGACGGTGGTGGTGGTGGCGGGGCTGGCGAGCTGCGAGCTAACGACCGGGGAGGCGCCCGACGAGCTAACGGTCGAGGAGGACGAGGCGCCCGTCGAAGACGACGACGAGGACGGTTGCTGCACCGAGTTATTGTTATTATTGCTCGAGATAGCGGCTCGATGCTGGGCGATGTTTAGCATCTGGTTAAGGAGCAGATCAGAGGCGAGGCTCGACTGGGCGCGCGCGGGCTGCGAGCTGGTGGAGGCACTGACCGAGATCAGAACCGTCGGCGGCCCGCCACCGGAACCGCCGGGCGTATCGAGCGCATTGGTCGAGCTGGCCCCGGAACCGGAAGCCACCGACGACGAGGATGACGACGAGGACGACGAGGACGAGGACGACGAAGACGACGACGAGGACGACGAGCTGCCCGGTTCGACGGATGACGCGGCCGCGAGAGTGTTCATGACGTTCAAGTTAATCAAGTGCCCGGAGCTGGCCGCGGGCGCTTCCACCAAACTGTCCGCCATTGCGTTTTCGGTCGTTGGGGGACACGGGACAAAGCTGGCGGAAAAACTGTACTGTCTATGGGGGTTCGGGGCCGGAAAACGGCAGCGACGGAAAGCCTAGCCTAGCGGAAAACACACACGAAGCTTACTACGATGGCTCCCGAGACGCGCGCACTGTTCGATGCACAAAAGTCGTTGGGTTTGGCACACGCCTACTGCGATTGATTTCACTTTTCAGCTTTTCAGCGATCGATTCACACGTTTTCAAGTGCCACTGAAGCGGCAAAAGGTCTGCAAACAATAACAATATAAAAGGGATATTGTAGACTTCCTACCGAGACTTTCTGAGGGTAACAGGGCGAGTCCTCCTCTGCACAGGCTCGATTCAACGAACTGGATCGATTTTCCAAGTTTTCTCTTTGTTCTTTTTTTGTTTTTGCTCCCGCGGTTGTAACCTTCGGCTGAAACTTCCCGTGGAGCCTAAGGGCAGAATGCTCCTGTTTTTTCCTTCTCTAGCAAAAGGGCACACTCACGCATACGCACGCGCGACAAAATTCCAAGGTAGTGTGCCGATACTAATTCGGCACTAAAAATACCACAGCCCATCAGGAGGACGGACCATTTATGGGGTGTTTTTCACCGCACCGCGTGTTGCGAGCATAGTGAAAACTATTCTCACGATCGGTCTCGTGAAGGTTAATTTAAAAAAAAAAATCCTTTCCATACATCGATGTGGAGGCTGACATTATTGTCTTTTACAATTGGGGAAATCCCTGGATAAAAAATCGCCACGTCGAGGAAAAATAGCACCAATACTTGGAACAACTTCAAGCAGTACCAACAATCCACGGGTAGAACAATTATGTCACCAACCCTACTTCCCCGCCCCATTCAAGACACTTGAACGGTCGGAAAATGTCGGATGGAAAGCGAGATTTCATTGCCCTGCGCCAACGATGCACCGCAGATGACCCGGGGATATGCACCGATACCGCGGGGACACAACACAAAGGAAACCAGGGGGAGACAGAGAAAAAAAAAGGAAAAAAAGCGCACACACACACACACACACACCTAGCAGAGGACGTCAGCGCACGCACGCACACATTGACCGGCTGCACCAAGAACCTAATGCGAAACGAAACGCAGTCCACGGCAGAAGAAAAGAGTTGCTCCACCGTGAGGGGTGGAAACCGAACACCACGAGAGAGAGAGAGATCGAGCGAGAGGGCGGAGGTAGGGGTGCTTTGAGGTGAGGCTGGTGTGTGTGTTGAATGAGTACGGACTCGGACGACGGAAACGGGACAGCGAAACACACACGGAGCGCTCTACGATGCACTGTAAATACGTCTGCACTTGCCGAGATCAGCTCTACGAATGACAACGAGATGGTGAAACACGACTGTTTTCCCTTCACCGACATCCGCTAGACAGTATGCATGCGCCAAGGAAATGAGAGCGAAAGAGCGAGGGCGATGGGATAGACACAGAGATAGAGAGGGAGCGTGAGGAAGAGAGAGAGAGACAGAAAGGGCAGAGAATGAGAGAGAAACAAAACAGAACGATGAACATTCGCTGGGGGAGTAACTTGAGTAACCGGTTAGCGTGAGTATGACAGAGACCTACTGAAAGCAAGAGCAGATAACATCATCTCCTCCCTCTCAAATGCCACACACACACACTCACACACACCATGCACGCCCGATTTCTTCTTTGTTTTCATATTCATAACAGATCTTATGGTGGTGTACCATTATCTTCCGCAGTTATCTTCGTCCATTTTCTGAGACTGAAAACAATATTACGTAATTTTAGGGGACATTTACGATTTGGATATGGATCTTCTCAAAGGGATCCCGTGCCCCGGCGCCCTTCCCATTTTGCATCGTCCAATGGATGCGATTCCACGCAAATCAGCTGTGGCAAGGTGGAGCCCCACAGTCTCTTGTTTGTTGTTTTTGTCGATGTTTTGTTATCAGCCGAAACGGCAGCAGTTAATTCTGAAGGCGCAGTCGTCCCATTTCCGAAAATGGGATACATCCGAGTTGCCTTGATACCTTTTTATTTCGGCAGAGAAATGTACAGTCCATTGCATCAAAAACTCGATCAACTGGAACGTAATTAAAGAACAGTCGTACAAATGCGAGCATACGCACTAACACACCGACAGCAGCACACCCGTTTCTAGCATTGTCCTTACTCGGGTTAGTGTGTGTGTGTGTGTGCTCGTTCAAGCAGGCTGTGGGTTGGAGGTGATGTGTCATCCGACGTGATTTGAATCGTTATTTGGGAAATGGGCATCCAGCCATTTCCTTCTTTTTTAACTGCAAATTATTCAAAGGGTTCTAATTAAAGTTTATTGCCCGAAAGAAGACATTTCGACTGCCCGTCGAAGAAACCGCCTGCCTAAGGTTTTTTATTTTTACTTGCTTTGTTCCTTCTATGTGACCCCATTCCATACAGCAGCGTTTGTTCGCTATTTCGCCACTTGCCTCTTTCTGCCTCTTCTCTTCTGGTACGCTATCTCAACTTTACGGTATTTGACAAACGGAAAGCGATTTTCAAAACAAACGCGACGATGGCCTTCACCGCCTGCTTTCGCATATTTTTCTGGGCGTTTTGCAGTTGGTTTTTTTCTTTCCCTCATCGCCTGTCGAACGTGTCGGGGAACCATCTTTTTCCAAAGCCAAAAAAAAACAATTGTAGCAGGTTTATCCGAATACAGTCCTACAGCCGCAGCTCCGTTGGAACGAAGATAATATTCGCCACCATATGTGCGCATATATCGTGGTGTGTGCGCGTGTTGTCCATTAGCAGCACGCTTTTTTTTATCTTTGCCTATTACGCATTGTGCCATTCAGCACGCCACACGACACACTACCACATCCAAGATGGGGTTCGCCTGCCGTCGTCCGAAAAGTGGGTCCTCTCTCTCCCGCTCTCGCACGATCAGCCGTTTTCGCTTTGTTTTCCTGCCGTCCTGCTCTGGCCGCCAGGCAGCGAAAAGAGACGAAACGAAAACAAAGCGCGTGTACAATAATATGGTTGCTGCAGGAATGCCACAATATCGCCCCCGTATCGTCACTGTGTGTATTGCGTTTTACTTTTTTTGCCAACGTCGTCTGTCGTTGCAACGATAGCGTTGCTGTGTTTTTGGGGTTCGCACGTTTTAGGGGGGATTTGCATGCCACTTTTCGTAGAGGGGCAGCTTTGTCTTGCAAAATAAAACTGCTTCGATGTTAAATGACGCTTTACTGTTAGCTAGACGATGGAAATGGTTCATTGCAAATAGATTAAGACGGAACATGGTGATGTCGGGTCGCAGATTGCGTAGATGCCACGTCATCAGATCACCAGCCAGCTGATGGGTACAATCGAGCATTCCGATTTGACTTGCATGCTGCACCAAGGTGCATCACAAATGATACAGTATGCGTTTTTATCCATATGCTGGATGCGGCCATACACATACACACATACCCGTTCCGTGGGCTAAGTGGTTACAATCAAACCAGTTTACAAATTGCCCTTTTCCGTCTGTGTAGGAATACATTAAGTCCTCCGCCCGGGTTTCGTTGTTGTGGGTTTGGCAATTCCAATTCAAGGGTGCACCAATGCGACGTCATCAGGTCCAAAATAACTACATGCCAGCATGATTTCCTTTGTTTCGCCGTACGATGCCACGTTGAATATAAATACGAAAGAAAGTTATGCGGTTAGAAGAAAAAGCACAATTTATTGGATTTGAATTCATGTTGCCCTCAACATTCAAGGCTTGTTCTACGACGGAGCCGGTTTTTCTCGGAAACCATGGAACCCGTCAAGAATCGTGGAAAGAGATGTAAAGCAAATCCTTTGTTGGGAGAAAGTGACGTCGGAAACCCTGCAAGATATTGATGAAAGGGCGTATGCTTGTATTGATGAAAGGGTTAATGCTTCGGGGCTTAGTTCGTGATAACAAGAGCAGCAACGAGTGGAGAAATTAAGATAGATCCAAAAGAATGAAGAAAACTTGATGAGAAGGAACATTGTTGATATGGGTTAAAAAAAAAATGTATATATATATTCTAACCAGCAAAATATGAAAAACGGACAGAAAAGCCCCGTGTGTCGTAGAAGAATCTCAGATTACGGTGTTTTTTACGATTTTCAGTTTTTTTTTGTATCTTGTCTGGCACACAGAGTAAATACGAAATACTAGTTCAGAGTTCAATGTGTACAGTTTGGTCGCCCTGGTATCGGCTGATGGTGCATAAAATAGAACCAGCGAACCACGAGAACCAAAATAAAAAAAATCTGGCAACAGCGCACGCGAGATCGGCCGCAATGTAAACATAATACGAACACGTGGACCGTGACTCTGCGGTACGTTTGCAAGTGTGTATGTTTAAGCGCACCTATGTCGTCAAAGAGAAAAAGGAATATTTTATATGACATCATTACAGATCTGTTCTAACGCAATACGGCTACGAAGCGTTACACATGGTAGACTGTTTTGTAATTCTTTCTAGGTGTGCCAAACCATGCCGGACATTCATTCCTAGGTATTTGCATAATAAAAAAAAACATGAAAGGACTTGTTGCGTTCAACTAAATCCTCCTTTGGGTACAATAGAAAAATGCTTCGTAAAAGATAGAGATATAGAAGCATAAGATGAGATTTTAATGATGATAATATACAAACATCAGCTGATGATTTCATGAATTCATTCTCTCCTTGCATTCTCTTCTTGACAACATCAAAGAGGGAAATGAGCAAAAAGTAAAACAGTAATTGGGTCCGACAAATCAGCTGCCTAACAAGATAGGACGAAGACGGTCTGGCTATAAATCGGGTAGCAGATCGTTGTAATGCGGGTATCCTGCCACGTTTATGGAATTCGGTAGGAATTGATGTCATTTTCAGGACTGCGAAGGACAATCAGCTTTATATTTTGCGTCCAGCTGCGGAAACATGTAATTGATTCCACATCATATTTTAAGCGATGAAACGGTTTGTCTTCCCATCCAGCAAAAAGTTATCAAAGATTTCGATGTAAACATAAAGAGTATTCTTTATTAGCCTAAAAGCAAAACGATCCTGTTTCACTGTAATGAGGTAATTATTAGGCGAAAAGTTCATTATTTTAATTCTCAGTATATGTTAGGAAATAAAAACAAACGAATGTTTGCGCACATACACCAGCGGAAAACATTTACGGAATCATAAACGGAATTGTACCGTGAACCAAGACGAGATAAACAACGGCTTCAATGAGGTTAGGAAGAATCCAATGGTGATGGCTGTCGGATGGTAGCAACAATCGTCTTTCGCTTCGTCCCTCATCACTCTTCGATCATTCTGTAAACAACTGCCGTATCTACCTTGTCGAAGCCTGTAGAAAAAGAACGCATATTCACCGATTGGCTGTTCGCTATGGTAATATCACTCGCTGATCTCCATTCCCATTCGGAGGGAATCTCATTCGCGTACTCCGACTTTTTCGGATGCAGCAATACGTCGAACGTAGCTCTGTTTTCAATGAGCGGCAGGAAGCTTATTGAGGATGTGATCTGCCTCATGACGTTGCGTATCTCCGATTGGATCTGTTTTAACGACTTATTCGAGACTTGTTGTGAATTTTCATCCGTATGATTGTCATCTTCATATGCAATGGTAAAGTCCCAACGTTCCAACGTTTTCCTTGAACTAATTTCGATTAAAACCATACTTATACGTTCTAGTTTTTGATGCGGCAACCATTCTAAAAAGATCAAAACAGATGTTCAGCTACAGCGCTATCACTAGTATTTGTTAAATGTATTTACCAACCTTCCACTTTTTTCAAGATATTTTCCAAAAATTCCAGTATTTTCTTGTTCTTTGACACCAGTATAGTTATGCCATATTCTTCCTTGAACACAAACTCTTCCGGGGGATAGATTCCTCGTTGAAAGAGGATTGAATTTATTCCGTAATCTATCATATAAACACAGTACAGAAGCATACAGGTTTTTGCGATCACTTTTAACATTGATTATTGACAATCATACTTACGTAAATATTGCGTTATAATTTGTGCCGATCCCTTTAGGTTGATACTATTTGTTTGTGTAGTCATGTTGATACTTTAAGGAAAATATTAAACTTTTGTAACCAGCGGCGAAACAGAATATATAGAACAACAAAACATCCACGAGAAAGCGGCAATGTAAAACCGGCGCCACTTTTCAAGACGTCAATCTTGAATGTGTCAAACTTGGTTTGCCCTGGAAACTGGTGACCACAGTGTGCATAGGGGAGGTGAGATCATCCTAAACAATTCACTTCGATGGCTGATAGGTTTCTTAAACTTGAAGAGTCTGGCAAACAAAATAACTATTTGTGAACTTCCAAGTGTAGTTTAAAATAACGGCGAAGAAGAACAGTAGACTGGCTTGATTGACGGTACAATATCAAATTTCGCTAACTCGAATAACGCTTGTCACGCTGTTTTTGCATCGCACCACAAGCGCGGTCAAGGCGCGTACAATGAGTGTGCTTAATGCATAAATATGCTTACATATTTGAATTGAATATGTTTAATTATTATAGCATTCAGGATAAGATATAGTAAAACAAACAGTGCTAAAGAAACATGCTTAGTAAAAACGCATCAATATGTTATTATTATTGAGTCGAGAAAACGCACAACGGAAGAATGTAGAATGGTTGTTTGGTTGATGGGCTTATGGAAAATCTCTTTCTCCATCACTGCACGTTAAGTTGAATAAACGACACCCTATGATAAATTATCGCCCGATCAAAGCTTCCCGGCTCGATCACCTTTATCAACGACTGGCTTGGTTGGAAAAAAGTACGCTACACAGTTATTTGAGGTCGCAAGAGAAATTTATTAGGAAAATTATTGAATCATACTTGGTCGCTAGCTTCCGCACAGTTCGGGAAGTGGCGTTAATACATAAATCTAATCCTGGACACAGACAAAACACTACACAGGTAGACATAGGGGAGGGAAAAGATGCCAGAACAATGTGTCGATCAATACCTTGCATACCGCGAAATGTTACAAATCCTTAGGAGAAAAGAAAGGAATAGAAGCTTTCATGGGTAGGTAGATACTAATGCGCCAATGTATTGACAAGCATGCAGGTGCATGCCATTTGAATATGTGCACAATAGAAGGATCTCATCGCGTAGATTTACGGCGAGTTTGAAATGTCCATGTTGTCAGACTTTTCCGTCGTTGGACTGGCGGTTTTCTCGCGGGTCGCTGCCGGCCCGGCCACCGGCGTTACAGTGGGGCCCGACGAGGATGACGATGATGTCGATCCTCCGTTGCCCGTGGGTGCCAGAGGGGGCGACGCGGACTGCTTGCCTGTGCTGGCCGCATCGTCCTCTACGCTCGCTCCTGCCATGCGCTCCTCGGCGTCGTAGTCGCGGTTCACGGTTTCTTCCAAAATTTTCTTCAACCGTTTGTCGGACGGCGTGCGGCTCCGGCGCTTGGAAGATGACTTCGTAGTAGCATCCTTCGTGCGGCTGGTGCGACCACTGCGAGAGGTGGATCGCTTGCGGCTGCGAGATCGCGATCGTGACCGTCGCCGACGCTCCTCTTTATTGCGGTGCGACTTCTTGCGGTCCCGGCTGCGCTCGCGGCGTTCGCGCGAACGAGAGCGTTTTTTGGAGCGTGATCGAGAGCGCCTAACTCGAGACGTCCGTTCACGCGATCGCGTGCGGCTGCGACGACGCGAACGAGAACGCTTGCGTCTATCGCGCGAACGGGATCGTTTGGAGCGCGAACGTGACCGTTTGCTACGCGATGGAGAACGTTTCGATTTCGAACGTGATCGTTTGACGCGCGACGGCGATCGTCGGGAGCGGGAGCGCTTGGAGCGGCTTCGGGAACGCTTACGAGATCGCGACCGTTTGGTGCGTGATTTCGAACGCTTCCGTGAACGGGAGCGCGACGTACGACGCTCCTTGGAACGGGAGCGCGAACGCGACCGACGCCGGCTGCCGGCCTTATCCTTTGAGAATATGCTCATGACGGGTTCGATTGCGGCGGATATCATGCTTTGAGCTTCCTTCACGATAGACATCGCTTCTTCGATTTCCTTCTGGGCAGCTTCATTGCTCTTCGCTTCCGGTTTTACGATCGGCTGGGTTGAGTGATGCACGTTCAGCCGGTAGCCCCGGAACTCGGTACCGTGCATCTTCAACGCGTTAACAATGTTACGCTGATCGCAAAACTCCAGCAACGCGAACCTGCTCCGCTCGTTCTCCGCGTAGCGGGCGTACTTAATTTCGCCAGCCGGCTTGAAGTGTTCCATCAGCTCCTCCAAACGCCAGTCCGAGCGAATGTCCAAAACCAGCACCGTGCGGCGCGTTTCCTCGATCTTTTTCGCATCAAAGTTCACCGGCAACGGCGGATACTCGGGCAGGCCGTTCTCCTCCAGCTTAGGGTCGATAGTCTTCACCACCTGATTCGGGATCATTCCGTCGATCCGATTCAGTACCTCCGGCGGAAGCTTCGACGGAGCGTTGATGCTGTGCAGACCAGGCACCAGCGTACCGTTGGCCGCCATTTCAAGCGCTTTATACTCGTCGGGGATCATGCCGCCCTGCACGGGGATGACGATCAGGGCACGATCGATGAACACCGTGTTGGTTAGGTGTTGGGCGACCGCTACACAGCTACTCTCAAAGTACTTCACATAGCAAATGCGGGACACGACCGGACACGACACGTCACGGATGGTCGGATACAGGCGAATCTCGTCGATTTTTCCGACCGTACCGAAAAGCGTCTGCATCTGGTCCTTGGTGGCTTGCGGGGCAATGTTGGTGATTTGCACCACCTTGGAGCCCGAACCGCCGGCCATTGTGGTTCGCCACACCGTCCGGGAGGGACGCGCTTCTCGCAATCGGTTTTCTGTGAAAGATACCAGATTTTAGTGCGCTATTCGATGCGAGCCGGGCGAAGACGCTGCTAGCGCAAGCTTTACAAGCGTCGAATGATACTTACAATCAAGTTTATTCACGGAAAATGATAATTTTTCAGCAATTGCCAACAGCTACTACCCCAAGCGTGCTAAATAAGAAAATGTCAGACAAGCCTAGAGTTGCGAGTTCCGTGATGCACCAATATAGGTCTGATCCGTTCCTGGAAGGCAAATTATGTACTCAGTTCCAGCAATCTAGCGGTTCTTTGGGATGACTACATTTCCTCATTTTTTTCTACTTTTTCTATCTCAACAGCCGCCATTACAAACCAGGTAGGAGAAACATCACATAGCAGCCACAAACCGGTCGAAGCGTGATGCGCATTCATCACGTATTCTACTATATTACATTTTCCTGACTTATGACCTTGTTTTTTTTTAACTGAGAGACTTTGCGCATGCAGTTGGCATTCGTCATTACATTCGTCTCTCAGCCGCAAACCAAAGGAACCAAACATGTATTCAACAATCGAACTCCGTGAACCCAGCTCCTCGATCGAATACCAAGAGAACCCCAGTTCCAGATCGTTCTTGAAAATACAACGCTCAACACTAGTCAAGTTGCAACGTTTGCCATGCACACACACACACACTATCACAAGATTGACGAATTTGAAAACAAGGTTGTTAGCTATACCATCGAGCTGGCCTGACACCAAAGTCTACAATGAGAAGTATACAAAATATCAAATGATGTGGTGTTAAGGGTAATCGGTTATGTGCAATTTTGAATATATATTATATATTATAATTGGATTCAATATTATTGAGGAGATGTTTACACGAGTGACGAGAATTATAGGTGACATCAAATTTGGGTTTGCAAAACGCTGTAGGGCACATCCTACCTTGTATGTACTAACCCTGATTGCAAAATGCGACTTTGACAACAGAAGGACAGTTGCGGAAAAAGAACAATAATTTTTACTCGCTTGTACGGTATCGTCGTTTTCGCGTGTTTTCTCCGGCGTTATCAACGATTACTTCGATTGTACGTGTTCATAATCACTCCGAAAGTTTGACGCATTGAAGAACAAAACAGGGGTTTTAAACCGCGAATACTTCTAAAAACTCTTCCGTCGTTGGTGCGGTGCGAAGGTAGGTTGGAATCGTTCCAAGTTTTTTTGTGAAAGAATATGTAAGAAAAACAGTTAGGTTTCTCAGAAGATGCGCGGTGTGTTATCCAAGTGACTAAGTTGCCTGTGGCAGGTCTGCTGACGCATTTTTTTTTTCTTCGTTTGCGCTAAGACGAGTCCCTCCATTGCGATCTGATTCATCGGTATCAAATCCACCGCAGCTGATAAGCGAGCGTGCGGAAAAATGCGCTTTTATCGCCTGTGTTTTCTTTTAATGCTTCAGCGCCTCGGTGGAAGTTCGCCGATTCAACCTTATTTGGAGGTTTATAGGTTGTGCCGTGGTGGTGTCTTTGTGCTTCTTTGCTGGCCACAACGACCGGCGACCCAAGCTGCACCGCCGACGAACGGTTGTTATCGAAGAATTGTTGCTTGTGGGCACACATCTTATCAGTTCACCGCAGACGCATGCTATATACAGTACAGCGGTTGCATGCAGTGGGGTCGGGCCAAGGAACGAGCGTACAAAATCGAATTGAAAATTAAAGATAATAACATAATCATCATCACTCCTATCCGCATCCATTGAGCTAAATATGTATGAAACAGGGGTTGCACGGCTGTAAAACAAAGAAATAATATATACAGACGGAAGCGGACGGACAGTTGATTGCCGTTCCTGATTGAAGTTGTGCCTCACCGGTGCGCGCTGCAGTTGCATTTTCATAAATCCCTTCCCCTCGAACATAGGACCGCATCGGGTAAAGGATATTGCAAGCCTGCACAACTGTCAGCATCGCGCTAGTGTTTTCATCCCAACAGGCCATCATCGTCACCGACATTATCAACCCTACCTGGTCCTAGCAGGCGCACTTTAGAGCGTTGATCACGTGCTTCTAACCACCATCGAGAGCAACCAATGGAATAAAGTTCCATCTCGCATTAGTGGGACATGCTGTAAATCCTCTGCGCTGTAGTGCCTAAGCACACAATCCGGCCATTTACTTAAAACGCCAGTAGACGTATCGCTCCTCACTTTAGGACACGCTCTGTGCTGCTCGGTCGCACCCAGAGTTGCATAGGAGTGGTGAGTATTTTTAGTACAGTACGTCGGAAACACTAAACTGTTGCCCTCTCAGCATATATATTCGGTCAAAGTAAGCGCTGGGTGCTACGGGAGGCAACGTGATCGCCAACGATCTGCTTTTGTGTGGCGCTAAAGCGCTGTCTCGCGGTGCAATACCTAATGATTGTTTGGGTTTTCATGGTTTTGTTTGTTTATTGTCCTTTCCCCGTTACTTTTGCCCAAGCGTGTAGGCTTCGAAACGCAAACCCCTGGTTCGACGTAACCGCGCAACTTGTTTGCCTTGGCTAAATGTGCCAATTGAGGCCGTAATTAGTGACGCTGCGCCGAAGCTCGGAGTTTGGTATCAGTGCGAACGTCTATCAATACATCGTCTGAGCTTGGCACGGCTGGGACGTAGGTCAATCGTGTTTTTGCTGGTCGCTGTGCGCATTATCTTCTAATGAGAGTTGATAAATTGATTATTTTTTTAAATGTACGCAGATTGCATATTACGCAGAAAAAAAAGAAGATATTTCGAGTAAAGTTGTCTACTGTATTTAATGCTTCTCCATTTCTTCTTTCTCTATTTTTCAGTCAGTTGACTACCGAAAATTGAAGGATTTCCTCCGCTCGCCGTAGCATAGAGCACAATGGGACAGTCACTGTCGGAGCCGGAAACCTCAAAAGCGACGGAATTTTGCCAGAATGACTACTACAAGGTGGGCTCGAGCTGCATGCAGGGCTGGCGGATGCACATGGAAGATTCACATACGCACATACTCTCGCTACCGGACGACCCGGGGACGGCCTTTTTCGCCGTGTACGATGGGCACGGCGGGGCGAAGGTGGCTGAGTATGCCGGTAAACACCTGCACAAGTACATCACCCGCCGGCCGGAGTACGGCGAGGACTTGAAGCGGGCGCTGCAGCAGGGCTTTCTCGATCTGGACGAGGCGATGCTGAACAACGAGGCCCTGAAGGAGCAGATGTCCGGCTCGACGGCCGTGGCCGTGCTGATCAAGGACAACCGGCTGTACTGTGCGAATGCGGGCGATTCGCGGGCGATCGCCTGCGTCGACGGGCACTTGGACGTGCTGTCGTTCGACCACAAGCCGACGAACGACTCGGAGATGAAGCGGATCCGCAACGCGGGCGGATACGTGGAGTACAACCGGGTGAACGGCTATCTGGCCCTCTCGCGTGCCCTCGGGGACTTTGGGCTGAAGCGCAACCAGGAGAAGAAGCCCGAGGAGCAAATGGTGACGGCGTACCCGGACGTGGAGGAGCGCGAGGTGGAGGAGAGCTGGGACTTTCTCGTGATCGCGTGCGACGGCATCTGGGACGTGATGTCCAGCCAGTCCGTGCTGGAGTTTGTGCAGGAGAAGCTGGCCCAGGGCATGTACCCGCAGCAGATCTGCGAGAGCATGATGGAGCGCTGCCTGGCGCCAGACTGCCAGATGGGCGGCATCGGGGGCGACAACATGACGGTGATCATCGTATGCTTTCTGCACGGGCAACCGTTCGAGCAGCTGGTAGGGCGGTGCAAGGAGGCGGTCGCGAAACGTGCCGCCAGACTGCTGAAGCGATTCCAGGCAAAACATTCGAACGGCGAGCAGACGACGAACAGCAGCAGCCCGCTGACGGTGACGACCGGTTCGGATGCGTCCGAGAAGACGGGTGATGACGGTGTGGTCGGTGGTGCGCAAAACACTCGAAATGGTCGGGCCGAGGAGGATTCTTCTTCCGGTAGCGATAGCGAGCAGCTGGAGGGTGCGCGAACGCCATCCTTGCAGACGGAACACTTGGAATCAACCGCCGCCAGCAATGGAGTCCAGGGTAAACCATCGCCGGCAGCGCACGATCCCGGCACGTCCTCTCCCGTGGCAGAGAATAACCCCTCAGTTGCCCACCAGGAATCCACCGTACCTGCCCAGGATAAAAACTCACCCTCCGTGGAAGAAACAGGAACTGTGAACCAATCACCTCACAAAAAGACACCCCAACAGCAGCAGGTAAGAGGTAAAGCTGACAGCGAGGATGATACCAGTGAGGAGGTGGATTTGAAGTAAATTGCGGTAGTAATGCTCCGGCAGACTAGGATATTTTGCGTTCGTTGTTGATTAATCACGGATGTGTGGTTTTGTGGAATAGTCTGATCGGATTGGTGGCTCGAGCTAAACGGTGGCCATGGGTGTAGTAATAATTAATAGCTGGCAGATGGCGATGGAGGAGGATTGTTTTTAGTTTCGTTACTCTTGTGGATAGTTCGCTGCGTACACTTCAACGCCAGACGTTTGCTAGACGAACGATTGTTCATTCTGTTCTCCAAGTTGTAGTTGGTAAGATACTTCTTTAAAAAAATACTAATTCTTTGCCTTTCGATGTATAGTAGTCACATTGGTAGGGATGTTCTTTTTATTCTTTTTATGAATGTCCTGTTCGACATTGCTAGTAAAGACCAAATAATTAAAAACAAAAAAAACTATAGTACCACATGTTGACTACCATAGCCGGTTGTTGTGGTTAATACGATACGATATGCATGCGTATGCAAAACAACCTATTAAAAGAAATACTATCAAAATCGGGTACCCGGCGCCCTGCGGGAATGGGGGGCCCCATAACGACGCGATCGCGCATCCGCTAACGTAACTCTGATACGCTTCTTAGTAAAAACATACTACATACATGGAGAACCATCCGAATGGCAATGGAATTTTTCCTCCTCATTCTGTGGATTCGCATCCTCCAAATGTCCCACACCACAGGACAGGAAGCGCCTGACACCTGGAGGGACAGACTAACTCGGGACTACGTTTGACTATCGACACACTGTCCCGTTCGGCTTGCCATGTATTCCCCCTAAAGCGATATCGTTCCTGTACATAGGCTAAACTTTTTATAAAACACTGCTATTGAGCGTCTAGAAAGACAAACAAGGAAAGGAAAGGAAATAAACTTAAAAAAAACAACCACTGTAACGTTAAATAAGACACAAACTTACGATGCAAAACGCTGCTAGTGAAACGAACCATGTTAGTTAGTTCAAATGCGTGCGCTTTGGACAGGGAATCTATGTCTACCAGAGAATGCTGGGCGGTCTGATAGTACTGGAACTGATGTTGATAAAGTAGAAAAAAATCCCTTTCGCTGTAAACTATCCTACATACAGATACAAAATATACCTATATATATATTTTCTACTTTCGAGGTAAAGATCAGCTGGAAATAAATTTGTGCGCATTGAGAGCAAGGTTCTTTGAAATTGTTTGCAGTTTGTATTGGTTTCCGAAAGTAAACGTCGTCAAGTTGATTGGACTTGGTCCAGTTTTTTTGTTTTACCTGAACTTTAGAACGTTTTTCATCCGTTGAGAGTCGCTGGCATAAGTAGGGTTGACGGACTAACTAGTTCAGGGAGCCCAATTCAACGGTCGCGTTGTTTAGGCGTAATTGGCAAAAGAAGGTTTTGCTGTATATCTCCGGAAAAGCTGGCAAAGGCCCATGAAACTGGTAGTAATAGCCGCAGAACCATGGTAAATCCACCCACAACATAAATCAGAAGAGTTTACTTGACTGCACGAGGCTTCCCACTTTTCAGCATCACTCTGGAAGGTGTCGCTCGGAGCGCAGTCTTCCTCATACGGCATGGATGTCACAAGGTCAGTTCATGTTCTAGGCTACGCCTATGACATCGACTTCAGTAGACATTCGACTGCGACGGTTTTCGATGCATAAACTCGATTAAAACACGCAGCTGCGGGAATTGGACTGAAGATCAAGGAGTCCAAGAGTTACAACTCGCGTGGACGCGTGGAGGCCAAGCCGCAGATATCCGCTGGTTAGGGCATGTCGTGAGGATGCCTGATGGAAGAGTGATAAGAATCTGAGATTTGGACTTATCGTTCCAACAAACGGGTTTTCTTATTTAAATAGCTTTATATTTTCCATCCATGTTAATGACATTATTAAAAGTTGATGTGTTAAATTAATCTACGATTTTTCATCCACCCTTGTAGGATGAGCCGGAAGGAGTATAATTTTACCTAACGTAGTTACAATTCTCATATCGTGTTCGAGTTCGTCCGAGATTTCGGCCGGTATGCATTGCTCTTGGCAATGATTATTTTTTTTTTTTGGTCTGCAGGTGAAATATGGCCTCTTAATGCTAGTTCATCCAGTAAACGTGCACTTCAGACTCGTGAATAAACTCCAGCCGCTTTCTCTTGAACGTTTTCGCCGTGAGGGTAAATTTGTAGTGCTTGCCTCGCTGCAACTGCCGATTGGCGTACAAGTGTACCGCGCCGGATGTTTGGTGCATCTTTACCAGGGAGAAAATATGCGCGAATCGTCGATCGCGGAACGTCCACATGGTGTTGTGCCCGGGCGATCGTTGAGCCGCCGGAATGGCCACGATCGCCAGTGCCTGGTATTGATTGAACTGCTCCATTTCGGCAATAAGAAACGACATCGTTTGCCCGGTGTGCACCCCATTGGCGCACAGGTGCCGGCTTACGGTGCAGTTCAGGACGCAGATGTTCCGCTCGTAGTCTTGCTCGTACTCCGGCGGGCAGGAGGTGACCACACACAGATACCCACCGCGGGTGTTAATGCAGGAGTAGTGGTCACCGCAATCGTCAACCTGCTGGGCGCACTCGTCCACGTCCTGGCAGCGCCCATCCTTCCACTGGAAGCCCGCCGGACAGAGCGGTGCGATGCGCAGCGGTTCGTTGCGTTTGCGCTTGATCGTGCATGTTTTGCCGTCCTTGGCGAGTGGTGCACGCTCCGGACAGTAGCAGCGGTAGCTGCCGGGGGTATTGGTGCAATAGTGCGAACAGTCGTGCGTTTCCTCGCGACATTCGTTGATGTCAGTACAGTGCATCTCTTGGACCAGGTAGCCGTCGGGTGCTTCGGTGTCGTGGAAAATCGCCCGATATCCCGGCGCGCAATCGCAGCGGAAGCTTCCCACCGTGTTCGTGCACAGCTGGCCCAGTTCGGAGCAGTAGCCTTCGAGGCATTCGTCCACATCGGCGCAGGTGCGACTTGAGGCGTTGTACACGAAGCCCTCCATACACGCGATGATCGTCGGCGAGGATACGGTTTCATTTCCGAAGTTTAAGCTGAACGCCGTCGTGTCGTTCGAAAGTGGCATCGTATTCGTCATCGTCACGGTGATGCCGAGCGCACCGGGGTGTGGCGCCGGCGGTGGCACATCCACGTACTCGACCGGGGCCGCCTCGGCGTACTGATACTTACGGACCACCTGGAAGTCCCTCTCGCCGTCCGATTCGTTCGCTTCGTAGTCGGAGTTTTCGAAATCGTTCGTCGGATCGGTGTGGCCCGGCTGCTGGGTGATCGTGTCGTACACGATGAGCGGTGAAAGGTTTTTACTCGGCTCCATCGTCTTGATAAGGGCATCGTTGCGGCAACGCTTCGTCCCACACTGTTCGTGCTCAACGTTAGGCCCCCGGCATGGTTTTCCACCCCCCTTCGGTGCCGGATTGTCGCAGAACCTTCTGCGGCTCTTGATGCCTTTGCCGCACGTTTTGCTGCAACGCGTCCATTCCTTCCACTCGGACCAACCGCCATCGACTTGACATTCTTGTTGATGTTTGCAGATGTTCATCTCACTTTCGGCGCCCTCGCACGGACGTCCACCGTGGCGTGGTGAAGGATTGGAGCAGCTTCTAAAACGTTGCCTACGTCCAAAACCGCAGCGTTCACTGCAAGCGGTCCAGCTGGACCAAGCCGTCCACCCACCGTCCACCGGGCAGTACTTAACCGGGCACGGTTCCTCCTCGTACTCCTCGCCAATGCATGGTTTTCCGCCGAGCGACGGGACCGGAGAGTCGCACTTCCGTTGGCGATTGCGCACCAGTCGCTGCCCGCTAAACTCGGCCACGCACTGCCGCGAACAGTTGGTCCAGCTGGACCACTCACCCCACCCACCGTTGACGGGGCAAGGCAGCAGCTCGCACGCCTTCAGCTCGACGTTCTCCCCGTGGCAGTTGTACTGATCGCCCTGTGCCGGCGAGCCGTTCAGTAGGAGGCAAATGCGCGACCGGAACTGGGTGCCACTGCCGCACGTGGCACTGCAAGCTGACCAAGCACCCCAAGGGGACCAACTGACTGGCACTGACCGCGGGACAAAAATCGGGGGAAAATAAATTAAGCATTATGATAATCAGTTAATTTCAGTGAAGCGGGGGGATAATCTCCGCATAAACATACCATCGATTGTCACGTGGAATTCGCGGCTGATTTGTCCGAGCACATTAGTCGCCACGCACTGGTAGCTGCCGGCGCTGGTCAGCTTGGCCGCCAGAATACGCACCGTTTGCCCATTAGCACCGAAGAAATAGTCCGCGTCGTGCTTCTCCAGCCGGTTGCCATCCTTCGTCCACGCAACGGACGCTTCCGGGGTGCCGTCCGTTTCGCAGGTCAAATCCAAACTGTGGTGCAGCGACACTCGCTGCTCGAAGGCGTATTTTGGGCCGGACTTCCACGTCGGGGGCGCCTGCACGACCAGGTGGAACAGCTTCTGGGCCGATCCGACGGTGTTGTTCACGAAGCACGAGTACGTGACGGTACGCTCGATACCGTACAGCTCGAGGATCGGATCCTTCTGAGCCAGCAGCTCGTTTCGGCTCCCGTCGAGATAGTCCACCTGCATCCAGTGCACCGCGGGAACCGGATGCCCTAGGCTGGAGCAATCGAGGGTAACGTTTTCGCCGGCTGCGAGCGAAATTTCCTCCCGATCCGGCTGGTCGGCGGAGAGGTTACTTTCACCGTACAGCACGCTGCTGATGATGGACGGCGGTACCAGTACCTCCAGCTCAAAGTGCAGCTCGGTCTTGCCGATCGGGTTCTCCCCGAAGCAGGTGTACGTTCCCGCGTCACGCTGCTGCACCGAGGGTAGGAAGAAGGTGCTGCTCGCTTGCTTCAGCCGGTTAGTGTTCCGGTACCATCCGATGGTCGGCTTGGGGCTCCCATCGATGGGGCAGAAGAGGAATAGGGGCAAACCCTCCAGCAGCCGGATGGTCGTCTCGTCCGACTTGAGCTTGGACAGCTGCACGTACGGTGGCACCATGACGTCCAGCTTGGTCAGGCGCTCGTTAAATCCGATCGCGTTCTGGGCCATGCACAGATACTTGCCCTTGTCCAGCAGGCTGGCTTTCGGTTGGCGCATCGAGAAGCGAACGTCAAACGACGAAACGCGCACCGCCGAGAAGCTGTACATTTGCATGCTCTTGTAGAGATTGGTTTTGACGCGATAATTCTGACCGATCACCATCTCCGGGGCATCGAGCTCGGCGGTCGATGCCAGCACTTCTCCCCGGTGGATGATGCTCAGCACGGGCATCGGATTGCCGGTCGCTTCGCAGTCCAGTTCGACAGTGTCACCTGCCAGGAGTGTCTGACTCGGGGTATAGGCGGTAATTTCAGCGGGTTCTACAATGGCCAGAAAACAAGCATACGAATAGAATGTTGAAGGCATTCTTCGGAAGTGTATGGTTGAGAGTTGTACTATAATACTTACGATAAACCAACACTTTGAAAGTCTTTTTATTTCGCCCGAAGATATTCTGTACATCGCAGTGGTACATTCCAGAGTCCTGTGGTTGTATATTGGTAAAGCTAAGCACCGTATCGAACTCATCAAGGGCATAACTGTGGTAGTTAGGATGAACAAGTACGTATCAATAAAAAATCATGCTAAAATTATGTTCAAGGACACTTACTCCTCTTTCAGCCATTGATAGGAAGCCGGAGGATTGGCTTGCATCGCACAGTCTAGCTCCACGTTGTCACCGATAAACACCTCGATCGATTGTGTCGGCTCATCGTAGAACTGTGGTGCAGCCATCACGTCCAGCCGGTACAACTGGGTGGATTTACCAAGCTCATTTTCGGCCACACAAGTGTAGTGGTCACTATGATGGAGTGCAACATCGGGAATGGTAAGGTTAGCCGTTTGTGATACCACCCGCTCGTTCTGCAGCCCACGGTTCCAGTAGACGCTCGGTTTTGGGGATCCAGTCGCCAGGCAAACCAGCTGCAGGGTTTCACCGGACAAAAGATTCACTTCCACCGCACTGTCGACCGGTTTTTCCTTCATCCAACGCTTAGTTTCCTCAGCTAGCTCGCCGAACTGATCGCTCAGCTCGTCCGGATGAATCCGCTGAATAGTCGGGGGTGAAAGGACGCCCACCACGAACGACTGCCGATCACTGCCGGCCCGGTTTTGCACGACACAGGTGTACGTGCCTTCGTGGCGCGCACGGAGATGCTCGATGATGAGAAGATTCTCCCGCAGTCGCACATCGGCGAGATCGAGGTACTCCTCCAGATTGCGCTCGTTCAGCTGCCACAGTAGGCTGTTGTAGTTGTCGAAGGGGCACACGAGGATCAGCGGATCATCGACTCGCACTTTCAGCGGCTCTAGGCTGTTGGTGTAGTTCAGCCCGGAGATCCGTTGCGGTGGACGCAACACATTGACGAACATGTTTTGACGGTCAACACCTTCCGTGCTCTCCAGCAAACAGGTGTATGTACCAACGGATGCGTTGCTATGCGACAGGTACATCTGGCGATCATGGAGCACTGCCGTACCGTTGAACAGCCAGGTGGCGTTGGGAGGTGGACTACCGGTTCCGGAGCATTCGAAGCGAACGGTATCGTTTGGCAGCAGTGTAACTTGCGAGTCCAGAGCAGACGTAATTTTGGGAGGATCTGAAAGAAACATTGAATGTGCGTTTAGGAGTTTTGCAATAAGAAATTCCGTATCGTAGCTGCCTTTGAAAGTTAAGCAATAGATCCGACATGAACTTGAAATCATAGTAGTCACTACAAAACATTTGAGAGTAGAGGGTAAAAACGAAACAGTAGAAAAATCTAAAAATGAAGCTACCGACATTCTATCAGCGAGATTTATGGTTCCGAGAACGCATCAAAGCCGAACAAGTTTCTAGAGAACGCTTTGAGCAGAGCTTGCAGTCATGGACAAATCACTGTGGCTGTGCCCAACAGCCACGTTGGCAACCCCCGGAAGGATGGCCCGATCGTCCAGTAACGTCTAGTGGGGAAATTGGTAGATTCGTTGGTGCACCGTTGGAAAAATTCCTGATAGCAGCGGCGAGGCCAGCGTACTTTAGTGCTTTACCGCCCTGTTAACCTTGCGTGCTGAATGCGAATATATTACTTAGGGGTTCCGAGGTCCACTTACCTCTCACAGTCAGATAGTGAATCTTTTGCCGTACGCCATGTTCGTTCTCCGCAAGACAACCGTACACTCCGCTTTGGTCGTACGAACTGTTGTAAATTTGAAGTCCCTGTTCGGTGACCACAACGCTGGACCCACGCTCAATCGGTGCTCCGTTGAATGTCCAGCGAATGGAAGGCTAGGATAAGCAATAGAGAAAAATGTAGCAAATTTCCAGTATTCTAAGCGTCAATAAACAATACCTCCGGTATTCCCCATCCAAAACATTCCAATAGTGTGTCTTCTCCGGTTGCGAGCTGTAAGGAAACATCCGATGCTCCCTTTACCTCCGGAGCACCAAATGTCTCTACGGTAATAATTTGTTCCGCAGTGCCATACTCGTTCTTTCCGGTGCACCGGTACAATCCAGCATTGGCGTAGGATACCTGCAGATTTTGTTGCTTTAATGACGGATTCTCGAAAGAAGATGCCGGTTCCCAGCGAACAGCAGGCTCCGGTGTGCCGGCGATGGAGCAATTTAGCGTTATCGTTTCGCCGACCTTGACCTTTAGATTGTAAGGAGTTGTGGCTGTTGGGATCGCTCCAAGCATAAGCTCTAACGCGGATGTCCTACTCCCGAGTGGATTACTGGCAACGCATTCATATTTTCCTTGCACAGCCTCGCTGAAGGAGTCTCGGAAGGTAACGGTTTTATTGTCGTTTTCGAACTGGAAATAACGATCGGAGGTGACGATCGGTTTACCATTGAACTGCCAGTGGACGGTTGGTTCCGGTAAGCCGACCACTTCGCAACCGATCGAGTTTACGCTCCCTTCGCTTCTGACCACTTTTCCGCCCGGTGGACTAACGTTTTCGCCATCCAGTAGCATAGTTTCAACCTCCGGTGGAACCATCATTCTTAGCTGCAGGATCATCGCGTCCGCTCCGTGCTGGTTGGAAAAGATGCACGTATAGCTGGCCTCGTTGTGCGTTTGGAAGTCGTCGATCGTGAGCAGGTAGCGGACGGCATTGCGCGATTGATCGTTGTCGAGCGAAACGCGTATATTGTTGATCGTTTCCTCCGGGCTGCTCTCAAACGTCCCTCCCAGGCTGGTCCAGATGTACTCGCTGAGCGGCTGGCACAACTCGCAGGAGCAGTTGAGCGTAATTGACGAACCGGGTGCCACGTAGACGGTCGTTTCCGGAGGTTTGATTATGGCGGGTGCCGCTGGAAGAAAAGAAAAAAAAATGCCGATATTTCCATAGAGTGCAGATCATTCAAATGAGAATCTTCTTATCGTACCATTAGCTGCACCTTCGAGGACAAACGTTTGCTTTACAAATCCGTAAACGTTCCTTCCCTCACACACGTACAATCCTTCCTTGTCCGGTGCCATTGTGAATTCGATCATACTTTCACCCGCATCAAAAGGTTCGAGTTCCTTGGTTTGGTCCAGCGACTGATAGTACCACTGATATTCGGGTGCAGGGAATGACTCGATTTTACATTCCATCTCAACCGGCGAACCGTATTCCTTCATGAGAGCCACATTGGCCACAGGGGTCTTGGGCGCGTACTGGACCACTATCGTGCTGTTCCCGCTCGACACACGCTGTCCAGCGATATCGGCGTAGCAGTTGTAGTTACCGGAATGGTGTGGACCGATGTCCTCAAACTCTAGTTGCGATTTCCCCGTAGCCATCTCCAGCGGCTTTCCGTTGTGCGTCCAGTGAAGCAACGGCGTTCCATCTATTTGATCCACAATGCAACGCAGAGCGATGAACGGATCGTACTCGAAGGCCGCTATGTACTCGGGAAACAGCCGGATGGAAGGCTTGAGCTGGGGGGTTACTGAAATGTCGAGGAACATGCTATGATAGATCACACTCCATAGTGCTGCCTTTCGATCTAAGCCTCACCTTGTACGCTAACCTTTTGTTCGTCGGCACCAATTTCATTTTTCGCTGAGCAAGTGTAATTTCCGGCGTCCTTCGTGGTCACATTAGCAAGAAGCATCGATAAGACATTCGATTGACTTAAAACAATTACATGGGAACAAAAATGAGTGTTATTAAATTTATGTAAATTACAAAAAGGCTTATTTATGTAATCTGAAGGAAATTCAATAAGGATTTGGATCTGAGATGTCCTTGGAGTTAAAGGAAGTTTAACTAATACGATTGAAATTATATATGATAGGGTTAATTAATTTAAATTCATTTCTGTATTTCTGGGCTCCAGGACAATCTACAGCAGATGGTGGCGAATGTAGCCACACAGCTCAAAACTTCTATGATAAAACAATCATAATAATTTCTGACGCATTGAAACAAAGAAATCATGCGACATGTCGCTATCCTCATATGTTTCACTCGTCCTGCATTTGCTCGTGAACAAAATGGATGCCCATAAATTATCCACATAGGCTGGCATAATTTTCATATCGAGCTGTGTGTTTTCTTGTGTGTTTGTGCGGACAACGGCTCTTTTGCCACTAGCACCACTTCCAGAACTATTAGTATACGAAAAACAGAAATTTCTCGCTTTAGTACAATCGATGTCACAAAATCCTTTTCTTTTGTTTTTAGAATAAACTGGAATGTTCTGTTGTTAAAGAACGCGATGCTGAATAAAACCGTTAATATAAATTATATTTTGTACAGGGCAAAAGGTAATCACTTCCACTCCCTGGCGAAGAAGAGTAATAATGTGAGTACCTAGAAACAGTAATATGGAGTTCGTTGATTTTTGTTAGTTTCCTTTTAGTGAACTCGTGTGTATTTTTAGGGGAAAAGAATCAAATTCCTACATTTAATGTACGTAAATCTTACTCAAAGTGTTTTTGAATGAGCTCCGTTCCATTCATCTGCCAGCTTGCGTCCAACGGAAAGGGCGATTGAATTCGGCAGTCGAGCATGAACGTGTCCCCTTCGATCAGATCCAGCACGTGAGTATAGCCAACGGTGACCTCCGGTGGAGTATGGGCGAACGCCTGGATGGCTGTCGACAGTAGACGCTGCAAGGGCTCCTCGTTGGTATTTTTTCCATTGATCGTCAGTTTGAACTGCTGACGTGGGGTATCGAAGGCTTTCGTACGATAGAGCGCCTGTGTTCCCGGGACCAGCTGGAGTGGAAGGGTGAACTCAAACATTGCCCCACCGGGGGTACCCACGTTGTGCGACGCGATCGTTACCGACTCGAGCGAACGGATCAGCGCCGGATCGGATGGTGCGATGGCAAGAAAGTTCGGCTTGTTAAGGACCGGCTGATGCGAGAGTGACACCGTGTCCTGTGGCTCAAGGAGAGAAAATCCAAACTTAAACTGGACGTCACTGTGCCCCGACAAGCGAACGGAGTGCGACGAGTTGGATGTCGCCTTGATGTTCCACTTTCCAGGCGCCGGATCGGCCACATTAACTACGCGAATGTTTTCCAGGTTGAGCACATCGCGCGTCCGATTGTAGGGTGCACGCTGAGGATCGAGGATCTCGATCGTTGGCTTCACCCCGGCCACACTGACGCTGAACTCCTTGAGCGTGCTGTCAACGTTGAGGTCGATATCGTGCTCCTCGGGCTTGGAAGAATCGATCGCCTTCAGCGGCACGTGACTGATGTCCATGGTGTTCCGTATCGCTAGCAGCACCTCTTCGATCTGATCCTTGCGCAAATCAAACACCTGGCCGTTGCTGGCCGCGGCGATATTGTTCATCACCTGGTAGCCCGGTGTTGCCTTTCCATCGCAAAAGCCCGTCAGGAGGAAGGTGATGGGGGTTTGCTTTTTTTGAACCAGTTGCATCACGCGTTGATCGAGCCGGAAGTCCTTGGCCGTCGCATCGGTGAACACGTACACGAACGAATGGGGCATGGCCGCCTCGATCGCGCTGGAGATCGCTTCGAGGGCCGCCTCCGGGCAGTCACCACCACCAATGATCTGCAGCTTATCGAGGGCACTCAGCAGTTCGTCCTTATTGCGCGTCACCAGCCGGGGACCGACGTGAGGATCGCGGAATGGCACGAAGATGTAGTTAAAGATCGGATTGCTGTCCTTGTGGGTGATTTCGGCGATGATGAGCCGGGCGGCATCGCGGAGTTGCTGCAGATCGTCGAGCATGGAACCGGTAGCGTCGAAAACGATTACCAGACTGCGCTGGCCATGCTTCGGTGGTAGCAACGATTCCCGATGTGCCGCCAGGGTGCGGTTCAAATCCGGAAGAAGCACGTTCGTCGGCCTACCCAGTTCGCGTGGATCGGAGTAGAGGGAAGCGGGCGTAGCTAGCGGTTCGATGTTATCCTCCGTTTCGACGATCGTCGCAAGAGGTTGATGGTACTTCCGTTTTCCAACGGGCAGTGTAAGGATGTTTTTCAGGTGCTCCTTCAGTACTTGCGGATCCTTCGTGTTTGTTTCGTTGACCGTTTTCGGCACCCCGAGTAGGTCCAAAATCTCGCGGGATTCGGGTCGGCTTCGCAGAATGCTAACAATATCCTTATCAAACAGTGACGATGCGTCGGCCTGCGGCAGCGAATCCTGACCACTTCCATCGATCGTTGCGTCATCGTTGCTGTCGACCTCCGTAACGATCGATTCGGCGGGAGCCTGCTCATCGACAGATTCCCACCATCGCGTATCTGCGCTGGCAGCCGATGCGAGGTTGACCTCTGCGGCGGCGCTTCCATCGAGCGTGAGCAACTCATCCTGATCGTCTGCCAGTATCACGCTATCAGCATCAATGGGCCCGCTGTTGTAGTAGTTGCCGCTGATATGACCATCGATTAGACCGTCATCGCCACCACCGTTCAACGCCTGCCCCGATTGATCGCTGGATGAGGTCGACTCGCGTCCACCGGAGGAATCTTCAGCATAATCTCTTCGGACATTTGTTTTCGTTTCATGTAGTTTACGTTTAAGTAAGCGATCCCACAGTTCATCGTTATCAAGGTTCTGTTGTGTTTCGCCAGCACCAAGTGCACAGAAGATGACGAGAATCGCCAGAACAAGTGGCTCTTTTTGCATGATCCGTTTCATAACGACACACACTTCCTGGCGGATACTGCACGGATTGACCGATATTTCTCTATGAATTAAGCTTTCTGTACAGCATCACATCAATGAAAATGACCGGCATGAATGCCGTTAAAACAAAACAGCACTGCTTACAGAAAATTCCTTTTTCGTCTCTTTAAACGAGCCACAACACTTTTTAAAAATATTTGAAATTAAACACTGTCCTTGTAAACGTTTCTGCACCGGGGAGATCTGCACCTTGTAAAGGTTTCACAAAATTAATATTAATCAAAGAAAATAGTGTTCTGGCATCTGCTCTGATAGTTAGGAAAAATGTGATTTCCACTTTGGGCTGCACCAAAAAGCACGTTCACACCGAGCTGCAGCAACAGAACAACTGAACAAAAAGCGACTCCGCGAGAGCGATCGGCCACCGAACCGATAAGAACCGATTCCCGATCTCGAAACGATCCTTCGATCAGAACGAATTTTGTCCGATAACCGATTCGCAAACCGGGCAAGCGTGGCTGGATTCTTGGGACAGACCCCTTCAAGGGGATCTTTACGTGTAAACCGGTGCCAATCCGGAATTATCGTTTTCGGTTTCGGACAAACCCGGACGTATCGTTTGGGTGTGTTGTTGTGTTGACAACCCGTCCACGTGTTGTTACTGTTGCATACATGCTAGTTGCATTGCAAACTGTCTACATTTAGGAGCTTGTCACCACAAAAAGTATTTTGTTTGAAAGCTTATTATACAATTAATTTGCCGACCACGCGGGGATTAGAAGAAAATAGGAAAGTGCCATGAGTTTACCCCTTTAAAGGCTTCCCCGATAAAATAGACCTCTAATTTTTCTTCAAAGTACGACGTCGGACGTTTCGCCGTCGATAAGCGGTGATGCCTGATTTTATGCAAGCGTTGAAACATCAAAAGACACAATGAACAGTTCCTCCAACCGCAAGGACCCAGCTCAAGATGGTTCCACTAGTGAACTTTTTACCGTTTATCGACAACTACGGAACGGTAGTTCCAGTCTTTCTAAACGATACGTCCCAGGACTTGAAGCGATTTACACGTAGAATTGCAGGTTTGTGATACAAAACCTGAGACATATCGTTTTGAGGGCCACGGAATCTTTTCTAGTCGGTTCAGGGGCGAATACAAAAACGATAAATAAAGTTTTAGTTGCCGTTCATCGAAATGACCGCGGTGGTTCATTCAGGTTCGGGTGCTGGTCGGATTTCACGACATCGCACCAAGTTCAGTCTTGATTTAGCACTGCTCGGGCGATGTACTTGTGCACTGCGTCTCCACGCTGCCTGTAAAGCAGCTCCGCGAACTGAAGGTTTGCATTCGCGATTTCTTGAATCTGTGTAGATGTGTGTGCGCTGTGTGTGTGTGTATGCTCGCGGTTCTTTAATTTTAATGGACTGTCCCACGGGGTGGCCGCTGTCGTTCCCTGTGTTCCCTGCTCGTGCGGACGATATTCAAGCGCCTGCAGCCAACGCCGGCAGTTCTGGAATGCTCTACACCCCGGCCCCGGATGAAGATTTCTTATCAGCTCGCGGCGAGTGCGATGGAACGCGCGGATGTGGAATTCCACTTGAATATTTCCCTTCGCCTTTTATGGTGGCCCCCTCGGTTGCCCCACGCCTTCTAGGTGCGGTTGCACTTCCAAAATGTATTACATCGTGAAAATTAATAAAGCTGTATCCGCGAGCGGCAAGACGGGGCGCAACGACACGCAAAGTTCTAAGTGCCGTGCGAACACACGGCACCGTCATCATCATCATCAGCAACATCGCTGTCGTCATCGTAATGCAAACGCGAGCCAGCAGCGCCAACCGCGACTGATTACGTCAACGTATATTTGAGCAGCGCAGCGTGATATTGAGGGAGAAAATAAACAAAATGTAGAAGAAAAAAGAATAATCCAAACATGCAACATTTCCATTCGCGCATATTTTGTTCTACGTGTAAAAAAAATGTGAAGATTCAACACGAGAACCCCGGCGGGATAGACATTTTCATGCACGAACGACTCGGCGCCGTGAGAAACCCCCTGCGTTCTTTGTTCGAATTTTTGAGATTTTCATCATGTGCTTTTGTTTTAAATTTGATCATTAATCATGTTCTTCATTTCTTTAGTTTAATTTTACAGTAACGAGGTAATCCGCATCCCACCTTCGAGTGGAAGAAACAATCAAGAGTGACCTCGGTTCACCATCCCTATCCCCGCCCGGAAGGTCTTTCCCCTTGAGCCGCGTGGGTATCGCGTGAATATATTCGCGTGCGTTTTTTTGTGTGTGTTGTTGTTGCATTTTTGTTTACCGCGACGAGAGAAAGTGTCAAAAGTGTCATCGTCGTCGTGCCCGAGAAGAAAGTGTGGCATCCGGAAAGTGCGTGTGTCGGTGCGAGCGTGAAGGAAGGACGGGCGAGCACGTGAGAGTAGGCAACAACAAGCGGGGCAGGTAGTAAAGTAGAAAAGAAAAAAATAATCCCCTCCAAAAAGGCCTCTAGGAGAAATTCCTTTGCAAACGTGGTGAAAAGCGCTGAAAAAAAAGTAGCATTAAAAAAAAAAACGGCACGCAGTGCAAGCGCGTGTGTGTTTGTTGTGTGTAGGTGCGTCCGCGAGAGAGGGAGCGCGTGTGTGTGTGTGCGCACGTTTCGCGAAGGGCGAGAAAGTGTGCGTGCAGCGGCGGGAAGGTGGCAGAAAAGGGCGCCGTTGTTGTGCGGTAAACACGACGAGACAAAATGATACACGTAGGTGACAATACCTGGAACCTGAAGGTCTACATCACCGACCTTCAGGTGCAGAAAACGCTGCGTGTCCGGGGAGATCTGCACATCGGCGGAGTCATGCTGCGCCTCGTCGATCCAGGTAGGTGCTGTCGAGGCCGAGGGGGAGGTGGAACGGAGGAAACGTGGCGTTCGCAAAGAGGGTTGCAAAAGTGCACCCAGAGAGTGCACGATCGCGTTGTCGGGTGGCCAAGAAACCGGACTTGGGAAAAGAAAAAGAGAAAAACAAATACTCACGAACACACACACACGCTTACTAAGCACTCATACAAACGCGTGCTGCAACATGCATGCATTCGAGAAATGCATTCGATGCAGTCAAACGAGAGTGATCGGTAAAGTGGCCCGCATCTGGTGCAGTTTTCTCGCTATCTCCGTCCGAAATCGCTCCTTTTGCTGGAATGCACTTATCTTACGCGTCTGGGCGCGACAGCAGTCGCAAAGGGTGGGATGGATTTTTGTGAACATTTTTTGCAACCCATGCAATGTAAATTTTTCTCTGCATGTGGGGAAAAGAAAAAGGAAACATATTTTTTTAAGGCTACATTTACATAAGGATACACGATAAAGTGAAATTGGTACATTTTTAGAGTAAAATATGAACCACTCCAATTTTTAAGGATATTCAATAGCATCGATTATGCTTTCTTTTTTTCAAGAGATTCTCTCTAACTACAGCCAGAACCGAGATTTTGTATCTCTCATTTCTGAAAAAAAAATTGAGAACATAGTTAAAAAAACATTGTTCCTACAACCGCTGGAAATCAAGGATTTATCAAAGTCATAAGATAATGTTCCAATTTATACAAAAGTGAATAGTTTAAGCATATAGCAATGAGAGATTTTGCGATGGAAAGTACAAGAAAATGCAACCGACGGACACACCACCGATTGAGTACGATCGTATAAAGTGTGTAACACAAATTACTTATGCCAAATTACCAAACCAAACTAAAGTCTATTCGCTCGTTAAACTTTTGCTAGGTTTTTTTAAATTTGAAGTCATTTTATTGACAAATAAAAATGGTAAATTATTCTGTTTTAACCATTTTTAAAAAACTATTTTACTCAACACGTGCTCAAGGTCCCCATTATTCTTCACACTCGTGTAAGTGTGTGCTGTCCGTGTTTGTTCAGTGCAATGCAAACTCGCGATTTCTTTTCAACAAGCCAGCGAGTGAGACGATGCCGAAGTGTTGCGTTCAGTCGGGGAGGACAGGCTGTGGTGAATGCCGGGGGTATGCCCCCGGTCCCATGGAATGTCGTCCGTGTGGGGCTTCAAACGGACACTAACACGACCACGGACTTACCTGCCACTGGTCATCCTACCCGCAGTGAGGGGGGGTAGGCAGTGACTGATGGATAATGTTTTTCGCACAAACGGAATGTCCGAGGTCCCGGCTGCCAGAAGATCGAGGCATGACGGCGATCTCGGGGACGCCGTTGGAGGTGGGTTATCACAATCGGATTTCTTGGCCGGATGTTGGCCAGGTAGGGAGCCACCGACCGGATGTATGCGTGTCCGGCCTCTTACGGGTGACGCATAAACCGAAAATAAGCATGCGACCATCGTTCAACGCCTTGCTTGCGTCATCCTTGCGCTGTGCGCAAGACGCCCATTATTTGGAAGACGTGATCGGAACTAATTCGATTGGGATTTACCACCTTTGTGCTGGTGCGTGGTGTTGTGTTCGCTGTGTTTGCGTTTTTCAGATGCATGCAGTTTTTTTTCCCCCTCATCGCGCCCCTTACTTCCTCTCCGCACACTTTCTTTGCACACTTTTCGCTCGCCCCGAGCATCGCTGTTTTTCACACAAAGCTCTTCGATCCGTGCTCGCAAGCGGAGAGGGAACATGTGAAATAAAGAAAGTCGGCCGCCGGTGGTCCGTTCGATTTCTGCCGGGCTTTCTTACCATTTGCGAACAGCGAGCGAACGGAGCACACCTAAAATCCTCTAGCGTCTTCACTGTCCATTGGTAGGAAGGGGGGGGGGGGAGGAAAAGGGCACACACGGGAGGGCCGAGGGTGATGCGGTTCGGAGGTTTCGGTTTTCGATATTTATTAATAGAATATTTTCATTTATTGAGTATGTCTTCGAGAACGAGAGAAGCAGGCAGGAGGGATCGGGTAGCGGATCGGTGAGCGGGAGTTTGAAGGACTTTTTTGGTTGGTTGATCGTCGCCGTTGGCTCAATGAGCGAGACAGAGGAGCGCATTCTTTCCCCTTTCTTTCTCCTCTCAGATGCAGAGCGCGAGATCGAGCGCGAGATCGAGAATTAAAGCGTCGCGAGGGTAGACAAACAATCATCACCAACTAATACCGTTCGGGGTACAAGATTTGTGTGTGTGTGTGTGTGTATGTGTACCAGAGCAAGAGGTAGAATCGATTGGAGTTTCTACACACGGTGATCTTAGCAGAGATGACGCAGCATCCGCGCAGCATGGCCGTAAAGTCCGCGGACGGATACCGAGGTAGACTATTTTATGGCGTAGCGTGCGTCCAAACTCGCCTCGAACGGGCGACGTGGTGAGCATCCGCACACACACACACACACGCGCACACACGCATGTACATTCTGACAGCCGTCGCGGAGATAAACAACCGATCGGTGCCTCGAGGACACCAAGACACCCGCGAGGCCCTACGATCGCGCGATACTTCTTGGCCTCGCGAGACGATTTATCGTCGTCCGATACGGGCCGGGAATGGTGGTGTTGGTTGTGGCGGTGTTTCGTTGTGTGTTGGTGCGCTGCTAGGTCGCGTCAGAAAGTCGCGGTCTTCGCGAGCCATAAAACTTGTCGACGGCTTTCCGCTGCTTGGTGGCGCACTACCGCTGGAGTTGCCCTTTTGCACCTGATAAACGAATGCTATGCTTATGGTTAATGTCGCACTTGGGCTCATGCGTGTCATGGCGTAGATAATGGATTCCAAATGGCCCAATCGTATTCGATTAACGACCGCGAGGGTATTGATTTGAAAGTCAAATGATTGTTTCACCTCTAACCCTCTCTCATGGCTGTTGATCGTTGAAATGTATTGTTAAAATATTAGATCTTGCGCAAGCAGATTCTTCTCGTATTCTTCTCGGAGTGCTGGTTTGAACTGGTTTACAATCCAAACGTGTTCCTACTCGGATGTCCGAAGGTTAACGGATGGATAAGACGCATTTATACGACATTCACTGAGACTTGGATTTATGTTTCCATTATTTTGCTCAAATCACTTCACATTCGTTCAACCTCCTCACTGGCAATATGGGGAATCATTTTAAAGCCAAATAGCCTTTTTATAACCCTCTATCCAAGTCTAGATGTGAATTAGAGGTTGTTCCAATTTAAACGATGAGTCATAGAAAAAATCCCATAATAAAATGAATACAGTTGCAACATTTAGTGTTTTTTTCTCTCTCTGAAGAATCCTTTTTCACTTCTGGCTGTCAATCGATGCCAAAAAAACATGGGAAGAAACATGGCCAATGCTTAGCGGATGCAGAGGGAAATAAAAAGGAAAAAAAAAACCCTCTGCCACCGACAAACGGGCCGGAAACCCGCACCGAACGACGATGATGCGGTACAGCTGGTGCACAAAGTAGGAAAAAAAAACTGTGTTGCAACACAAATTGCAAGCAAACGAAAACCAGAAGCAGATACCTCGCATCTCCCAACACCATATCGTCCGCGGATGATGACGATTGTGTGGAAGTATCTGGTCCGCGTTGTCTCTGCTGCGTCTCTCGCTGCTCGCGGCTCTCGCGTTCTTGCCAGTTTTATTCCGATCTTCGTTCGTGGTCGCTTCCTCCCATTCGCTTCTGCCGCGCGGGCTGGACGAGCTGGAAGAGGTACCGTTGCTGAGGTGATCTGGCGCGAGCGCTACATCTTGCCTTATAAGGAACTCGTCCTTGGTTTCGATTTGTGCCGGAGCACAGCGGAGAGACTTCGCTGCGTGATCATAACTGCAGCATACACACGCCCGGGACCGCTTCGCGACGGCGGAGGTTCGGTGAAGACAGTAGTTTGGATGGGGTTTTCCTGAAAAAAAATTAACGATTCAAGTCATGGGAGTTCAAGCCACAGAATGGCGGAACTTCCGAGACTCGTTTGCCGCCACCAAAATCTAAGGATACACGGTCTTTCGCTCACACAAACAACACATCCAATAGTGGTACAACTAGTTCCTGCCAGTCCTCCACATGCCTCCCATCTCCTGGTGTTTTATACTTTGTTTACGAATATGCTGGCGTGCTTTATTTTTTCTCTCTTCTCAATTTATAAAGCAGCACGGGGTAGAATGAATCAAGCAGAACATGCTACTAACACCCAGCGTGGTTGTACCGAACCGAGCGTAAAACAAAACACACCAACAGCTTGTTCCCTTCCCTGCCCACCCCCTAATTCTCTCTTCGATTTGTCGACCCGTTGAAACATATATGTATATATATATTTCTCGGTGTTTCCTTCACCGAAGCCGTCGGAGGAAATCACGGTTCCTAAATCATTCAAACGACGGTCGTTCGGATGGTAGTCAAAGACGAAGCACAGAACAACAGCAGCGCCATATAAAAACACACATACACACGAACAGATTTCTAATGAAGGTCCGCTCAAGGGGTGGGTGAGGAATAGGGGCGTGCACGGACGGAAGACCTTGTCGCGTTCTCTCTGCCCCAGCCATGCGTAACTGTCATCGCGCAAGAAAACTAACGAGTGCGCCCGCACTACGTACACCTTGACTGCGCCGTTCGAGCTGGAAGCTATTTCCACACACTTCACAACTCCGGTAGAAACCCGCGCACAGCCAACCCTTATTGAAGCTCCATCTGGCACGCGAACGAAGAGACCGAGCCAGGGACTTCATTGAGTAGAGTCGTTCAAGTGGGTTTTGCCTACCGTCTGCCTCTGATCGCAGCGCGAAATCATACAGTGATGGCCGGCAATATGGAAATTGGATTCATACTGGAAATATGATTGACTGATGATTGAAAATTGTTTGTTAGGTGAAGGTGAATATCATTTTGAAGATTAGCTTTATAAGGTTCTTGTTGCAAGTAGAGTTGCATACAACATATTGAATTCATGAATATTTTTATCATTAAAATGTTATTCCTGTTCTTTCTGCTGCAAAAAATTACGTTTTAATAACGTTCTTATATCAATGCTGTAACACTTGAATCATGCAGAAAGCAACAGTTAGTCACGGAATTGCTGAGAGAGATAATAGACTCCAACAAAGGGGTTTCTAATCTTGCGGCATGTTTTAGATAAACAAACTAGTCATTACTTGCTGGAGCTAGTAAGAAAATAGTTGCATTTTCTACAGCAACTTCTAATGGCTGTTTGGTGACTAATGTAAACTCTGAGTACTTAAACATAATCTGCAGCTGTAGATACCACAGTGCAATGGTGGTGCAGCTTCCGTGTACAGCACTGTACACCGCTCCGAGCTCTAGTTTTCCCCCTTTTTTTTCCGGCCAGAAACAATGCGTATCAACGTACGACGACGGCTTGCGGAGTGGCAGCTGGACCAAAGCAGAGATTTTCTTGAGGTGCCACTTCAACCGCACACTCCTTCGTCGGTACTATTCGTCCTCAGCATTTCCCTTCGTTCCCTTGTGCGGTGCATGTTTCCGCACGAGCTGGGCGACAGCTGCGCGTCGACTGCGTCTTCGCGAACCCTGACCAGACGTCAGGCCGGATCGCGTAGGGCTGGGACAAACGATGGCATTCAGCTAATCGTAGCCGCACTTCTCCACCCATTCACGTCCCGCGGTAATCCTCCCTTGATTAAGGCGTGCTGTTCCACGATAAAATTCTTTTCGCACGTACCAGCCCACTGCGGGTTTATTTCTATTAGCAAGTTTCGAGGGGCGTAGACGCCGATCGCGATAAAGTTCCGTCGCCAAGGGGGAAATAGAGTGGGGGTTGGAATTTGCACCAGTAACAGTAGGGGACATTATGTGCTGGTCGCCGGCTACAGCATTGACATTGAATCTGGGTAGAGCGTCATTTCAACCTACATTTTGTGGCTCGTTCTCTGCCTCCCGGACCGGCAGCTGACGATGCTGTCCTGCTGGTTCTGTTTACGTTGGTGGACGAGGCGAGAAAAGCGACAAGGTGAGGAACAGGGAAGCAGAAGTAGAAACCATAGCGATGGCCACCGGCTAATGGCGTATCTATTTTGCCGATAACGACCCGCCGCAAATGGCGGGAGGATATTGATTGTGATGCGGAATGACATTTTACGGGGCTGAGGGCCGCCGAGCGATATTTTATCACCATTTGCCCTAGTTGGGAACACTAACCTATGGACCGTAGGGCGATAGAGAGAGAGAGAGTCAGGATTTCGGGCGTTGAACGCAGGAAGCAGGTTAATTTCCTGTCGTTGCGAACGTGACGGTGCGTAACAAATTGAGTGATTAATCAGCTGCTAATGGGACAGTAAACTTTGCGTTGATCCTGTCGCAGGATTGAAGGTTTCTTTTGTAAGCTTCCGCGATGTAGTATGCGATGTTATTCAACTTCTGCCTTTTGGTGTTAAGTTGCTTTAATAAAGGAGTTGGTAATAACCGAGTTATGAGCAATTGATTGAAGTATTATTTTGAAGTATTTTATAGGCTCAAAACAATCACATGTAAAACAAAAACGCTTTCTTTTGATTGCTTTTCAATTTTTTTAATTTAAAATATCCAAACAAAATGTCGGTTTCGAATTCAGACCAGTCCTCCCTCGGTATGAAGGATTGAAAAGGAATCACGTACTACGTTAAAAGGGGAAAAAGTCTCGTAAACGCTAAATGAGGCATCACCGAATTGGTCGTTACGCCAAATAGAAACTAACTTTAAAAGTGTTCTTCTTTCTGTTTGCGCAAACGTAGATTTGAGTTAATTTAACCGATGAACCAAGTTTACCTTTTGCTAACGTACAATCGTACAGCCTCACCTCTTTTAAGTGCCCTTTCTTGACGTGCAGGAATCATAGGACCATGGTAAAATCCAATTAACTAATGTTTTTGACTCTGTCTAGACCGAGCACCCGTTCGGGCGCTGTTGCTGCTCGCTCTGGTCGTTCTACTCCTTGCAAGGAAAGACTATTTATAGCACCGTAGAAGAAGGGTGTGTTACTATAGCGCAATCGTCTTCGGTTCGGAACCACGAGTGCGAGTCATACGCGAGTCATCTTCTCCTGCTACACCAGTCAACGGTTGGCGCATTGTAGCGGGGTTTGTTTTCGAAAACAATAATCCACCGCCAGCACCATCGCCATGGGGGGGAGCAAAACCACGCACGGCAATGTAGATGATTTTTCCCGCAGGGTCAACATAATTTTTCCCAGTTATTCCAAACTCACCGGATCCCACGATGGCCCATGATGTGTGAGCTATGTGCGGACGGTGTGGTTCCCTTGAGAAGGCGGGTCACTGGTGTGGGCGCTATTTTTAGAACCACGCATCTCTCATCACCCGCGTCGCCTCCATCGCCATCGCGTTGTTCCCTTCAAAGCGTAAATGTGTCAGTTACCGATACAGCAAAACCGTTCCCAGATCGGAAACGCTCGAGTTGAGCAAACGGCAGTTGGCTTTAATGATGATGCTGCTCTGGCTGCTTGTGTGGTTCCTGTTGGGGTTTCCCGAGAGTTTGTGCAATGGGACACACCGCTCTTCGGCGAATCTGTGTAGGGCGCGAAAATTGCGCTGAATCGTGGTGGTGGAATGTGTTTTCGAAATTGGAATCCATCAACCACTTGAGATGAGCTGGGCCGGAATACACAGCTTCCATTACTGCACCGTTTATGACGCTGACGAGTCAATCCGAGCGATCTAGCGCGATGATTTGATGTTCCTTCGAGGAAGACAAGCGCAAGCCCTAGGACTGGCGAAATAGACCGTAAAACTATAACGTATAACGCCATCAATCGTTTTGCACTTTCCCAATATTTCCCGGCATCGTCGTCCGGGACCTGGTGAAGAAATTGGACGATTTGAGCCGCAGATCATTTGCGTGCAGAGCACAGCAGGCAGCAGCTCAAGAGGAAGTGGACCGTTTCGGTTTTCAAAAGTCCCTTCGTCGCCGACCGTACATACCAGGGACAGCGCGTCTCTAGCAACTTCCCCGCAGTGACCTGAGAGGTTTGCGATTGGAAAATGTGCGCGCAACAAACCCGACCCGGGCAATGGGTAGTAGGTCCCAGCGGATGCGTTACAACGGCCGAGCTCGGGCAGATGGTTTCCATAAGGTTTCGTCCCTGCCAGCTGCCCACCGGAACGCCCATTAACCATTCCCGACCGTTCCTTTTGGTTTGGTTTGAATTACGACCCCGTGCCCGGGAAAAGAAAGTTTCAAATGCGCACCGGAACGAGAGGCGAACGGTTTGCGATGCCTTCCCTTTTCCGTTGACCGAAAACTGCACACGGGTCATTTAATGAGGGCCTTTTGTTGCTCTTCGCCAGAAACTCCTAATTTCCAGCAGAACTACTATCGACCGCATGCAGCATTGTCAGTCGCAAAGGAAATTTGAGAGGTCCAGCCGTTGAAAGGCACATGGTGACCTCAGTGCCGGTCACATTTCAAGCCGACGCATGTTTTTCAATCGATCACATCACGCGACATTCCTTGTCCAGGCGGAACGATGCTTGTAACAAAAAGGTACAGTACCGGACGTAAGCCAGAAAGCCCCGGGGATCAATTGTTCTTATCGCGGTGCGGTTCTTCAAATAGTTGCTTTTTTATCAAGTTTATCGCTACATTTGTCAACACATGAACCGGACGTGGTACCGTGGCTTTACATCGGGTGCGACCTGGCGGCCCGTTGCCAGTTGTTGCCTGGTGTGAGTTGAGTTTGTTTATCTCTATTTGCCTACAAACTGTTGAGTATGGATCAGCTCGTGGATCAATGGACTGTTCTCGCTCGTAAACATGTCACGTAAAATAGAAATCGTTTTAAGAGACGGTTCCGTTGGCGTCCATACGGAAATATTTGCAAGTAAATTTGGGTGTTGTTTGCCGTTAGACGTTGTATCTTTGCTAGTTTAACTGCGTTAGGTATAAACCGTGATACGATACTTGGTCCAAACCGGGATCTCCTGCCCACTTCATAGCGAAGCAATCTCAAGTCAACCTCCAGTGGACCGAAACGCCAACTACAAGCCAATTCTCCGTTACCTCGAACCCGTTGTAATGTAGTTTTACGGTTTCATGAATTCCATTTATATTTCTTTCTCTTCCCCCACGTCTTCATTCCAGAAAACCCGAAAGATTGGTCAGACCACGCGCTGTGGTGGCCGGCCCGGAACCAGTGGCTGACGCGGACCAAGTCGACCCTCGACCAGGTGGGCCTGCATGCCGATGCCGTCCTGCACTTCACACCGATGCACAAGACGTTGCGCGTACAGGTAGGTGCAATTCGATCCTTTCACCTTGAGGCCCACGCCAAAACTGTGTCCCGAAAACTTATCCATACCAATCGTTCCGCATTTGTTCAGTGGTACAATCTAAGCTATTGACTTAATATCACTGAATCACTGCCGGGAAATTCGTGGGCGATCCATCTGTTCCGAGATTCATCACGCACCTTTTTGTAAATTCGACTCATACACTCATTCATTCAAAAATCATTCATTCATCAGAAGAAGTTTCGTATGTTGCAACCGAATGCCTAATGACTCCTCGGATTAACTTGATTCGATCTGATGTGCCTGAGATTGACCAATTGATTTGACGTTTCCGGTCGCCACGTAAAGATGTTGCAACACCGTTACAAAAGCGAAAGATCGACTGGTGACGCTCGTGTCAACTATGGTGGTCACTTCTCCATCCCGTTTTTCGCCTCTGCAAATGAGCAACCCTCGATCGACAAACATATGATCGTGTACAGCCCATGGTGTTTGCGGCTTCCAAAATTTGTTACATCCCCATCTCCGAACCTGCCAGCCGACAGCGTGACCGACGACTCCCACACGGCCAAACGGTAGGTCGACTTTGCGGTAGGTTTTCGAGCGGTTTTCCGCCGGCAAACAGTAACGAACCGTTCGGCCCAATGCGCCATCGACAAGCGACGGCGCCCGTTTCTAGCGTACCCTAGGTCTTCGTCGAATTTTATTGCCTATTGACCTTTTTAGGGGTCCGGCAGAAACGGATGCCGACCTCGCTTGCTCTCTCTCTCTCTCTCTCTCTCTGATGGTACAACACCAGTAGGAAGATGTGCGCCATCCCCCGGGGGGCCATCCAGCATCATCATCGTCATCTCATGCTAGGCACACCATGACGGTTTGATTCGCTGGGAGTGGATGTTTTTTCCCCCCCTTTCGTTAATTCAATCTCACGTTTTCGACACGAGTTAGTTTCGCGTCCGCGGCTCATAACCGAACGGGTGTTGGCGGTGTGCCGAAACCCCCGTGCCTACACACACACACACACACAGACATGGCCTGGCACAGCCCTGGCCGTGTATTTTTAGGTATGAGAAAACGGTGCGAGCTGCTGCGAGTCCGTCACCCGGGTTGCTCACATTCGTATGCCGGCGCGTAGGACGATCTTGTGCGCGTAACGCAAATGCATTAGCATGTGGCAAAAGACCAGGCGACAGTACGACCAGGGGGCGGGGTGGGTTAGGGAAATGGAGCGGTAGAGAAGGGAGAAGCAACCAACCAAACCACGTACCACACCGATACGATGAAATCGAAGCCACTAATGAGCGAATCGGTTTTCGATAGGCGAATCCTACGCCGGCCTGTAGTGCACTAGGGCGCCCACGCCTGCAAGCAGGCAAGTCCCGAAAGGCCAACGCACGCATTCTTATTCTGCAACCTCCTGCCGGAGACATTCCAGCCTGCACAAACCACCGCACGGTGGACCATTCATTAATCTTGACCACCAACCCCCCTCAGGCGGCTTCAAGTTGTGAACACTTGCAATGTTTGGCGAGCCGAGTCACCTGCTGGTCAACTATATGCTCCGGCAGCAAGCGACTGCACGGTAGGCCGTACTAGGCCGAGTTCGCTGCCTCGCTATTTTGCGTAGGTTCACACGAGTAGCGAAAAAAGAATGTTACCATAACGACACAGCGGTGACAGTCGCCAGTCCCATGGGGAGGGAGTGGGTTCAGAATGTAAAGCCAAAAAACAAAAACAAAAAAATATCCGCTCCAAATGTCAAGTGAGCTGAAGCCACACTTTGGTCGGTGTTCCACTTTTGGAAGACTTCACCAGCACGCTGGGGAGCGTTTTGTCATTTTAAACGAGACCCCTGCCACCCACCGCTACCGGAACATCCGGCCACGGTTCGGTTGTTCTAGTGAGGCACCCGCCAAGCTCGATCCATTCACTAGATCGAGTTCAGTAAGATCAGCCCACACCTTCCTTCTACCCAATTGTGTTCAAGGTTTTCCACACACCTACACCCGACGCGTAGCGTGTAGTGCCGACACCTGTTGGTCCCCACCCGAAAACCGGGCTGGCCCCGGGCCAGATGGGACTTTTCTTCGCCTTTTCCGACCGAATGCCACGCGATGGCGCCAGTGCGGCCTTGCCATCCGACGGACATCGGTGGAAATGTGCGGCAGACTTTCCTCCGGTCAAACCGAGCTGCCCCACGTAGGCGCAGAACCCATCGAGACACGGGAGCAGCGGCAAGAGGTGGGTGGGCATACTTGACATTTTCGAAGGGCGCCGTAGAATGGTGGTGGTTCGAGTGGGGTACACAGCGTGCATTGCGACACCCATTCCCCAGCGTACTACTCTTTTCGTTCAACTTTACTGTAAGTGCGCGGTTTGCGACGATGAGCCCGTCCGTAAGGGGGTGGCCCATATCAGTTAGTATCGTACCGTTAGGCTGTTTATTCAGTTTATCAGTAAACTGTTGTCGTCATTACACTGTTTGCTTGTTTGCATGGTTCAACGCCACTCGTGCAAGAAATTCTCCCAGCTTGAAATGTGGAAGCTCATATTATGTTGTAGATGTTTCCAAATTATGTCTTTTTATGGTATCAAAGTTGTGTTAATACTATTTGAATTTTAACAGTCCTTTTCATGTCAATTCTACGACGTAGCGTGCAGTATCGTATTATGATGAACTTCTTCATTGTTACTAAATGCTAAATTAATTAGATGTTTCTCACTTCTAACTTAAGTCATTACAGCTGGTTTTGCACTGTAATGAACTGAGAAATGAAAAGGTGTAGTAGCAAAAAAATTCAGGTTGCGATGTTGATGTTGTAGATCGAGTTGTCTAAAGTTGTTGTTCAAATAATAAAATTTCATTCTATTTGCTCCACACAAATAAAAGTAAAATATTTACAAAATAGGTGGTACAACATAAGACTTCACTTCTCGGTTGATATTTGTCAATCACGAAATTATCTCAATCCAATGAAAAACTTGACTATAAAATACTAATGGTACGCACTAATATTGAACCTACCAAAATATTTTTTTTTTGACTCGAGGCATTAATCTCTATGGAACTTTTATGGCATAAATTATGTGAGCTGTTGACATGTTAAAATCAACAAGCCAAACCATTTTCCGCTAGATATGCATGACACACATGTTGTTCCGCGTGACAGGAAGGATCGCCCGAAGCGACTAATGTGAGTCATGGTATCGATACTAAAAAACATATCCGATGACTCATGACATTGTTCTTTGTTTGAAACGCCACTTTTGCTTTTGCTGACACTTTCCGGAACCGTGATTTATGTGGCTTTCGCTGAAAGCTGACTTGAGATGGAGGAGCCCTCACGGTGGTATTTTGGAGAAAATGGGTAGTTTAAATAAATTGCGTGATAATTTGATTTGATTTTATGGTAGCGCGCTAAAAATCAGCTACCCGTTTTGAAGTGCCAACCAAAAACAAAATAAAGATTTATTCGGGAAGCTGTGAATGAGCCCGGTGGCCATTTAACGCCAGCGAGCTCAATTTGTCATTCCATCCAATATTGTGTTCGCCGGGTGGAGGGCTATACATTATTTTTGCGCCATTCGGTTATCTTCGTTTGAAACTGACTTTACGAAAGATCGGTATGACAAAGAAAAAAGAAACCCCTTAACCGGCGTCTTCTGACGATACGACTTTCGATCTATCTGATTTGTTTGCTTGTTTGTTTGAAGATAACTTGCGGTAGATAGCAACCAAAGTATCGCCGTGTCGAGCTCCAAAACAGCAGACTCCACAAGACGCTGCCCGACGTTGTCTCGCGTCCCCATTGCGGGCCAAAACAAAAGTGGGTCACCCGCGTATCGGCACGGTACCGCGAGGAAAGTTTGCCTTAAACAAGAGAGGGGGGGGGGGGGGGAGGTTGTTGGAGTGGGGTAGCATATGAAAGAAACTCTTTCAAGTTTATTTATTTTTATTGAATAGCTGCATGGGGAAAGGGAACGCTTAATTCAACCGCAGACATCATCAGATTTGCCTACCGACCAGACCCGATGGGTATGGGTCGGTGAAATTGGTGCCTCCATTACCATTCCTCTTGGTAAGCGGAATCTTTTGCTCCGCTTGAATAAAAGTCTTGCGGTGTTGCTGCGGAAGGGGATGTAGAAGGCCACTGAGGGAACGAGACGATCGGTGCCGGGTGTGAAGTTAATTTAAACCCGCTCGACCGTCCGTAATGAATCTTAATTGAAATGTGTAGCCAACATGCTATCGTTTACGGGCGGCTGTTATCATTGTCACGTTCGCTGTGCGCTAAAGAATGCATTAGCATTATTACTATGAACACGCTGAACCATAGCCACCCACACACAAACATACTCATTTAAGGAAACCAATGGTACGGTTTGTGGCATATAAAAAAATCTGTAAGTGTTTTATAATTGGCCCTCTGAAGGACAAAGATACGCGAAGCCACAATGGCAGAGAATCCAAGGGCTAAGATTTGAACGCCATGAAGCATGATTCAATGTACATTTTTTCTTTATTTTTCATTCCATTCCTCAGATGCCCGATCTCCGATACTTGGACTGCCGGGTGGACTTTTCGATCAAAACGTTCGGCGCCGTGGTTGCGCTGTGCAAAGACCTCGGCATCAGACACCCGGAGGAGCTGTCACTCTGCAAGCCGCTTGAGCCGATGCACCTGAAGAAGAACTACGCCGACCTGGCGAAGAAGAAGATCCCGATCGAGCAGAATGGCAATGGGCGCGAGTACATCCATCTGCCGCCGGACACAAACACTTTCATCCCGGTGGCCAATCTAAACGGCAGCAGCGGCAGCCTGGACGCCCCTGGCAACCACGGTCCGTTCTCGTGCGCGCCCGTGCCGAACTCGCACTTATCCACGCCGAAGCCGGCCCTGCAGAGCACACCGATCAGCTCACCGACGGGAGTAAGTTGACCCATCGAGGGATTATCTTGCGTTGCCTAGGAAGAGCAAATGTAACCAAAATTGTGTCGGTTTTTTAATTTGTAGACGCTGCGACATGGACACACAAGCTCCGGCTTCAGCGAGTCGTCGTCCAGTATCGGGGATACGACGGACAATCTGGCGTACAGTCCGTGTGCACCGAGCCCGGAGGCTCGGTCGCGCCTGCTTAAGCCGAAAACGTTGATCGAGCGGGCGCGCATGAACATCGGCTGGCTCGACTCGTCCCTCTCGATCATGGAGCAGGGCATCCGGGAGTTCGAGACGCTCTGCCTGCGCTTCAAGTACTACACGTTCTTCGACCTCAACCCGAAGTACGACCAGGTGCGCATCAACCAGCTGTACGAGCAGGCCAAGTGGCAGCTGCTGAACGAGGAGATCGACTGCACCGAGGAGGAGATGCTGATGTTCGGTGCCCTGCAGCTGCAGGTAAACCTGCAGAACGAGGTGCCCCAGCCGGACTCCGGCATCGACACGTCCAGCCTGGACAACGCTGCCGACGACGACGTCGATGCGGCCCTGCGCGAGCTCCAGATCACGCTCGAGGGCCCGAGCAACGGTGCGAACGCGGGAGACATTACCCATATCCCGGAGCTGACCGACTATCTGCGTTTCTTGAAGTATGCTCGCCTGATTTGAAAAACTCTCTCCCAGGAAATCACCCTAGATCTAATGTTTCTGTGTTTCTCTTTTCCAGACCAAAAAAGTTCACCCTGAAAGGCTACAAGCGCTACTGGTTCACGTACAAGGACCTCCATCTGTATCTGTACAAATCGCGTGAGGACGCACGATCGACCGCGCCACCGCAGGTGTCGATCAATCTGCGCGGCTGCGAGGTGACGCCGGAGGTCAACCTGGCGCACAAGAAGTTCAACATCAAGCTGGAGGTGCCGCTGGAGCAGAGCGTCAACAGCGAGATGTGGATCCGGTGCGACAACGAGGAGCAGTACGCGAAGTGGATGGCCGCGTGCCGGCTGGCGTCGAAGGGGCGCTCGCTGGCGGACAGCTCGTACGACAGCGAGGTCGCCAGCATCCGCTCGTTCCTGAGCATGCAGAAGCCGGCCCAGGCGCCCACGATCAACATCAACCCGAGTGCGATGGACGCGAACGAGTACCTGGCGCCGCGGTACGCCAAGAAGCTGAAGGGCAAATCCATCATGCGCATGCTGGAGGCGCACGCGAACGTCAAGGACCTGCCGCTGATCGAGGCCAAGCTCAGCTACATACGCGCGTGGCAGAGTCTGCCCGAGTTTGGCGTCACGCTGTTCGTGATCAAGTTCGACGGTCACAAGAAGGAGGAGCTGCTCGGCGTCGCCAGCAATCGAATCATGAAGATGGACATCACCACCGGCGATCACCTGAAGACGTGGCGTTACAACACGATGAAGGTATGCGGGAAGATGCCTACGGCGTACATTGTGGAAACCCCCCCTCCGAGGAATCATCTGTTATTTATTCTTCTCTTTTTCACCCTAGGCCTGGAACGTCAATTGGGAAATCCGATGCATGATGGTGCAGTTCCAGAATGAAACGGTGGTGTTCTCCTGCCTGTCGGCGGACTGCAAAGTGATACACGAGTTCATCGGGGGCTACATCTTCATGTCGATGCGTTCGAAGGAAACGAACCAAACTCTCAACGAAGAGCTGTTCCACAAACTGACCGGTGGGTGGAACTAAAAAGGGTATTGTAAGGCTCAGTACATGCCTTACCCAAGGAAGCAGCTCCTATAGCAGGAGAGGAACAATAACAGCGGCCCAGGCCCACGGGTTAGCGGTTGGAAGATAGTTAAGGAGCAATCTATCAAAAGTTTGTGGTCGATTTTGTGTAAAATTTTATTTTCTTCATAATCGTTCGTTCGTCACTGTATTGTACATAACATTATTATAGCGCAAATGGTTTTTATTTTGGTTTTTTTTTGCCCTCCCCGAGTCCCCTAGGAAGATAAAACCTGTGTGCGGCAACGTTTTCAAAACGTTTCTTTGTAACTGTTTCCAACTCCGTGACGCGAAAGAGAATTCAATAACCCACATCTTCTTGGACCTATCGTAATCCTGCCGCAAAGGGCACAAGCGTGTTTCGTGTTTTTTATTTACTCCTTTTAAATAAAATTTCTGTGAGCAGAAACTACAGAAACAAAACCAATCGAGAAACAAACGAAGCAATGAGCACGAGAAAACGGAAATACGTGTCCACGGAAGACCATTTGTTGTCCGGGTGTTAGGTTTATTTAAAATGAAAGTATCAGCGGCGAAACAGTAAAATCAGATGCCTTATGAGTAGTTAGAAATGGTTGAAAGTATTGTGTCGTTTCGGTTGCCGCAAAACAAAACAGCAAAACATTAAACGCACTATTCTGAATCAGATGGCACACGAAATTAGAGTTATTTGGCAACGGAACGGTTTTAACTTATGACAATCGTATTATGATCGCCCCCAGAGAGGCAAGTGCTTGCTTTTCCTGCCGGGCCGCTATCGCCGAGGGAAGAGATCAAATGTCCATGGTGCCTATTCGGTTAAAAAGGTAGAAAACTGTCGATCCATCGCACGTGTTATCACGCAAATGTTTTGCAAAGGTTCGCCCGACGATTTGTTTGTCGTTTTTCTTCAATTTAAATAAGCTGTTTCTAATTGTAACCGAACTAGTTAACAAAAGCGCCTTAAAAAAAAAAAATGAGTGTTATAACAACACGTCAACCGTTCTACTTAACTTTCGAACGGGTGTGTAGTGGGGATGAACCCCTGTTGGTAGGAAATGATTTCAATTACACTGGCATACACTAACTTTGTACTTGTCCGGCTGCGGTGCGAGCAGACCAAAGCGGACACCCGCAAGCAGCACCGTCTTTTATGTCTATTTTGTTTTTCACCGGAAAACATGTTAGAACTAATGTTAGTGTTGTACTGATATAATAAATTCGATTAACAATGTAACAAGTCCGTTGTGTTTCATATGACCCAAATGCCAATACCATACCCAAATGATGTACATTTAATAATGATTTTAATTAAACATTTTATTGATTCACCTGATATCGCTTAAAAGAATCTGGAGCAGGCTCACTAAGCGTTCCGACCAGTAGGCTCTGATGGTGGATCCAAACAAGAGAGCAAGGCTTCCGTGTGACACTGTTCGCGGTATTCCGCAAAGCAGGCCCTGTTTACTTCTTGAAATGCTGCATTCAAGCGGAACAAGAGCTCTTGCTTATCCAGCATTACAGCATCTGGCATTTAGAAAAGAACAATTAAATTGTGGTTTGGAGTTTGTTCGCTAAACCTAACGCTAAAAACCTACCTGTTGTGGTGTTCAATTCTTCTACCGAAGTGTCCATTGGTTCGGTTGCGGTGAATAGCTTATTTTTTAATTCACAACAAAAGGATACCATGTTGTTTTCCATAATGGCTACATGGTAAAACGGTGAAGCTTGTTTGCTGGTAGAATCCGCCATGTTTTACTTAGAATTATTCGCGAGAGTTTTCAAACCGTTCTTTTTCCTGCAGGGGTTACGTTCGATAATGACAGCTGTGTTGGCGCTACGTGCAGTCGTTACAAGCGTTACGTACCAAGGTTGACACAAGCATGGCAAACCAACGTTATCACAACGTCGATTCGATGTTCGTTCCGATTCGTTCGAAAATAGTTTAACCGTCACCCGCCCAACCAAAGTTACATACGTATCAGCCCAACCAGCTACCCGGGTAGCTCATACATTTTGTATGGGAGATTCCGTTTTCCTGCACTTCATACCAAATATCTTTTTGTTGAGATGTCGGATTGATTTGAAATTTTCAGTGAAGATACTTGAGGGTATTTCCTAAAATATTGTGTTTGAGTTATAATTTTGAAAATTCATTAACTATATATATTTGTAGTTCCAAAAAATTTCGCCATTTACATCAACAACCACTTACCTGTTTGGATCATACATTATGAATGGGGGATTGCTTTTTTTGTATTTTAGTACGTTTATCTTTGGACCTAGATACTAAATTTTTCTAGTCAGCCAGCTAACCGGCAAACAGAGGAGCTATTGAACAACAATGTCGTGCAAGTTTGATCCTGTTTGAATGACTCATACCCAATATCTTTGCATTCGATTTTGAGCGCACTCTTTTCACCACGCATATTTCGTCACATATACTACGCATACTAAGTCGCATCACATGGCATATAATTTTCAACAAACCGGAACTATGTGTGTGTAATTGCCAAGCAAAGGTAAGCGTAGTGAAAAACTCAATCCTTAGATTATATAAAATCAAACAGACACAAGAACAATGACTAGGAACAACTTTGCACACGAAAAATAATAAAGTAACAAAGAAACCCTTGTTCCCAGATAGAGTGTAACGAAAAACGACGATAGCATGAAACGAAACAGTTTATTCGTTTTACACTATTTTATGTAACATTAACGAAAACTTTAAGTAATTCTGTATCTAGGTCCAAAGATAAACGTACTAAAATACAAAAAAAGCAATCCCCCATTCATAATGTATGATCCAAACAGGTAAGTGGTTGTTGATGTAAAGGGCGAAATTTTTTGGAACTACAAATATATATTATTAATGAATTTTCAAAATTATAACTCAAACACAATATTTTAGGAAATACCCTCAAGTATCTTCACTGAAAATTTCAAATCAATCCGACATCTCAATAAAAAGATATTTGGTATGAAGTGCAGGAAAACGGAATCTCCCATACAAAATGTATGAGCTACCCGGGTAGCCGGTTGGGCTGATGAGGGGTATCAACCGAAAAATGCAAAAAAAAAATATTTAAATTTCTTTAAAAAAATTTTTTCTTAAGCTAGATGATAGGAAATTCGTTTTTCTAGGCATTCTAAAAGTTTCGTGCCGATACGATAATCCAATCAAAAGTTATTTAAAAATAAAACTCCAAAAGCTACCCGGGTAGCTGGTTGGGCGGGTGACGGTTAAAATTGTTCGTTTTGTGTTCAAAAAAGAAGTATGAAAGAACTAAGTGAGAACAGGCACATTGTTTAGTATTTTTTGTCATAATGAATAATTTTAACATTTCGATCACGGAACTCGGGTTGAGTCAAACTCTACATTTTTTTAGTTTAACATTTGTTTTTTCTTCAATCGTCTTGCGTCTTCGTTATCTATTTCAATGACCCTTGGTTTTCCTCATATTGTCATCATTTAATTTTCGTTCGATGCACGAAGATGCGAACGACACCCGTACAATAAATGTTTCTATTACAGGTTAGGTGTTTATTAGCGGAACCTTGAGAACTATATTTTTTTCCATATTGATGTTATTGATGATACAACTGTAAAAAAACAGATAGTCAGACAAAGGAATGAAGCCAGCGCAGATGCTTATAACTGTTGACGAGTCACCCCCATCATACTTCCATCGTCAGCCAGGTAGTGAGGGCGGAAGAGGGTGGCCTAGGGGAGAACTGACCGGATTGCAGCTTACACACCTGCTCCTTAGGCCGCCGGTCGGTTGATGCCGGGTGGACGATAGTTTGTGCTGACGACACGCCTGCGAACCGCAAATGTGCAAAATAATGGTAGTTAGAGAAAGCAGAGTAGCAAGTACCAACGCATATAGCGATAAGGTCAAACTTTTCGACAAGGAAAGCGTCACGCAGCATCACGTCACGACGGTCAGTCTATTTACACTCGATTGGCGGCCGGAATGGCCCAGCTCAGGATTGCTCCCGGCGATCTCTTCGGCGTGATACGGGGAAAGTAGAACCGGGTGGCTTCCTTCGTCTGCTCGACGTCATCGATCAGTGGAACGTCGAGATTGTCCTTGTTTAGCATCATATCTAGCGACGCGGTAAGAAGAGCGAAGGCGTGTGAGGCATTTCCTCTTTTCCAGCAATCTTGCGCACATCAACTTACTTTTGTACTTATTCACCGTTCGTTTAGTGAACGGTTCACCTATACCGAGATCGGTGAAGGAGTTTGGCGTCCTGTAGAAAACTGTACGTAAAGAAAAAGGCTACCAATCAGCGGGGCGGGGGAGTATCTTTAAACAGCACAGGATTTCACACGGGACTCTGCTTACATAGCTTCGGTGCCTCGAACGGTTCGTCATCGAGCAGCGTGTCGGTTTCCTCGTCGTTCTTTCCCCGCAGCCAATCTGGCGAATGAAACAGACACGCGTTAGTGCATCGGAACCGGAAATCCTCGTGTTGAGCATTGCGAACCTTTATAGTAGTTGACTCCGTCCGGCAACGATTCGACCATGCACAGCGCGCACAGCAGCTGCAGCACCGCCAGGCACAGGCAACGCTTGTTCAGCTCCATTTCCGACGCAGATTCTCCCTTTTCAGCACGATAACACCACGGTTCCTACTACACTGCAGCACACGCTCCGGTGCACCTTTCCAGGGAAAGAAGTGCTATTCCTAGCGAGACGCACACTGATTGCCGGCACCAGGGTTGAACGGATACTAAGCACCCTATGGTCGTCGGGAGACATCTTAAATAGCTGCCGGCGCACAAAGGAACCTGCGAGGGCGTGCGTTTTTTTTAAATTATGCTATTTTACGTAAGACAAGCTTCAGTCGTATCCCCCATGTGGTGCAATCGCGAGCCGTCGTAGATTCGAAAAAAAAAATGAATCTGTCACGGCCAGACGCAGGCCCTTCTGTACCATCCCGGGTTTCCTTTGCATGCACTTCCGGTGTGGGTTGAATAGTGGGTGAATGGAAAAGTCCTCTTGTGTTCGAAAATTTCATAATAAATATAGAGATTTAATACTCCAATTCTGCTTTATTTTTAACTGCCCAAAAATATATATGCACTTAATATAGTATTGAATCGTTATGTTTATTCGTGGATCCATTATTAGTACAGAGGGAGATGATTCGTAGAGATTTTATACAAAAACGTGATGCTGCATAGAGGAAACACCTTCACAGTTAAGCTTGCAAAACGAAGTCAACTCAAACGAGTGCACCAAATATCGCATGCGTCAGTTGCAGTGATGCAGTTTCTCTTGTTGTATGCGCTTGATTTTGTTGGTTGGTGTTCGTCTCGTTTAACCTTGAGCTTCGGTTGTTACGCCAGTTGTTCAAGATACATGCTGGTTTTTCTTTCGTAACTAATTGATCATTGCATTTTTATGTTTGAAATTTATTTGACTTATGGAAACAATTCATTCATCCTTCGAGTTCCGAAAGGAAGGAGTCAAATGATTTCGGATGCATACCAACCGGTTCTCTTCATGGTGCTTCGAAAGATGATTTACTGTTTGATTAAAACATTTATTTACAAAATGATCGTTCACTACCAAATGTCAGCCTACCGTCCTACCGGTTATGTTTCCATGTTCTAGCGTACCGCGTTGCGTCGCCAACGATCGGTTTGCTTGATAATCATTTTACTTTACCACACGCAAAAATTTCCCAACGAGTAATTTTCATATTTCGCCTTTCCTGTTGAAGCGCCAAGCGGCGCTGATGAAATGATGAAGCAATATATAACGGGTGAAAAAAAAGAAAACAAACTCTGTTGAGCAAATAATGAGCCATTCGGCAAGCCGACATGAATTAAAAGAAAGTGATGCAAACGATAACGAATAAAATAAAAGCTTTACTGGCAACGAGGGAAACGGTGGCTGGCCAAGTCTAGAATAATGGTCTTACAATTGGTGAAAATCGTTCCTCCAGATCGACAATGTTCCTCGCATCTTGGACATTGTACGGGGAGGACAGAGCAAAGACAAATTTCAATATCATCGAACCAGAAGATGAACAAAGTGTGTGTGTACAGCAAATACTGGCTCCCTGCTGGGAAAGGTGCTACGATGCACTCTCCTCGTCGCTCCTTCGTGTATTTGTGCGTGTATTTGTGCGTCCCCGTGCCTTCGCTTCAACCGGCACACGGCACACCTACAGCAGACACACACAAACACACACGGCCCTCCAATAATGTGTTTAATGCTAATGGCAGTATATTATCATCATATGTAGTAGCGTCGTACAGCTGCGTCGTATCAGCGCAAAAAAGAACGACCGCCTGTTCCCGCTCCTTTTCATTTTTTTCCGTTTTTGACTCTATCTCTCTTCTTCTCGTTCACCTCCAATCCTTCCTGCCCTCCTGTCCTGTGAAGCACACGAAACGCAGCAGCCAAGACGCGAAACTTACGTAAACTAAACTCAAGCGCAACGCGAGACACCAGCGGAACAGATGGAGACGCCTGGTGGTCCGTGCTCACCTGCTGGCGTTTCCTTCCGTTTGGCCTCATTCATTCGCAAATCACATACTCAAACACTCATCGGTCATTCAAGGGGTGTTTTTTTAAATTCTACAACACACACACACACGCGCACATGCTCACGCATACACAGACACACTCACATTCACACGCGGATGCGTTCGATTGAATCGCGCCGTTTAGACTCGTTTCCGGCCAAAGTCCTCGATGATGTCGTACTCGGGCAGATCGGGACTGCCGGTGTCGTAGTACGCGTAGTCGTAGCTATCGTCCTCCGGCGGTCGCTTGGTGATGGTGGCGTTCGGCGGAATCGTCGGTGCCTTCGAGAACGGGCGGGGTGTGGCGTTGCTCGCGGCTCCCGTTCCCTTCGCTCCGTGCGACGTTTTCGAGCGTGGTCCGACCGAATCCTTGCGGTGCTTCAGCTGGCTTACGCTGCCGCTGCCTGGTTTCGGTGTGGGATCCTTGGGTTCTTTGGCCACCGCCGCCGCGGCCGTTGTTGGCTTCACCGAGGAGGACGAGAAGTACTCGTTGATGCGGGCTGCCGCCTGCCGGGCCCGTTCGAGGATCAGATCGTTGCCGCTGGCGGCGATGTTCTGCGAGTGTGCCGTCCGGAAGATTTCCTCCTCGTCGCTGGTGGACAGCGACGTGAGTCCGTTGGTGTTGCGGGCCGCCGACAGCGCTGCCGCCGCCGCCGTCTTTGCCTTGACGCGGTTGCGGTAGAAGTCCTTCTCGTACAGCTCCGGGTGGTACTGGCCGTCGTCCTCGTCGATTTCCGGCTTCACGGATGAGCCAGGAGCGGAAGTCACCACGATCGGCGATTGCGTTAGGCCCAGGGCCGGCTTCGGCGGAGGTGGCTGGAAGAAACGGTTCGGTGGCGTAACCGTCTTCACCGTTGTGGTGGTGCTGGTAAACGGAACCCGGGTGGTCGTCGACGTAGTGGTCACTGGAGCAACCGTCGTGGAAGTAGTCACCGGCGGGATGGTCGGAATGTAACCGGGATTTTTCGTCGTAACCACCTGCCGGGGCCTCTCGGTTGTTGTGGTAGTGGTCGAAGTTGTAATGGTGACACGCTCCGTGAACGGTGACTTCTCCAGCCCGATCACGCTCTTCTGGTTGACGAACTGCAGCAGTGCCTTCTTGCTGATGGCGTTCGGCTTGAAGGTGGTCGGATTGTACTGGTCCTTCGGGACGAGCGTGGAGAACTTCTTCACCGTCGAGGGCGTGTGTCCGTCGGGGCCGGTGCGTGCGATCGCCTGGTAGCGCTCCTTGGGGACGGCCCGCTGCAGCACCGCCGGTGGGATGGTGGTGATGGAAGGCGCAACCGTCACCGGGACCGCCGTCGTGGTCGTCGGACCGTTGAAGAAGGGATTAAAGAACGCACTCTGCTGGGGTGCTGGCTGCCGTTGGCGGAAGTTCTGCGGAAGCGAAGGAGCGAACGTGGTCGGAGGGATTGCTGTGGTGGTGGTGGTCGTGCTGGTGCGGCTACCCTGGTACTCGTTGTAGTTGAACTGGCTCAGACGGCTAGGGTCGATGTTGAAGGCGCGCGACTGCGGACGGATACGCTGCGACTCCTGGGGCGTAGTGACGGAAGCTTCGTCGAACGAACGCTCCGTGGCGCGACTTTCGAAGGCTGCCCGGGGGCGAACGGTGGTCGGTTGGGCCGCGAACAACTGGAACGGATTGTTGGCGGGGGTCTGCGTGCTGGTCTGCTGCTGACGTGGCTGCGGGTTGAAGTTAAACTGCTGCTGAGGTTGGTTGAAGCTACGATCGTACTGTGGGGTGGTGGCGGCTATCTTGAAGCTGTTCACCGTCGGCGAATTGTTGCCACCGAAACGCTGGGCTTGCTGGGGTGCTTGAGTCATCGAACTGGTCGTCGTACTCGTTTGCTGCTGGTTGTTGGAGTAGAACGCATTTCCACGACTCTGCAACTGCTGCTGCTGCTGTTGTTTAGCAAACGGAGCCGGTGTGGAGATGATGGCCTGGCTAAACGATGAAGGCGTCTGGGAAGTTACTGGCTGTGAGTTTCGGAACTGTCCCGCCGCCGGCTGCTGTGGTTGCTGCTGCTGCTGCTGCTGCTGTTGCTGAGGCTTAAGCACAGTTGTCGGCTGCTGGCGGAAGTTCGGGATTTTCGGAATGTCGACAAAGTCGTCCGGAGTCGTTGTTTGCAGCTTGGTGTTTTGCTGGGACAGTTGTTGCTGGCGCACCTGAGGTTGTTGCTGTTGCTGGCGCACCTGAGGTTGTTGCTGCTGTTGCTGGCGCACCTGAGGTTGTTGCTGTTGTTGCTGACGCACTTGAGGCTGCTGTTGCTGCTGGCGTTGCTGCTGCAGCTGCTGTTGATGTTGCTGATGCTGCTGCTGCTGCTGGTGCTGCTGAGGATGATGTCGCTGTACCTGCTGCTGAGGAGCACCAGTGGAAACACTAGCGGGGGTCGTGCTCGTGCTCGGTTTGCCCTCGTTCCGCAGCGCGTTCAGATGATGGGCACGGACACTGCCACGACCACGGTTACGTCCACGGGTTCCGGGTTGGGCCGCCGTACCACGATTCGTACCACCGTTCGCTCGCGGAGCCGTCGTCGTTGTCGTTGACTTCCGGTAGAGCTCCTCCTCGTAGTCCTCCTTGCCGTTGTTGCGGTTGTTGTAGAAATGGGAACTATGCGAACCACGGAAGATCTCATCGTCTAGTTATGTGGCGTCGAATATCGGGAAACGCGTAGCAAAAAAAGAACAAGAAAAGAAGGGAAAGAAAACAGAAAGCAAAGTGGCAGAAAATAAAATGGAAACAAAACGAATGGTGGAAGAAAAAAAAAAGAAAAAAAGGGAGGCATAAATGAAATGATTTAATAACAAGCGGTAAAAACCATTCATAATCAGCAAATTATCGTCGGGCCGAACCGGCGAGCATAAGCACATTAAAATGGGCGTGAAATGCGAATGGGTTCGACGTGGTAGTGTCCGTTAAGGTGAGGGTGCAAGAGAAAGCATGCAGTCGGAGCGGTGCGATACGCAGGTCATCGACAAAACGATCGTCGATGTCGATCGAGCAAGCTCCAGGGGCACAGTCCGGTCCGGGGTTACGTTAACGTCGTTCGGTCGAGCTAGAGGTCCGCGAGTCACACGTCGGTTGGAGGGGAGAGATGATGCTGGGTTGCGGTTTGTTCGATGCGGGGATGAAAGGTGGCATAACTCTACACAACTAGCACACAAAGCTATCGGTATTTACTGTTGAAGTCGTTGTGCGCCGGGCGCGCCTGGAGCTGCTGCTGCTGCTGCGAGGGTTGCTGCGAGCGGGTGAACGAGGGTGTCGTGGTGCGAATCTCGTCCACGACCGGGCGCCGATCGGAGGGGGTGGCGGTGGCCGCAACTGCCGTCAGCTGGCGGAAGTGCTGGGCCTGCAGAAGCTGCTGCTGGTTGAGCAGCAGCTGTTGCTGCTTGTGGTCCAGGTGCTTCTGGTGCAGCTTCGTCGGGACCTGGCTGGTCTTGTAGAAGATGTTCTCGGCCGGAGTAGTCGGGCGAGGCGTGGTGGTGGTCGTCGTGGTTGTCGTGGTGGTGGTGGAGGTTGAGGTGGAGGTCGTGATGGGCTGGCGGTAGTATTGCTGTGGTTGAGGCTGGTGCTGGTGCTGTTGCTGCTGCTGCTGGTGGGATGGTTTCTGTGCGCTAGGGATCTGATTCAAGCTCGGGGGTTGCTGCGGTTTCGAGCTCTGGTTAACAATGTACTGCTTGCTTCTTCGAGCATCGCCTGTAGAAGACGTAGATCATTTTTATAGTAAATCCACAATAGTGCAAAAATAAACAAACAAACATCTGATATTATTACTTCAAACGAGCTCTGTCCATTTGAGTATCAAAATATAGGCTAATAAGCGCTTGAATAATTGATCCGTTATTATTTTTTAGGAGATCATCATCATTTTGGTTTATATTATTTTAGGAACATTTTATAGGAACTTCCGAGTTTAAAATCATTAAATCAATAAAAGTTCATGACCATAATCGTTAACAAAAAAAGATAAATAGCACCTGTTTATTATTTGCAACAACAAAAAAGTGTTCAGGAAGAGCCCTTTCTTTATGACCTCTCTTCGGACTTACTCGTTTCCGCACGCTGCAGGTGGAAGGTGGCTTCCTCCTCCTCGGCATACGGGGCCCGCTTGCTCTCGAACCCGGACCCGAGCCGGTACAGGTCGAAGTTGTCGCTGCCATAGTACAGGGTGGCCGCTTCGCAGTCGACGTCGCCCCAATCGGCACAGATCTGAGCTTCCTGGTCGAAAGCCGTACCATTGGGGCACAGGAAGCGGAAGTCTTGCACCTGCAATTGGAGAAGCGGTTGACAGATTGGTTGGATCGGCGAGCCGTTAGGGAGCTGGTGGTTTCTTGCAACGTTGTTTCCAGTCGCATATCGCGAAATGGATTAATTAAACGCGACCGAAGCCAGATATAATTAATTGGTGGGAAAATATGACTACCAAATAGGGTTTTGCTCAACGAGCTTCAGCGAAAGGTGTGCTACTACGCAAGAACGGGAGACAGAAAACAATGGAGAGTCCGCAACGGCCACCCTACTCCGGATTATCGCATGAGGTGTGAAGTAAGCGAGCTCCAGGTGGCGCAATCTGCAGCCACTTCAGCTCCAGATCGGGGTGCAGAGTGCTGGTGATAACCTTCATGGCCACAGCATGGCTATGAGGGAACGCAGTGTGAATGTGGTATGAATTCGCACGCACCGCAACCCTGCTGAGGCTTTGCCATAAAGAGAGGTGTTTTTTACGGTCCCCAGATATCCACAATCTGCGTCACAGCTGCATGCATCGAGTTCTGTCTCTGCCTGCTTACCGCTTGGATCAAGTAATTATAGACTTCACTCTAGAAGGTGTGCCGTGTACGCGACTCCACACGGAGGCCTGTAGTTCGTGTGGACTTCCCGGTGTGGTTTGTCTATGCACATGCCTGGCTTCCAACATTGGCGCCAACATGTCTGCCAGGCCGGCTCGAAACGGGTGGGAATGGGCACGGATCGGACTGCCTTTTTCCCTTTTTCGCTTGACCTCCAGACCTCCACTTTTCCGTTTTCTCCCTCCCCGGCTCCACCCCGGCAAAGGTGTAGTAATTCTCGGTAGCTGGCCACCTCATCCAGGCCGGCGGAAGATAAGATTGTGAGTGCGCACGCGCGCGTGTTGCCCGGTGGCATGCGCCTCGGCTCGATCGCCGTGTGAATGCGATGATTAATTGTAGGCTCTCGGGTGTTTGTTCATTTTAAGAGTTTCCCACTTTTTTTTCGCTTTGCCTTCAAACATTTTGGCCCACCAACGAACGGTCGGTGCTGGTAGTGCACTGGGGTGCTCTCAGATTGAGCAATGTACGATTTTATTACTGACAAAACCTAACGCAGTATTGCTCAGGAGCCACAGGTCGGAGCAGCGGGGGCTAGCGTGAGTTGTTGGTTTTACCGTTTGAGGCCTTTTGGGTTCACAATCGGCCATAATCTGCCTAAATTATCGTTTATTATTCATCGCATTGGTGATGGATTATACAATGGACAAAGAGAGAAGAAAAATGCACCAGACGAAGATAGGCAATCGAAATTTGCTGACTTTTCATTACCACCGGTTTTTTACCACCAATTAGGACACATGATTAATAAAGCAAAAGAAACGAAAAACTAAACACTATGATTGATTAAGATCGGCCACTTCAGTCAGAGGACGTTTGGCTGCATTACACGTGAGTTTGACTATTAGTTTTAGCAAGGACTTGGTGGGGATTGTGCAGCTGATTGCCAAATTCACGAAGGACAGGAGAAGATTTCTAATCGCATTTGAAAAACTTAGATAAAAAAGGTGCAAGACTGATAGAGTTGTTGCTAAAATCCACTCTCCAACACAACAAGTAGCTCTGGTGGCGAATACGAATGGCTCGCTATGGCCTGAGCGTTAACTTTTAAAGGTGACCTAATTTTACACCGCATCGGTTACGTCGTCGGTTTGTCGACGAGGAATCCGTCCGGTTGGTCGTGTCGTTTGGGCGAATTTAAACTTTTATGACCCATCCCGCTGCCGAGCTCTGGGGTCTTATAACATAGATCCGAATCTTCGATGCGATTGTGCAGAGGCCGCCTTTGCCGCAGGATGGAAGAAGTGGCAGGCAAAGGTTGTGTTTGGGATTCGGATTCAAATTCAGTTCGAATATATAAGCCGGAACAAGGCCGAACACTTACCGTGGTGGAAATGTACTTCGAGAAATGTTTACTCCCCTGGAAACAGAAGGCCATCGAAAGAACGTTCACGTTTAAAAATAAAACAAGAAATATGCCCCTTGCCTCTAAGTGAATGCCGCTTTTTGAAGAGACATTTAAACTGCTATTAAAGTCTAAGGCTAAAATATAGTTTTAACACAAGGAAGATAATTATATTATTTTAGACCAAGCGAAGGTCTTCATTCTTCCAAAACTGCGTTGACTCAGAAATTTTCCAGTATTTTTAAAATCATTTTGAACGTTTTAAACTCGTAACTGTTTCCGTATAAGCCCTACGGATAAATTAAAATCCAACTCGACTCGAAATGATGTAGCACCGGTTTCTTCCGTGCCGTAATAACGTCATATAATTTATTCAACCGGTGGCATTTGTAACGGGTGCTCGGAATGTGCAGGTCGCCGTGCATTTTCCCCCCAGTGTCGTGATCTTCATGACGACACACCCGTGCCACATCCCAGGCGTCCTTGGGTGTGTGTTCCGCCAGCCCGGGAGGGATCCAAAAAGGTCGTATGGTTTGCCCCGTCGTTTCTGGTGAGAATATCCGTTCTTGGTTCCACTTCTTCGTTTTTTCTCTTCTTTTTCTTTGGTTCCGATACTTGATAGTGCCTTTTGTGTTAGAAACGTATTGAAGAAAGCTATCTCAAATGCCCAACAAACCACCTGCTTTCGAGCCGCAAAGGCAAGGACGCCACCGATCTTGATGGGTTTTTGATCACGCGCCACGTTAAAAAATAATAAAACCATCCAACTGTCTCCCACAGATCAGGTCTTTGCCTTGCCCTCGAACGATCGAACAGCGCAGAGCGCGAAAAGTTATTGGATCGACTGGGACAGGCAAGGGACAGGCGTAGGGTTGGATCGGTCGGTCGATCGGATCCACTTCGATGTCGCGGGCACGAGTTTTAGAGTCACCTTGTGACGGGTTGGCCGGGCCACTCGAGCGACGCTTCACAGCCTCAAACGAGCATCAAATCCGAGCTCCGTACCGTAAAGGTCACGCGAGTCTCTTGGGAACGGCCTCTGTGTGTGGTGCCGTTTCCCTCTCACCCATAGGAACAGGGGGGGTTGGGGGGGTTGTGTGGAACAGGGAAGATGGTGACGCCTGCACGCCACACAAAACAGCGGGCATCGGTTATGTGAAGCGTTCGGTTTGGGGGATTTTTTTTCCTCTTCACTTTATACGAGTTAAGCAGGGTTATGCTCTTCCATATCTGGATACAGTTTAGGTTTGAAGATGGATTGCGCGACCGACCGTTTGGGATCAAGCAGGGGTCAATTTGAAGCTTTTACATTCTGTGAGAACTGTTTGTTCCTACACCTCCTTCAACCTTATCCCAGGCCCGTTTTCGATGGAAGAAGATGTTGTCGATAGCGTGCCTTGGATCAGTTCATTTTTAGGTAAGTAATCGACATAGCCCGACACTCGATAGCTCCATAATTCACTCATAAGGTACTTACACCGACGCCAGCCACCTTCACACACACGTGGAACATTTGGCACTGCGTTTCCGAGTCCGCGTAGTAGCCACCGAGGATCTTGTCCCGGCAGGTGAAGCCCGTCTTCGGCATGTTGTCCAGGCTGTACCGAGGGCCGGACAGGAACTGTCCATCGTTGCTTACGATTGCGGTGGCCACGAGGAGAGCTGAAATCGATAGAAAGAGATTGAATTAAAATGTGTGTCAAAACATAGTTATGCAACCAATTGCGTAACCCATTGGAGGAAGATGATCGAATTCACCGGAACGGTGATACTATGAACAGTTGTTTTTTTAATGCAGAGCCTCACTGGAGTTGCGCAGGAAAATTTGCAAGAACAATCTGCATTCTCCGACATTTAGAACATCGTTTGGAAGGAAGGGATCGCGAAGGGCAAGATGCAAAGGTTAACCATTTCCCGAGCGTGTCGTCCCGGGTGACATTTCTCTACGGCGAACACGGTGATCTTCACCTCATTGTCGAAAGCAAGCATCGATACTAAGGGATCACAAATTCAAGTGATATTAATACCGTGTACTGAAGAAGCGCAACAGAAAACACGCTCGGTATCAACATAAGCGTCCTATGAAGTGTCATTTTGGGATGCTCGGGAAAAAAAGGTAACCGTTTCCCTAATGTCACCAACCAAGGCGCTCGATCGATAAGTCGTTCGATGCCGACTCCGACCTGCCGCAAGATTTCGGGTTTTGAATTGTGTGCTCCGAGGGTTCGCGATCATCCGCCGTGTTTTATGCAAATGTGCGATGTTCGAGCGGCACGGCGCATTACAATGATGCTCCTGCCAATGTTGCCACTCTGGCGTGTTTCTCGGACCACTCTGTCACTCCCCATTGTTAGCAGTTGGTGGTTTGGGAGGTTTTTTGTTGTTGTTATTTGCGCTCCAACGTCTCGCTTCCCGTTCCAATCGACTCGTGACGCAGGAGCGGCTGAATACCCCGGTTGTTGGAGCATCCCTTCCGGTTATCACGATTTCAGTGTAATGATTTCGAGCCACGATTGAGGCAGCCGAACGGGCCTGCTACCAGATCGCTAGATTTCCCCTCCTTTCGGAGCGGACTCCTATCGAGATGATCGTTTCCCGCTTCGCTTGGTGTGGTTAATTTTTTTCCCAATGCCACCCCCCCGAAGGGCTGACAATTCCAGCGAAAGCTGACCTTTTGCACCCGGCACGGAAAGTTTTCCATCGAGTTGCTTCGCTGGTTTTCATTTATGTATGCATCTCCTCGCATCGTCTGATACTTTCCGTTGGTTGTTGTGGAAAAACTTAAACTGTCGCCAAGTTTTATCTGGTGGGACGTGGAAAAACAGGGGTTTCTTTTTATCTTCCTGTGACCTGAGCCTCTGCGTCTTCAAAGTGGTTTACAAGGGAGAAAGCAAATGCAAAGGGATCCAACCTGACCCTAGCAGTGTCACCAAACTTCAGTGCGCCGATCGTTCCACCGTCGATCGGTGGTGCTGAATGGAAAATCAACTTCCCGTTTGACTTTTGTTCCCACTTTTTCGCCTTTTTGCTCTGGTCGGGCCTCACTTGAGAAAAGTGTACCCTAGATGCCGCTGCTGACATTGACGTCACGTGCCGTTTGGCTGCGTTGCATAATGTATGCGTAAGCTAGGGTGCGAATCTAGCGAAGCAGCTTCTTTGGCCGATGCTGTCACTCATTAAGCTCCCATTGTGCGGTCAGTGCGCTATCTTCAACGCAAACAAAAAGATGTTCGTGAAGATATTCAGGTGCCAGCAGCAAACCGCTTCACCGACGACCTCTCGAGATGCGCTACTCTACCGGGCTTCTTCTGTCACCATCATCACCTGCAACATGAGCTGACGGTTCAGAGTGTCTCGGCTCGCGGACATTTAACCTCGCGGATCATTACCCAATTATGGTCGATTGGATTCGAAGGGGCTACATTTTCTTTTTATACACTCCTCGCTTCTCTTCATGGGCGATCGTGAAGCTACTGTGCGCCAGCCCTTTCGCTTGAAGCGGCCTCCGGTTTTATTCGGGCGATGGTAAACAGTGTCGAGTAGCGTCACCGTTCGGTCGCTTACAAGCATAAAACATAACCGAAAAGACATCAATTGCTGCTGCACTTACGATGCTGTGGACATTCAGCGAAGCGGGGGCTAAAAGTTTCAAGACATAACGGTTCGCTCACTCGGTGGCGATGGATGGAGGATCTTCGCGATTCCATAGGTGGAAGGTCACCGGTGAAGGCTTGAATGCCAAAAATAGCCCAAAGCCGATCGCCATCCGCTCTTCGGGCCTTCAACTCGGCATTAATATGTTATAAGTGTTTTTCACGGCATCTTTTTTCAGTATGCATACTTGATTTGAATGCTTGTCATCAGGTGACATATTTATATCACTTGTACAAGATAGCAATGTCTAAAATATCGATAAATTAACTTAGAACCGTTTGGTCAAGCCTACAATTATTCATTTGTAGGGCTAACGAGCTTTTTCCACCTTTAACGGACGTAACGTGGATTGTAAATCCTTCGTACCTGGGAATCGATCTGGATTCGAACTCATGCCAGCGCTCAGCTATCGCGGATCAGATGTGAATTGATCGTTTGATGTTAATAGCCTTCAACTGGCCGAATTCAACTTTAAGGAACGGAATTCATTAAATTTTCGTTTCAAATTCAAGTCTTCCATTTTTTAGTACAATGTTTTTTTTTTAATTGAAGAATTGCTACAGCGTAAAGTATTACAAACCGTAAAATAACTTCAAGCTAATCCTTTTTAGAGCATCAGCTCAGCATTGGCGTGGGCTGAAATAGCTAATAAATTACTATCGTGCAATGGCTCATCGTTGTTTTTCCGTAGCCCATACCGACACGTTTCCCTTCCTGATGCCTGAGGCCAGTGAAATCGTGGCGGGGAAAGATAAATCCCAACTCCCCCTCGGCCTGCACGCCCGGCCTCGGTTCGGGGTCCGAAAAAATGCCTCCCCCAAAAGCGCACTTTCGCAATCCGGCACGCTGCATTCCTTGCACGGATTCACTTTTTCGCGAATGATTGATGATCGGTCGACGCCAACGACGGGTTGGCCGCCATTGGCCGGATCGAATGGCGTCCATCGTTGCCATTGCCTTCTGCACTACGTACTGCCAACAATTTTCGCCTCCGGTATGTGGTACGACGGCGGCGGCGGTGCACCCGGTGCACAAACGGGAATGCTCCGACTGAGCGGAATCGAAATTGAACGATTGCTACCCTTGTCGGCGGCGGGGTAGGATCTCGTTGAGGGCATGAAAAACCGGCACCGAGCAAGGGATGGAAAAATAAAAATTCGTTGCATTTCGGTAGCGAAAGCGGCGGGATTTCAATTACGCCATCTATTGCGCTGGAATCAACTGAACTATCGCAACGTGCCAAACGAGGGAGCACCGGTGGAAGAGAAAGAGAAGCGGTTTTGTTTTTTGATGTACTACCTTCGTGTCGGAAAGTTAAAAAAAAGGCAACATAAACCTCCTTGTGGTATGAGGACGGGACGGGGAAAAAAAAAATAGAAAAACAAAACAATGTAAATCAAACCGTAAGGAGATGTTCCGTAGCGTCCATTCACGGTAGACGACCCCCTCGAGGTCACCGGAGGCTACGCGATCTGGGCCGAAAACGCGGGTCCGAGCCCCGGGGCAGATGATTAACGGGCCTCAAATGTGGGGGGGGGGGGGGGTTTCATTGTAATGCAACCGTACGCACGGTAAGGTAGCCGAGTTTTACACCATCAGCAGCTACTGACCAATTTCGGTGCGCTTATTACCCGACGGGCTGGGTTCGTGGGGTTTTTTTTTTCTTATTTGCTCGATCTTAAACACAGTTTTGCAAGACGCAAGACAACAATTAAATTACCGACCACCTGATTCGGGCCGGTGCCTTACGCAGTCGATCACGGTCGGCAAGGTCACGGCGTGGCCACCAATGTGTGCACGCAGCCAGCCAGCCAGCAAACTGCCCCGGACCCGCCGGTGTCGACAGGGGCGTAATTCGCGGCTCCGAAAATTGTGGATCGCAAAATTGTCGGAAAAGCAAAGAAAAGGGGGGAGAAAAAGAACACGAGATTAGGCGCACGCGGGGCACTGGTGAGAACCGTGGGAGCTGTTGGACTCCGGTGGATTTTTTTCTTCTTCTGTTGTTGCTGCATGCGAGTTGCATAAGCGTGCATTGGAAGGTGCAATCCGCGGGGCTTGGTGGGTTTTCTTTCAATTTTCTTCGCTCGCCGTTCGCTCATTCGGTGCAATAGAAGCTCACCGGAGGGCGCTGCCGCAGAAAAGGGCCCCTGGCAGCAATTGCAGCTCACGAATACGATCATGCGCAGCAGCAGCAGCAGCAGCAAAAAACAACAGCATCCGTCGTCATGATCATGGATGGCTCTCGTGGCTTATGGCGTAGCCATCGGCGACTCGAGCTTGATAAACTCGCCCGATAAACTCGGCGAACGCTCGTGAAACTGGAGATGTCGGCACGGGAAGAATAACATGGACTGCCCATGCCACGCCGGAGTAAGCTGATGCCGAAAGGGACGAAACATAACCACCCTTCGACCGCGGAGTAATGGTCAAGCAAACGAAAACGGTGTACCGAACGGTGTCAGAGGTTCCGTGTACCGCACCGTGGGGGTTGATGTATGCTTGTTGTCATAAAGGCAACCTCCACCTCCGCGGAACGGGATGACTTGGACTTTCACCCATTGAACCTCCTTCGATGACCCTTTCGCGTGAGGGACGTGCGACCGACAAGGTTCAAGCAAGGAAAAGGGTTTGTTTTCCTCACGCGGAAGCTCACGACGGTGCGGTCTCGGGTTCCGGTAATGGAATGGACGGGGATGAACAGTTGAAAAGTAAAAACAAATCAATCCATCCGAGCAGTCTTTGCGTAATCTTGCGCCGAACTGCATAGAAAATATGAGTCTAGTTTTTTTTGATTGCCTGCTCCACCCGATTTCCCGGATCTCCGTGATTCTTTTGCACGTTTTTTTTTCACATTTGTTTCATCCTCTAATCTGCAAACCCTTCGCATGTGTGAGATGCATAGGTTAACTTAAAAAAAAAATTAACAAAACACAAAGAATTTAAACCTCCACCAACTGCAAAACACATCAACGCGCCGAAGTTATAGATTTAATGGAATGCAGTTGCAGTCAGAGTTGAAGGCACGAATTGATTGCGCAACTCGATTTTCCACCACGCCAAGTGGAGGGTGTTAATGCATTGTGAAGGTTTCCGGCCTGCCTACCCAAAAGAGTAATGCTTCCCGTAGAGGAATGATGCTGGGCGTTTTGTTTCGCCTGCTCAGTTCCGACGGTTAATTATCGCTGCCTTCTTGGGTGCGCTGGCCTAGATTGGCTGTAGCGAAAACATAATTCAACCCCGAAAGGTTCACTGCGGCCGATTTTCTCACCTGGAGCCAACACGATTTGTTAACGACGATGATCGACTGCATGCTGACACGTGCGAGCGATGCGTCGATTAGCATAACAAGATTGTCTGCAATTGTCAGTTGGATAACTTGTGTGGAAGTGAAAAGAAGAAGGCAAGCAGAAAGAAAACTTCCCATGTTCCGTCCTAGTTGGTGGAGAGTCGTTTGCTAATGAGGTCAATGATGTAATCTTCCACCGGTTGATCGGAAGCCGGGTTTTCCTTCTCGTATCTTCTCGATGTATTGTATGGAAAAACAAATCTTATCACGTGGAAATGTTGCAGAACACGTTGGCCCAAAACCAACATCAACATCGTTGTAGATAATGATGTGAAAAACGCAATCACAATGCAATACAAATTATGCTTTGAATTTTCATTTCAGTCTTTATAGCTTCAAGTCTCTAAAGACATTTAGTAATGTTTTCAATTGGAATTTGTAATCTAAGCCTGCAATTTGATCTGCAATTGATCAAACGCTAAATTAATTTCCCAAAAACACCCAATTAGAGCCGCTTGTTTAGTTTAAGCAACAGCAACATTTACTTTATTGGTAAATTCCACAGCCGGACCGATGAATCATTTAAATTCGAACACTCCCTCTCGAGTTACGCTGGTCGGGCGGAAGTTGGGAAACTCAGCCGCTGAATGTTGCCATCGTGCTCTCGTGCTGCTTTTCAGCTGGTTTTTGCTGCCGATTCACACCCCATTGACATTGCACCCACAACATATGTGCGGCAATGCTGCTCCTCCCAAGACAAAAATAGAAGCAACAGTAGGCAACAACAAAAAAACAACACACATCGAGCAGAATAAAGACCCGTAAATTGGCTAAGTGGGTACAGTAGCGGGCTGGTCCGATGGGTGCCTTTAAAAGGTGTTCTCTTGCTCCACCGCGTGAAGATGGCCACGGGGGGTGGTGAGCGGCAGGGAGAAAACAATCGTTTAATAGGAAAATGTACCTACGGGGCGGGAAAAGAAAGAAAAGAAAAATAAACCATCCCAAAACGGTTGTAAATGGCATCAAAATCCCCTTGGAAATGGACCACGACGCCGAAGCGACTGAGACTGGCAAGGGTGGGTGAGTTTTTCCGCCGGCGGAGCCACGAACGAAACGCGATGATGCCACGATCATAATGGCCGGTCTCCGGTGTGTATGGTTAAGAATTATTTTAAACAGCGGCAGCAACGGCCATTTGCTTCCTTTCCTCTTCCCTCGCGTCTGCTCGAGATGCAGTGGGGAGCAGTTATGCTTTTTTTTGTTGTTGTCTTTCAACCACGCGGTTATGTTCCTCCGCGGAACGGTTCCACAATTACCGATGATATTTGTTTGAAGATGTGCCCGCTCAAGGTTAGCACACCGTACCGAACACGCTCTAAAGTTCATCGCATGGCGGGCGGCATCTCGCGATTGCTCAAGCTTGCAATGCCCGTGCGATGATTCCGTCATGCCGATCGGTGGAGAAGAATTTTTCTCACGACCCGCGTCACACGGCTCCGCCAACGCCGCCGAATTCGAACGCCGCCAGCATCGTGGCAACATCGGCGGCAGCGGCACGGTGTGATTGGCATTTCGGTGCGGAGCGTGTGGAGTGGAAAATTGTAGCCAAGAAGATGAGAGAAAAAAAAACACCACGAAAATGATCACTATTGCACGGTTGTCGGCGATCGACGCCGCGGGGTCTATCATCATTCCGTGGCCGGCGCTACCGACGAAAGACGAAAGGAGCGTTCCGGACCATTTTTAACGGCAGCCCAATTTAGCTCGCAAAGGTTGGCGAAGGTGTCAAGATGCTGATTAAAAATCGACTGCCTTATTGAACTGGCCAGCCTATGGTAGTATTTTATTTCACATTTTATTACATCTCCGTTTCCAGCCGAAAAAGGCAGCACAAAGGGATGCTCCGCCGACGGAGATCGAGAGTGTTTCCCTCAAGGTCGGGAAGCGAACGACGAGTCTCGTTAATTTTATTTTTTTTTCGGGGCAAGCAAATGATGACGAAGTCAAGGTTCGTAGTTCACCACATCGATCGCACGTCTAACGCAGATATGCCGATGATGGTGATGAGCTTTAATGGCGACCGTGGAACTGGCTGGCCGTAAACCTGGCCGGATGTGCGCTTCCTGCGGCGACAAAATTGCAAACCCACTCGCAAAGAGGTGGCAAAGCATCCCGGGGTGGATGGGAGAGGTTGCGATCGTCATCTAGGACTAGGATGATCATGCGTGCGATCAAGCTCAAGGCTCGGGTTTAATGAGCGGTGGTGTTCAAGGTAAAGTGTATTTCAAAGGTTATGTCGCTAGAGGCTTCAGCTTCAGAAGGCATTCCTACACACATTCCGTCCGGGCGACAGTAGAGAAAACTATGATGATTTCTGCTAAACATCGTTTTCTTATTTCGATTGCCCCGGGTGAATAAATTTGACTAAATTGTACACTTTATCAGCTCATGACCGTCTTATCATCTGGCTAGTCCATAAAAGAGCAGTGCAATCAAATCAATCCACTAGCCCGTGGCAGTCTTGATTCTCTCTTCGCGAAATCGCACCTATAAAACAACCATAAAGCACACCAAGGTAACAGTCGCAGTTAATTTAAATCAACCCACGCCCCGCCCGTCTGGAGGCAGGTTAGAACGACGAACGGAAAAGGCGTCACTTTCGCCATCGCCGTTCGATTTCCACCCGTATCGTCCCACCGATATGTCATGGCACATTTGCATAATTCAAAGTGTGTAGAACTTGCAAAGCTTTGCTCCAAGTCATCCACTCCGAACGGTTAACGGTTAGCGACAACTAATGTTGAAATTTGTCGTGATCATAAACTGCACCTCCAACGGTTTCCTGCGCGAAACGGAGGAGCTTGTAGAGGAGATTGTGTTGCTAGCAGTTTGCCGTCAATTAAAATGACTTTGTCGTGGTGATGCAAGCAATTGCCAATTATTGTTACACATGATTTTATTTAAATTAATCTCACTGTTGTTTGTACCGTTGTCGAAAACCGAAATCTTTGAAAGGGACAAGAAGAACTTGAATAGCGAAAAGTTTGATATGGTGATTTCGTACGACTCTTGAAGAATCAAACTCTCGCATAATGCATTACATGAAATGTTAAAAAAATCAATTTTACCATAATTTCTTATTTATATTTTCAATTGCTCCACCAATAATTTTTTTTTTAGTTTTGGTTTCTTAAGGACCAACAAACGTTTTGATATGCTTTGTTAGAAGCTATTTGTTCTGGAAAAGTGATGGCTTTTTCGATAAAAGCGGTTTGGTTCAAAGGAAAATTTGGCTGAAAATTGAAACAACCTTTTCCCAGCATCTTACTGGGAGGGTGAGCAACCCTAAGGCCTAGCGGTATTTTCCTTGTTCTCCATAAAAAGTCTTCCCTGCAGCGAAATTGTTAAGCTTAACTTTAGCAATATTTTCCAATTCTAATTTTTTTTGGTTTCCATTAAAAATTGATTACTAAGTTACAGGCAGAAAGCAAGTGTCGTTGTTGCATATAGAGAATTGATTATTTGATCACCAACCGTAGTAAGCGGGAAAGTAATACAAAAATGTGTTCAGAGTCGTAGTAGGCGTAATTTCTTAGAAATATTTCGTGAAAAATGTGTAAATTGTGGTCTTGGCGTTATGATTTACTCACCCGCGCAAAGTGTAAGCTGCTGCATCAGCTCCATTCCGACGTAGCAGAAGAATCTGACCGTAAAATCCGCTGCTCACCCACAGGCTACTAGCTGGAAGAAAATCCTTCCGCCTTCAATGCCCTCGTCCGCGGTTCCAGTTGAGTTTTCCTCTCCCTTATGGGAGCGGGTTGTTTTTGCAAAATTCACAGCGTCACCACCAATCACCAGCCGTAGGCCGATCTCGTTCGGCGATCAATTCTTCTGGCGAACCACTACCGTTCGACGGTTCGGACGGTCTGAGTAAGTTGTTAGCAATTGATTGCACTCGTTCGGATTCGTTTGTGTTGTTTTCAAACGTTGAAACAAAAAGAAACAAATCACTTTAAAGAAAAACTGTGCTCACTCGCAATGCATGTTCGAAGTCACTAGTTGGCAGTAACCTGGAATGTGGAGAATCGAAAACGGAAAAAATAAAAATACGAAACACGAAACGAAAATCGTGCGGTGCACTTCTTGAGTCAGGGGTTCGTCGCTTGACAGTACGTGAAATTTGCGCTACACGACGGCCTAGAACATGCTCCCGAAAAGAGAAACCGGATGTCGAACCGTTCCGCTGGCTCCGTAGATCATAACTGACAGCATGGCAAACCTTTTCGGAACGCTTCGCATACCGTCAGCCATCCCTCACCCGACTCGGCTGGCCCTCTCGTATGTTCGTATGCCAATGGGAAGGCGGCTCCCCCGTACTCCGAATGAGCAGTTCCACATCCGCCCAGCAACGGTTGAAGACAAACACACACATACACTGTCGAACTTAAATGCACACCGTATCCTACGAAGTCTGTCCCTGACGTGAGTGGGAGGAAAATTCCGTTGTGGCCGAAGTCATGTCGGGAAAACTTTACACTGGCGGAAGCGCGGTGGAAGGGACCATTCTTTTCCCAAGACCACCGTCCACCCTCCCTGAATTCCACACACGCACCCACACTCACACACACACACCGTCCGTCCACAAGTTAGGGAGGGAAAATTGACGGCTCGCTGATAATGGCGATCACAAGTGGCGTTTTCAACGACGATGACGACGTGTGAAGGAGTTGAAGGGAAGAATTAAAAATGTTATGACCAAAAGCCACTCGGAGAAGGGTACGGTGGAGAGTGAACTAAGCCTGCACAAAACACACGCACCCGCACACTGGAGACACACAACGTCTGGGAAAATCTTAAGGTGATTTATTGTTTCGAGCAGGTTCAGCGAAACCGTTCGCACGTCGCGTACCCAATGGAAATCTAATCACCGAACGGTAAAGGTTCACTTTGATTTGCGCACAATTTGTCGGATTCTTAACGGCAGCGGGGACCTTTTATTTTGTTTGTTCCTTTCGTGACCCTTGCAGTGTCATGAGATCGACCGATTTACGGCACCGTTTCACGTTTCAACACTCGCGCATAGCTGAGAAAATGGAGCTCCTAAACCTGAACAGAAACTATTTTCACAGGGTACGCTTTTTTCGAGAGAAAAAAAAAAAGCCAACACAGCAATCGAACTTTTCCAGAACATTCTATCTAGCGAAACCGTACCGTAGAGGCGTCCGGATGTCTGAGACTGGCGGCATCCGCGAGGCTCGATCTGCTGGCTGCCGACTGCACTTTCCTGCGGCTAGTAGTGAAGTGATGCGAGCTGCAAAATGAAAGGAAGAGTTAAGATGCTCGCGCTTCCCAGTGTGCTGCTCCCCGCCCGGTACGATCTTCGCATTCGGGGGTGATCTCGCCGTCTTCGGGTTCGCCGACGATCCGGTTCGGCCTTTCGCGTTGCTTCGCTGTATGGCCTTTTTTCCTCACTCGTCTTCTTCTTTGCTCGCGCATCCCCAACCATCTCCACCCGATCCGACGATGTGCTGGGAATGGGGGTGGGGGATCTGCTCGATCGCTGCTTGGAGGGAAATCGTACCGTTTGGCTTTAAGCTCGCCTCTTCTTCTAGGTGCTTCTTCGATTGTGGAGGTTTTGAATGCATCTCTTCCCTTCAAGCAAGCTCATGCCGAGGCCGAAGTGTTCTGGGACAGGGCGGAGGGAAGGCCTCAGAAGCGGGTGAGCTGACACGGTGCGGTGGTGTTTCTAAGTAATAACATCATCTCGGGCTCGTTTGTCCCGGGCACACTGCACGCCCTCTAACGACTCCAGAACCCCATCGCCATCGGTAGCCGATCGGTCGAAGGCCCTTTTGCGGCAAAGGTGGTTGCGTTTACCTCGGCCTCCTCCACGCTTTTGCGAACACTACAATGCACGTGGCATACGTGCCCGGCCGGAATGCTGATGCTGATTGTGGGATGGCTTGCTGGGTGTCTTTTCCCGAGAGCGGCACCCAGCTGCGATAGAAGTGAGGCCTCGCGCCAACAGAATTGTGCGACATTCGAGCCAGGAGTTATAAATGTTACCTCGCAAGAGGCGACACTGGGTCATTATAAGTCTCGCTAACGTGGCAGCATTTGAGTTCTCGACGTGTTGGTTCGTCTGCTGAGAAGAACGCTGGGTGCATCGCGGTGCGGTTGTTACGGTTGGTCGCGGAGAAGGTTGCGGTTCGCTTCGCATCGGATTCGATTCCGGATGCAATAGATACTACTGTTTGTACCGCAAACTGTATCGACAATGGTTTTTTCTTTCTTCAAGAGCATTTTTTGATGACTTTTCGATGATTGCTGTTGCCTTTCAAACAAATGTACCTTCCAAACACCGTTTACAGATTGTTTCCTGAGAGTTGATGGATCGTCAGAGAATTGCCTCTTTGGTAAAGTGATGGTGACCGCTGTAAGCAAGGAGAATAGCTTGATATGAGCATTCTGGAGATTCATCATAATTTTTCTTGTATATTCAAAAAGGATAAAATTTAATCGCTTTGAAAATGTTGAGTCAAAAAGTCCCGTTTTGGATGATAGAAGGTTTAGTATAGTATAGTATAAAATGTGATGTTTTGAATTCTAAGAAAAGTTCTCTTTTGGTTTCTTATAATGTGGCTTCGGTTAGAAGATATTAAAAAAATTGAAAAATTGGTTTCTGCGTTTATTAGTTATTAGTGTTTTTCGATCTCTTTGTGAAGTACATTAAATAGCATTCCAAATGTCTTATTTTTTCTTCAAATAACTACAGAAAATAAAAGAAGCTTCCGTTCTTAACTACTTCTGTTTGTCATAGTTTTTTTTTTCATCAGTAAAATATTGCATTTCAATCATAAAAATGCTTTGATTTGTAGGACAAGTGTGTAGGAGAGTCAAATAAGGAGGATTCCGGGAGGATAAAACTTATAAGCAAAGTTTTTTGCACTTTTTCCAACGGTCTTCTGTAAATAACAACAAAAGGGTATGCTTCACAATCCTATGTTTCAATTACATTCATTAACGGGTCTTCGGACAGATTTTAAGGAAGATTGTCTATAATTTAAAGTAACCGTGCGCTACTTTCAACGACTAATTTGACCATATTCTTTTCTAAATTATTAAACAGCTACTTTCAATGGTTGTTTGGCAACTTTTGTTTCTTAAAACCTACACTGTACATTATGTAATCATCTCGCAAGCTTTCACTCTCCTTCGTTATCAACGCGAACTTTCCCGTCGAGCGCGAAAGTGATCACATGACGCGGCATCGCTGTCGTCTACCCTTTATGATCTCGTTGTTTATGGCTGACAAACTGTGCTAGCCCGGGATGGATCCTCCTGCTTTCACGGGTGCCATTACTCAACCGCTCTGCGACATCTTCAAATTTACTTCCAAAGAAAGAAACCACCACCCCCACACCCCCCTCTCCAGCTAAATCCAACCTGCAACACCCGCATGCTCCTAAGACGACGTGCAACCTTTTAACCAGCCGTCCTAAAGCACCAAGCTTGTGGAACCGTACCATTACTGCTCGCCCTGCACGATGCCGCTGGTTTGACATTTATTTCTTTCATTCCGCCTCCCGCACTATCGCCGGGGCCGGGTAGGGTTGGGTGGTTGTTTTCCTCCCGTTTTTCCAGCAGACAGCCTTTCTGCTCGCATTTCCCCGTGTAACCCACCCTCTGGCAGCAAGCACGGAATCATCTTCGTCGGGGCCGTCCTCCATCCACCGTTCGCCGCCGAAGTGAAGTCATAACCTTAAAATGTCGTTTCCGTCCGTTCCGTGAGTCCGCCGTGGTGCAGTTTAACGATGAGCTGATCGGGTGGATGCCGAGCTTAAAGGCTTTGACGACATTTTAACCAGCGTCGGGGTCCGGGTTTGGGGGGGAGGATGCCACGTCCACCTCGTCTTTACCACTATCGGCTGGGTTTTTCGCGGCGTCGTGAAAAGGAAGGTGGTCTCCGTGGTTCCGGGGCTTGGAGGAATCGATTTGGTGTGCCTCGAGACACTTTACGGTGCGGTTCATCGTAGGGGCGAAGGTCGGCACGGTGGGCTCGCTGGTTTCGGCTGCAAATAATAGAATTAGCCACCGCCCGGGGGAGGGAGAAAACCCATACCCGAATCCGATCAGCGCCGGCGCCGGTTGATTGATGTTGGAAAGTGGTGGCCTCTCGAAATTCTGGCCTCCTGGCCCCGGCGTTCGGTTCCCACGCATATTGTGCGCGATGGCTGCGTGGTTTCCTCTGGTTCCCTCGCTTCTTTTCTTTTGCTCCCGCTCTCGCTCGGAAAGAAAACTTGGCGCTTGGCGACCGGACCGGCCAGCCTTGACATTCCGTGTTCCGTGCGCGTGCACGCTCGCGCTCCTCTGGTAGGGTCTTCGGCGAACACCACTTTCCCGAAATAATAACCCAACTTAAGGGTACGCAAATTGGAGGCTATCATCATTTCATCATCCACATCAACCGGCGGAGATGATTCGTTTTAATTGAGGAAAAGTGTTGTGTTTTCGGCTGCTCCTTTGTTTTTCCCTCGACCCCCTGTGTGTGCTGCTTCCTGAAGAGGACCCACAATGCCAATGACGGTCCTTCCCTGGCTGGCCAGAGAACCCTCAAGATTCGTTTGTTTGGTTTGGTTTTCGCTCCTTCGCTAGGAAGGCGCGACGGACGAGCCACTTTCGTTTGATCAAAGCTGACCGATGCTAGATCGCCATTCTTTTGATAGTTCTTCAAGCTGTCCGATGGTCAACCGGAGGACAAGGACGAACGAATTGCAAGCCGTTAAGTTGATACTCAATTCGGACGATACAATCTGACAGTAAATTTGCATTGCAAAATTATTCGAAGGTAATTTTCCTTGTTTTTTGTTATGCAAAGTTACAGTGATGCGTAGCAGAGTGGAATGCAGTTTGTTCCGTCCTTCCCATTGCTCTTAGAAATATAAAGAAACTTTACAGCACTATTAACAAAAATGATAACAAACTTAAATTTAAAATAGAATGAATCTTTGAAAAAAAGCGTGAGAGCGTGAAAAAGACCGTTTTTCGCTTGACGAATTTGCCCCCGGTTCTAAGCATTTTGTCACATAACCAAGTAGGGAGCATACATAGGTGGTAAAATTTACGCTGCATAACGTGATTTTTCACAGGGGGAACTAAGTATTGATTGCGTATAGATTTAATTTAGTGGCTGCAAAAACTCTTGTGAAAATGTGTGTTGGACTAGTTAGTATCTGGCTCATCTATTACGCAGTCCCATCCCGAGGGGAGCTTGGACTTCACAAACGATATAAAACATTATACTTTAATCGCAATCAAAGACGAACATTTTAGAGGGATTACCTTAACATTTATTACATAAACATCTTGCTCATGTAGTCAGGATCTGGGATAGCCGAGCGCGTGCGCCGGTTCGATCACAACCCACCAGCGTCGTCGTCGTGGGTTCGAATCCAGACTGGACATCTCTCGGTACGTGCAACCTTTTAAGCAGCCGTCTTAAGCACCAAGCTTGTGGAACCCGTACCACGTACATGTTAATTGACTATCCACGTACATTAAAGAGGAAAAAGTCTCGTAAGCCCTCAATGGGTAGGCATGACCAAACTGGCCGTTACACCAGGAAGCAGTAGAAGCCACTATACGTTTCCTTTATTTATGAAACATCTCTTCAAAAGATAAAATGGACTCTAAAAATCTTTAAAACGAACAATTTTGATTTAATTTCTTGTACTGTACGATGTATTAACACGAAGTTGAACTAATTTCCTCTCCTAAATAGCGTGCTTCGATTCGTGCTGCTAAACTCGCTCACCTATCTCACTCTTGTTTCCTTCCGACCCACACCTGCGGCTCCGGTGCACTCTAACCTCGCCACAAAAAATCCATCGCTCCCGGCGCATCGCTTCCGTCCCGCTGCACTTTTCGTCTTCAACGCAAACGGCAGCCATCGAACCGCGCGGGGAGTTCAGGTTAATTTGACTTTAATGGCACGTTACTGTGCACCGCTTAGCGGCTGGCAGGTCGGCGACCGTTCGGTCAGGAGGAATACTCCACGGCCCCCTAAATTAGTCATTAATTTTCCGAGCCGCCAAAGCGCTGCCGAGCGGCGGACACCGAAACTGGAGCGGCGACCATTTAACGATGGTTCCACGTTTCGATCACGGAAGTGTTTCCCGTTCAACTCTGAGGGGGAAGCTGAAGCCGCCGAGCGGCGCTGGAAAACCAATCGGTTTCGTGCCGTTTATTGATTCCGTCAGAGGAGGAACGCGAGGGTTTCGCTTTCTCAACCAACCTTCCGACAGAATGGAGTGAAATGGAACAAAAGAATTTTTCCGCCGCTTTCGCTTCGAACCCAAACGAAGCTGTCGATCGTTGGATGTTTCGCTTGCCTTGCGAGTTGTTACATAAAAACGAAAGGTGAATTCTTTCGCCAAAAACGCATCCCACATAACTTTTCCACGTATGAAGGCAGCTTCGGCGAAGGCAGTTGGCAAAGAAAAAAAACTAACAACAGAAACACCTCCAGTGGAAACCTCCAAAAGGCCTTGTGCCTATTTGCAGTCTGTTTGCATCTCTGGTTAATGGCTAATAGCGGAGCAATCGAGACATTAGGGGATGATTTCAAATTAGATGCTCCCGCCGCACGCTCGGCCGCCTGGAGAATGTGGTGAGAAAGTTCAAAATGCGGTAGGCAGAAAAGCACCAAACGGCTGAGGGGAACGATGCTATTTTGCCCATGTAAGGCTGGCAAAAGCTCCGAGTGGCAAAATGTCGAATTAAATACATGCCCTCCCGGTCGGTCGGTCGGTCGGTCGGCGATTAATTTGACTCGGGTAGTTGGTTGGGATTCATTTCTTTTTTTTTTTTGCTGTTGGTTTCTATTTGCTTGGGCAGAGCAATGGGAAAGCCGCGGTTTTCCGCCGAAGATGGATGTGTGCCATCCATCGGGGCACCACAGTAAATAAAATTACTTTCGGCAACTTGCGCTCGGGTGCCTGTAACGGGAGGGATGTGTGGACCAGGGTGGATGGCTTTACTCACTACTAGTGACTATTATTGCTGACCTAATAGCATTTCGTATGCAGCCAACGCTATAACCACCATCGGCTCATAATCGCGCCTCCAGTTCGGTTCAGGATTAGACCTCTGGTTTAAGCCAGACAAACATCTTCGGGGTTACGACATTATACAATGTGAGAAAGGTGTATGCCACTTCGAGCAGCATCCTTCTTTGTGCCTTGTTTGCGCGTATGCTAATTGATTTTATGGTCATACGCGCAGAGTTCATATGGAAGCAGGAGGACTTTTTTCGGTTTTTTTTTTTATTTGGCTCGAGCCAAATGTGTAATAAAGTTTTATGGGATTTATTTGCTCGGGAATCACCAAATACAACCTGAACTGCAACGCAACCTGTGGAGAATCGAGAGAGGTGGTTTTTTTTCCTTAATGATTCTACATTTTCTGACAAATGTTTTGTAAGCTGTGGAGACGAATAGTGCTTCCATTGTTAGGATAATCTACAACACAACTTTTTTACTACCATAACTCAGTTATTGACACCCGTAATTTGGTGTTGCAAGGTTTTGGACCTTCCCATTCCACCAAGATTGCCCTTTTGGCTGTTTCACCAAAGATAACACAGTGCGATTAACCATCACCATGAAGCTCATGAGGAACATCGCTAAAGTATTTGCGTTACGACAGATTTCCACCACAAGGCAGCCAGCTTGATGTCCGTTTAATAAATCCCGCATATACTGCGCCACACAGCGAACCCGGTTACGTGATAAAAGCCGTCCTGCGGGAAAACAATCACAACACAAAGGAAATTGATGATAGACATTGACGGAGAAATAAAGGCAAAATGCTATCCCTTTTATTGCGTACACTGTCCGCGAGGTGCCAACCCATAATTTTAGCGCTTTTACCGCCCGACCACCACTTTGGCGGATATCGCACCGGGAAAGGTTTCCAGGCCTCCTTCCCCGGGGGGGTGTCGGTCGATCTTTTGGGGGAAAATTTGGAAATAATCACACACCCCACGGGCCACAGCAAAAAACCCTGTGTCTTTGCACGGGGTGTCGAACCTGTTGCGTCACACACCCGCCCCCCATGCGGTAACACCCGCCCGCCCACTCAAGGCACAACCGAGGGCGTCAGTTTGCGTTCCTTCTATTTCGCGCGCGATGTGCTGTTAAATTTCTCTCTCACATTAAAATCATATGCACCCGGGGCAGGCCAGTTATTAGCTTTTGGTTTTTCGGACGAGGGCCAGCACGGTTTGAGAAATCCTTTTCTTTCCCTCTCGGCGCGTTTTGTTGGTCGCGGCAGGTGCGAGAGCAAGCTGTGAAAAAAGAAAACGCACGCGACAACCGTTGCTTTCCTTTTTGACACTGCACTCCACGTATCGGGACCGGTGGAAAATGGCCACGCGTCGAGTCGCAAGTACGGCGATTTACATTGCACAATTGCATGACACAACTGTAGCGATCTGGTCCATCCTCCAGCTGACGCCCAGTTTCGACGCGGGGACGTTGGCAGCATAAGCAGAGCATAAGATTCGTTTCGTCGGGATCGTTTCGTTTTCACCCGCCCCGGTATTGGTGACCCAAATTGTTACGATTCCGGGGAAAACCGCGTGGAGAAAGGAAGTCGAAAGGAAAAGTGTTGTGTAAAAAGTCTCGTTGGCGGTTTTTTTATGTGTGAGTTTTGATTTGCAGCTTTCCTTATGTCACGAGCCTCGTGTTCCGTAAAAGGATTTATGTTTTGTATTCGGTACATTCTTTGTCATGTAACCAATATGTTGTAAATGTCATTTGTTTATATTATGCTTCATACTATTTCGATTTCGATGCAGTTGGTTCAAACATTGAGCAAGATTTCCTCCCTTAAGTGAATAAATTAATTAAATTGAATAAAGAACGTCAAGATCACACAGCTAAAATATTTATTCAGCATTATAATCAATTGAATCATCTTTCGGTTGAAACTGCATGAACTGTTGCGTCTCCTTTAAAACAAACCCATACCAGAAGATGTCGCTTCTCCATCGCGCAAGTCACCGCCCGGTATCATTTGCGATTCGTTCGTATGCCGTCTCGATCGCAGCCAGCAACGTCGTATCGTACTGAATCGCTGCACGTGGCTTGCGAGGGAATTATTTGCAAGTGCCTGCGCCAACCAGCATACATAGTACGGCGGCGGAGCCGCCGGCGACGTGAAGACGACGACGCAAGCACACGGCCCGGCCATTCAGTCAGTCAGTCAGTCAGTCGGTCAGCCCGGTTCGTTCGGTTCGGTCGGTTCGGTCGGCAATAGGGATCTTCTTCATGCGCCAAACAACTCGCTTGTTTCGGGACGTCTTGCGATGAAGCAATAGCGCGCGCCAGAGAGGAACGCGTCGTCACTGGACGGTTGCATAACGTTTTGCTTCCACCTGACCTGCGGGGTGGCAAAGGTTCGGGAGAGGGGTGCGATGGCCGGAGGACTGACGCGACCGGGCGGTAATGAAGATGATGCATAATGCAACGGTGAGAGGCGACGGTGAAAGAAAGGAAACCCCGACCCTTCCCCCCGGCTACCAAACGAAACGCGCCCGCGATAGTTACTGGAACTTGGCGGTTTTTTTTTTGTCAATCGCGAGTGCGCGCGCACGCCTGGGATGATTCTTTGCCTTTGATGTCGGGTGAGGTTGATCCGGGGCAGGGTGAGTGAGGGAGGAAGCATCGCGCGGAGATTCGGAGGTGATAGTTTAGAGACGAGAAACTATTTGCCTGCAACGAAAGTGAATGCATTCATTTTGAAACGGCTTCTGCAAGAACAGTGAAAAGGAATCAGATAAATAAATAAATCGATTTGTTTTGAGACATCTAACAACAGTTTTCACAGAACGAATTTTAACGAAAATAACTTAAAAACAACCGCAAATTACTTAAACGTTATACTTAAACAGCCTTTGCTGTTCCAATGTGAACCCGTAAATGTGTTTGGCTTCAACCAAATAAATTCAAATGAGGATCGTAATGACTAAGCGATCTGCGCACAACATAACAGCAGTACGTGAAAGAAGGTTCGTCGCCGTTGGATTCAATGTTTGCTCCATGTTGCATATTTTTCTCACCGATGTTCCCTCATTTTCTCCTTCTTTTCCTTCCCATGCGATCTCATGCTCGGCGTGCTTTTTCTTTTCCCCCTCGTCGGATGCGTCCATCTGCTAAAGCTGTTTTTTTTTTATCTAATTGTTTTGATTTCACTTTTAATAAAAAAGCGAGAAAAAGAAGGGACGCAAACTTTACATGGCTCCACATTTTCGGCCCTTGTAATACCATTTCGGTTTGTGCGTTGCTCGTCGCAGACAGCCTCTCTATCTGCATTTCTTTGTCAGTTTGCTGAAGAAGCGTCACCGCGGATGGAATGGGTAAAAAAAAAACGGTTGGCCCCCTGGCGAAGGGGAAAGAGACGGAGCGGAGACGAAACGGGACCCTTTGAAAATCCGAACACAAATCGAGCAACGGAAGGAGAGCTCTAGCCAAGCTGGCCGATGCGTTTGGGGTGTGGGCATTTTAATGTTGACTAACATGGCCACGCCAATAGACACGCGGCTGCACGCTTCCTTTAATCGTCCCTTCTCTTCCTGCCCACTTTTTTCACGATGTTACTTTGCACCCACCCTTTTCCACTCCACCAAACAATCCGTTCACACGTCTGCGAGACAGTGGAGCAGGGTTGTGGTTTCTTTTAGATTTTTTGTGTGTGTATTAGATCTCCTCCCTTTGCCTAATGTTTCCCCGTTTTCATACGCCCAATCCGCCGAGGCTGATGGTTGATATAACGAATAAAACACATACAAAAAAAAAAAAACCAAACATAAGAAACAGATCGGCAACCACCGGCGCGGTTTGCTTTGGGGAGCACCGCAATTTGAGCATTGCTCCATATTGTGAGAATTTTCGAATCGCCCATTGCGCGAAAAGTGGGTCGTTTCCGCCAGTTGCCAACGTGCGATTTTTTCGATGCGAAGAATTTTAGGGCACTCCACTTGGTGCGGGCCGCGATCGAGACAGTCGGTCGTCCTTTGCCTACCTCCTCCTTCCCTGTTTTCTGCACTCGTTTGAAGTGCTCCGGGTTGGATTGAAATGGCTGTCGAAAGTGAAAACGTTGACCGAGGGGTTAGATTCGTTGCGCCAGGGAAAGTGTCGGGTGTGTGGGGGAGATTTGTTTTTGTGTTTTTGCTACACCTTATGCCGGTCCAGCCTAGAACTGGCATGTTTGATTGTGGCAGCAGTTTTCCCATGCCCACGGAACGGTCAGGAATTGACAGAAAGAGTGACGAAAAAAAACCGCTTCATGTATTGAGCGTCTGGGTGGAGGCGTGAATTTCAACTGACTCCTAAGGAGTATATGTAGAAAGTAAATTTAAAACTAGTAACATTTCTCTTGCCCGCCTTGATAGGCTAAACAAGTTCAATTTTCACACGGTGTAAACCATCCGTAACCATACGCACGTTACAGATAGAAATTCTATTTTCCACTCGCTACCCTAAATCGCAATCGGTTCCTGTTGTCATTTTGTGAAATATTAATGTCTAGAATGTTCGTAGTCCACGTTGAATTGTCGCTGCATAGCATTTATGGGATTATTCCATGCGTAATTAGAGTTTCTAAATTCCGGTTGCAGGAATTGACGAGAACGGAGATTAAAACGAGGTACATATACATTGAGGAGGCTTAAAATACGCTGAGCGTCAATGTTATTCGTGAGCAAATTCATTATAAAAGTTGTTTGGGCGTTTTTTCGTCGCTGCTCTAACGTTTCCAAACCTAACAATAAGCAACGAGTACGGTAATTTGGCAAAGCATCCCTTTTTGTTCCATCTGAGGCGTCGAATCGCATATCGCGTGAATCTTCTTTGGATTGTCTCGATCCTAACGTTCCAAGTGTCCGTAGATGGGCACCATACCACTGAATTCGTCTCTAGGATAGACCGCACTAGACTACAATAAATAGTTTTGATACACACCGGGTCATCGAATTCGCTAGTCATTTTATAAAGCAGTCCTAAGGTTCTGTTTGCTCGCTTTATTATGTCCTCATAATGAGCCGTCAGAGATAGTTTTGAGTCCAAAATAATGCCTAAATCACGCGCCTCGCTGACTCGTGGCACTTCTAGTCCATTGATGAAGTAGTCAACGAGCGTTGACTGTCAGTTGAGTTGAGTTGAGTAGTCAACGAGCGAACTGTTGATAGTAAATTCATGAAGATCAAATGTTAAGGGTAATGACCGCTAGACGCAATTTACTCGATTTTTTTTTATTTTTCGATGGATTTCTAGATAAATTTAATAATTCAAAATTTTAATAAACATTTTTTGGTGATTTTTTTGCTTTCCTTCTAACTGGTTTTATTTTCTCTTTCTAACAAACCAAAAGCTTTCATCCAACTTTTTGGCTTGTTCTGCATAATCAACGAACGCAGTGCCATCTTCCTCCGGTTTCGGTATTATTTTCCCACTCGACAAACATTTTACGCGAAAAGGTAAACGTTATGCATTAAATAACGAAACTAAGTTGGCAGTACAATGGGCTCGACTTCCGTTTGACACGAAAATTGTGAAGCTGAAGTTGAAACTTTTCCGAAACTGGAAACAACGGCGAAGAGTCTGCGAAATGCAGTCAATAGATTCGCACACACATTTTGTTTGCGAATCATCTCCCAAACGGGCGGACAAGCGAAAGTGTACCAGCAAGAAGCACCGACAGCAGCGTGCAAAATCGCCAAAAACCGGGAGTAAATAAATCCTAAAGAAAAGAAAAAAAAGCTTTGCGATATTTAAATGAACCGTTTTCTTCCCCGTGCAAATGGCGCCGGTCCTCTCACGACGATGAGGTGATGATCGTGCCAAATGGGCTTGCGTTTCGTTATGAAGCGTCTCTAGTTGTTGCTGCCGTTGTTTGCGTTACATTTTTCTGGCACGTTCAAATGTTTTTCCCCATTTCCCCCAGCCTCCCCCATGAGGCCCCCACAGGGCGAGCGATGTCATTTTACGTGCATCAGTCAGTCATTAAGGCGGCGAATTTTTCCCGAATGGCGCGACCAGCTCTCCCCTCCCGGTGGAGGTCGTTTCCTCGTCGTTCGCCACCCGCTCTTTGCCCGCTCACCGTGCGCGAGTGTGGGAAAGTGTAACCGTCGAATAAGCCCCAGCGATACCGGCACTCCACTCCACAGCGCAATCCAGCCGTCCGGGACGCGATTAGCTCACCACGTCGCTCTGGTTGTCGTCGTCGTCGCCGTCGGCGGTGGATTCCTTCGTGGGTCGAATCTAACCTGCAGCATTATAAACGCCACTTTTGGCTCACCGTTGCTTTTCGCCCTGTTCGCTGACAACGATGGCAAGGGTTCGTTCCCGCTGAGACCGAGCGTGTGTTAATGGTCGTTGTTCCATCGCCAATATCAGCCGTTTTTGCCACATTAGGCCCAATCTTCGGAATGCTGCGTTGATTCTTCTTCTTTCCCCTTTTTTTGTTTTGCTTTGTTTCTCCTTGTTTTCTAGATGTTACCAGCCCGAAAACTCACTCCCAATGGCGTACACCGGAGGTATGGTAATCAGGGCAGTCTGGTGAATGTTTAGCAATTGTTTGACTCCGCATGGAGTTTCTTTCTATTCAAGATCCTCGCCGATCAACGCCGATACACTGCGGTCATCAGCTGTACGCCTCGACTGACTTCTGGACGTACGAAGCTACACGCAAGCGACTCAAAAGGTGTCGATGACATGACGACTGCTGCTAATGACTATCATTACGCGAGGCGCAAAAGGGAAGCTTGAAAATGATGGTTCTTTAGCTTCTCCCGCGTGCATTAGGGGCCTTCGGCGGAAGTCTTGGGATGGGATGAGACAAACTCGCGAATATTCGCTCATCGAAAATGGCATTTGAGATGGCGTTTGATATTTCGGTGCGCGCTGATCCACCGGGACGATTCCGGAAGAGATTTTGCACCGTGGATCGTGCACGATCAGACACGAGGCGTCGGATCGAATCACCCGGAAATTACGTTAAAATCTGCGACCCTCCGCTGGGTGACACTCCGCTCGAGGGACATCGTGTGCGGATCGTGTCAGCTGACGGAGAGTGTGTAAATTATTAGATTTGCCATATGTTGTGGCGTGATAATTTTTCGATCTGGAGATCTGAAGGACTTGAAGACAAGCTGAGTTGTGATGGCTGCTGCCTAATGAAACTCGGTGGGTGGGTTTATTATTATTTCATATTATTAATTTATCTAGGGGAGAGATTTCGTGCATGTAATGGATAATTTCAAGCTGTGCGCTTTTTTAACATCACGATTGAAAGAGATAACTTGAGCTGATGCGAATCTATTCATATGAATCAGCTACCGGTTGGAAAACCAATGGATTTGTTTCACAGTTGTGTTTGTGCGTCTTTTCTTCATGAGATGACATTTTCATGGGGAAGTTGTGTGTTTTTGAAGATTCAATAACTTGCATAAACACTTGCAATAACATAACAGTTCAAATTAAATCAACTCTTCTCTTATCAACTCCGCTTTAGCCGAGCACTTCAGATTGGACCTTCCCCAAGGTATGAAAGACTACTTGTCCACGTACGTCAAATAGGGATCAAGACTTTACCTAAGGATCGCTACACTAACAAGGAGGAGGAGGAGGAATATTTCGTGTATTCTTGTTCAACTGCTAAGCCTAGCTATTATTTTTTTATCATTCTTTGGAAAAGCTCATTGTGTAGGATAATTATTACCAGTGGACAGCACCTCAAACCGAATTAAAATGAAAAACCTACCTAGCAAGGTCTTGGCGAGTTAATGAACATTGTTTACAATTACATACTTGATTGGAAAACCTACCGCCATGCGCAACAACTCAACACCATGTTCGCTTGTCGTTCCGTGGAAGATTATCTAAACGGTTTTGAATTATGCTCATGTGTTTGCATAAAGATGCACCGTCGGACTCCAACCTCAACAGAATGGTGGGGAGACAAAACCAGCTAGCTTCGTCACGTCACTTCGCAAGCGCGGTTAACTGGCCGGTGAAGTATGTTGCTTGGTAAGGTCCACCCCTACTAGGACACACCGTCGATAATTGAAGCTTCGCCGGTGCGGTTGTAACCATTTGGTACCTTTTAATGCCGATCGCTCAGCGCACGGTTCGGGAGGAGAAAAAAAGTTGTAGCCATTGCAGCATCATTAGTGGTGTAATAACTTCATTGCCTGCGTCCCTAAGATGGGCTGGTTTGGGCTTTCTCAGCGGTCGTTTGCGCGTTCTAGCGTTACGTAAGAAGCGCCCTCACTCGTTTCGCGGGTGGCTCATCCTGAATCCCCCAATCGAGGACCTCCGGGCAAAAGCTAGCGAAAATCACCGTTACACATTGGAGATCTGTAATCTCTAAAAGAGAGATGGAACTATCGAACTGGTGAAAAAGGCGGAAAGATAAACGTCGGTGTCGCTTAAACAAATCAGATTCAAGAAAGACCCGGTCGATGCAGGATGTCCAATGGTAAGGCGAAGATGGGAGAAACAAGTAGCACCTAGTGCACAATGCATTAACACCAGCACTTATTGGCCGGTCGCTTAGGCACACAAACGAGATCATTTTCCGTTTCACCCTTGCGTCGTTTCGCACTGCAACGGTGACCCAATGCCCTATTGCGAGTATGATTTGCGATTGTTCCACTTTGAGCCGACTGGAGGGAAACAATCGTACTCGGACCAATTTTCATTCATACCTGTCTAGCCCACTTTGCGGCGGCGTTTTCCACGCTCCCCACCTTGGGATGCAAAACGATTTTAATATGCTTTTAATTACACGTCACAAATTGCCACACAGCAATCATAATAAACAGCCGCCAACCCGGTCCCGTCTCTCCCTCAGAACCGCATGTCCAGTCCAACCAACGTTTCAAGTGGCAAACGACCGCAGATCGTCCGGTGAAGATCGCTGGCGAAGAATGCAGCAGGAGATTTCCATTCATGTCTGTCTGGTCGACCGATGATGGCCGTATGCAAACCAGCCGAACAGCGAAAAAACGAAAGCAACGAGAGCTGCAATGTGCAACACGACCGATTGTCCACCGGATTGTATGCAAATTTCATTTAAATTTCCCGCACAAACTGGACCAAGCCTCGCCAAGCCGGGACGATCAAACGGAGCGCACACAAAAGAGCTGAGCGGCTCCGGGCGGCATTAAGCGACGAACCCGCATGCACGAACGCATCTCTCTCGCTCTCGCACTTTTTCTCCCTCTAAAGGGGTCGGTGGGTTTTGGGAATCTCTCGACGGGCAGAAAAAAAAACCGGCTTAGAGGGGTGATTATTTTGTCACCCGACGATAAATACTGCCCTGCTCGGTTTTCCCGTGACGACGGCGCCGCGGAACAGGCGTTACGTTGTAAAAAGATCTCGCGAACGTGCAGAAGTGATTATGACACCGGTGCGGCATGGGGGCGTTTTTTGCTTCATTTTTCGTTCATTCTACCGTCGCTGCCACAATTTGTTCTGCATCCGCATCTAGTGAATGAACGCTTCGGTATGGCGGTTTTTCTGTGGTTTGCAATTTCCCATTGCGCCCGCTCCACGATAGGCCCGAATGTGGTGTGCATTTGCAGTTAGAAAAGGAGCTTAACCCACTGAAAACAGCTGGCTGAGTTTTGTGTGAGTTTTCTTTGCCGGTCGCGCACAGTTGAAAAGATCGTAGAGATCAGATTGGTAGATCCTGCCAACTGATCGCTTGATCGGGTTGATGGCATTCGCACCTTTTGCGAGACTAGAGGCAAGCTTCTGATTTAAGCTTCTGGCGGTTGTCCGACGGTGTAAAATGTGACACCGAACAAACCGAGCTCGATTTCACGGCGCACGTCCGCCCCAAAACCGATTGATCCGTGCCCTGCCCCGGGTCACATTATTCGCTCTTTTGCGCGCCTCGTCCACCGGAGGGACATAAAGAAATTGATTTCGTACCGAATGGCGTGCCAGATTTCTGACGCTACGGTGTGTTTACAGTCGATGCGTGCAATACTCCGCACGGCCTGAAAAGTCAACAAACTGTTGCAACGGTTGACCCCCACGGTGGCGGGCTGGACGAGTTGGAAAGGGGGAGGGGGAGGTGGCATTGGGCCCATTTGGCGCTAAACGGTCGCGATTCATCAATCGATCAGCGCTCCGATCGGCAGAACGGATCCGATCGAATCCGATCCGTGCTGACAGATGATGCGATTGCGAAAACCGCGATCCGTTTCCACTCACATTGCCGCGTGCGTGCGTGTGTGTGTCCGTTGGGTGACGAAATGTTGACCGACTTTGGGGTGGATGGATGTCGATGAGTGGAAGCCTTCAGCGTCTTTCCTCCCTTCCCTTGCGTGTGCGTTCTGTTTTCGCGTGCCCCATCAATTTCTCTTGACCCTTTTCCTTGTCTTCTTTCGCCCGCCCGAAGAATCTTCCATGAGCAGTGTGGCCGCAAATTTTGCATAATTCACCAGCGTGCGCGAGATGGGGCAACCAACTCCCACTGCGGAAAGGCCACAGCAAGCAGCGTCCACAACCGAAATACTCTTCATTTTTTTCTTTTGGTCCAATTAGGCCGCGCTGGCTTGCAATTGTGGCAGCACAAATCGCCCGAAAATCAATGCGATCGCGAGCTCGAGCTCGAGCTCGGTACTCTATTTCGGGTATATTTCGGGAAAATTGAAGCCTACCTAAATTGAGGTTTCAAATCGGCCCGTCGGCACACGTCCAGCAATTAGCTGCGTCGTTGCGCCGGCGCCAACTTTTAATTCGAGCAGCTCGACATTTGCGCAGCCCCGGCGAACACGAAACCCGGCAATCATCCTCACCGACGGGGTAAGCTCGCGATTTGGCGTGGCCTCGGGAAAACCGCCCCGAATTTTTCGACCAGCAAACCCTAATCGATGATCGGGAAAATAAAATCGGGGAAGATCCAGGAAGGCGACTCGGAGCCACCGACGCTCGGATCGTGATCGAACCAACCTCCGGAACGGGGCCCGTAGTCTCGGGTTACTCGCGTCCAGCTCCTCAAAGGTCCCGACGGCGGGAATGGCTCTTTTTTTTTCGACGAATCTCCATCTGCACCTCGCCGATCGCAACCCCATCAACTGGCGCCCGGACGGACGAAGATGAATTGATTGCATGTTATTTGATCGCGATAAAAAAAGGGAATCTTTACCAGCTCGCACTCGCACAGTGAAAGTGTGAGCCACAATCGGAGTTGACGGCTGCGAAACAGCTCGAGTTCCCCTTTCGGTGGCCAAGAATGTCACATTACGAAACCGCGGCGCGTCTGCGATGCAAAGGACACAAGACGCCTTCACCAGGCACCCCACTCTCCGAGCGGCGTGCGCGTGCGGAAGAACTGTGCGAACCCCCGCTTGCTCCAGATGCCGGCGCGAAGACCTTCGCATGAGAACTTTGCGCCAGGGGCCGCTCATCTAGATCATCCCCGGCGGAAGGCGCTACCTACCTTTCCCCTAGCTCATCCGTCCCCTAGCTCATGAGCGCGTGAGTCGTGTCGGCTCCATTCGCTTCTCTGGCGGCGTGCGCCAAAACGGTGGCACAGAACCGGCGGGTTCGAAAGCCTACCGGCGTACGGTAAAGATCATTCCGCGAGCGCACGAGAGTGTGGCCGGCTCTGGCCGGTCTGATTTATGACGGCCGACTCGTCGCTACCGTTGGGTTAGATATTTTCTGTGTTGCAAAACGGTCGCAAATGACGACGATGGCAACGGAGGTGACGGTTGTGCGCCGACCTAATCCTTTCCCTTTTTACTCCCCCGCTCCCCTGCCCGACTGACATTTTATTGATCATCATCTGCGCGGCTTCGGCGGTGGAAGGAACCGGGTGGGAGCCCCCTCGGTGAGGGACTGGATTCTGGTTCGCTCGCGTTGTTGGTGAGCGATTATTTGTTCTCTGTCGAAATCCGAAGGTGAGAAGGTCAGAAGATGCGCTGCGATCGTGGCCGTATTGCTGAAGTTGGAGAATGTTTCCCGATCTGGAAGCGAATGCATGATGCAGAGCGTTCCAGCGTTAACTAGTTCAAGTCAATTCAAGGGGAAATAAAGCAATATTTAGTGAGAGCAATGCTGATCAATTAATTTTTTTTTTTTAGCACCCATCGTTATGAACATATTTTACAAAGCACATATTAAACGAATGAAATAAATTAAATTAAAATGCAAATAATCTCCATTTCGCCATTTCGGATTTATGTTACCTTTCTGTTCTTTAATGTCACCTCATCTACTTAAAGCTCCGCGCAATGCGCTCAGTTGTCTCTCAACGTTCCCAGCGGGCGTTGAGTTAGATTCAAATGCGTTGGCTAAGCGCTTTGGCCTATTGGATTTGGGGCTTGCTTTTCTTTAATTTTGGTTCTTTTTGCGTGCCCGCGATTTGCGTCCCGATTACATTTCGGCTGCCACGGCTGCCGTGATTGTTTTGTCATGAATAAAATTTCTCAGCGTTTAACATGAAACCGAAACCGAAATAATCAACGCCCGGTCGGTCTACCGTTGTCGGTGCACACTTCGCGCAACACAAAACCCCGACCGCACGTCTCGGTTACGTAGTAAGGGGGGTTCTTTCTTTTTTTTCGGGGAGCCTTTGTTTGATTTCGCGATCATTCCCGACATTCCGATCTCCAATTCTCCGAGTCTCCGTGCACTCACGTCTTGGATCACAGTTTTCCCAAAATGATATAATTACTCTCCACGCCATTTAACAATCAGCGGTTTTTGCCGTGAATGTGCATCGAATTGGCAAGAAGCTGTCGTGGTTCCGTTTTCGGCTGCGAGCTGATGAGATAAGAATGTTCAAGGAAGGATGGCATCGTTCTCTTTTCATCCACCGCTCCCCTTTGGGCGAACTCCCTTTGGGCTAACTGTATTCCCTCCCTTGGCGGGGTGGCCCCGAAACTGCATAGGGGGGTTTTATTGGCCCGATGTCAAAGGGACGGCGGTGGCCTTTCCTAATCCGACCGGGAGGTTAATTGAATGAACTTTTCGGAGGACGATAAATGCCACCCTGCTTCGTTCGTTCTTTGTGGCGATCCGCTGAAGCCGCAGACGGAAAGTGGAGGAAAAGATACGACACAGAAAAATGGTGATGGAAAACGACACATCAAATCAGATCCCACATGAGCGAACACCGAGCGCCATTGTTAGCCGCAGCAGAAGAAGATGTGCGGCAAATGGAATGCCACGTATGAACACGCATGACATTCGGGTGGCACGCAATACTAGAGGGGGAGGGGGGGGTGTAATGCTCGTAGGACAGCCTCCAAGCCCGGCAGGATAAATGTTAATGGACAATAAGTTTTATTGGCATTTAGCAAATGGCACATAAAATTAGAGGAGCATTATGATATGGCGCTAAGGTTCTGAGCAACGCACAGCATATGGTTTGCTAGCGAGAAGCTCTTAGTGTTGGTTTTTTATTCCTTTCATGATCCAGGATGATTTATATTGTTTCTTGAAATTAAGCTGCATGTCCGGATTGCTCGCGTGCAGTAATGCGTGGATGATTTATCTTAAGCTCTCAATTAAAAAAAAAAAGATTTCACTCTTCATCGCACTAATGAGACTTGATTTTTTTTAGAATAATAAAATTCGGAGAAGGCCTTCCATTTTGTCCTCACTTATATTGATGTGATGTTTTCAAGCGAATTACGAATAAAGTTTATGATCAAAACCTGCTTCGAATTTCCTTGCACATATACAAATTTAATGCTGCATTGCCCTCCATCGCCCGTTATGGTTACGACACTTCATTTTGGTGTTTATTATCATCCTAATTCAGCAACCCCGGTTCGGTGTTTCGCGCGTGCTGCCCATTTTCGGAACCCTATCGAGCCGGGATAATTATTCAAAAACTGACGGACTGACCGAAGGTAAACCGTCGCCGGAGAGCTTGCCCAACGTTTGCCCTCGGACGGTCAAAGATCAACACATGTTCGTCAAAGTTGTCATGCTGCCAGCCGCGTGATGAATCGTTTCGAACGAAAGTGAAAATCATCTCTTTCTTTTTTATGGTGCTGCTGCAATCGCTGCAGAGAAGATGCGTCCGTAGCTAAAAATATAAAATAACCATTAGAGGATAAAAAATAAACATATTCCACCAACAGAAAACAGAAAAAGGCCCATCTAGGTCCCCTGGCAAGCTCGTTGACACACACCGCACCGAGCCGACCTTTGGCAGCTTGACCCCGACATCGGCTGGTAACAATGCCGGAGGCTAATTTTGCTCCTCGCAAATTCCCGGACCACCACCAACACCACCGTTGGCGGCGTTGCTTCTCCGAGATGGGGCGAGCCGTGATTTATGAATCGTTAAAAATCACGCCAAATGTCAACCGAAGATGGGACGCCGGAATCACCGCTTTGTTGCCCTCGAAGGGAGGGAAAACCCGAGGAACGGAACGGCCATGCTCGGTTAATTCGACTTAACCTTGAATTATTTGCAATTCACAAAAGTTCACGAATGCAAATTGGTTGCATAGAAAAAAGTGATGCTCGTACTGTCTTAAATAATTGAGCGTGAACAAGTTAGTTTATGGAAATCTGTGAGACCTTTAAGCAAGACAATTACGTCCAAAGTAATTTGCAGCCTCAAAACAAACAAACAAATCCGAATGCTCTGGCTTGCAGAACCCTTTTCTCATCGAGTGTGATTATTTGATTCATTACTCCACGTAAGTTACAGTTTTCAAATTTCGGATCAATTTCCAGCTGCGTGAATGGTTTATCACTCACTTCGATGGGAACTATTACCGCTGGGCGGGTCGGATTGCCCAAGCAAAGTGTAATTAAATTAAACAACGAAAAACTGCAGCAAACTGTTTCATTCCGCGCCGTACCGAATGGACTGTTTTCGTCAACGCGATGTCGGTCTGTCTTAATCGGTGGCATTATTTCATTGCGCAAATTTGTGGCCAGCGCGCGATCCAAAACCCATTCCCACGCCCTTGGGGAAAATGTTGGAAATTTCACTGCTCACACCTGTCGTGCGCCGAGGGTTTGTTTGTTTGTTTGGATTTCTTTGTTCTTTCGGTCCGTTTCGGTCCGCCACAAGCCCCCTTCGAAAGGTGAGTCTAATCGATGTTCATCGCACTTCTGGCCAATGTATCGTGAATATGTGTCCGTTCGGTTTCGCATCGCTCCACGGAGTGGCCACATTCCAAAGATGATTTTCCAGCCTCCCCCCCACGGGGAGACGAGCGATCGCGCACAATTTGTGTCATCGTTAGTAATTGCGGCGATCTGGGCGCATGATAGATGGGAGAGCGCGCGCGCACGGGGTTCCAATTTGGTGGTTCCGTCCGAATCATGCGTAAGGAGGCACATTTCGTAAACCGGACCGCGGAAAGGTTACGGTATGCGGCAGCCCCGTGAAACATGTGACATGACGAAAACGGCATCTCTTCTGGGCTGCGTATGATGAGACATATCCCATGCCTAATGTAAATATGCACATTAAAGTGGTACTTTCGATGGGTGCTTTTTTGCCGGCAATTGTTTTACCTTCCACCGCCAGGCATTTCTTCCGTCCAACACTTTAAGCTAAGGCCGACCTTACGTCGGCGATCGTGGCCATTGAGGGAGCTTGGATTTTTTTTTGGCCGGTTTGACCCAAAGAGTCTGCAAAAAACAATATCCCCACATGAGGCTACAGGGAATCGGAAAGCTAAGTACTTGCATTGCCGCTACGCAAGGACGGATGGATTTGGAGAGCTGCTCCAAAGTTGACCCGTGCCTGCCAATTCCGATGGCGTTGGATAAGGGCAGTCTCCATTGTTTTTTGCCTTTATTTCTCGCATGTGCCTCGTTCCACCCCAGCAGGGAGGACTCATCACACCTGCGGCGTGCACAATGTACAAGAATGTTCGAAGGTTACACAATCGATCTTCGATACGACGGCGCATCTTCTTTCGTTGAATCACACGCGTCACACCGGATGATGTCCGGCGGCGCGTCTCAGTGGAACGCGGCTTGAAGGTGGCATTACATTGGCGTGCTGTCTCCCGATGTTTTTAATGTCCCTTGCTCGATTGCCCCATTGCACAGCGTGGGGCCTTTCAAGCTGGGGGAACTTTTGTAAATTCAAGTCCATCCCGGCTTCGGGGGATACGGTCACATAAAATTTCAACGGTACATCTGACAAAGTTACATTTGTATACTGGAGGATAAAAATGTGCAGCAGATAATCCCCATTATAATTTAAAAAAAGTGCACAGTGCAATCCGATACCGAAAGGACATATCGTAGCTTAACGAGCGAAGGGTCAAATTGAATCGAAAGACTGTCCCCAAAATAGGCTTTCCGATGAAGGCTAACCATATAAAAAAAAAAAAACAGCGAATTGAGTTAATTCAACATACTGAACCGAAGTGTCCGAGCCGAATGTGAAGAAGAATTGCTATCCGTAGCGTATAACCTTCCCCATAAATTTACTTCGTGTTTTATGCAGGTGCACTCCCGACCGCGATGGCGCTGGCGAAGAATTGCACTTCAAACCCACTGCGATGCAACGGGGCTTGAGCTTTCGCAGCTTTTAAAACCCGGCTGCTTACGGCATGCCATGGTGCAAGTGAACCATCATCAATAACCGTGCGCATCAGGGCAGTTCGGCACCGTTCCTTACAGGCGCACCATCCTTGCGATCGATTACGGCGCGGTTGCATCATCGCCGCACCGGTGACAATCGGCAGATGAGCACGAATCAACCGACGATCGGTTGCAGCTTTGTTACCGGGAGAACGGGTCAAGGAGGAGAGGGGAGGTGGAGCTCTGGGAGGAAAATCGGACCTCCGATGTGCCCTGCGGCGTTCAGGGCACGATGATTCCATTTTTAAAACGTTTGCGACTAATAAATGGCTGCAGTACATGCAACGGTCCACACGATGGTGCATAGACCATGAAGATTCACACTAGAGTTCCCTGCGCGTTCTTCGTTTTTTCGTTTCGTTCAACTTTTTTTTTCAACAATTTATGTTTGTCTTACTTACTTTATTATTGAAGCGTTCCGTGATAGCCGAGTGCGTACGCCGGTTTGAACACGATGCACGGCGGCGTGGGTTCGACTCCGATCCCCTGTAAGGAGGAATGACTTGCGATAAACATCATCTTTTCTGTCTTTGGTGGTAGCGATTTAAGGAAAACGAAACGATTATTACACATTGAACTTATTTTACTCTTGGTTTCATTATGATTAACCCCATTTTTACTTATTAAAAAGAAGATCAAACTAGTGCCTGGGCAACCATTAGTATTTGAAACGCTCAGGCAAGAGTTTGGAATCGAAAAATCAATTCGATTAAATTTCCCCTTCATCTGCAGGGGAAAACAATTCGTTCGCAACGGCGAAAGCGGAAGATCTTGCGGTACTGGAATTCGCCCACAGGTTGAAGCCCCTGGTGCGTTCAAACCATCGCTACCCCCCTCAAACACATGCAAATCTCCCTCTTCGATTAAGTTCGCAGGCGGTCTAAGGGTGAAATCTCGAACGGTGGACACTTGGCGCGCGCGCGCGTCCCCGTGTGGCGCAATCGACGTGACAGTTGGTCAGCGTGGAGCATGGATTGACAGCGCAGCGTGACCACGTTCCATGGCTCCAGCGGTGGTGGCCTTCTTGGTGCTTCATCTTTCCATCAGACGTTCAGAGTGTGCCACTAGGGCAAAGCGCACGAGCCGTAGTTAGTCCAAGCGAGGGTCAAAACACTCGAGTAAACGCTGGAGGATCGTTTGCTTCCAGTAGTTTTCTAGCCGTAGACGCCAGGCAAATCGGAAGGCGAATCCGGCCGACCTCGAACGTTGCCCTCCGTGTACTGGTGCTGGTCCAGCCATCCAGAAACAGGTTGATTGATGTTTGTTTTATTCGATCACTTCTTCCTTTACCCTTTGCCTCGATCGAATTCATCGATTGGTTTAGCCATCCAACGGTAAGCTTTCTGCGGTAAGTTTATGAATAGCTGGATCGCAGCTGGAATTCATCACCAGTCTAAACCTTCATCGTCCACAGACCTCGGTACGTGTGGGAAAACGGCTTGAGCGTCACCTTTTTTTGTCCTCTTAATAGTTGACCGCTCCACGACGGCGTCACGGGCAGAGGCAGGATTCATGTTTTGACATTATGTTTTTCGATGACGTGTCGGGCGGAGGGTTAAGCAATTTTTCATCCATCGAATCTCACACGCCATCCGCCAACTCCCGGCATCATATAAGTTCCTTCTTTCGTCTTTCGTTCGTAGGCGTTGTGGGCGAACATTGTGCACCGGACGAATAACTCATTTATCAAGCAAATTGTCAGCAAACAGCATGACTAATTGGATGAAAGCGCATAAGGCGTGCGGGAAAAAGAAATATATTGTCACGAGTGTGATGACATCATTTTTCCTACAAACAACAACGTGTTAAGCTTCCCAACAGAAAACATTCTAATGTATGTATGTAATAATGTAGAAATGGTTAAAGTATGGAAAATTGTTCAATCGCCCATCAATCCAGCTATGCTTGCAGCATATATCCCGGCTGGTCAGATCCGGCTGTGTGTAACATTTGCCGCCACGGGAAAGGTTACGATGCAGCTATGGCCGTACGTTACCGTTTTGACGCAGCCACTTCACCTTGAGCAACCACAGCAGGTTGGCGCTGTTGGCGTTCCTGCTGGCGTTCTACCGTCAAATATGGTGAGAACCTGTTCGAAACAATCTAACACTCGAACGCCGTCCAAGAACGCCACAGAAAAGCCGAACGCGATCGCGTATCCGGGTCGAAGGAAGGATCGTCTGTGCGATGGGAAGGGATCGAGTGGATGCAAAGTTGTTGCAGCTCACCTTTCCACCCCGTGCTGAATCCGTCCCTTCTCCCCTTCGAAGGATGGGAGGACCAACACCGACGAGTGACCGATTTTCCAGCGTGTGACTCGCGGTCGGACCGGCATCGAGCGAAAAGTGGTTTACCTTGCGCCGATCACGTGTCGTCCGTGGTCGGATGGTCATGTTCGAGGCGGATTGCGGACGCTCACCCACCTGTCTGTCTGTGTGTGTGTGTGTGTGTCTGTCCCGGTGGAAATCGTGCCGTGATTGTTCGGACGTCGCATGTTCGCTCCCTCATCGTTGGTTTTATGTATTTCTATTTTATGTTGTTTTTTATGCATACCGCCCCCCCTCCCTCCCACCTTTATCGATCTCACTCCCTCTCTCTCTAACAAACTTTGCCTCGTTTGCGAACTATCACAACAACTATTCAATTATTAGCAGCCCCATGAGGGAGCTCGTCGAGCCCGGGGCAACATGAATCCTGATGGGATACAGAGAGGCGGTTGGAGGATTTGGGGGTGTTTCGATTGGTCATTATTTCCATTTGAGACGGCTCGCCTGAGAAGCTTGCGTTGGTGGGCTGGGAATGGAAGCGGGCGAACGGGACAGTTGAAGGTTCTGGCGGCGTGATTCTTGCGACCCTTAAAAATGTGCACAGGTGTGAAGTTCTCGCCAAAGTGAACGATCCACGATGCAGCGAAGATGTCCGAAGCGATCGTTTGGGGAGAATTGGATATGCTGCACTGGTTGGTTAGTGCCCCACGAATTAAGCGATGCTTAGTGGTTGCGGCAAATATAGATCCGTTTTACTCCAGAAGCGCAACTTGTTACCAGAAAGCTTGCTGTAGAGAGCTCCTTTATATTTGGCTATTTATCTTGAAAATTTTTCAAAATATTCAGTAAAATAAGGACAGAGAACCATTTATAGACTTTACGCTGAATTGTGCCATCTGATGTCAAACTTTTTTTTTCATTTTCATTCATTATCAAATGTTTGAGATGCATACATTAATTATAATTCCAATAGTCAGAGCCGTTTTTAAACTAAATCAAAGAAGTTTTTAAAAATAAAATCACTTTACTTACAATATAAATGGTTTTTCTTAATAAGATTCTCAAAAAAAATCGTTTGTTTAATTTGTCAGGTTGTTGGAAATGAAAAAAAAAACTGAACACGCTTTTCTTTTCACTTTCATGTTTCTTCTACTTGAAACGATTTCATAACGTTAAGCACTCGCAACCCGAACAGTCCCGACCTGGCGTAAATAATTATAGTAGCAGCGTGGCATCAACCCGACTCCCGGCGTCCATTTTGCATCCATTGACCCGATGGAAGAAACGTACGAAGAAAATCGTCTTTGCCCACCGCTGGAACTTAACCGGGGGCCAACACCCTTCAGACGGCAAGGTCTGGCGCAATTTCCGGCGATTCTTTTAATTGTTTCACCTACTTTGGATTCAGAAACATCGAAAGAGGGTAACTGAGGGGAAGGCATCGCTGGCAGAATGGGGTTGGAATAAGGTATATAGGGATGGCATGTTGCAGCTCGAAAGAAAGTAGAACATTTCCTCATTCCTGTGAAGTGGAGCCGTCTGGACGGGAACGTAAGCCTTGTTTCACTGCTGTGCCGGATACAGAGTGTTACCAGCTTGCTCGTCATCGTCTATAAGCTTCCAACACTGTTTGTCTGAGCCGGATGTTTTCTGCTACCGATGCGGCTTTACAATCCCCCTACAACCTCAAGCCTGGTAAGATATTTTTAGCCACGCACGTCTTTAAAAAATCATCATCCGAAATCATGTGATGCCACAATAAAACGGACGACCTATCGGTTGCTCCGACGAGTCCGAACTTCAACGCTGCTGGAACCTTCCGATCGAGCTAATGGCACCATACGCAGCCGGATCTTCGAAGCTGAAGCGTAAGCATGTTCTGCGAGCCGCCCCTGGTGACGATCTCCTTTCGTCAAACAGCGTGTATAATAAAACATTTCCAGCCCCCTTTTCTCTCCTCCGACAATGAGCGCAAGCCGTACGTTACGGGCCGAAATGTCAAGGATCCCCGAGAGTGCGGGGATCCGTGGGAGATACGATCGGATCGATCGCCACGCGCGCGGTTCGAGCGCAGGGAAGATTTTCGAGATGATCACTTCAGCGGCACCGTTGACGAGCCGCGGTCGCTAATTAATACCATTCCGAACCACTTTCCGAACCGGCGGAATGCGAGCGGGTGAAAGGATTCGAGACTGTGATGTCCTACGACGGTTTGACCTCTTCCTTTGATGGTTTGAAAACGGAAAAGGTAACGGGCAGCAAGTGGCACACCATCGTCCATTTGTTCACGCGATCCGCATGTCACCTCGTAAAGAACCGAAGCTGATCGCAATTCCAACGTGCTCGGACATGAGCCCATAATTTAATCCTTTTTTCTTAACATGCCGTAACAGCTCGGCAGTGTGTGTGGGCCGCATATCATCTGCTCTAATCCGCCCGGTTCATCAGGGCAGCAGCTGCACGATGGTTCGGGTTTTTGGCTTTAATCGTGGATGACTTTTATCCAGGATGTAGAAAAATCAAATGAAATCATGAAGCATCGTGGGGTTCGGTTTCGTTGGCGTGCTCCGGTCGATAATCTCGATTGATCCGAGCGATCGAGAAGCACGCCGAAGATCGTCTATCGTCGCGGGGCAATGGCTCGGCAATTAGGCTCGAGCGTAAACCAACTTTCTCAAGTAGCGTGGAGAATGGCAGAATGACGCGGGCGATACAGGATTATTGCTCAAATCGAAAGCGCCAGCCGGCAAGTGAAGGCGATTAGATAACCTTCTCGCGAGGGAGTGAGAGCTGAGGAATGGTGAAGAGCTGCTTACGATTACAAATATTTAAATCAAACTTATGCTTTTATTTATTTTCCTCATTTGATTTATAGTATTCCGTTCCGTCCTTATTGTTGTCATTCAAAATAAAAATCATATTACTCAGCAAAACCTCAGGAACAACATTTTGATATCTGGGAACTATACACTAAAATATTAATTCGATTGCATATTAAATTAAACGTCGCTGTAAATTGCACTAATCAGCATCTCTCTTCTTCTTCTCTCTCGTCGAAGGTTCCTACTGAAGAAGATTCCCTTCGCGAGCGAAATACCCGAGTTAAAAAAAAAACCAACACAGTCACCTTCACCGGCACAATCGGCGGTAGGCTGTAGGAAGGCTGGCACGATTTTGTGATACATTCGACAATCAAACTCGGGCCGCAGTAGAGATGCACCCGTGGTAGAACAACAACTTGCGCAGAGATTGCAAGTGAAAGGGACAGAAAGGAACACACGGCCACGCTGGGAATGCGGGAATGTTGTCGTAAACGTCTTGCCGAACCGGCTGGCCGTAAGTTTGAAAGTAAAACATCGCGCAAGAACAACGGCGTGTGCGTTTGTTCAATTTATTCTGCGTTGCATGACCGAGTGTAAGCTAGTTGGCCGACTGGTGGATGCTCGCTGCGGCATTCGGTGGCCCGGTTTTGCTTGCGCCACGTGCGCCGATGGATTCATCATCCGTATGTCGCATGAGTTCGTCGTTGCGAGGGCCAGCGTAAGACAAAGTGATCAGGTTGATTAAATTATAGCGTCCCTCCGCAGAGGCGAAAGGCGCCCGGTACAGCTTCACCGATCGATCTTACGTGAAGGATGGCATCGAAATTTCGCCGAGCCTCGACCAACTGTCAGCCCTTCTTCTTGACAAGCTATTTCTGAATGCTGGGAAGCGTCGGGAGTTTCTTTTCCATCTGCCCGCGATCGCACAAGTGATGCACCGATCGTATGAAAGACATCTTCGAGAGCGAAAACCTACACGAATTTCTAGCCCGTTCCCTCAGCGCAGTGGCGGATTAAGTGTACTATGGGCCCCAAGCAGTAACATATTGGAGGCCCTCAAATAAATAACAAAAAGTAAACATAATTTTTGAAGTATAACACATAACTTTTTTAATTTTTGCCATCATGGTTTAATACATTAAAAAATATATAAATGAAATAAACTAAGCAATAGTTATCAAATGATACGTAAATATAGCATGAATAAGAAGGTCGATTTTTTTTAAAGCTTTCAGGTAGTCACACAGAGCTATGAATTCAAATAAATTCCAATTATCCCTATTTTCAGAGCCAACTTACACTATATCCTATGTAATTCTGTTATAGTATAGTATAGTTAAGTTTTTATAGAATCAATGGTGTCATTTTCAATGTACAAAACTGCTAAATCATTCAATTTTTCCTCGCAGATTGTTCTTCTTAAATAATTTTTAATACGTTTTAAAACAGAGCACTACCTTTCTCCTGAAGTGTTTGAAATAGGCAATATCAAAAAGATTTTAAGCATGATTTCGATTTTTGGGAACGTGCAGGACATTTCTTTGGCTAATTGATTTGTTTTCAATATCTGTAAATTATTTCCAGGCCTTTCTTCTTCTTTCATGATTTGCCAAGAAATGATCCAGTTCATCTTCCAAACCATACATCAATATCATTTGCGTGCATTCCTTTGATATATGCGAGTGCATTTGCTTTTTTTTCTGGACCCAACATCGTGTCAAAAAATAGACGGAAAGGTTCCAGTACCGATTCGCATTTTTGTGCACGTTGTTCGAGCTGGAACATTATATTGTCGCATATAACGTTAAACTAATCTATCTTCCTAACTCAATTTAGCGTCACTCTTCCCCCCTGTCGAGTAAGAACTTCAATCCACATTTTAACCGTCGTTGAAATTCGAACAATACTACTCTTCAAATTGACACAAAAACACATTAAGCGAAGAGGGCAAATCGGAAAATTAAAACCTTGCATACGGTCACTCAAACTGCTTCCCCTGAATATCCATTACAAAAGACAGTAGCGCACACTGAATGTCGGTAACTTATTTTCCGTAGAAATTTGGCCAGGATTAGGTAAACCATGGTTGCAACCTCACCAATTAAAACAAAATCGAGGAAAATAACGGGGCCTCATGCATGCTCGGGGCCCCTCGCAAGCTCGGGGCCCCAAGCAGCTGCTTACTTTGCGTACCGTATAATCCGCCCCTGCCTCAGCGATCGCTGGCATATTAGTGAACGTGACATCATGGTTGAACTTCTGCAAGGCTGTACATTTTCTTTCACTTGTGCGGTCCTCGTGTGCCGATGCTGTCATTGGCAATTTTATTGGAACAGGCTCGGCAATTACTCAACGTTATTACCGCTCCGAGGGAAACAAATTGAATTATCCAAAACGAGGGGCAGCGAGGCATATTCTCCTTTGAACAACTTCAACTAGCTTATGATTTGCAAAGACAAATTAAGTTGAAGTTTCTCATGCAAAAAGATTGTTGCGAAATGAAGCCAACAAATCATTAGGACCTAAATCATGCTTCCTCTTTAATCTGCACATATTTTCCATTATAAACAAAATATATTGTTTACAAAAACTGACGACGATTCCTTGATAAGGAAACATGAAATAACGTGTACCGCAAATTATATTACATATTCCTAGAGTAAATGGTATGCCTTAAAATGTTTCCTACACGGCTTTGATGACTCCATCCTTACCGAAGCGAACGCAACAAACATGTTTATGTACTGCGAAGCACGCTTGATGGTTAGTTTAACGTCTTGCGCTTCATATAAATCGACAAAAAAAGGCCTTCTTGACATACGCAGCACTGGACATGCGCCTACGGGAATCGGTTCGGGCTCGCAGCATAACGAACGACTCCGATTGCATAACGCCGTGTGCGGGAGCCGCACTTGGAGCAGTACATCATCACCCAATGCTCCACTGCAAGCATCCCCGTTGACCTTTGACACCTCGCGCAGGCCTATCGCCTCGATCGGGACACCTTATCGAAACCAAAGCCCCCGGGAGGGGGGAGGTACAGGGCTGCAAAATGGCAGTCCAGTCCATCCACGCACGATGGACGGTCAGATTTAATTAGCTCCAGTGCTTAACGACCCCATTAAACCGCTCCGGCACCCAGTGAGCCGTCCGTGTCTTGTTATTTTTGTCTACGCTTCCCGTTCCCCCGTATAAACCACAGCCCCAAACCTCACCCATTCAGTGCCAGAGGATACTGACGAGGTGTAAGATAACGACAACGGACTCCGACACTTCATATCGGAGGTGGAGGTGTCGCTTTCCGTGGGGACACATGTTTTGCTTTCGCTCGCTCCGCGCATGATTTCCACTCCAAGCTAGATCACGATTTATCATTCCGGCAAGCCCCTCGCCGATCGTGGCTCTTCGAAATGGGGGGAGACAGTCGACAGGCGGTTGTTTTTTTTTTTCTTACATTCCTCGATCGTGTGTCCAGCGAGTCGACGGTGCGTAGATCTGACCGCACGGGGGCCGTTTACTAGTATTTTCGACCGCGGCGTGGCCGTGTTATGTTAAATCGAAAAGTGAAGTACTTGAAACAAAGAAGAAGAAAAAACAGTGAAACAGTGTAGCTGCGAAAGGTACAAATCTTCGGAGCGCGGCGAGACATTAGGGCGGCAAAGATGGCGACAGTGCGATGAGGCGAAGCGGGACGGCATTGGAACCTGAAAATACCGAGCATCGCAAGCGCACGGGAGTGTTTGCAAGGAAGTATAGTATAGATGCAACCGTCACCACGAGTCGTGCCATGTCGTTTCACTCGACTCGATTTTTCTCTTTTATCAGCCCCATCCACACGTCGTTAGCGAAAGGTTAGAGTTTGTGCGGAGGACGTCCTCGAGCTGCCGAGCGGCACGGCGCAAGCAACGAGCGGGCCAAATCCGCGACCCGAAAGGATGGGCGTGAAATGTGATTGGTACCCGCCCGCCCGCCCGTACCCGTCGACCCCAGCGCGATCGAAAGTATCGCACGCGGCGGGTTCGTCACTTACGCCTGTCAAAGTCTTTCGATCATTCTCGCTCGAGCTCGAGTTACTTTCTCACATTGCTTTGGGGCCGTGCTCCTACCTGGACCTAGCGGCTGAGCGTCGCGCCCGCAGGTAAATTGATCGAGTCTCAGTCTCGGATATTTATTTATTTTTTTACTGTTGCGCACGCCGGGGAAGAGGTCATCGTCTGTACGCAGCGTCTGGTTGCATCACAGCGGGGAGATCGATGATGAACCCGCGCACAGCAATGCACGTGTAATTGTGGACGCTTGGGATGGGCGGTCGATGAGAGTATTATGCACGACCCTGACATGTCCCGGCGTTCCCGACACTCCGTCCACTGGACCCCCGAACCATGCGAATGCTCATCCGGTGCGGGCGCCCTCGGCAGGGATTTTTTTTTCTTCTGCAAACCATCGCTAAGCCCGAACGGGGCCAAAAAAGGGCGCGATGCAACATCCTCCGTGGAAAACGGTTCACGTGCGGAAACGGAGACCCAGATCGATTGGAGTTCGTTGGCCGGAGCGTGAAGTAGGTGTGAACGCATCAACTACATTTGGTACCATCGATTCGGGAAGGTTCAATAAGTTTTATTGGTCGAGAAAAGGAAATAAATCTATCGACTTGACTGAACGCCTCTCTTTTGGGAAGGAACGGGCGTTTGTAGGTATGGTGACAGTAAGAGAAAACGAGAGAACAAGCAACCTACACGGCACATGTACGCGAAAACGACCATTTCTTAAGATTCTTCTCCATCCTTTTTTTTTGGAAAGGTTAATAAATGGAAATGATAATGCTCCGGGGCTTGCCGGTCCATGCGAGGGGGCGTTCGATCGTGACAGGTGTGTAAACGTGGCATATGGGTGGGAAATACCAATTGCAATTGGGAATGTGAAGGAATTGGTGCTGGGCAAAAAAATAATGCAACTGTTTGAATTTATTGGAAGCAGCTAAGCGAAAACATAAAATAAAAAGTGACAAATGCCACTGGGTGATATTTATTGCTTTCACATTCTTTTGATTTAAAACTTTGAAGAGACCCATTTTTTGTCTCAGAAGAAACTAAATCGTGGTTTCAATACTATAATACCTGTATCCGCATGAGAGAACAGCTATAGACTAATATTTTTGTATATTAGCATTTCCTAGTTTGGGTTTAATTTCATGTTTGTAACACTTTTTCGTGTGGGTTTCATTGCCTTCTTACCAAAATGCAGTAAAACGCGAAGAGATGACACCGATCGTAGATTCTACTTCCCCACGCAAACAAATTTGGGACTATTCAATCAAACACGAATTAATCAATCCCACCGCTTTATTACGTGCCCTGCGGCTTTCTTCGGCCCGCTCAAAACCACCCCAGCAGAGATCAGAAATAACCATAATTGAGCCGGTGGAAAACACTAGCCCCAAGCGAACTGGAGACCATTAGAGTCGGCCAGGCGAGACGTTTTTGGACAAAATGAATCGTCTCCCGGTCGTGCAGGGCCCCCGGGGGGTTGGGTAAGGGTCATTCGCTCGAACGATGACGATGATGGTGAACCGACTCACCCGGACCTGGCCATTAACCGGAAGGTATCAATTTAACACCCGAAAAAAAATATCCTCTGGCTTCGTTTGAACATCGAACAACGTGTTTGTCGACAAGCTAAACGATAGGTTGTGGCGCAAATTACTCAGCGTTTTTCGCCCGTCCCGGAAATTTGTTCGGTGGCAGCTTCTGCGGTGACAGTTAAATGATAGACAACATGCTTGCGCCATGTTCCGTAACAGTCCCGTCCCGTTCGGTGTGAGGTCCAGAGCGTTGGGGCCGGGCGCGTATGGACCGAAAGGTTAATCATTTCAAAATCGGAATGGGGAGCCAATGCAACCGGGAAGCAAACGATTGATGTTGTCTCACCGGTCTGTCTCCAATTTGTCTCCAACCATCCGTCGATCCATGTGGAGTAAGAAAATTAATGTTCTTTTTTTATAAAATCATCTTCAAAAATCAAGCAAAAAAGAGTTAAACGAGGAAGACCTCATACAAATTGGCTGATTAATGCCACCGATTTAATGCGTCGGGTAGCGTGGGAACTTGGAAGGTATTAATTTTTCGGCAACAGTATTTTTCCGAGCGAAAACTGAATGCAAAGAGAGTTAAAAGTTAAAACCCCACACAACCCGGCAAATTACCTGCCAACTCATTAGGCAACGCTCTTTTCACCTGCAAGGAAAGTGCGTTGGATTTTACTTTTACTTTCACAGGCCGGGGCATGATGAGGGATAAGCGTCGTCCAGCGCGTCAGACCGGCCCGATTAATCGCGTCAGATAGGGCCGCCCGCTCGGGAATGGCTAATGAGGTGAAAAGTGAAGAATGAAAAACATAAAGATGGGGGGAGTGAGATGACCTTACTTACGTCTACATCGGAAGAGGAAAAGGTTGAATTAAAGGCTTATTCATGGGAGGTCAAATCAAATCATGCCACAAGATATTGAAACGGAACAGTGACAGTACAAATGATGTTGTCCATCATGGCTCCCGCAACGATTAAAAAGACTTCCAATGAAGCTTTTCACTACGTGGTTTCCCCTTGTTTTGTCTCCTGCATTAAGTGTGCCGCATGATTCCTCATTTTCGGTGCAATAAACATCTATGCAAAGCTGTTTAAAGTTAGTTATCACTAAATTCGACGGCTCCATTGCCTTTAAACGAAAAGAAAAGCAAATGACGCCACAGTTGCCGCCGTCAAAAATCATAGTCCACAGCAACGAGCAATTCACAAAGGGAGAGCTGCTCTTTTCTAATGCTTTCCCGTTTGGCCCGTGAAGCATTCCGTGCACAAGCTTTGTGCAGTGGGCCGGGAGACTGCCGGAGGTCTAGATCCAGGCATTTAGAAACGTGTGTAATTCATCATCGGTATCATATCTCCCGGCGCAGATAGGACAGCTCGAGCCAAAAGGAACACCGAAGTGAATGTAGGCAAACGTTCCTTTGCTGCTGGTGCTGCTGCTGCTTGTATAACCATTATGCGGCCTGCGCTCCAGTGATTCCAAAACGGGCTGTGGGAAAATTTGTATTCCAAAAAAGCAGAGGTGAATTTAAAGAGAAAACACAAACATTTGCTACGGGGAAAAAGAAATAGACACAGTTTGATATGATGCGTTTTCGCGTCAGAATCACGCTATCGACTCAGGGCACTCCTCCTTCCATTCTACCGCCAATCGCAAACATGTGGGATATTTTTTTCTCTTCAGCTCCGCTAGCTCCGGAGCGTCAAAATTTGCCACTATCGCGTGATCGATCGTGTAGTGCCGCGGTTTTGGTATGCGACGATTATTTAACACTCCGTGGCATTCATGCACGGTTTAGCGATTGGAAGCGCCATAGGAAAGGAACGAAAAGCGGTGAAAGATGAGTCTTCTCTGCGCTAATCGATAAAGGATCGAATTGAACAATGTAAGCATTCGAATCACACTCGGGAGCGGGTCAACAGAAGGGTTTAATCTATCCGTTTTGCTTAAAAGCGCGTTAAAAGAGGCACATCGATGGGAGGTCTCTGTCTTTAATAATATTTAGAAACAACTTTAATGAGTGATTTTTTTTGAGAAAAGTGCACCAAATATAGTCCCAGAATGGGTCATGACATCAAGCTACTGGTTTTATGGTCGTTTTTCCCAGATATTCCTTTTATTCTACAAATTTCTCATCGATTATTCAATTTAACTGCATCCTGTGTAATATTTTTTACTAAAAGAATAAAGAAAAAATATAATAGGAATAAGTTTTAGAAGAGTAAATAGATGATAACTTGTCAGCAAATAGTTGAAAGAAGCTGTAGCGTGAAGTATGTTTGATTATATTAACTTGTACGTCACATTTTTGACATGTTTTTAAATCTTCCCATGAAGTCACGCTAATTCTTTATGCAAATATGTCTAATTTAGGAAATGCAACCGTAACTTTAAGCTGCTGCATTTAAATCAACGTCCTAACAAAGCTTTTCGTCGCACAATCTTCGCTTTAAAGGCGGCATACCACAAGCAACGAAGGAAGGAAGCAATCGCCACATCGAAACGGAATGCGTACGCCTCACCATGGGGCAACAAAGGGGAATTGTGCATTCCGTATGGCCGACGTCGGAATACCGGCGCATAAACACGACAAATCACCCGTCAATTTCCATTTCAAATGAAAATTTACCACCCGCCCAGAAGTCCGGACCAACCCAAATGGCGGCACATTGTCGGGCGCGGGTGTCCGAGGGCTAGGCGGAATAGCTGAAGATGGCTTTCATTCCATGTGGACCCGAAAACAACAAACCCTCTCTGCAACCCCCGGCTATGAATGGTCCAGCCTCCACGACCGGCCCCGTTCTTCCCGTGCGGCACAGAAAAGGGGAATTACGTCGACACCACGGTACGCACGTTCGGTTCCTATAATTATCACATCGCCATTATTCAACCCCCCAAAAAATTCCGAGCCGAGGCAACACCGGTTGTGATGAAGGCGGCTGACCGTTCGCTGGTCCCTTTTCCTTTTTTTTTTTTACTTCACTCGTACATGTTTTAGTGGAGACGACCTTTTGCCGTTTTTTTGTGGGCGCCATCGTGGCGAAGAAGAGCATCTTGACCGAGCAGGAGCAACACTGTTGGTAAATGTTTCACTCGCCAATCCGTTTGCCTAAACAAAATGCCAAATAAAAAGTGCCCAAAAAGACCATCTCCATCAATTTGGACGGAGGAAAAGAAGACAAAAGATTTAAAAAAAAAAACATTCAGCCACCGTTTTTACTCACCATGGCTTTATCGAAGTCGAACTATCTCCGGGTGATGTGCGCTACTAGGGTGTCGGAAAGAGGGTTTGTAGTTTCTTCCAAAATTTCCTCTTCCTAGAGCCACCGTTGGGGCTTGTTTCTTCCCTCTGAACAAAAAAAAAAAAAAAACGGGGGCTGTGTTCGAACCACCGATTAAAAAGCGTTAGAGGCGGTTTGTTCGCAATACCAATTTAATGCGGGAGTGGAGAAAATTAACCCGTGGGACCGGCGGACACCAAAACACTTTTCCAAATAGGCAAAAAAAAACTTGCACGAGAAAAAGAGAGAGGGAAGAAAATATTGAGGAGGGATATTACGCCATCGGACGCGGGGTTTAAAAATCTTGTCAATAACCGCGCAGAATACAAACATCCTACGTCCTTCAAAGTTCAGGTAACCGGAAAATCATCTGGCACAAAGATCCTACAACTCATCTTTTCACTTTCCCTCCCCGGGTCAGACAATTCGCCCTTGTAGAGCCTGTCAAACCCGACTCATGGTAACCTTGCTTTCGTGTCATTTTCATTCGGACAGCTTTTGGCAGCTACTACTTCTTAGCTTTTGGCATGTTGTTGCAGATGTTTGCTGGGTGCTTAGTTCGCTTTATTTGATTTTACGACTGATCGGTAAGCGAATTCTCCTGTCTTCTACTGGCGCTACTGCACAAGTATCTTTTTTGCCATCCCGCAACAAAACCAACCACCGTCGACAATTAGCGATGGCCAAATCTGCCCGAATGGTTTGGGTCGTGCGGCCTTCAGCTGTCTTCGCATGCCGAGATACCGATCGTGCCCTAAAAACCACGCAAAGCGCGTGAAGATCGCGTTGTTGGAGACGGACTTGCCTCCACGGACTTGCCTGCAGCATCGAGCGGTTGATGGTAAAACACAGCTTCTTCCGTAACCTTGACTCACCCGTCAGCCGATGGTTTTAATTGCTACTGTTGGGCAGGCAGTTGTCGAAGATATTCCGATAGGTCGGTGGCCATTACAAATGCATTCCCCGCCTGAAGACGCAGTCCGTGGGCTTTTCGATGACAAAGAAGATATGCTTCCGTGGCTGGCCGTCGTTTGTGCGGTTCGTAAGTGCGATCATCTCCCTCGAAGATCGTTAGGATTAGCGTCAAGCTGTTCTAAAACCCTCGAGGAATCTCCTCAACGCGCGGGAAACATCTTCTTTGAATAAACATCTTTTGAATAAACCTCCGATGTTAGGAAAAAAACTCTCCAACTGGTTGACGTATTCTGCCAAAGCCGACCTCAAAAGCGCATCCCCGATGGCGGCAGCGTGTGGTTTCGATCGTCCCAAATTAACAATGCCTGGTCCGCCCATCGGTGGAATCTTCGACCGCATCACCTCCCCGGTTTCTTGCGGCCTCCACTGTGAGGTAGATAATTTCACACACAATATCCGCGACTAGCATTTCGGTCCAATGCTGCCGCGAGCCGGTGTGATTACATGGCGGCATCTGGCTGTGCGGGTGGACAACACGGATCAATTCGACGATGCTGGATTCTACCGTGCGGTCACAGGCGGAGGCAGCCACAGCAGTTGTAACACAACCAGATGATTACCGCGGTCGTAGCTCGTCCACTCGACATCGATGAAACCATGTGGTTAACCTAAAAAGAAAAAGAATCGCACACAACCGCAGAAAGAATAGGCTGGCGGTAGTTTAAATTATGCTAGTACTTGTTATTGAGATGCAGCTCACTAAAAAAAACCAACAGAAAAAAGACACACACACACCCCACGGTGCCTTCCTCAAGCGCATAATTCAGCGAACCCGGTGTTAATCAAGTCACCGAACAATGAAGTTAGGATGAAGAAATCGCGTTGCCTCGTTGGGGCGCCGTTGCCGCGGCCAACGAATGTTGAATGCTAAAACTGGCGTGGAAAGATCGGTACGATCTTAATTAATTTTTGGCTAGCATCGCTGTCAATAGGCAAACGATTGTTTATTTTTTGTAACGAGCGGCAGCAGTTCTCGGTGTTCCCATTTTCACCCACCCGGCGAAGAGAAGATGCAGAAACAAATCAAAATAAGAAACTACAACAAGCAGCAGTAGGGTCAAATTAAATTCCTACGATATGATCAATTAACACGAAGAACTAGCCGTTACGCGACCGTGACCTGCTTAAAGTTCTGTGCCTTCGAATTCGAATTCGAAGAAAGGAAAGATATCAGTGGAGATTCTGGAATGTTGCTAGATTTTACTAATAAATCTGCTTCAGATATATTCTTTCTGTAATTAACATGGCATCTTGTATAGATCGACCTCAAAGTTCACAATCATATGCTATTCAAAAGTAGCTCTAACCTTCCTTTCTCGTTGCTCGATAGTTCTACGTGACTATGCGTTTCTCAACGTACCATCATTGGAACTTCTCTCCGTTCAAGAAACAAGTGATTCACAATTCGTATAACATTCGTGCCCTTTCGCTCACATCGCGGTGACAGTGCAGTGCAAGGATAAATAGTAACACCGTCGTCCCACACAGCCAGTCGATCGGTAATTACGGCTGATTAATACCCTCCGCTCCGTCGTAAGGCCAACAGTGAACAACGTGTTTAGGCACTAAAGACTCAAGCACACTCGTCGATTTGTTACTTGATGCCCCTAACGCATCGCATGCACCGGCCGTGTTGAAGTCATTTCGATCAAAAACCTTCGAAAAGGTCTCCCGCACAACGAAGATCTGGTTCAACCTCGATCCAACTCGGCTGCTAATAAAACCGCGGGCTTCCAGTGCCCGAACGAACCCGACCGTCGTGTAAGATGGGCCGTACTGTTTCTTCTTCTGCCCAAGGACCATCGACTTTTCCTCCGTACCGTGAGGGTAATTCCCATATTCTCGTGAACGGCACCGTTGGCAGAGGTATGGACGCACCGAGGTAGCTCTGCGAGAGGAAATCGGCCCGGACACATCTCTATCTCGGCTAACGAGAGCCATGAGCAGAGGTTCACACTTGTCGCCGCGCTCCGTTAATTACTTAACGATCGCTAAATCGTACCGTCTTCGTCCCGCGCTGCACACGATTGCCAATGTCAGTCCACGGGTTCGTCCCTCGTTGTGCGGCATCAAGATCCTCGCCCGAGCCGAAACGGAACGGAAACGAAACAATCAAACCAATTTAAATCACTCCGGATCACTGTGATCGCGATTTTATTATTTGAGGATGAAAATAAGTAGCTGTGGCGCGCAGCCTCGCGGTATTGTCCTCCGACGGGTAGCAATTAAACGGCTTCCTCTCATTGACCAACTCGTCCCGGCCGGCTCCGCGACTGGGCATTGTGGTCGTTAAAGGGTCATGCGATACCCCGGCACCCCGTTGGTCGACGTTCACGGTTCGCGGGCTTCATCTTCACCGTGATGGCCTCTTTTCGGAAAGCAAACGAAACGAAAAAGCGACGGTGATGGGAAATTAGTTAACGAATTGACCACACGATCTCAGCGCGCGGAAAGCGCATGCAAACACGCGCATGCGAATGCGAACGGAAACGGCGTGTACACGCGCGTTCGGAATCCGGCGACAAGGGTTCGGATTCTGTGGAACTGGCGCGCGGAGTGTTCTCAACGCTTCGTTACTTTTCGCACATTATCGAGGGAGCATTCGAAAGGTAGACTGAAATCTGATCGGACCCATTACCATTTGCGTGGTCGTAAAAATACGGCTTGTCAAAGCGCTGGCATCGATGAAGCAATCGAAGATCGACGTGAAGTGAACGGTACTGATCGGATGGCTCCTGTCCGTTCATCCTTTCTTGCCGTAGCGGACAGCTTTCTAATCACAGGATGAGAACGTGATGCCACTTTAAGCTTAGGAAAACAAGGGCTAACGATTCACAAAAAGTCGTTATCATATCTTACATATTTTTAACGTTTTTAACTTCTTATCATTTAAACAATCGAAAATCATTCACGCAATAAATTGTAATATAAAAAAAGGAATACCAATATTCTATATTCAAGCGTAACTGAAGGATACGCAACGACTATATATATATGTTTCATAAATTGAATTACTTGCAACCATCGCTTTCTCGTGAGTAGAACACTTTTCTTTCATCTCCATAAATTCAACGTAGTGTTATACGCGAGCGTCCGGTAGCGTGCAACTTGTATACCAGTTCCAATCTTCGTTAACCCTTAGATGCTGCTGATATGCACTTTATTTATAATTTGACTGGCATATACGCCATTTTGCAAAATTAAAAAATATCATTGGAATAAACCTCCTTTTTGTCCATAATTCTAAAAACAAAAGTATTAAAAACTGCGGCAAATTCAATGAGGATTGAACACATTCGTGCATGTGCAAGAGATCTTTTTAAATTTGAGCTTCGTCATAATTTACTTTATTCCATTGCACGTTGCTTACTTTAAAAGAGTTTCCAAGAACAATTTCGTCAAATATTACTGTTAAATATTTTAATCTCAATAAACTTGTGGAACGCTACATTCGAAAACAATTTTCATTACATTCAAGACTTTCCTTTTACGATTTAAAAGAGATGTATCAATACGTTTTAGATCAGCAGTAATCATGTCTTTAACATTTATTCAAACATTCATGGGTTTAAAATAGTTAAAATTAAACTAAATGTTGTAATCCATTAAAATTAAATTTAATTCCTTCCACCGTATGGAAGTTTTACGTTTAGATAATAAAGTAAAGCGAAATGAATGCTGGTACGAAACGCACGTCATCTCTTTCAATCACGGAATTTTCGTTTGACGAACCGCGGCATCGGCAGCAAGTAGAGGATCATGTTGAACGCACACAGGCCGAGCGCAAAGGCGATGCTTGCCGCAATGTCCGTCGTTTCCTGAGCGCTCGCGTGCCCAATGCGTTCCATGAGAAAGTCGGCAGGCACCGGGCAGACGACTCCATTCGCCGGTGTGCAGTTCATCTTGCGGCCCAAAAACGAGGCCGTGTGCAGAAGCGAACTGGCGTACTTGCTGTGCACACCCTTGGCGTTGTCCTGCATCCAACCAAGCAGGCCCTTGGTCGATCTGAAACGATTGATTTTTACAGTGAAAAACAGTATTCCAATCGAACTTATGGAAATGATTCTCTTACCGTATGGTTCCGCTGGCCAACGCGAGGCAAATGATCAAAATGTAAGACGCTGCGATGGCCGCATTCATCTGGGATTTCATCACGAGCAGGAACATGATACACAGCTGCTCGGCCAGCATGAAGCAGGTCCATATCGCGACAACCAGGTACATAAACGTCATGCCGTCCGGCGTGGACGGGTCGAGCACCAGTGGGTAGAGGACGCAGGCGGCGATGGCCGACGATATGAAGGAGAACGGTATCGAAACGGTGTTGTACGCAATCAGCATCGTCGCGCCCGTGTAGAGTCCTTCAGCGTATTCCTGACAGAACCGTTTCCTCCACGGAGGGACTGGAATGAAAACGAAAGTGATGACATTATTTAAAAAAGAAAACCCTCGCCAGGCTATTGATTTGCACGGTTTACACCTACACAATGTTATCGTCGACCAGATGCCAACGCCATAGCTCAACCCGAGCACATTCATGATCAGTCCGCTTTTGCTGAAAAATCCGTGCGAATCGTCACCGGTCTGGCCGTAGAACAGCCACAGCAAACCCATCGTGGCCGGTAGCGCCAGCAGCCGAAGAAAGAGAGCCTTCATTCCGGCGTAGCCACAGGAGAAGGTTGCCGCAAGAAGGCGCCTTTAAAGAGAATTTAAATGATGAACATTAATGTTTGTCCTATGTTTTTTTTTTTTGCACGCGTCTCGTATTACTCACAGGTACAGGATTCCCCAAACCTTCAGTTCTCCAGGTTTGCCGTAGGCCAGCGGTATCTTTCCGCTTCCGATCGGGTTGATGGGCGCCTCCGGGATCGGAGTTTCCCGGGCGAAACGCTCCACGAGTGCTTCAATTTGCTGGCTAGACTCGAGGAACCGATCTCTCGACCTAAGGGAGGGAATAATTTGCCGATCTTTGATGAAAACTGTTTTGTTTAACAACAATGAACGTTCTTTGACAGCATTCGTTGAATCAAGCACAACCATTCGGATGATTTGTAGACAACACTCCGTACACAAGAGGATAAAAATTAATAAATATAAAGTTTTATTATTTCTTCACAATCAAGGGGGCTACAGCGCCGTCAACAGGTCCCCTCTCACTCCTTCCCCCCTTTCACGGGCTGTTCTGATGCAGATACATCACCATATCCATTTCCCGCTCGCTCAACATGAGCCGTCGCTTATGCACGTCGCGCTGCCCGGTTTGACCGAACAGCAGCTTCATTTCATCACAGGCCGCAGGAATGTTTAGTATGCGCCGGCAGAGGCGCTTCAGCAGCGGGAAGGCCGTCTCCGCGCGCCAGTACGACATGATGTCGACCGCGCTCTCCAGCTTCACGTCGATATACTGCTTGATTTCGTCGTCCACCACGTCGTTGCACTCGAGCTTGAGCGACGAGTCCATAAATTCGTAGAACTTTAGCTCGGTCGGCGCCAGCGAGGCGTTCGTTCGCTTCTTTGTCCCGTTTGCACAACCACCACCACCAGCACCACCACCGCTGTCTCCGTTGTTGTACTGGCTCTTGACCCGCTCAATGCCCTCGATGTCGCTGTGCAGGTGCGTCTTCACCGCGGCGATCGTATCCTCCCGCTCCTCGTCGGACAGGAAGCGCAGACCCTTGAACTTTGGGTCGAGGAACACCGCTATCCGGTGGTAGTCGTGCAGGTGGAAGCGTTCGCGCAGCAGGCTCAGGAAGGAGCCCTTCACCACCCGCACCTCGTCATCGTCGGTGTCCTCCGGGCGGAAGGTCAGCTCGAGCTTCTTGCGCCACAGGATCACCTCACTGATCGTGACCGACGTGTCCGACACCAGGCTGCGGATCGGCTCCCGGAACGTCTCGAGGTACCGATAGAGCGCCGCCGTTTCGGCCGGCACCGGCGCACCTTCATCCTCGTCCGGCGTCTGGTAGAACGTTCGCTCGAAGTATCGCGTGCCGTCGCAGTGAAATTCCTCCAGCACGCTCTTCATGATGCCCCACAGCATCGTCACCACGCACGGGATCGTTTCGTACTGGTCGGGCCGACTGCGGAGCGCCTGTTCGGCGGTGTCCCTTAGCCCACCGACACTTTCGTCCGGCATCCCGCCGAACACGACCTTGATCGGATCGGGGAACGTCCGCGCCAGGCTGTCCTCGATGATGCGCTGCAGGTGCTCGACGTACGCCCCCTCCTGCCCCGTCACCTCGAGCGTCTTCACGTTGATCTGGCGAAAGTAGTAGTCGGACGCGACCGTGTACGCGTTGATCGCGACGTAGCTGCGCCGCTCGAGCGCGTTCCGGAACAGTCCGAAGCTGAACGTGAGATCACAGTCCGCCAGCACCTTGTTCAGCTGGCCCTTCGCCTCGTGGTACATCGCGGGCAGGATCGTGTCGAGCAGGACCTCACGCGACGCGAGCAGATTCTCCTGCTGCCCGTAGTACACGCCGATGTTGACCAGCATCTGGGCGAGCGTGCGGAAGCTGGGCAGCTCGAAGAGGTCCGCACTGACAATGTCCTTGTACAGCACGCACGCCTGCTGCCGGATCAGATCGTCCTTAACGTTCTGCGGCAGGATCGAGCTCACCGGCGGGAACTTGAGGACCTGCGCCGGTGCCGATGCCTGCACGCTCGCGATGGCCGCCGCCGATTTAGCCGTCGTTTTCCCATGCCCACCGCCACTGCTCCAGCCCGAGGCGACCTTCGGCTCGAGCTTCACCTCCACCCCGGAGGGTAGCTTGATCTTGCACCGATGGCGCAGCAGGCTGCCGGTGCCGGTGCTCGCCTTGTGCAGCACCAGCCAGCCACACTCCAGACAGCGCACGTAGTTCTGCTTGACGCCCTTGTAGAACATCGGCATGTACCGCTGCCAGGTGCTGTTGTTGTTGTGGTGTTTCCGGTACTCCAGCTCCGGGTCCTTCTCGGTGATCATCTTCTCGAGCTGGTCCTTCGAGAGCAGGTGCGGGTTGTGGATGGCGGCCAGCGTGCTCGCCTTGAGCAACTGGTCGCTCAGCTGGTAGGCCACCTTGCCCAGCTGCACGTGCACCACCGACTTCGCACCGTAGCCGCCGCCGCCGCCTCCAACGCCGCCGTCGGATGTGATCTTGCGGAACGATTCGTCCACCTTGCCGGCCCGTATCTGCACTTCCGGTTCTGGTGGAGGCGCCTCGTCGTTCGGAATGTCTTCGAGTACCTGCGCCAGGGCGTGCCCTTCGTCGAGGGAAAGCTCCGAGTCAGCCTACGGAAGAAGAGTCAGTTAGTTTGCAAGCTTAATAAAGCCGACCGATGCGGAACGTTTTTAACGAACGTGAAGAAACAAAATGGCTACTGATGACAATCGAAAGGATAAGGAAGCACATGAGCGACATTTTTCGGAGAACTTGAGGTCTCATTTGGCGCGAAGGGACACCGGCTACACGAAAAGAACGGTAGATTTTATAGGAGGAGGATACTTTCGCCATTCTCAAGCCAATGATGGGGTAGGAGGTGGGACTCATCATCTAATGTACAACACCTCCAAAACCCTTGGAGAGGAGATTTTTATACGAGTCGTTTTGCTAATTCAACGAACAATTCAGTACGCATACAGAGCATCATAAAGTATCAGAGCAAAAATGTCTAGTTTTGTCCAGGAGTCCAACACAGCAGCTGCTTCATGTCTGCCTTCCGACCAGACAAAAAATGGCTGCGTTCGTGCACGAGCCATTAAAAGGTATGCGTTCGCCCCGAGGGCAACAAGTGGTTGACGATGAGCGCGTTGCAAGTTGATGCAAAAACAAACACATAAACCCAGGGAAAAAATAGCACCACGGGCCCACGCGGGAGCCATTTTGAAGCTCGGAGAAAATGCACGAAACGTAAGCGGGACCGTGTACTTCGTATGCATGTGTGTATGTGTGCCTGTGCGCCGGGCAAATGCGAGCAAACAAAGAACTGGGGAACGCGAGTTGGCGAGGGCCTGGAACGAACACGGGAGGGAATGGGAAACGGTGATGATGACGACGTGAAACAGGCGCACGCGAGCAGGCACGGAATGGGAAGTGGACGCGAACGAGAACGCGAACGCGATTCCGTCGTCATCCGACGTAAAAAATACGCCGTGTGCTCCCATCGAAGCCATCATCAATTTTCTTCATCGCCTCGTCGGGGAAAACCGCCTCGAGGCGCCTTCGAGGTGGGTCGGAGGGAAGTGGAACAAATGCACCGCACGATGGCGGAAGGAAAGGGTGCGAGCCACAGGGGCAACCGGAGGGTAACATGAAGCCACCAAACACGAACGTCGCAAAACACACACTTTGAAATGGAATGGCACGAAAAGAACGCGACCTGGGAAGTTGAACGGAGGGACCGGAGACAAGGATGGGATAAGGGGGGAAGGGCAGAAGAACGGTGGCATCGTGATGAAACGCGAAAGAAAAGAAACACGCGCGAGGGTGGCGGAAGAGGGCAGAAGCCCAACTAGAAGCCTAAGGTGGCCTCGGCTCGATCGCCAAGACGGTCCAGCGGACGGAGAAGATTGTACTGTAACCACCAGAACAGGAAGATGGACCGATGAAGAAGAAGAGGAAGAAGAAGGAAAACCACAGAACAGACACAAAAAAAAACAATGAGAAAGTCTATTGCACCTAGAAGAACCGGAGCAAAGAGGGAAGACAGAGAACAGCCAGCACGGATAGAACGGAGCAGCAACGGAGCAGGCGAGCAAACGACGGTGGACTGCGGCCGATGGAGATAATGAACAAATGAAGAAACGTACGAAAACATACTTTCACGACATCACGTCACGCGAAACACGGGCCAAAGCAAAAGATGCGCAAGTGAGCCTACGATCCACGAGCAGAAACGAAAACCGCACGAACTTACGAGCGGGTTAATATTCACCCTAGAAGGGTCGACGAGGTGTACCGTGGTTCTTGGGAGGCATGCGATGGTGTCGGGGGGAAGGGAAAGAGGGTGGGGAAAAATTCAGCAAAACAAAACCCTCCCGACGCCCAACAAACGCACAACAAAACAAACCCGGCGAAGTTAATTGGGGAGCCGTGCGAGAGCGCGTTCTCGCCGAGTGAGAGTGAAGGTGAGAGAATCTTCTCATCGCAACGCGATAGCGGATGAGCTTTGGTTGGGTCGCGGTGTTTGGAAGCGTCGCGGCAGAGCGTAGACGCGAGATGGAGGCTGCTCTCTCTCTCTCTCTCGTTTACTCACACGTATCCCTTGCCCGCGTGACCGTCCCTCTCTTCCTTTCCTCGAACAAACGATACTATCTCACTCTACCGTGTACGTGTTTTCGCACGATTGCTTCGATGCGTCGTCCGCTGTTCCACGCTCCACTGAGCATCGCGTGGTCGGAAAAAAGAAAAAAAAACGTGACAACCACTGTGACAAAGCGATTCGCTGCCTGCAAACGAAACGTTGGCTAAGGGGGCTCCTATAGCACGACAGAAGAAGAGTAACAAATAAAACAAAAACTAAACTAAACTAAAACTGTCGAGTCAAATAAAACCCCTTTGTGGCAGCGTTACACCACACACAAACCCGGCGTTCTTGGCAAAACGTGCAAGCGCTCCGTGCCGTACGGTTCTAGTCGATTCCAAAAGGGTTTGGGGGGGGGGGTTGGTTTACAAGCAGCAGCCATTTTGTTTGTCACGAAGTTATAATGCGTCACGCACGCGGGCTTCTCACCGGAATGGAGCCCCCGCGATCTCGCTGCTCACTGGAGCGTCTCTCGCGTCCGTGAGCGTGAGAGCGAGTGTTCTTACCTGTATTTCCGGTTCCGGCAGCTCTTCCTTGATGTTGGCCAGCCCGACGGGCATGTAGACCACCTGTGCGGCAACGGGCGACGAAGCTTCACCGGCCGAAGACGACGACGAAGAAGACGACGACGAGGACGAGACGAGGGACGAGTTGGACGAGGAGGAGGCGCCCGGTGAGTTGCTGCTCTCGCTGCTACCCCCGCCGCACGTGTCACCGACTCCGCACTCCACCTCCGCTCCCGGGCTCGGCATCATCGACAGCACCGTCGCGTCGGATTCGCCACTGCCGGCGACGGCGACGGCGGCGGCGTCAGCGATGACCGCACTGTCGCCGATGCTTGACGGTGTTGGTTGACCGCGACGCATTCTGATGACGCGCTTTTTGTGTGTTTTGTGCTCTTTTGTGAGGCCGCGAGTTCGCACCGGCAGCGAGATGCACCAACACACCAACGGCTCGCGGTGTGTTCGATGCTGCGCTCGGGTTACGCTTGGGTGCCGACACGGTTCACACACAGCCACGGAGGAGGGGTTCCCTGTATTCTAGTTTTCTGCTTGCCACTGACGTTCGCTCCTTCCGTTTCAGCTCACCTTTCATCACGGGCTGTTTGCTCCCGTGACATTACGTGCCGGAAACAGGTTCATGTTCACTGCGCTGCAGGGTTCCGTGCGTCCTGTCCTGCTGTTAGCTACTAACCACCACCGCCGGGTGTCACAGTGTGCGTCTTTTGTTTGTTTTTTCTTCTTCTTCTCTTCAAACTTATCCGCACAGTGCAACCGCGGAAGCTCACAAAGCTTCGTGATGTTGACGGTGCTGTTGTTGCTGCTTTGGCGTACACGCCGTTTGTCACGAGCACGTTGGAATGATGGCGTAAAGGGTCAAGCAACGAAAGATAAAACTAAAACTGTGTACAGTCCAGCCCTACGTGCTTCACGAACGTCAACTGCTGCCGCCACCGTCGTTGCTGTTGCGATCGTGACGTGTGTGCGTGAGATGACGCCATAATTCCGTGCCACCAAAAGCCCGTGCGTCTCCCTTCACGTCCTTCAGGCCGCCTACACACGTCCTGCACAAACACCTTGGGGGGTGGGATAGCGGAAGCGGGCCGAGCACGTCCTCGTTGCACTAGAGTTTGCCACACACACACACACACACCGCACTGCGACACGCACCGCACACGCACGCAGCGCTCGATTCTTGCACGAGCTGCTAAGAATATGGTTCACTGGCCGTGCCTTCCTCACCCCTGGTACGCACACGTTCACGCCGTGCGCGTCACGGGCACAACTGGTTTCTCGCTCGCCTAATCAGCTCAGTGGTTTTGCGAACCGAGCCGGTGGTTTTTGTTTGAGATTTGTATTCTTTTTTTCTTTTTTTTTTGCCTTCCACTAGACGACGTCGTGAACGTTCCGTGTGTTCCTCACACCCATCTCCTTGTCCACCGGCTTTTCGAGAACAGGCGCTCTCAAGGAACGCGGTGATGAAAATATCACCGCGTTACGAACGCCTTCGGCCTGATCCGAATGGTTTCCAGATCCCCCTTTTGCGTGCTCCCTTTCTTTTGCACGCACGCAAAACACCCTTGGCAAGTAGTTCTTGTTTTTATTTCCCTGCTTGCTAATCTGTCTAGCTCTTTCCCTTTCACTCTCACCAGCGCCGATGGCACGATAACGCGTAACGCGAGCGGACCCCACACTGAAAGCGATCCACACTCGCAGGACTCCGGTGAACGACTGACCGAGCAGCCAGCGCGTTTGTCAAATTCTCTCGCGGTTTCGAGGAACCTATATTTCTCATCGCCTGCATCTCGCCGGTGCGGCTTCTCTCACGCTCGAGAACGACGCCGCGCGGCTCGTTCGCTCACCTGCCCCCGTATAGTGTGGACGACGCGCACACACGACGTTCTCGGAAGAACCGGGAAGCGCGCAATCATCATCTCGCATCCTACCTCCTTTCCCGATGCCCCGGCTCCGCTGCATGCGGCGAGCCTTCGCACTGCCACGTTTTACCTGTGTGTGCGAACGGAACCGCACGCGGTGATGCCAACAGACGGCGGCACGAAATTGCTCACACTCGCCTCACAGAAAAATCACCCTGTTGTTGTTGTTTTTTTTCAATTGATTTTTTTTCTTTTTCATCTCCACATCCTTCCCGTTGCGTGTTTTCCCTTCCTCGCGCACGGTGTTTGTGTGTGCCTGCGCCTGTGCCTTTACCTTTGTGCCGTCGGTCACGTTTTGCCAGCAGTTCCCATTTCTTCTTTGCACGCCGTTCTCTCGGCTGCCCGTTTTGTTCTTCCTTTTAGCTTCCGTCACTTCTTTCTTCACGTCGCCCAGTGCACGGGTATTTCCCTTCTTCCTCTGTCGCCGGTCTACCTGTGGTTGGCGTAGGGCGCAAACCGTGCACGACCTACCACCTTGCCCGTTGCGTCTGCTCTCCTTCTCTTTTTCTTCGTAAACCCAGCATCCCCCTGCTGTAACCGTGTACAGCATTCCCGGTGTGGAAGAAGGAAACAGCCCTTCAATCCAGGGGGTTCGGACGAACCGTCGTTAACCTGAGCGTGCCTTTTTCACATTCGTCGTGATGCTCATGCCTTTGTGATGTACATTTTATTGACACAGCGAAGGTTACTCGAGGGAACGCAAAATAATTCTTAACATTCAACTACGATAGTCATTCATACTTTTGTTAAAGTAGTCTAACGGTTATTTACCTGCGTAGGTTTAATTGTACCTGAGTAGATATCATTATTCTTCACTAGTATCAAGAAAAACTACATGTATCAATTAACAATTGCTTTCTTTTTAACTCATTGAGGTATTACATTTAAATTATAATAAGTTTAAGAAAGATGTTTCAAATCGGTTACAGAATAAAGAAACGTTTGGAACTTTGGAACACATGAGAAGAATTCAATTAATTCTTAGTTAAAGCTCCTAAACATTATCAAATGGATTAAAACGAAAGGCTTATAAAATATTGCTCTTTTATTAGGAGAACAACAGCTTCACCGCTTACAACCTCTCACTTTTCCTCTTCATCTCTCGTTCTATCTTCTCCAAATGCGGTCGACCATTTCAAGCAAAAGTAAGCACTTTCGTGACGCTACCAGCTAGCATGGTTTGCCATTTTGCGTGCTTGCGTTACATTCGGTCCATCCGACCCTACCCGGCGATGAAGCTGGTCGCTTCTTCGAGCGTGCTTCTTGTTCGTAATTTTGTTGTTTATCTTACGCCGGCCCTCTCCGTTGTGCACCTTTCCGCGTAGTCCACTCGCCCGCAAACAAGTGTCCTCTCGGTGCACGCGTATTGGTGCACACGGTACAGTGCAAACGCACGCCAAACCTAGAACGTTCAACTTCGAACCGGACGCACGCACATCATCCGTCGTATGTCGTTCGTTTCCCTCGTCCACTACTCCTTCAGCGGTGGATGCCTCCAGCGTTCGCGAGAGTACGTCAAACGCGGCCACGATTTGGCCCCACAAACATATACCGATGCAACCAACGAAAAGCCACCGGCATGGAAGGGCTTTTTGGTTGAAAGCACGCCGCGTGAGCAATACGGTCTCTGCTCGCGTCGTGAATACGACCACTACCGTGGTGAGAGCGTTGCGAGCAAAGGTGAGATGAGTCAGGACTGCAGATCGCGATCTTCGGGAAGGAGTGATCTCCGTCGATCAGCCCAGGTGAGATGAGATGAGAAATGTTTAAGTCATCGAAAACGTACGCAGCCAGTTGCTACTCGGCGTTGGGAAAGTTTGAGGCATCGTTTGATTGAAAAAACGACCCAAGGAAATCTCCTCTTGATCCTCTTTGTAATAAAACACATTTCCAGGTATATGATTATTCAAGATTCAATAAAGCAGGAGTAAAAGTACAAGAAATATTATAAAACAATAAAAAAAAGTTTAGTACCCATGCTGAATCATAAACTTGATACGATTCACAACTAGTTTTACATATTTTGCAAAGCGCTGAGGCTAAGTTAGACGCACAAATTACTCATAGCACGTATTTTACATCAATTAAGGACATTGTAAGCCGTCTTTATGCACTTTGTTGCGTCTTTATGCACTTAATATTTTATAACATAGTTTTCCATAGTGTTTTGCCCCACATAATGCTTCATTTGTATGTTAACCTTCAATTATTCGATATCGAGAATATGCCTGAAGAACTTTTTTCATAAACAAATACATTCGTAACCCTCAAAAACAACTTGTCGCAAATTTGGAAAACAGAATGTTAAAGAAATTTGGAAAACAGCAAGTTATGAGAGTACAAAAATATATGTTTGATCTTTGATTTTTTTTATGAATTCGTCAAAGCCTTTATTGTGCCTTAATCACGAATAATGTGACTTAGAGATCAGGATTGTCCTTCTGTGCCCAACTGTATTTTGAACAGTGTATAAATTCCACCGGTATGAGCCATAACAATTACCACACGCATAGTATTGACAGGGTGACAGTATTTTGACAGTATATGATAAATTTATAAATTCAATATTAAATTCAATTGGAAATATTAAGAAATGGTAAAGAAAGTGAGATTTTCTTCCATCATGTTCCACGTAATGTTTACTAATGCACAATTACTTATGATTTTGGAAATAGGTGGTTAAATCATGAATAATGAAATTTAATTTTAAGACACACATAATTTGAAATGCCGTTGAAAAAAAAAACAAAACGTTTCATTCAAACTATTTCAAAAGATATTACCAAGACGTGATGGAAAAAAAGGAATCGCACCATCGAGGAAAATAAAAACCACCTACCTTCGGTCCACAGTGGACAAGCAGAGATAGTACATCAGCGGATTCTCCAGCTGCGGACATGGGAAGCCAATTCCATGGAAATACTCTAGCATGGCTCGGGTTCCTCCAGAATACACGGCTCCACCTAAGCACAGAAAAAGTGCCCTAAAAATGGAGACACGATCATGAGTAAAATCAGGGTGAAAAACACTACCCCAATCTCGTATTCTCACCTGTCAAGAAAGGGGAACACATCCGATCGGGGCTTTTCGAGCGATAACAAAATGCCACAGCCTGTTTTCTTGGCCGAGTTCGAGAGGATACTGATCAGCAGGTACGCGCTGAGCGGATCCAGTCCTTGCGTCGGCTCGTCGAGCAGCAGCATCACCGGATCGCGCACGAGCTGTATTCCGATCGCAAGCCGTCGCTTTTCGCTGATGTTCAGATTTTCCACCTTCTTGTGGGAGACTTGCGAGAGTGCGAGATCCGCCAGCACCTGACGCACCTTAGAGCTCTTCAGGTAGCCCCCAAGCTGCGGGATTCAAAATCAATCGATTAGTTTTGTTTACTTCACTTTTCATGCTTTGCTTCGCACGTACGATTGTGGGTGTGTAGTGGAGAGTTTGGGAGACGGTCAGGCCGGGTATGAAGTCGCAGGAATGTGTCACGTAGCCGCATCGCTGCTGGAACAAGGACTTCGTGAGGGGCGCACCGTTCAGCAGGACCTGCCCCCGCGACGAGCCCTCCGAGCGACGGGCGATGACATCCAGCAGCGCCCGCTTGCCGCTTCCCTTCGAGCCGAGGATGGCCATCACCTCGCCGCTGTGCACCGTCAGATGCACTCCCTTCAGCACCAGCGCCGACTGCCCGCCGCCATTGAAGCAACCGCCCGTGTCAACCTACGACAACAGCAGAGTTAGACCAAAAACAAACGACTTCAACGACGGTGCAGACGCGGAACCTTGAGTTCCCAGCCGCACCGAGACCGCGCCAGAGCACGTCCGCAGAGCATCATGATCCGGGGGCCCTCTCACAGCTACGTACCTCCGTCGTATGGTAGATGTTGTGCGCTTCAAGCACGTAGTCGCTGCCGATCATCGCTGCACACCGAAACACAAGCGACGAACCCGAACGAGAAGGGAGAAAAAAAGAAACCGGAGTCGCGCGTTCGCGGAACACCAAACACCACTCGTGAGAGACACCAAACAAAAGACGGAACGGGGTGTAATGGACCCCTCTTTGGCTGCTGCGTGGACGTGGACGACGAGCAACAACCTGCACCGGTGGCGTTAAAATTGAGACTGCACCGAGCGTGACTGCGCGACCGCGAGCCGACTCAGTTCGTTCGCTCCGATCGTGTGGGGGCTTTTGGGAACGGATCCGCGCCTCAATACCACCGTACCAGCGAGCACACGGAGAGGCTTGGGTTGTGTTAGTAACAACCAATAGTCACGGTAAAAAAATGGGGTTAGAGGAGATATTTTAAAAATTGTATCTTTCGCATAGCACTTGAAGGGAAAACGAGGTAGAATAAGGTCGAGAGATTAAAGGGAAACTTGTTTGCACGTTATGTGTGTTTTTTAATTGTGTTTGAAATCATTTCTTTGCCATATTTTTGTATGAAAATGCAATTGATATGAAAATGTCTTCAAGATCCGAAAACGTGGCCTAGAAATAGACACTACTCCCCCGCTTGTTGTATTATTCCATTGTCATGTTGGTGTAACATAAATGTTTTCATTTCCTTTCCTCGCATAGACCAGAGTCGCACCTGCCTCTAGGGGAACCGGGTTTTGTGGATGCCCAATGTTTACCTTTTGCTCACGGCGAGCGCGATCGCGACGCACCACCACAGTGATCGATGCGGACGCGATCGTCTTACCAGCTGTCGCGGTGTGCGTGTCCGCGTTGCGCGACCGCGAGCCCGATCGGTCCGCTGTAGCCTCCCGAATCAACATGGCGTCCCGAGGTGGTTAGTTGTAGTTTCGCTTCGCTGCCAGCCAGCAGCAGCAGCAGTAGAAGAGTAGCAGCAGCAGCTACCAAAGTGATTGAAGAATACTCGGATGTGCATCAGCGGAAGTCACAGAAAGTCTTTCGAGAGTGAACAGGGAGTCAGAGGTGAAAATATTGGACTCTTATCTGGTGATACAACCATCGGGTAAAACGGATCCTCCTTTTTCGGTGTAAAAGAATTTTTGTTGCGTGTGCCCTAAAGTGCGCTGAGCTGATCTTGGAAGAGTCAGCTCCCAAGCCAAACACGAGAAAAGGTGGAAAAAAAAAAGATTCGCAGCTTTCTTCGCGCTTCGATAGGTGCTCAGATTTCGGTCAATGCTTCTGTCAATGCGCCAGCCGTCCGGTTCGTCGCGTTGTGAGAATATGCTTAGGAACGCGAGGAACGAACATTCTTCACCAGATTCGACGCGATTTGATGAGATTCCGTCACCGGATCGACAGCCACGAGACGACGGTCGCGAAGAGGACGGTGATTTTTCTCGCGTTGGTTGGAACTTGGCGAGCGCTTTGGTGTTTTACTTTTTACCTTCCCCTTTGTTCCTACTTCCCCGGGAGGCTCGTAGAGTGCTGGAATTAAAATGCAAAACTGCGGCCGACGCCATAAAACGAGACCATTTTTGAAGGTTAAATGCCATTGTTTCACTTTTGCTGTCGCTCGCATTTTATCTTCGATGCTAGGCGAGAGTGTTTTTTGTTGCCATCCAAACTAATCCAAAGTGCTTGTTGTAAAACATTGTGTATTCATGTGTCTATGTGTGTGTGTTTAGAAATTAGAATTTTTTTAGGAGCCCCTGTCGCCCGATGATTCACCGCATAGCATGCATGATGGATTAGAATAGCTCTTGTTTTGTTGCACAACTGCACACACCAGTAGTTGCATCGTTGGTTTCGCAATGGTTCGTTCTCTGCATTCGCTTTTTCAGCCACATGTTCTTGGTAGGAGACACAGGCTCGTTTTTTTTTTTTGCTGGTCTCAGCTTCAACCTTTTGGTTCTTGCTGCCGCTCCGACCGTAGGTGTTGAAGGAGAAGGCAAAAGAAAAAGAAAAGAAAGACACCGCTGCGATGGCGGAGTCCTACGACCACCGGGCCACATTTGTGTCCACTTACGCTAACGCTAAGAGAAGAGCGCCCGTAAAAGGAAGTCAAGGTGGTATAGCATCATCCCGCCCGGAGGTTTTGCACCTTCCGCTTGGCGTCGATGTGTTGGTCGTTTCTCTTTGCTTTCGTGTGCAGAGTTTAGCTCTTTCTTCATTTATTTTTTTAATACCAATTGACCGCGCGAATCCACATCGAAAGCACATCGCCGAGAAGAACCCGTTCTTGGCCAGCAATGACGAACGAAAAGGACAAAAGCGAAGCTGCGCGTGAACGTTTGCCGCATCTCAAAGGCAAAGAAAGCAAAGCAGGGAAAACGTTCGAAATGGAACCCGCGAATGCATTTAAATGTTTCAACCTTGGGGCGATCGGAGTGACAACGGTTTACTGAGATCGGATCGATCGGAGTGTTGCGGTGAAGATGAAACAACATTTCGGCCCTGGCCGTTTGGAATTCACCTATCACATCAGAACAGGTTCTTCGGTGAGGCAGTCTTCTATTCAACATTTACGTTTCTTTTTTTTTAGAAGTGATCGAAAAGATTCTCTTTCGCCACCGCGCTGTGATCGACCCGTGCGGGCGTGCGGGGAAAGAACTTTCCACTAGACGTGGCGTAGGAGAAAGCCAAAGAAAGAAAAACTAGTGTGAAAGAGGAAGAAAGTGGTGAGAAAATTGAGGTGCGTAGCGGCGGAGTAGCTAAGATATAACCCAAACATGGGCCAAGAATGTTAAACAGTTAACCTCGTTTCGGTGGTAAAATGTTACTGGTGACCTCGGCCCACAACCAGTCAGCCTAGTGCCGTGACCCACGCGGTGGAAAGCCCAAGAAGAGCGGAAAAAAAACAAGAAGGTCGAGCAGAGGAAAAACCGGGTGTCCAAAAATTTGCTCCAACTTCGACGACTGAACCACCCGGGAGGCTTTTTGTTGTTGTTCAAGAGTGAAAACCCGTGCGACCGGCGGCAAAACAAGTGATCATCAATTTTCATTTCCCACACCCCGGAAACGGTGATTAATGTGGTCCAGTTTGGGTTTCGGTGTCCGGGAACCTGGACCATGTGACCGGCAGTGCGGTGTGCTTCGAGAAAGTGAATGAGGATTTTTTTTAAAGGTTTGCCCGAGGAATATAAACGAAAAGCCGCCTTTTTAAACGCCATCGGAACTGAGTGATCTGTCCGCTACGCGGTGGTCCAAAACGTCTGTCAACGAAAAAGTCAAAGTTGAAGAGAAAGCAGCGGCGAGCAGCCGATAAGAAGGACTATTTACATATCTAAAAGGTAAGCTAAGCATATTTTTTAATAATATAATCGAGATGCTTAAATCACAGGAGATAATGCACACAGCGTGGACAGCTTGAGCCGAAAATGTATAAAATAATTCAGCATCATAACTTACGAAGGTATCTACATCAATGGTATCTACATCAGATTATATTGGCATTAGATAGATGATAATATGTTAAATTGATTTCAACCACGGCTCTCATTTTCAATCTCCCAGATTTTAACGGGCCTGTCAGGTGAACCAATTAAATATTCTCGAAACTCATCGAAGAAAAGACTTGGGCATACCAAGACTGTTCCAAGTTTTACACCCCTGGTTTATAGTGAAGGAAAATGTATATTGCAATAGAGACAGTTGGATAGCTTCAGACTAATGTGCGTCTCTACATATCCTTTTTGGTATTGGCACATTCTCAATCAATTTCAATGTGAATCAATTCGTTTTGCATTTGAAACTTTCCACAATCGAAAAATAAAAAAGCTCTTAATTGAATGACAGGAAAAAAGCACTTGATACTAATGATGTCATCATTTGCTCAGCAAACACAGCGATGATCTGCCTCGGTCGATTTTAAACGACTCAACCGACTTGCATTGCAGACGCCCAGCAATTGCAACACCTCTTCGTTGGCGGTAAAGATTTGATACAATCGCACCTCGGCCGGTGTCGCTTCCTAAGGGCCATAATTAATCAAATGCAAATCAAGACGCCTCCTCCTCCCACCGACTTCCGATCGACACTCGCACACAGGCGCACCGTGTGTGAAGTAATGTTTTGTCTGCCAGCCAGCGTTTGGAAAACAAAAACAAAAAAAAAACCTTAGCGAAAACCCAAAGTAAATCAAGGTTTTGGCTTCAAGGTGCTGTCGGTGCTTTTCTTCGTTTCGTTGATGGACGGTCGGGGTGGTCGGGAGGAACTAAGCTAACCGATGCGCCTTGGTGACCATTTTCCGGTCGCCATACTGGAGCGCACGAAACGCGAAGAAAAGCCCAAAGCCGGCCGCCCATGAATTATGGATGAACCCGAAAGCAACCGAACCAAAGCCAGGCGCGCGTTTTTCTTGGCAGAAAGAAACGAAAAAAAAAGCAAGCTAAACAACACCACTTTCGGTGGTTTACCCCTCTCTGGCGCTTGGTTGCGCTGAACTTGGCGATCATGGGAGCGTATTATCCTGACGCCCTGCGAAGATGATCGCACCCATGATGACGAAGACAACGATGATGATGATGATGCTGATGTTGCGGTTATGTGGAGCTGGCATATAGCTTCCATTCGCCTTGCGGTCTTGGGTCTTGCCGCACACGTACGCTTCGGGGTTCTTTCTCCCCGGGTCGGTTTCGTTTGTCAAACGAACTTGAAAGAAAATAAAACGCGATCAATGCGGCAGCGCCAATGAGGTCACCGGTTTTCCGTGAGGTTTAACTATTTTTCATTTCCAGCCGGGCGAACCGCGGCCTCTCGGCGCGGTTCGCGCTGGTTCGCTGGTTTACAAGAACGTGTAGCTATTAAGAAAACATAAAAACATTACCAAATGTGCAGCCAAGGGGCCACAGTGGAAGGCTCGACTCGGGGAAGGGCCGTCCGCTCGGCTGGGCCGTAAGGGAGGCAAATAAATACTCGAAACACATTGCCGTTTATTCCACACCGCCGTTGAGCCACACAAGGTTAGGTGGTGGTGTGTTTTATTTTTAGATGACGGTGGGTTATGTTTGGAAATACATTTATATGATACCCGATTCGACTGACCGTTGCAACGAGTACCCCGCCCTCCAGTCGATCGCAATGAGTGCACTTGAATCCAACTCCCCAGGTGCAGGTTCGGTTTCCGTGCCGCGGAATGAAATCCCCTTTTCCTAAAAGACCTCCGACGTTCAATAAACCCATTTGGGGCAGATTAGCCACGGGCGATTAGCGTTTGTTGCGCCACGGATTAATATGCACCCTCTGCGGGGTTGGGTGCATTCCAATGCAGCAGCAGAAGAAGAAAAAAAAACAGGTCGAACGCGGGATGAATTCCTCCGCCAAAGCTTGCTATCGTGTGTGGCTTCCTAGAACGTGCCGTTTTCCAACGCATTTAACGCAGTGTTTTCATAACTCCAAAACCACCACGGGCCAAATCCTTCAGCTCTCGGTGACCTCTTGCGGTCGGGGTGGAAAAAAACATTTCGTGCCATTTTGCGAAACACACAAACGCGCCCGTTTCGCAGTTCGGAACTGCACGCATTAGAGCGCGGATGAAGTTCCTCGACGTGCAAATCTCCACACGGAACGGATTGGGTTGCATTTCCAGGGACAATGTTTGTGCATGGTGAATTGTAGCTGGACATAAACAAAGTTTCCAAACTAAAACAGCACAAATGGGACGTTATTTTTTAGCTCATCAAACCCTTGTGGTAAGGTAAGATAAATTTAAGCGAAGCAGTAAAAATTACACTGTACATTTCACGTCTGATCGGTCCAGGTTCAGGGAAGCATTCCAAATGGACAAACAGGAAGGGAGGCAAGGTAAAAAGGCAAATAGGAAATAGGTTTGGAATTTCATCTGTTTACTTTTTGGCAAAAACTAAATCTATTTTCTGCGTTCATTTCGAAAGTTCCTCAGATGGATACTAGTACTGTATTCCCACGAAGAAATGCACAACATAATTGGAAATGATTTCGCAAATGAATGCTGTTGGAGGTCTGCACATTTTGTAGGAAAGTATGTTGGTAAACTCGGCTCATTATCGTATCAATTAAAACGAACACAACCCGTGTGCCTCTTTAGTACGGCTCAGGAAAAACATCTGCATCGTCAGCCGCATGCACGTCCCTCATCCGCGTACGATCGAATTTAGTTCAGCAAACCCTCATCACAGCGCTACCCACCACCATTTCCACGTTCGATAAAGATGAACATAAAGCATAGACCACACTTCGTTTCCCCGCATCCTGCACGCGCTTTCTTTTCGCTCCGGCTCCCCCCGGAACGATCCCAGTGGCCCAGTTTTTCCGCGTCGAGCAGGGCAACGGCAACAAGGCAAATAATCGGGCAGCAACGGCTGCAAAACGCTCCCGGATCGTTTGACGCACCTTCGAAATGGGTTCGTTTCCCGAAAAACGGTTCGTTGGGGTTCCCAAAACGAGCGGGAACTACTCCAACCTGCGTTTGCTGATGCATTCCACGGGAATGAGCTTGCAGGGAACGGTTTTTTTTTTGGCTGGAAAATGAGCCACGCCTGCGTCGGAAGCTGTTCGATGAACGCTATGATGCTCCTCTTCACGGCTGAACCATTTCCGATACGATCGTTTGTCGATCGAAGTGCATGTTTTTCCATCTTTCTTTTTTTTTTGGCACGCTCAAAACTGTTCACGCGTTAATGTTCGGTTTCTCTCAGGAATCGTTCCCGCCAACCGAAAACTTGTACGCGTTTGCTATGGCAGGGGTGCTGGGAAATGCTCGAGCCTGCTGCTTTCTTTTCGGAATGGAGTGGAGTGGCTCATTTTGACTCTCCACCACCGTAAAATCCCTCCAGAAGCAGCCCGAGCCGCACGTGCGTAAACAAATGGTCAATTAAGTAATATTTCAATTTACCCAATTTCATATGCACTACTTCCGGCTTCACTTCGAGCGCGAGGGGAAGACGAGGTTTTCAGTTGATTGCGTGGGTGATAGTAACATATAAACCCACACACACACACATGCTGATGATGTTTATAATTTCACGGGGATGGGTGGCGAAAGAATAAACCACAGATGAGGTGGTGGTGAGGCAAAAGAAAAGCTGCACCCAATTGGAAAATATGCTTCGAATCGATTTTCACCAAGCTGCGCACTCGGTTTCCACTGGTTAGTTTCTGACGGCCTTTCCCAGCTTGGCCTCTATCGTGGGGAATCTCATTTCGCTGCTCGCGGGGACGGCGTGAAAATCGATCGATCATCTTTCATTTCCGGTGTTTCGATCGCGGAAAAATGAGTCGAAACCCGATCGATGCTGTGATATGAAGAAGATGTGCAAGCATCGGGCGCAGCCATTCGAGGAAATTTTGGAAATAAAAAGAGAGTTCCAAAATTTGTAATCAACCGATCGGACATTTTGGAGGTATGTTCTATGTGGACAGCAAAATGTATGCTTTTGCTGGAGAAATCTGTGTTCGTCCACTGTATTTCTCTGCTTCTTCCTATCCTTTCATGCGGATTCGAGCATATCTGATCGGTTCGGCTCGATTGGGCTGTAGAAATGGGGTTAGGGTTATTTTTCGTGGTTGCCGCAGTGGTTGAATTTGTGTGTCGGTATTTTACTTTTTTTTTCCCTCTTCAACCTCAACCAATTTCGCGCACATACGAAGCGCACGACGCGAGCATGCTTTCGTGCCAAGCCATGTTCATGTAAATGGACACACACAAAAATATGCAAACCACTGGCTGAGATTTCATTTATTTATTTTCGCATTATTTTGTTTTTTTCGTTCACACACAATTTGCGCACACGAAGTTGATGAAGGGGCGGCGAAGGTTTTGAGAGGTTTTGAGCACAAAAGAGAAATTCAGCCCGTTCTTTTTGCTTCAAATATCCAACATTTAACCAACGTCGTCCAGCTCGCGGTCATCGAGTCGGAATTGGCTTCTGATGCTGCTCACGTCGGTGTTTGATGGTTGGTCAGGAATTTCTATCACAAGCCAACGCAGGGGATGATGAATAAAACATGACGACTATGGAATGGCCGGTTTTGCTCGATTAACAGCACGAGAGACCCGTGAGGATATTCAATTTGTCAAGATATCACCACGACCGATTAAATGATCGTGAAGAATCGTTTTTGAGAATCATAAACTCTTAAGGGATTGGCAATGTATTGATATTCATTTCAAAATCTTCAACTCTTTTTCTTGAGTTGATAAAAATAGAAGCAATTACTTTAAAAAATAGTTAGCAATTAGCAAACTTCAGAGGATGGACTGTTGGAATAATCACAGACAAGAGAACTTAAAATGCCTACAAGGCTTGGAAAAGCACAGAAGCATTCAAGGGTTAACTCACGAACAACCGTATTGAGTGTCATATTTCCAAACGACACCGATCCTTTTTGAATATTTTCTCGTGATGTTCGATAAGCACGAGCAAATTCCTGCGCAATCATAACGGTATCGTGAGTACCGGGTCGTCGAACGGTTGTTTTATGTTTTTGGCCGTTAAAACAATGCTTGGAATGCATCTCCATTCCCCCTATTTTTAAATACTGATACCACACTCAGCAGGGCCACACATTAAAACACATTAATGTCTCTTCCCTTCCACACTCGAAGCCCTTTCTTCTTTGGTGTGGTCGTTGAGCTTTTAATTCGTCTCATCAGCCGTGCTCGAAGTTGATGCTGGTGCTTCAGATTTGCTTGCCTTACCGGCGGGATAGCTAAAAGCAATTAGCAGCCGGCGTTTCACAATTTCCATCTTCCTCCATCGCGATCGATCGCGTCAACGATCAACCCGGGGGCGGGAAAGGGCATTTTGGTGCTGATGGAGCACTCCTCGTGGAAGTGCCTCCAGAGGGGCAAGGGGTTACTTTCTTCTTTCCCCTGGTAGTACCCGGGTATAACTTTCCTTGCAAGCAGAAAGACGAAGAAACCCATCGGAAAACAATTCAATCGATCGTCGCTGGGATGCGATGGATGTCTTTAGCCGCGTGCAATTTTTCCATAAAGCCCTTTTTTCCTGCACATCGTGGAGCCACTTGAGCACCGGCGTGCGCGTTGGTGGTACGCTCAAGCATCTCTTCCGTCTTGCAAACGATCCGAAAGTGAAACGCGCACACTCGCGGAGAAGAGAGTGAAACTTTCCCCCAAACAAAAGGCAAGAAAAAAGGCCCCACCAAGCGACAGGCCCGGTGGAATGTCGTGGGGCACTTTTGTTGTCTGACGACGCCGGCCGTCGTCGCATAAAACACAAACACACGCGTCTAATGTATGCACGTGTGCACACGCGCAACTGCACGGGATTGTTCGGCGCTGGAGGTTTGTAAAAATGCATTCGATTGTTCTTCAAACGAGCGCTGGAACCGTACGCCGCACGGAATGCCTCGAAACTGGCGTACGCGGTGGGATAGGAAACGAAAGACTTCAACGGATGGATGTGCAATGAAACAAGCGACGAACCCGGGCATTCGCATCCCCGATGTCGCCACCGTCGGCGGTCGCACAGGCGCAAGTGCAAGATTGTTGTGCCCGCCTGGCAATGGGGGAAAAGAAAAGGGTAGTAAAATCTTCTACGAACGGCCACGGAGGCCACCGACCGACCGGCGCCATACTATTCCCCCCCCCCCCCCCCCCCCCCCCCATTTCCATATCTCCACAGTCGAAGGCCTCGCGGATGATAAATGGTGCCGAGGATGAAATGGCTGCTTTGCGTGTCCGGGTGCAAGGCTTTCTTTTGCCGGACGCTGGTAAATTAAACCTGTTTTGAGGACTTTTGTGTGCCCGCGTTGCGCAGAGAAGGGGTTCCCCCCCTGAGGGTGGAAAGGAGGGACGGCTAAAGTTTGAGGTCAACATCGCAGCGATGCTCGCGGTGGCGTAGATTTTATTGAAATAGTTGAAGTAGCGAGACTCGATAAGCTCTGTTGCTGCTGCTGCTGCTACCGCCGCTGATGATGAAGATGATGATTTGTAGGAATTATCAACCCTGTTGTCCAATTCTTGCCTTTGGAAAATTCAATGCATTGACTTTAGAAGCTCAGTGAAGAGAAGGTGGATAGCGTTGCTTTGATAATTCAAATATTCTTGCACGTTTGTTGAAAATAATGTTAATCTTTCCAATTTTTCGTTTCATTCGTCTCTTACCTAGTGGATAATTTTAGAGGAAAAAACAAGAAGAAAGTATAAGGAAACCTCATCAATCGTTCTCCAGGCAGTTGCACACAGAATTTATTGTCAACAAATGGAGCTCGCCACATGTTACTGTTGAAGTTCTTTAGCGCTGCTAACTGAGGTTTTAAATCGGCTTCGCCGGTATTATCAGATCTCGAGTTTGATAAAAGATCATTTGATGGATGCTATCTATCCGTTCCATCACGTTACGATAGGTAATTTTCCTCCATCTTGCTGTCTTGCCTGAATCAAAAGCGGCCCTCCCCAGCACGGTTCTTTATCAGCAGGTGGTGTGTAACAATTTCTACCCATCGGAGCAAAAAGTGGCCCATGGTGATGGTCATTCCCCATCCTTTCCGGCTTCTGGCCGTCGTTTGGGTAATGAAAAATCGTCCAACATAAAGCACCCCACCTTTCAACAGTGCAGCATGGAGCCGCCTCCGGTTTATCATTCTCCACCGCGGGACGGCAAGCCAGAGGGAAGAAGAAACAGGCATCTCGCGTTGAAAAAAACGTACCGGAACCCGGGAATGACAAGTGTTTGGTAGCGCACCAAAGGAGCCCGTTAGCAAAGGCACCGTTGACGTCGAAAGCAGTTCCGCTGGAGTTCTTCTTCGAGTGGCGGCTAATTGTTGGGTCTTGGCTTTAGCGCTCGGTTCTCCCTGGATATTCGTCCCCCTCTTACGGATCGGTGATTTGAATTCGCTTAGTTGAGGCCGTAGCCGGACAGCCGAGTCAGTTCGACGATCTCTTCATGCCAGGAGTTGTGCGGGGGAAGGTAATTTGTACCGTATTTTTTGTGTTCTTTCGTTTGTTTCTAACATGACAGGTTTGTTTTGTTCGTTAGGATATGGGATCTAGATTTTCCAAGTCATGATGGATGCCTTTGAAATAAATTGAAAGCAAAGGTCTAAGTTTTATGAAGGCTGAAATTGGTAACTTTAAAGATCACGATCAAATTTATTTGAACTTCCTGTTCGAGCGAAATACGCTATTTAAACATCCAACAAAATTCAAAGCACTCCGCTTCGTGCGGATGAACTTTCCCCTGCGACAAACTGGAGTATTTTTCTCCCCATTTTATAGCCGGCCATGCCTTCGACCTGCCATGCCTTCGGGCAGTGCCTTCCGGAGGCCAGCAGAAGCGAGCGCAAAGTGGCAAAGTGCGTCCATAAACAACTGTCACGAGAGCCCAAAACTTTGCAACCGCACCAATAAACAAAACTTTCTTTCACTTTCGACACATGTTCGACCGGGGAGGAACGTTCGCTCGGCGTCAGGCGTCGTATGTTTGCATAGACCGCGCGGTGGGGTTTTATATGTAGGCTTTGCAGTTACTTCGGATCCGGGGATTGAAATCCGCCGCGAACGAAAGTTCGAGCGTGTTAAAATAGTCCCGAAAGTTTGAAATAAGAAAAACACACAGACACACACAAACACATGGGAAAAAGGAATCGAAAATAAAACACTCCGGAGCGAAGAACGACGATCGGTCTCGACCGGTCACTCAACTTTCCCTGCGCAATCGGTCGCGGCTAATGGGTCTGTCGCCTACGGGAATAAATAATTCCCGAAAATGTAAGCGCGCTGGCATCAAAACCGGTTCGCGGGAAAAATCTCCCCCCGGCGTGGACGCACCTTTGGTTTCCCGAAATGAATCGATTCCTTACACCGCTCGACCGCCGACGTTGGTATGCTAATTGTAGTGCTTCAGTCGCATGGATCGCTAAAAGCGCCGTATAAGTGGCTCTCCAGGAGATAGGTTGATGTTTTTCCCAGAGTTTTCATCGTGGTAGCAGCAAAGACTTACTCTGGTGTCAAGAGAATCAATAAAAACAATTATCCGACAGGGGTGATCGTCCCGACAGGTTGTTTTATCAGACAATACTTGTAATTTTACATTGAGCGTGCTTCATCGGAAAACACAATTCAATAAGACACTAGACACATTCCTTCCCCATCCATGAGACTTGCCTCCCAAAAAATCGGTTGTATCGTTCTTTGGGGATGACCGTATAATGGGTATCACGAAACGAATCATAAGAAGGGCTATATCTTCTTCATTTCTTTCCTCTCCATAGGATGCCCGGCCGAGCCGACAATTTCTCTCACACCTCTTGAAACTCCGATCAGACACTTGGCTCGTTTCGGTAGGGAAAGCCAACGGGCGATACAGTTAGCTTTTCCAACTCCGGCATCGAGCCCTGGCCCGAAGAATTCGATACGATAAACACGATGAGTAATGATGCATAAACGCGCTTTTTAAAGTACCGCAAGCGCGCCCGCCCGAGGGAAGCAAAATTAGAATAAAGACATAACAAGCTTAAAGAACGAGAGCGTTCAAGGGTGAGAGCGAGAGGAATTTTTATCATCATGCTGCAGCCGCAGACCTGGCGGATTCTTCCTCCGGTAAAACTCTCACTCGATGCCGTTTTGTAGTGCTTTGAAGACGATCTTTGCGAAATGATCCATCACATTATGGCGCACTTCCGATGCTTAACCCAGATATGGGAAAATTGTGAAAAATGTGCAGGCGAAACAAAGCGTCCCTCGACGTTTGTTTTCTTCCTAACAGTTTAATTCTATCGTTACTTCTTTGCGTGTGGTTGTATTTTTAGATCCATGTGGAGTTGTTTGATAGTGATATTTGTTTATTGAAGTTGGTTTGGGATTTGTCGTATTTCAAATTTAAAATGAGCCGTGAATAATCTTGAACATTTCCCAAATCAGCGAAACTTTAAAAACCACGATCGTAATATCTAACTACCAACCAACAGTCACTTTTATGTTACGAGTCATTCTCAAATTGAAAAAACCATTTTTTGATAAAATAACTTTTCGATTAAAATGAGAAATAAACTCCAATCAAAACACCAGCTTAACCTAACGAAGCTTGTGGTTCTTACAAAGTGTAAGCATCATGCTTAACTTACACTCACAGTAGTATAGCGATACGAAAATCTACGGAACATAAATCCACCGGGCCGCTTTCGGAGCCGGCGCACGCAGGACTTGAGCGGAGTCACGGAAGAAAGAGAACCACACCGCAACCGTCGCTCGTTCGCTACGCCAACGAAAAGGTCAATGGCACAACCACACCCGCACTCGTGTCCACGTCGGTTTGTCTTCGGAGAAAACGGCGAGAAATCGAACGCGTCTTGCGCCGTCGGCGGCATTGGGGGAGGAAGCTGGCTAAAAGCGGCGCGAACGAGCGTACGAACGATCCGCGAACGATCTTGCCGTGGTGTGTTATTTTCTTTATTTCGCCAAAGCATCACGTGAACGTACTTTAACGTTGCCTAACCGACTCCTCCGGTGGACCTTCCCTTCCGGTTCGCCTCGGTCCACGGCTGGGGCTTCGTTCTTCAGCCGCCTGTTTGCTGCGCCAAGGTTGCGAACGCTATTATTACAGTGGGTTGCGGTGGGCGGACACACCGAAACTCCCCAGAGGAGATGGCACTGGGAGAGACAGGGAGAGAGAGAAAGGGAACAAGTTCACCGTATCCCGAACAGAATGCACCACCAAATGTGGCAAGCATCGCGGTGAAGCTGCGGTTCGAATGGTTTAGAAAATGGTGCGCTCCGATCATGAACTTGCCTGCATTTCGACGCCTGTCATACGCCTCTTGCGGCGACACGAGGGGAAGCCGCTTGTCCCCGACAGCTTCGCCTTTGTTTGCTTATGTTTTGACAATTGTGACAGCTTCCTGGTGGCCGCAAATGGGCACGAATGCCACATTTAAATCATGCAAAACCCGTGGAAGGTGCGGTAATGCTGTCCTGCATAATCTCCCCCAAGCCCTCCTGTTGCTGTGGATGGAAGCTGTTACTTCATTCGACATGTACACGCCCACCCACACACACTCACACCACACCACACCATAACTGAACATCCCTTTGCACACATGTCCCCTCCCCGCCTCATCACGGGAATCTCCCTACTTTCGTTCTGGGACCTCTTCGCAGGGCAAAGATCTTTGGCGCGACCGACATTTACGACGAGCTCTTGCTGTGTGCGATGCTTGCGTACGTAGCTCGCTTTTCCTCGGCGCGCTTATCTCGCTCGCAAAAGTTCAGCGACTTTTTCCCGGGCCGCGAGCCGCCCCGTGTCATGGTTTGAAGCGTTTTCATCTTTGTGTTATTTTTCTCCGTTCTCCGCTCTCCACTCAACTTTCCGCACTGCAAAGACGCAAACCATTTCGTTCCACCGGTAGACCGAGTGGAAATTCTTTAACCCTCCCTCACTCTCTTTCATGGGCTTTCCGTTTCGCCACATGCTGGTTGTCTTCACTGAGCCCTTGCGCTCCCGGTTCGGTCGCCAGAAACATCGTCCGGATGCGCGGGATTCAGGCCCAAAGTTCTGGCGCTGTAAAGTTGCTAGAAATAGCAAGCAAACCGACGAGCCAACGAACGCAGAAGTACCTACACAAGACTCCACTCGACGTTCTGCATTCGTTCTCTCGGGAAAGCTTTTACGTTCGCAATGCTATTCGTAGCAGCGGTAGAAAAATGGACGTATAAAAAAATCCCCTAGGAGCGGTGCGACACGCGAAATGCGCCAATTTCAATGGCTCTCTTTCGTTTGTTAGACTCCCTTTCCGTATTTTTCTCTTAACTGGTCATGCAGTTTGAGATGACTTCACTGTTTAGAGTAGTTTTTTTCCATTGCTTTGTTTGCGCTAAGAAAGCATTTCGATCTGAAGATTTTTCGCTTGATTGAAACTTGCAGCACAATTGGAAACAATTTCTAGTACTTTTTGTGTGATGACAGCTGGGACCTATCGTTCTAAGAGTTGAGTTACAGAAACCCTCGATATTTAAACGTGATGAATCAATGGTTAATAAAAAGCCTACAATATTTTTAAAATAAACATGACTTCCACTGACTTTCACATATGGCTTGTTTTCATTTGATTACTTATCTTTTAGTACTTCAATTTCTGTGCACAGAACGACACAACTCAATCTCAATCTCTTTCACAAACCTCGAACAAATTCGCTCCCTCCTGTTGCCTCAACTATTATCAAACATGGGCCAATACAGACGTCCGTTTGCCCGCAATGCCGTCATAGGGAACCAGCACAGTTTCACGTGCACAGTTCTAGCGGACGTTTGCTTAGCACATTGGAACGCTGGCCTCCGTCCCCGCTTATCCCCTCCAACGGCCCGCTGGAGCTGTCAAATGTGCCTCGGAGCTGCGGATCTCGTAAGAAGACGACGAACGTTTCGGGTTTCGCTTCGGCTCGCCGCCTAACCCGCTGCGGCGCAAAGCAACATATCACGGTTCCTGGCCCAGCGACTGGTGTGGTGTTGGTGCGGCCGTTTTACGAGTCTGCACGGGTTTACAGTTACATTTCGACCGGTCGATCATGACGCGCCGTATTCGCGGCACGGTGGAACGTTGAAGCGTACAGTTGGCGTCCAATACAACGCGTGTTTGGTAATTTACACCTTTGGGTTTGGGTAGTAGAGATGTGGCTTTTTCTCTCCTCAAGTCTACTATGGATTGAGCACGTTCCATATGTTCATTTAGTTTTTTTTTTCAAGAACTTGAAATCTTTCTAGATCGATCAATTGCTTGCTGTGATATTACCGAAGCAACAATAAAAAATGCTTTACAGCAGCGGCATCACACTGTGACATCAACAGTTCCAATGGTCGAGATTTATGTTTTGCCTAACAAGCCCAACATGGAAGCCTTCACTTTTTGTAGAGCAGGCGCCACCGTGCTACCCCTCGGTGAGTCAAATGGGCCACGAACGGTTCGAAGCACAAAAAGCTCCTCGTCACCAATGATTTCCTTCCCATTCGGACAGCGCGACTCTGCGGTAAAACAACAACCCGGCAATTTTCTGGAAATCACACGGCCGTTGGCCAACTTGGCTGCTCTCAATTTGTAGCGAGCGCCATGCGGACCGAAAGCATCGAAGCACGATTGAACCACCGGACTCTTCTTTCGCCCGGATTCCCGGCCCCCTCCGGAGTCCCAGATCACCCGCGGCAGCTAATTTGTCTTTCTCTGGCTCTGACTCTACATTTCGAGTGGGGCATCTTGCCGACGCGTCCGGTGGGCTCCATCGCTAGCCGCGCTGTTTGCTGCTGGCCCGCAGGAGAACTTTTACTTTAATGGGTTTATACTCTTTTCTTCTTTTTTTTTTGTTACATTGATCTACCTTCGTGCCAGCGTTTGCTACCGGTGTTGAGTTTTCTGTCCCCACATCAGCATACGCCAATAGGAGACAGTGGAAATAATCCACTGTTCGATGTGCTCAAGAGGGTTTCCTTCTACCGGCGCGATTGATGGCGAAGGAAAGAGAACGGGAGGGATGAATAAAGAAGTACGACTCCATCTGTAGGTTCCAACGAGCGTTTCTCTAATTAGATAGAGTTCGTTGTTTTTTGTTGAATCATTTGTTTTTTGCTTCTTCTGAAGTCCAACAGTCTTGATGGTGCAGTCCCGTATGGTACGTCGCACTTCTATACCGTTCCATGGGGGCTGAAGATGGAGCCTAACGCAAGCGAGCCGGGCCCAGAAACCTTGAAGAAAAACAAAATGTGTGGGAATGAAACTGTCACATTGAACCGCGCGGAGAGAAATATCGTAATGGATGCATTGAATAAACACGATAAAACGTTTCGTCCGCCAGTAGGTTAAGGTAGATTGCATTGTAAATGAAGAAGGGAGCAAAACGAGTATGATGAATCATATGATAAGACCAAACACAAAGTTTTTATAATCTAAATTCGTTGATGAAAATATGCAGAGAACATTTTTAAACGCGAGCTCAAATTGGGGATTCTCTTTTGCTGAGAGCAGCGTGTCACTAATGGAAGCGAACTCACTTCACAAATGGGGTGTATTACTTTGCCTCCACCAGCGTTCACTGGTGAAGCAAAAGTTGGTAAAGTTTTATTTGATTTCTCATAGAAATAAAACAACACCGAGCAGCGACACCGCGGTCATGACATAACGCAACGTATCGCAACGAAATCGAACAAACCGACCGAATTGGGCCCCGATTTGCCGAGTAGCGCTGCACCGAGGCCTGCACCAAACACGTTTCTCAAGGTCGTAAAAATCACCCGTGCGGAACGGGGGAGGAGAGCAGTTTTTGCCAAAAAGTAAAACTTGCTGACTAAACTCCAATTGAAAAAAAAGGAAAAATCAATCTCACATCACAAAGACCAAACACCGATTGGACGTGGTTTTGTAGCCATGGAAAAAAGGAAAAAAAATACTGTTAAAAAGACGAATTAGATATAAAAAGGAAAAACAATCTTTTTGAAACAGTATCGGTCCACTATGCAATACAATGCAATGGCAATCGGGAATGAGCTTTTATCGCACGTCTGACAGCAACATCAGCTGCAAACAGCTAAATATTGGGCTGTCCTTTGGGCTCTTGGGTGAGGCAAGATTATCAAAACCTAACGGCAACATCTCGGTCATCAGCCATTTGCTATCATCCGCGTCGACATCATCTTCCGCCGTTTGCGTTGCATAATGCAGCGGTTGCACATTTTACACCCCTGCTAACGTCACAAATGCTCGCGGTGTTTGGTTTCGCTGCCGAGATCTCTGAATCTGGTACATCTTGGTGAATACACCGGGTGGCGAGGAATGGCGAGGCAAAACCGGGCCACCGAGGGCAAACCGGCCGTTCAAAACGAACCACACATTCAAACTGGAACCTACAGACTGCATTCCTAGCGAGTCGACCAAATGCGGCATCAAACTGGCCGAGGCGACAGAAGAAAGACTTCGCGCTGAGACTGGCGGGTGATACGCCGTGTTGCAGTGCCGACCGGTTGCCATTTCGTCCCGTGCAGTTCAAGTGCAACCAACGCCGACGCAGTGCGCCAACGCGGCATCATCCGCGTTTTGCGGTCGACGCATTACGTTGCTGCATGAAAGCACGATGCAAACGCATCCCATTGACACTTTGACATTCGGAGTGCGGCGTTGCCAAGAATGGCAAGGATTTGATTGATGATGTAATTTGCATTCCTCGCGCTGGTGCGCGCGTCGCAAACATTTGTTTCCTAAATAAACTAAGGATCTTTTCTCGTTGAATCCGATTCTTTGTATTTTTAAAATCAATTCCCCTTCTCTGTTAATTAAATCTTTAACAAAACCGCATTCATCCTTAATGGTATTTTTATTTGGAACTTAAGCTCTACGTACGAACGTACGAATGTTTCATTTCGAAATGAATCACATTCACCGGCCGCACTCCGACCGCAGAGTCCACAAAGCGCAAGGTTTATTTCCCCATTCCGAGACCATCTTTCCTTGGGTGGCAAAACCGCGTCGATTTCCTTCGCCGGAACATCCGGGCGGAGCGGAAACTCATCAGTATTCTAGCAAACTGTAAGCCCGCAGACGGACCAGCCGTGCTGTACCGGGAACGGCGTCGTACGTGGAGTTGGACGGTCTTCTTTTTTCCTACTTTTTGAGCACTTAATTGCAACCTCGCGGAGGTGCGTTGATTCGTGCGGTGGTGGGATTTAATTGAAACCAAACAAAACCGACGCAATAAGACGACGATCGACGGTTTTGCCAGGCGGAAAAGGTTAGGGTTATGGGACACTTGGTCGAATCGCCCGAGTGCTGGAATACGTTGTCGTTTGTTTAGCCCGCTCGCGACAAACAGTTGCATTAAATGGTGAGCACCGATTTGATTTTTTCTTTGTTCAAAATGGACGGTTTCGCAAGCAACCTTTCGTTGTGGGAAGCTCGATCGAGTAAATATTTTCCCCGTGTGTTTTGTGGTCCGACAGTCATCATATGGTGACATTTGCTTTGTGCGGACGCATCACTGTTGGTTGTTTGAGGAGTGGTCGAATAGAAATGTTCCCTTATTTCACCGGCTGACCACGCAATAATACCCTCAGAAGGAAAGCCTGATAGGCGGCAATGGTGGGATGGGTCAATTGTGCTACATTATACCACAAAACCAATCCCCTTCGATTCGCCAATGGCCACTGGAACGAGATGACAAATGGTGGAAAACGAAAAAGAACAAAAATGCGGAAGGAAAATTCCCATCCAAACAGTCCCACCGCTTGCGGAATCGGAACCAAGCCAATGGAGAGACCTTGTCGGTTTGTGTTCCGGTGCAAGCGCATTCTGGGCTTTGCGTTTTGCCTTTTCGGTTTTGTTTTGGCCCGAGCTCAAGGTTCGCAATGTTTTATAATTAAATTTATCGCTCATTGTTGTTGCCGCTCACGGACAGGTTTTTGCATTTTATCTAGATAATGAAATGCGCGGAAGAGAGTTTCATTTAAATTCTAAACGAACTGCAGGAGTAGATTGCTCACGTGAAGTTGTCAAAAACATATTTGATGCATCGCATAGGAATTAATCTAATGATAGTGGTCGAATATAATACAATTTTTCTTAACATGCGTACATTAAAGGAGAATTGTTGAATTCAAGTAACATTTACCAATTTCGTCAATCAGATTATTTTCATGTAACAGAAATCTTTCATATATTTTGCTTGCCTTACAGATACTGTGTGTTTGAAAGAGAAAGTTTTCATTCATTATACGCGACGCCATTAATCTTCAATAGCAAAAGAAACTGTTGATAACAAGTCTAAATTAGCTTTTCAAAGATACGATGCCAGAATCGCTAGGGCTTTTGTTTTCCTGCAATCAGTCGTGTGGGTGAAACGCTAATGGGTTTTTGTTAGGGAGAAAAACTAAAATCAAAAACAGATTATCGTAAAACATTAACACCTCAATGGAAAGCTTTACTGCTCAGCGAAACCGTTCAGTGGATACTATCATTAAAAACACGACCGGCATCAGTGCTTTCTTAGCGGTTTCCGTTGCTCGTAATCTTCTTCGAACACCTCAACACTTGCCGGCGTCGGATGGCAGACTTGGGTTCACTTCGGCCAAACAGCCAAGCATATACTTCACGACACGCGATCTCGCGAAGCCGGGTAATTAGGTGCGATACTTGTCAAATAGCTTTATTATACCTGTTTGGCCACAAAGTAAGCAACCCCGGTTGAAGGGGGATGCCAGCTTCGACTGCCCTTTTCACCTTGACTTCAACCTGTCGCGTGTTTGGAGGAAAAATCTCCCATAAACCAGTACTTTCTCCCACGGAGGCGTGTGAGATGAGGTTCCCATGCTCCAATTTTGTCACCTGTACTCTCACTCTCGTTCTCATCTTTCACCGACACCCCGCACACACAATAACAAAAAACAGCTCCAACACCCCCTCGGGTGCGTACGGTTTTCGGGTGAGCCGCGTTCACGGGCGTTTAGCTAATTCGGATTGTGGAATTTCATTATGGTCGTTTTACTTTTTGTTTCCCTTCATGAAGCGACTGAGGAGATCCGGTGAAACAGCCGGTCGACTTATACACCACATTCATTAGGCTGCAAGTATGATCATCACCATCATCATCTTCATCATCTTCAATCGCGTCTCTACCGGTTTTCGCCGCCCATTGTTTCTAATTGCGTTTTTATTTTCGGAAAGACTCTCGCGAAAACTCCCATCAAACCGCGGGCGAAAGAGGATTGTAGATGAAAGGGGCAGGGTGGCGGAGTGTGGAGGGAAGAAGGGCCAAGGGAGTTCGCAGCATACGGTGCGCTGCGCACACGGCATCCGCGCATTGATTAGAAGGTTCAAAGTCAGCCACCCATCGGAAACAAAAACTCGGGTTCGTAGCCTAACGTGGCATTGAAATCGTTCGTTCCGTGGCAACGCTCCGTTCCGTCGAACTTGCACGGCGTCGGCTGGCGCTCATCGCTGGCAGGCCCTTTCCAGGTCAAGACTGATGCACACCCCCATCTTCGGGTTCGTCGGTCACGGACAATCGTCGATTGACGATTTGCCACGCTGGTTGCGCCGGTGGGCCGGAAATTGTGCCCATTGTGGACCGCTCTGGAGGCGTCCAGCTCGTCCCGGTTGACCGATGGCTGGCCTCCGGTGGGGGTCCGTAGATGGGTGACAAAAGGGCCCCGATGCTCCTGCACCCCCGGGGGAGAAAAATCGGAGCCAATCCGTCTGAATTTGCTTCATTTTCTTGTCCACTGCGTCCCGGGGCGACGCAAAGACTTGGCGTCTTGGGAACGCATTTCCTTCGCATGAGTTTCCACCAAACGTGTGACGCAAGACACCGCATCCTCGGACGGTCTGGATTTCCACCGGCGATACGGTGGAAATGCGAGTTTTACCTCGCGAAACGGATATTGCGAAGGCAGCAGCATTTACTTTGGTTACTTTGCTTCCCAATTAGTTACGTTCACGCATCGCCATCTTGGGGGTTTTTTCTCCTTCATATACAACGCACCACAACACCTTACTAGGTAAACGAAACGAATGTCACTGTGTGGCCCGTTACGCAACTGCCAATAATAACACATCACGCTGGTCTTCGATTCAAGCGTTTGTGCTAAAGAGCCCTTCCATTACAGTCGGCTCAATCGGACCTGTCCCGATAACGCTTCCTCCCAATCCATCGATCTAGGAAAGCATGCAATTTCCCTTACCGTAAGGTGACCCTCCCTTTGGGCCGAGGGAGAGCAAAACGAGCCGATCGCTGCTCGTTTGCATTCGAAGTAATTTATTGTTCCACGCACGTGTTATCGTTGGATGATGTAATTTAAATATTGTAGCTTGTTATCGCGTTACGTTACGCACTTATTTATCCGGTACGCGCACCGGGAAGCTAAAGACTAGTTGCCGCCCGTAGCACCCTCCGGTTTCGAGCTGCTTTTAGTAGCGAAAACAGAAAATCAACAGCTTGAAGAGATAAAGGAAAACGAGGCCAAAACGAGGCGGCCTATCGACGCGCCTTGTGCTGGCAGGCCGTCTCGGTGTTAGTAGGTCGTACTGGATTTTAAAATAATCAACACCCCGTCCGCTGCAATTTTTTTTTCTCCCTTCATTCGGGCCGGCAACAGGCGGTTCGTGGTTGGTTTTCCCTGGGGGAATCTTCAGGGGGAGAGAAAATAATTATCACCGCAGCCAAAACGTATACCTCGATCGGGCAACTCGATCTCAATTGGAGGATGCTGCGAGATCTGGCTTAAATAGGAACAAACTTTGACTGACCGGAAAAAAAATCCCGATACGAATACCCTCCCCGAAACGTTTTTCAGAGGCACTCCCGTTAGGTGGCCAAAAACTCATCTCCTCTTCAAGCAGCTGATCCGTGCTCGAAGCAGAGCGGCCACCAACTGGCCGGAATCGGGCCCACTCGGTCGGCCAGTGCCCTTCCTCCAGGGGCCCGGGAAACGATCTCCAAAACGGCAGTGGAAACTTAAAAGAAAACGGCCCGGCTCCGGGCCACTTTGCCGGGACACGCACGATGCGCACCGTTAGAGTGACGCACCGGATCGAACCGGGTGCGTTGGCACAGCTGTTTGTGGTGTTTGGTTTGGCTTTGATTGAAGACCACTAGAGGCCTTCCAGACACCCTGACATTGGTCCGACAGAGCGCCTTCGGTGGGTTTTTCTGCGTTGGAAAATTCGATACGATCGAAGCCGGTGCGATTGCGTTTGCGCTGCCTCATTCATAATTTGACTGACCTCGCGTGATGGTCGTGATCGAAAAATTGTGCTTCCACGCTTAGGGAAAACTGTGCTCGAAAGCGGCACGCCCGCTCGGGTTGGTTTCTTTTGGCTGGAGAAGTTGAACGAGGAGGAGGCACGGAGGTTACATGTAGCGTGAACTTGAATGTTTTTTCTCGGCGTCTGGTTCGTGGGTATGCATAGCTAATGAATTGCAAATGAAGCATTTTTATGGCCATAGGTTCGTTCTGGTTTCTATTTTTCATTGATTCCTATCCAAGCGTTTTTGGTGCTGCTAACAGTCATAGTTTATGGCAGGTGTTTCTCTGGTGTGTAGGTTCTTGTAGGATTTTTTATTGGTTCACCTGAAAAATAAAATTAGTTTCAATATGTTATTTTGATTGACATGATTTAAAAACAGAGTTGAATTCTCATCAGATTCTTTTTATGACGGTAACCTTTATGTACGCCCAACTCATAACCAGTCTCCAATATGCAATAAATCATCGTACCAACTTTCATTCCATCAAAAATCCATCAATTTTGCTCCCGGAGGCAAACCGACAACGCCTCTTTTATGCTTCTCTTCTGTATTCCTTTCTCGTGGACGCGCGCCTTTCTCGTGTGTTTGTGTCGGTCAAGGGAACCGTGCCGTCCTCGTACGACAACCCCACGGGCAACTTTGTCCACTGCGTACAGTTCCAAGTGACACCACGCCCGTTGTCGCGAACGGGCACCATCCCCAAGATCAATGCCGATGTCGTTTGCTTACGGTGGAAATACAAATTAAAAAAAAAAACAAAAAAACAAAATCCACCGGAGGGAACGAAAAGGAAAAGGAAAATATTTGTGATGAAAGTTTTCGGAGCACACACACGCTCTCGGAGAGATTGTTGCACAAAAATAAAAATAACCCAGGCAAGCGAGGAAGTAGAAAATACGACGTGTCCGCGTGCCGCGATGGAATGTGTGTAACACTTTCACTGGCGTTTCTTCCGGTTCAATCATCGCGAAAATCGACCGGCCACGGGAACCATGTGGCGCGGTGTCACACTCCATCGTCTGGTATGCAGAAAGGATCCGCTGCTGATTAACGTATCATTATTTCCGAGCGCGGCCAACTCGGCAAACGTGCTGTGGTAGTGGATCGTGCGTGCGAGATATTTAAATGACCCGGAGATCAGATTTCTAATGCTTATCTTTTCACTGGCGGTGCGTGGCAGGCCCCTCATTAAGGCAGATTTGCCTAGTCAGATGGTTATATGACTTTCATACGAATTGGGGTGCTTTTTTTAACAATCGGAATCAACTTCAGATACATACAATATCACAGTGTGGTATGATTTATATAATTAAATTCGAACCAAGCAATGATTAAGTTAAGTAACAAATTGACGGCGGTTTCTAACAATATTAGGTAATTAATTTTTTATCACACATTAATAAGGAACATCATAGAAAAGTTCAACACATGCGGCTGAACAAATTATTTGCCTTTATCCCAAGCATCGATGCAATGGGAGAAAAATCCAATGCCTGCGCTTATGCTCTACATATCTGGTCGTAGGTAAATAGGCATACCTCGAAACGGACCGCACCGGACGGACTGAACACGAAATCAAACCAACGTCCGTGGGGGACATGGAAACGGAAAAGAAGAAAGATATGGCAAACTCTTGGCCGGCCCGAGCAGACCCGGGAATAATGTTCCACGCACACGTCTATTGCCGCGGGACGGTGCGGCAAACGGGCAGGGAAAGCCGGTCAAATGCAGCAGTATCGTGCAGCATCCATCCCATAGCCCGTATGCATCGTCGTCCTCGTGGGGAAGCGAACCCGGCCGGTATCGAGCAACACGGTTCAAGATGCTCGCATTCGCTCGTGACCGTTTGTCTCGGACCGTTGCTAGAAGACGTAGAATGCATTTCGGAAGGATGGTAGGGTGGATGGGTGAACTATCGGAAACCGGTATGCTGCAAAACCGGTGTCCGCTCGGTGCTCCGTCCCGCTGTCTCGCAGCAATTAGCGGCAGGGGTTTCCGAACGCCAGAGGAGATGGCCGTGTGTCGCGCTGTCTTGAGGAAAACTGGTGACGTGATGCAGGGGGCTGCCCGATCTAGACCGGCCACTGTAGGTCGGTAGGAAGTCGGGCAAAAAGTGTGTTACGTTCAAAGAATGGACGGAACGTGTTTGTTTACTTCATATTGTAGTTATTTGATTTTTTCTTCTGCCTTTTTCTCTAGTTCCATACCTTGCAGACCCGGTACCGGTCTTACGGGCGACCGGATCTGGATCGGGAGCGTCTGCAATCGGGACATAAAAATTACCACATGGCCGATGTTGCTTGTAGAACATTGCATCTTGTAAGATAGATGCATGACAAACTTTCTTATCACTTATGCCCCCCTTGTAAAGTTCGTAACAGGTATTCGAAGTGACACAGGATGATAGTTACATTATTTTAAACATTTTATGTTCAACCTACCTAAACGAGGCCTATAATAAGAATCCGTAGAAGTTTCGAATTTAGTAAGCAGTTGGAAATATTTTAAGGCATGCATCAACAACATGGAACAGACATGCGTTGAAGTCGGCTGAAGGATAAACTAATTATTAACTTTAGTCAAATGGCTACTATTAATTTGCTATTAAAAGTAAAATGTTTTGAAAGATTGACCTACTATGTCAAATTGGTAGCAGCTTTAAAACTCTACAACGCCATACCAAAAGGCGGGATGTGCGATTTTCTCGCTCGACCGGCTCGTCGATCGGTAAAGTGTTCCGACGCCGTCGAACGTTGATCGGCCGGGAGGGAAAACAATAGCGGCGCTTTCCCAGCTAATTATTCCTCAATCACCTCACCCGTGCCAACCCTTTGGAGTGATCCCTTCTCCACCGTTGGATTTATGATGATGAATCGTGAAAGTGAGGTTAAGTGAGTGGGTTTGAATGGAAAAAAAGGCAACAGAAGGAAAAACAACTTACAGAAAGCACTCTCCTCCGTACGCGAGGGCAGTGGCAAAATCGAAAGCATGTGCATCGTAGAACACGTCCACCCCCAAAGCGGCTGCGTTGTATCGCTACCTGCTGGCCCTCTTGTTAATTTGTTGCAAGGGACCTGGCGTCTCAGCCACATGTACCTTGTGTGTATTTTTTTTTTTGCCAAATGCAAACGAACATAATTAAGCCTCCGTTGGTCGATTGAGTTTTCTCCATCGTCTTCGTCGTCGGAAAATGGCAGGCATCGGAAGGAGGAAGTTCTGTAAGAAGGCAGAACATATTAGACAATCGAGAAGGGCACGGGGATGAATTGAAACTCCCACTCGCTCACGTTCGTGATGCAGTTTATGTAACGTCTTTACCGTTTTGGGGCATTTTTTTCTCGCCATCCTTTGGCTTCGATTGTGTTCGACCCTGTTCCTCCTTCGCTAGGCGAGCGGGAGAAAAAGTAACGTTACACCTTGATGCCGGCTCAGCTTGAGAGACGTATGAACTTGGTACGAACAGTTGGAGGATGCAAATGAGTTGGGAGGAAAGATACTTGAAAGATGGTCCCCTGAATCTGTCCCTTAAGAGTTCTGTCGTTCTTGGGTTCTCGGGGATGTTGAGAGAAGGGATTAAAAAAAAAACACAGATTATTATTGTGCTTATGAACGAACACACTCTTTCGGTGAAGCTGAGCATTCTATGTTGAATGTTCGTTTTTTATTGGTCGCTCTTGGAGCTCGTTCCGCTATCAGTGATCCACAGATGCATCCCCCCGCGGGAAGGAAACCGGGAGGCCTTCAGCTGGTTGTAACGGAATTTTGTCCCCCGTCCACCACGGATGCAGGCGTGTGTTTGTGCGCTAACTGTACGTGATAAAGTGAGTAAACTGTGGCATTCCGGGTGCCGAGAAACGGAACATCCACACAAGGCCAAGGAGCGGTGCGGGGTGGAGGAGAAGACGGAAAGTGTGTGTGAACCACCTGCATCAGAAGATGGCCCTCCGAGCTACACGGTCACGCAATGGCATAATTTCTTCATCCGAACGGCGCGAATGATAACGGACGCTTCGAAGACCTTCCGTTCCATCCACGCACCTCCTCACGTCAGGTTTTCATACCGAACTCTCAGCATGACTAACCGGTGGATGCGCAAGCGGAAAGCCCAGCATGAGTGGCAGACCGGCAGCGCCATGGTTCGTAGAACCGGGAAGAAGTAACTCGCATGACGCTGACCGTTGATGAAGAAGACCGGTACGAACGGATTCACTGCTGCCGGAAATGCAATTTGCCGCAGTCATCCCATGCATTTACCAGCGTTAGAGTACGAATAATAGAAGCAGAGAGAAAGTAACTGATGGGTAGGGAAGTACAAACGTCAGAAATAGTAAACTGTAGTCACTTGGAAATCAGAAATTGAGTATGAAATTCGTCTGCAGCTGCATTCGTCAGGTGAATCCCACGGATGTGTTAAAATTATACTTCCTTTGTAAGAATCATCAATGAAGGTTGTCGATATGGATGTGTCAGCCTTTTTCGAAGAGCTGGATATCGGAATCGTGAAACATTCGCAAAGTCATGAGCAGTTTCTGCATATTTAGTCTGGATTTACCACTTGCTTGCCAATACCACTTGGAATACCAATACATTATTGTCATTTTTAGGAGAACGAGGAGAAGAAAATAATTAACAAACTGAAAATATTGAGTTATAGTCAAATCTAGTTAGTGGACATATTTGTAGTTGTAAGTGCGAGTTTGATTCTTTATTAATATTTAAGTAATATTTAAGTGTTAAAAAAAACTAAAAATAAAGTGTATTATCTCCTGCTCTTTAGAAAGACGATAGGATTTGACTTTTGAGTGCTTTGGTTGCGGATCGATCCGTTTTGTTTGTACCGTTTTCCGTTGTGCGATAGGATTGCAGTCACCACTTTTTTCAAAGGGACATTTAAAACAAGGTGCTTTTTCAGCACATCCCCTCTACTCATGACGGAAACAGTCAGCAATTGTTAAACTACGAGGGAAAATATATATTGTCTTAACACTCAACATAACTAACCTCTCAAACATAGCCCGATGGTTCCATTCTTTCCCCGTTGCGTAGGACTTCATTTATCACAGTGCTCCAGTCTGAAGTCACTAGCATTAGATGGCGATTAAATCAGCGCGCGTGCCTTGTCCGCGTCTGTACAAGAAGCCACAAAACCGGGTTGCGTTGCAAGCGCTCGTAGCAAAAGAATGGCTCGGCCCGAGTGGGCTTCGTCGCAGGAGGTGAAAGTTGATCGGCATCAATCGCGATCGCGAAGAAAGTGATGTGTATGCGCTGGGCGTCGATGGTTGGTGCAGCACGGTGAATGGTGGATTGTCAAACAGAAGCAAGCAGAAGAAAGGGACCTGTGTACATACGCAACATGACAACGGTGCTGTCTATTGTTCGCCGGGATCGCCTATCTGTTACATACGTGCATGTTGGCCCACGGCTTGTTATGCGCTACCGTTGGCACTTCCTATTCCCGTTGGCCAGTCACTTTGTCAGCCTGCTCGCCATTGTCATGCCGGGCAGGACTGACGAAGTCTTTTCCGAAGCGTACCAAAACTCCCCGTCCGGTCGCCTTTCCAACGCGAGAAGATGCCGCTACGCTGGTGGAACCATGGCCACCCACCGTCGTTGCATCGCCGAATGCATCCAACTACGACGGCGCTTTGTTTCGTGATGTGTGTGCTGCTAGCAAAATTATTGTTTCACCCTTTTCCTCTGTTATCTTCAATCGTCGCTGTCGATTCGTGGACGGTAAGCGGGACGAGTAAAACCGAAACACCTCGGATCGTCCACGTTCGGCACGATAGTGCAAGCTGACGAACGGGCAAGAAAGATTGCGCAACTTTTGCTCCAGATGGTCGAACGGTCGCGGCATTCGTTTCCAGCCGCTGAGCAGCGAAACCTCCCTGCCAGAGTAGGAGCTGTCTCTAAAGCTTTTATTATCAAATAACCCTACTCTCGCTCTCCGTTATGATTTATTGATAAGCAATTGCCGAAATCAAACGCGATGGAACTAAAAGCTTTCCGCAATGGCTTAAGACATTCGAACTGGTCCCTAGACCGCCTTGTATCAACCTTCTCTCAGCCTCTGTGACTAGCAACATGATGAAATCAGTCGTACGGAATGTCCATCACCTCACTACCTAATGGATTGCCTCTCTTAGTAATCAATTCCGCCAACGTTGGGCTACGTATCGGCGGAAGGCTTACTTTGCTGGTGACGCAGGAAAAACGGGAAGGAATTAGATTCGAACTTCATCCAGGTGATCGAATGTTCGCACCCATCAAGACACAGTTGATCCAACGTAGCTCGCCGGTGGGCTTACTACCCCTGTGAGAAACCCGGAACCGGAGATGGATCGCTCATCATGGAACGCCACACAGAGACGTTGCATTGTCCGGTATGGGAAATAACAATGCTTCCGTCAAATGAAATAATCGAATGCAATGGCGTAGCATTTCCCGTCGCTCTTTGATGTTGAAGGCATTAAAGAATATGTACAGTTCTACGATACGATTTTTGTTTGATGATAGACGTAAGATAACTTCCACTTTTCAATTGCGACAAAGTGTCTATAAATTTAACTACATTTTCCTACCGAAATCATTTCCTGATTGCACATTTAAAAAGGGAACTCGACTTATGCTGTATAATCCCTTAGTTAGTTTATATTGATACTTCTAACGGGACGCAGAAAGCTTTGAATGCAAAGCTCTGAAGATGCCTTCAGAATCGTAACGTTAGACGAAAAATGGCAAAAAGTGTAATTGACTTCTAATAACAATCATTTTTATGAAGCGGGATAAGGGTTTTAAAATTATGTTCAGTTTTTCCTTCCCTTCCTTCCCCCATGTGTCCCCTCCGTTCTTCGTCCTGCACAGCGATGAAATCGAAAAGCGCACTAGCGAACTGCGAATAAAGCACTAATGTACCAATTTTTCCCCTAATTGCATCCCGTTTGTTTCTTTCTCCTCCACTTTCCCCCAGGCTTCTCCCTCGTCCTGCATGGTATGGAACTGCGCAAAATGAGCACGGCCAAGCAGCACCAGCAGCACCAGCAGCAGCAGCAGCATCAACAGCAGCAACGCGAAGATCGCCGGTATTCCGTGCCGCACGGGATGCACGGAACACTGCCACCCGGGGCCACCGACGATCTGCACGCCTGGTCCATCTATCGGTAAGTTTGGGCAACGGAAAAGTTGGGCGTCCTGCGTCCTGGGTGTGTGTGCAAATTTTTTTTGCGTGCAATTTTCCTATGGCCAAGAGGGAAACTTGTGCTGGGAAAGAATTAGGAAATCACAAAACATAAGAACGAAACGAATGCCCAGCAATTTGGTTTTTATGTCTACACCTCTATGCTGGCATTTAACTCACAATTGGAGGAAAGTTATCTAACTCTTCTAGGGAAAAGAACTTGCATCTTCAGACGAGAAACACCTAGGGAACGGTTGATCAACACCGGCTTCCCTCACCATACCCACCGATTATCGATCGTATCAAGCGGGAAAACGTTTCCACGGAGGCGATTGGGCCGGTGCGTAAAACGGTTTAGTTTCCCCGTGCTGCCATCGCCGCCTTTTTCCTCTCGTTCATTCGTACCGTGTTTGGTGTGAGGAAAAACTCACTCGCCCCGTTTAAGGGTGCGATGTGGTAAGACAAACCGAATCGATTCGTGAGCGGTTAGATTGTGACCTGATTTCGGCGCGTTCCGTCTCTCGCTCGTTTCGATCAACTATTTTTTTCTGAATGAGATAAAAAAAAACCACAATACATTCACCAAAAGGGAAACATCTTGTCGATCGATCGATCGAAAGGAATTGCTTGGTAAAAAAATCAACTCGAACCAATATTACCTAATCAGGGCGGTGTTGAAGCTCGATATGGGAAAACAAACCCTCAAAACTGGACTGGCCTGGGGTGGAGTCGATTTTTTCCATCCATTTTTTCTTCTACTCGGATAGTAATTTTTTCTCATGACACGGCGGCGACGATGGTTTTGATCGATGCTTGCTGAAAGCGATTACTCGTTCGGCAAAACCATAATGACAATCTGTCCCCAGCCGTCGATTAATTGCATCACCTCCGAACGCTACATGATGGGTTGGTTCTTTGGTAAAGCGATCTAATGCTAAAGCCCACCACCACCGCCCAATCGATTTTCTACGCCCGCGATGCTGTAACCTTGAAGTGGAAGAAAATATGACAACGATCGAGCGACGTTTCCGATCGAGACAGATCGGCTCAGTTTGGCTGGGAAAGCATTTCCGTCGCAGAGCCGTGTGTGTTACAGAGGTCGGTAACAACCAGAACTCTACGCCACATCGACGGGGGGAGAGTCTGTCATTCACTTCAGTGACCTTCTGCGGGCCTTCCAACGCCCTCTGGTTGGCAGTATTGGGGCCACAATGGGCCGCGACGGCTTACGGCCCAAGAACGACCCGACGCTTTATGGCAATGACGTTGTGCAACGCCAGCGGCGGTGCCATTGGAATGCAAAGTGCAATTAGCCACGATGTGTTGTGGTGTGTCCAAATTGTTTGCAGCAAGCGTTTTATTGGTTGACGCTTGGTAGAAGGTACCACGTTGTAGGCCGCAGCAAAAGGGATTAGACAACGCTCAAGGGAGGGATTTTCTCTCTCTCTCTCTCTCTCACACACACTCTTAAGTGGAGCATGACCTAAACATGTGCAGCGTATGTTTTATGGCGGTCCAATGAAACAATTCATCCATCCCAAAACACCATAAATGTATAATAATAAATTTATCTCATGCTCAATGATCACTTTTAAAGTTGGAATTTACATAGTCACTTTCCGGCAAGTTTGAAGTTACCTTCGGAATCTATTGACATGTCCATAGTGTATCTAGTTTGGATTTAAAGGAATTTATCAAAATGACCGGACAGACCAGTGATGTTTTGGTTTCCTTAAGCATCCTGCATCAAATGGAATCAAATAAATAGTTCACCCTCCCATTTTTCCTCCCGTGCAGCCAGAACCTAAACTCGGACTTCGCCGACTCGGCCCTCGGATCGTCGGACAAATCGCCCAAACCATACGGCTCCCAATACCACCAGCGAGACACGGCGATCCTCAACCACCCGCGCTACGGCCCGAAGCAGAACCCGATCAACTCGAACATGTACACCTACCTCAAGTTCGGGCTGCCACGCGTCTTCCCACCGAACGGAGGCCAGCCGATGGCGAACGGACGCCCTGGGCGCAACTCGGCCAAGGCAAACGGACGTGGCCGGGTCAACCGTGGCTACCGGGACAGCACCGGGCCAGGGCCGGGCTCCTCCGGCTACGACAGTAGCGATAACGAAACGAACCGGGGTCGTGTGCCAGCTAATCTAAGGTGAGTCAACGGAAGTGAGTCCTCCCAATCGGCGCTCTAGATTAATTCGAACCGTTCTTTTTACTAAATACCCACAGAAAGTACCGCAGCGAGTCCGACTTTCGTGCGATCGGAGCGACCAACTCGCGGCCAAGTTCGCGCGCCCAAGGCATCCCGCTGGCCGCGCTCAAACAGGCCAACAGCCGGGCAAGCATAGCCGGCACGCACGTGTACAACCCGTACGCGACCAACTTGCGACAACATCACAACATGCGTTCGCAAAGCGAGGCGGACCTGCTGGCCGAATGGGACTACGACGACTCGCCAACGTACGGTGAGACACGTCTCTACCCGGAGGACATCTACGCCACGCAAAGCCGGCGGCACTCGCTGGCCGGCCTCGTTTACCCCAACATCCAGGTGCACTGCTTGGACGTGCTACCCGGGCTACGCGGCGTTTCGCTGCAAGCAAAGGCGGGAGACCTTTTCGCCATCATGGCCACATCGCAGCGGGAAGGCACGGCACTGGTTGAGGCGCTGGCCGGCGTGCGGCAGCGCATGGGCGGCGAGATCCTCGTCAATGGGCAGCAGGTGAACCGGCGCATCCTGCGCCAGCTGTGCGGCTATGTGCCGGCATTGGATGCGGCCCCACTCGATCCACGCATGAGCGTTCAGAGCACGCTCTCGTTTGCCGCGGCCTTGCGCGGCCCATACGACCGCAGCGATCTGAAGGAGCGCATCGACATCCTGGTGGAGGACCTCGGGCTAACGGCGGTCCGCTCGGCCAACGTGTCGCGCCTGACGCACTCGGAAAAGCAAAGACTGAACGTGGCCTGCCAGCTGCTGACGCAGGCGTCCATCCTGCTGCTCGACCAGACCACGATCAACATGGACATCTTTGACACGTTCTTCTTGGTTGAGTACCTGCGCCAGTGGTGCAGCGCCGGCCGGATCGTCGTCATGACGCTACAGCCGCCCACCTTCGAAATTCTGTCCATGTGTTCCGGCGTGCTGCTGCTGTCCGGCGGACGCACCGTTTACTCGGGCAGCCGGGCCGACCTGCCGCGCCATATGGGCCAGCTCGGGTACCCCTGTCCACCGTTCAAGAACCCTGCCGATTACTACCTGGACCTGGTGACGCTAGACGATCTGTCGGCGGCCGCCCTGCTCGAGTCGTCGGCGCGCATCGAGTCCCTCGCTAACTCGTGGGACCATGTCAACTCCGAGCCGCCGCTGGCTGCTCCGGTCGCCAACCTGCCCGAGCCAACCAAGAGCGCTGGCTTCTTTGGCCAGATCAATGCCCTCGCCAAGAGGTACATCGTCATCGGGTTAACCTCCCGTCATCTTACAGTGTCTAAATGTCCCTTTTTTATTTCAGATACATGTCCTACAAGCAGCCCGGTTCCCTGCTCACCTGGATCAGCCGATTGATTCTTGCCGCGATCCTCTCACTGTTCATTGGTTGCATCTTCTGGGACGTTCCAGCCTCGGACCCTCAGCTCGACTTTAACGATCGTCTAGGGTATGGAACTGCGCACAGCCAGTATATACGAAAAAGGAAATATGTAATCCAGTATCCATTCCATTTCCTAGCTATCATCATTGCATGATGATGGTCGCCCTGTGGCCACTACTACTGCTGCAGATACGTGACGTTCAAGAGGACCGCCGCCACGCAGAGAAAGACCTGAAACTGGGACTCTACGGTAGATTTCTGTACATCATCATCCAGGGCACGCTGAGCGTCATGCCGAGTCTCTGCATATGGTTGGCGTACCTGCTACCCGCCCACAGCATGGCGGGACTGTACTCCTACACGACCAACAACGACACTGGCATCTATCTGTACATGGGTAAGATCGGGGGCAAGTAACAAACCCCTCGCAGTGGAATAGAGCCTTCCAGAAACTCTAAAAACTAACCAACGGACTTGGCATATTCTTTCTATCCAGGCTATATGTTGCTTTACCTTATGGCCATCCAGACGTTCGTGCTGTTCATAGCCCATCTGATACCCTGCGGAATCACGGCCTCGATTGTCACCACGTTGGTCCTCCTGCTCATGGCGTCCGTCGGTGGGTTCGCCGTACATGTCGCGAACGTGCCCGAGTACCTCCGATGGATGGAGCTGCTAACGCCGCAGAAATGGCTCACTCCGCTGCTAACCGAGAGCGAGTACAGCCTGGAAACGCTGCAGAGCATCAGCAGTCAGCGGCAGTGTCCAAATAAGGTGAGACATACAAACAACGGCTGTAGCAAGATTGGTACGCGATGTATAACTTTGTTTGTGATCTCTTGCAGCTTCTTCATCAGGATATCATCATCACGACACAGTGCCACACACCGAACGGTACCTCCGTCCTTGCCGACCACCACCTGCTTCCTAGGGACCACGTCCTCGACGCGACCGACATGTACGCCTCCACCGTACTCGGGCTCCTGCTGACCTGCGTGGTGTTCTTCGCCCTCACCATGTTCGTCTTTCTTCTCAACTGCCAATCGTTGCTGCGGAAGAAAAATGTACGCCACGGCAAGCACGGTTAGAGATTGAGAAGCTATGCTTCGTCCTTGGCAAGGATCAGACATTCAACAATGGGAGCCAGATACTCCTGCATGTGTAAAAGTGCTAGTTAATTTTACTCTACTATACTACCTATACCTTCATTCGACGTTCGACCGGCGGATTATCGAAATTTCAACACCCGCTTAGCTTAGGTTCTTTTTTGTTTATCTTTTTTTCAATTGTACGGTTTTTTAGCGAAATAACAAAACTAGTAGTTTTTTTTTATCTGTAGAATGCTCCTACATAGACTAGGGAGCTGACAGGAGAGATCGATGGTGCGAAACGATAGCTTAGTAGAGATTGATTTTAAAGTTCTAATATATCCTACGATAGGGCTTGTGGTAGGCGGAAGAGTTAGGGTATAACAATGGAAACAAAAAATAGTACGACAGCGTCTTTCGTGGACCATACAAACACAGACACACTCACACGACGTACACCGCAATATACCGTGGGGTCCAACCGAGTTGGCTTCGCGAAGAAGTTAGAGTAAACGGCATTTAGGATGACGGCTAAAATCGACGAGTGCGCAAGGAAAACTAATGATGATTATCCACTTGTACGTTATCGTGGAAGGATTATTTTAAATAAACGACAATGCAGTAAGTGGGAACTCAATTTTTGCACTGCTTTAATACAAGAACATCCATACCAACCATATGTTGATGGTACAAGATAGTCTTGTACCGAAGGTCTTTCAGAGCGTGGATAAGGTTGACTCAACGGCACGGCGGCACACTTGTTCAGGATTGGAATTGGAAGAACTTGCCCGGGTATAAACGTAAATTAAAAATCAACTTAAAACTTTACCAGTATACAGATGAAAATGTAATGTGGATTACACTGACTTGTACGAGGGAACCGTTGCCTTCGACTGAAATCAAAAGCACCTAGTTCCATCCTATTCCAATTTACATTCCTCATTGTACTCATATCTCCCTCATGTTATGTGATATGTACACGAATAGATGCAAAACTCATTGGGAATTCGCTTATCTGTTGACATTGGACTATTATCTTGTCCCATTCATGGCGGTTCGCATTGAATAGTTGCACCGTAGCCATTACGGAATAATGAACGCATTTGATACGGTGTTATGTTTCCGACAATAAGATTTCATCTCGTTTACTTTTAATTATCACCAATCAATTGGTCACACATCTCAATGCGGGAACTTTTGTGATATTTTTAATTCATTATAGCTTCCATTGCACATTCAGCTTGTTGTGAAAATTGTAAGAAATCTTTAAATCACACCGAGCACATCTTGGTGTACCCTTATTTGTAATACTTATTTTTCAATTCGTTTACTCTTTGTTTTTTGTTTCAAATCAAATTGTCCCCTCTATTAATCAAAGCTATTCCAAACGAAAAATGAAAGAAAAGGTCAAACGGAAGGGTTGTTCTAGCATTAAAGACAACCACAGTGTTGTGACCCGCGGATTAAAGAACCATTTAAACGGAGATAACCCTGCATCCGCCAGCTTCGTTGCCAAAAGGCATCGCTTAAGTGGCGTATTGTTTGCACAACGTCCGTACCCAAATAAAATCCACCCGTGCCGCATTAAAAATCGCTTAATGTGGCACAGCGGAACGCGGCATTCGGTGCTTTTCCGCGTGGTGGCATGACGAGCCTATTATCGCGGGGAGCCGAGGCCGTCGTTAGGTGCTGCACATTTCGCTAAATCCATAATGATAACTGTGCGCTAGCATGCGAGCGTGGTTCGCAATAGAAGGGCGAACACACGTGCATATGCGCAGAAAGTTCGCCGGCACGCAAACATCGACCGAGTGGAAAACTTGCTCCTAGACTGACTGGTCTTGTTTCTATCCTTGTTTGTCGCTCAGGTTTTGAAGCGTTCGTCTGCGACTCGTCAGTGCACAGAAACTTTTGCCCATCACTGTTCCAACTCGCCAACCATATGATTGTCGGCGAATGCGATGGATAAAGTGGTGGCGCGGTTGTGGAAAAGAAGGTTGAACAGGGTGGAAAAAACAAAACGCACTCGAGGCTACAGGCCGTCCGGGTAGGGGATGGGGAGATCGAGAGATCGTAGCAACCAGAACATAGGGTTGTGTGCGACGCGACGATCGCCGGAAAAGCGGACGGTTGATGGGATCGCCAGCCGGAAACGCAAGGGGTAGGGGAGTCCACAGCGACGGGTCCGGACAGCGGACGATGCAGATGATCGATGAAGGGAAGCTTGAAGGGCGTCGGGAAAGGGGAACAGGAGAAATGGATCGGGGGATTGATTGACCGTGCTATAACGACCTACGGCGAGACGTCTCTCGGACGGCTTGCCGTTAGTTTGTGTGTGTTGGTGCGACCCCTCAAACAGCAACTGGAGGGCCTCCGCTATTCGATTGTGATACGTTCTCCTTGTCTTGCATTACCTTTTTATTTCGGGCTCCCTCTCGCCCGCTCTCTATCGCCACGGTGACTGTATATAAGCGAGCATCTGGGAAGTGCTTTACATAACCGGTCGGAGTGCTGAAACCGGTGGGCTCTAACGGAGAGGAGCGCAAGACGTGCGTGTACGTACGGACGCAGGACGAGGGCAGCTAAGAAAGTCGCAAGAGTCGCGAGAAGACGTTCCCGCTGGCTGTCTGTCTGGTCGACCGGACAGTCTTTGTTGTGCCCTGCCCGCGAGAACACACAGGATATGAGCAAGCTGGAGCTGCGTGCGACGTCCACGGTGACCCTGGTGGTGACCGTGCTGGTGCTGGCCGTTGGGCTACTGCCGTCCCCGGTTCGGCTGGCCACCAGCCCGGCCAGTGAATCGTTCGAGCGCAACGACATCGTTCCCGATCTCATCGACAGGGCCCCGGAGCACACGGTTCAGGTGAAGTACCCGTCGAAGGTGGAAGTGTCGCTCGGGAACGAACTGACGCCGACCCAGGTGAAGGACCGGCCGACGGTGTGCTGGCCGACGGAGCCGGACACCCTCTACACGCTGGTGATGGCCGACCCGGACGCACCGTCGCGCAGCAATCCCGAGATGCGCTCCTGGAAGCACTGGCTCGTCGGCAACATCCCCGGCAAGGAGGTGGACCAGGGCGAGGTGCTGGCGGACTACGTTGGCTCCGGACCGCCGCAGGGAACCGGCCTGCACCGGTACGTGTTTCTGGTGTACAAGCAGCCCGCGAAGGTGACGTTCAACGAGACGGTCCTCAGTAGCCGGTAAGTGACTTCACCGACTCCGCCTCCGCAACCTCCGACGTTCCGAGTTCCACTAGAGCCGTTCTGTTTCGCTTTCGCAGGAATCCCAACCGTGGCAAGTGGTCGGTGACAAAATTCGCGTCGGCGTACGCGCTCGGCACACCGATCGCGGGCAATTTCTACGAGGCCCAGTACGACGAGTACGTCCCGGAGCTGTACGCAACCTTTACGGAAACGTGAGCGGAAACCCAGCGCGTCCCATTCCCTAGTCCCGTCCGTCCTGGTCCCCTCCCCCGGTTCTGGTATCCCGCTCCGCATCCTGGCTGCCTTCCCACTCAAACACACGCCCCCACACACTGACACCGTTTTCCGCACCCCCCTTCACAACTTGTTTTGGTTCCACCCACAGCACAAAATCACCGTGTTACAATAAAACATAAAAAAGCGAACGAAGCGAAGTCCTGGTGTTGGTTTTTACTTTCCTGGCGCCTACCTGAATGCACCGTTACGTTTGGCCAGTCCCTCTCGCCTCATCAGGAATTTTTCGCAGAACGTTTATTTTGTCAAAGTAACCCTGAACCATTCGCGGAAAGAAAAAAAAAGGGGTTCGCAAGTCGCACCCGAGCTGTTGCCAGTATTAACGGGGTTCCGGGACGGCTTTCGAGGAAGTAAGAGGTGTGAGGTTAAGGACTGTTAAAGCGCCTCGTTCGACAGCAACGGCGTTTGTTGGTGCGGCAGGTCCGAACGGTAACGGTACTCTCCTCCAACCCCATGCCATGGGGTGCAATCTAGTTCACTTTCACGTTTATTTCCGGTTAACATGGTAACCTTACCGAGGGCGCCGACTTGCGACCTGCGATACGCGATGACACCAGGCATAGTAGGCGGTCCGTTGCATTCGTTCCCGGTCAAAACTTTCTGCCCTTTTCGAAGGAAGAACCGTTACCCCCCTTCGACGCTGGGGATGTATTTCAAAAGTGTTTTGGTAGATTAAATTTTATTTCCGGGCACCGGGTAGGGCACCCATTGCATGTTACGCCTTTAAGGGACGCCCTCACCTTTAGGATAACCTCTCCGACACTTCGCGCATGTCGCACAGGCCATCTATCTTCCCGATGGCACGAAAGGGCTGCTTTTCAATCAAATGGCACACGGAAACTTCCCGAAAGGGGGTTTCGCAAAAGTTAAATTAGTTTTATTCAGTTGCTCGTGACCACTCTAGCGTGCGCGCCAGATATAACACGAGGCCGATTTCGAGGAGGTCGAAACTATTTCCCGACGCAACGGCACGACATTCCCACAGTGCGGCCCGGGCGCCTGACATAGAGCGCCTTCCGTTCAGTGTTTCGGTGCCCCCAAAGGATATCGAGAAATCACGTAACGACCTACAAACCTAGAAGGGAAGTTTCCGACTTCCGGTGCCTCCCGCGTGTTAAGGCCATCATAATTCTCCCCCCGAGCACACCCCATCGAGGCAGGAAGATTTGCAGTGTGTGTGTGTGAGGGTGAAGCTCACACATTTTGCAGTGTTTCGTTCTCGCAGGAGGAGGAGGGCGACACCCGAAGGCAGTTGGAGTCTACCGATTTTTGGCGACCGATTCGGTCGGTAGGGTACCCTCTGGAGGGACAGTTGAAGTTCGGTCGAGTTTCCAGCAGGATGTCGGACTTTGTGCGCGATATGCGCAATCACAAGATCGTACCGGACGTGGTCCCGGTGCCGCCGGACAGTCTCCTGCACGTTGTCTATCCCGGTGGGCTGCGGGTCAACCTGGGAAACGTGCTCACACCGACCGAGGTGAAGCACGTGCCGGAGGTCAGCTGGCCCGAGGCGGAACCAAGCGCCTACTACACCCTCATACTGACCGATCCGGACGCGCCGAGTCGCACAGCACCAAAGTTCCGCGAGTGGCACCACTGGCTCGTGGTCAACATACCCGGGCTGGACCTGACCAAGGGTGACACTCTGTCCGACTACATCGGTGCGGCACCGCCCCGCAAGACCGGCCTCCACCGGTACGTGTTTCTGCTCTACCGACAAAACGAAAAGATCTACTTCAAGGAGTCGCGGCTCTCCAATAGGTAAGGTGGGTTGGTAAGGGTTGCGCCTACACAAAAGTGATTCCCGTGGATTCGCCTTTCGCAGGAGCACCCAGGGACGGGGCAAGTTTTCGACGCACAAGTTCTCGGAAAAGTACGAGCTGGGCCTGCCGGTCGCCGGGAACTTCTTCCAGGCGCAGTTCGACGACTACGTCCCGAAGCTATACCGTCAGCTGGGACACTTCCAGAATGCATTCTAGTGCCATGTCTGTTTGTAGAGTGTTCCGGGGTCGATCGGGAAGCTTCCGGAATGATCCTGCGCTTGGTAGCCGTTTGATGCTTTCTCCCGAAACCGTTCCACCGAGGATATTGGAACAAAGAAAACGGAATGACGCAAAAAAAAACCAACAACAAAAAACCATCTCAGAAGAACACAAGGAAAGGTCGTTAAACTTTACGATCTTTTGAAACTTCTGCTGCTGCTGTTGCTGCTGCTGCTGGTGCTGCGACTTTCGAAGGATACTCTGGCTTACCGTCGACAACAGATGGACGCTTGGCGTACCGGGAGCGAAGTAGTCCTCCAACACAAAAACACAAAGCTGGCTGCGAGGCAAAAGGCGAATCTGCGAACCTCGAAAACGCAATTTTAGTGAAAAGATCGCAGGGAAAAAGATTTATAAAAAAGAAGGAAATTATAATAAGAATACACCGTCGTTCGTGCGAACAACTGAATGGACACCGTAAAGGGGCTAGATAACTAACGTGAAATCGCAATATAACGTCGCGGCAGCGGCAGACACCGAACCGACGAGGGCGAAGGAAAGGACGTTGGAAGATGACGCAAAAAAAAAAGAGGACAAAGCCCTTATATACTCACCTGTGCAGGTCTGCGTTGGGAATTACGATTCCATCTTCCCGTGGTCGATCAACGTCTCGTGGTGCATCGTCTCGGAAGGGTACAGCCTGGATGAAGATCCATCCGGTGCATCGGAGAATCCTTTTGCTCCAAAGGATGCATCGGGAAGGGTGCATCGCAGCGGGAAAACATACATAGCTAGAGAAAGAAACGGAATGAGCGGGACGTATAAAGAACGACAGAAGGAAACTCAACAACAACAACAAAACTCAATTTTATGTAAAACAAAACTTTGTATTAGAACGTATAGCCATTAGCATAATTTAAGGGTGCCTGCCGTCGGGTAACAGTGTTTGTACATTGGGTGAGCATTTGCAGTGCGGAACGATTATTTCCAGACGAAATGCAACGAGAAAGCGAGCGAAGGGATGCGAGTACCGTTGGCCGGTCGAAGCCGAAACAGTTGGTGTTAAATGCAATAAATAAAACCCTTCTTTCGGCTAGCGACGCAACACATTGTTTCGTCCGTTTTTCTTTCTTTTTTTTTTTTTGTTTGCCGGCTGCCAATTGGCAACACGGAGCACTAGTGGCATGAGCGGAAGGGTATAGTTGTAATTGGCCCACTGGATGCTGGTAATTGTTATTCACTTTGCACGGACGAGCAGAACAATGTATCGTGCGTTTCAGGCTTTGGATGATAGATTATGTAAATTTCTGCCACTGGAAACCTCTTTCAAGCAAAATACAACATTGTACAACAAAGCATGGTGTGAATTTGATTTATCAGAAACAAATCCTAAAAAACCTAATTTAAATGAACAAGGAGACTATAACCAATGCTCGTTGATTAGAGTTAGAAATGTCATCATGTCAGCTCATTTTTAAAGTTTTATAGTATCAGTCAAGCCCATACGTTCGTTAAAATTGTCATAGCATAGCTTGCATGGCACATTACATTAGAAATATGTGCTATTAATTATATACGTTCTTATCGCCGTGAGAAAGCAGCTGGTTAATGCATTCATACCCCATTATACGTTGCCACTAATTGTCGTTAAAGTCAGTCAGACTTTTGCCATGGAGAGTATGATAACGCACAATCCACGGTTGAAAGTAGCAATGGAAACCCTAACCATGAGTGTGCAAAATAAATTGTTTTCCACCCTCTTTGATAAGAAGACCAAAGCCGTAAAGCAAGTATTGGTTACCATTTTAAATTTAAACAAATAACAAATATGTTATTTGAACTACATCTCCGGGGAAAACACTTGTGGGTAGACTGACGAAGGGAAAGAACACCACATTGGACAAACAAAGGACATTGGTAATGTGAAAAAGATGGACCATCAGAAGGAACAGTCCACGGCTCGTGCCTTAGTAATAGAAGAAAAGAAATCTTCAGCTTTAAGAAGACAATCACTTCAGCACGTTACAGATGTTTTTAAATTTAGATCTATTGAACATTTTCATACATATTAAATTTATGTTACAAATTGTGGGTCGAACAGCGCATTACGTAAATGTTTGAACTACTAATATGATCCCAATACTCAAGCTGGTTGTGGAAATAATCTACAGGCAATGATCCAGCAGCCCATACTGCGGTGGACAGGTGAGAAACCGAAAGTGTGTAGGCCTCGGCCAACACACTACCACCGCTCGGACGCGCAGTGACCGCTTCCCTACGCATTGATCGCCGCGATCTGTGATGACACGCAAACCACGACACGCGAACCGGTTGCCGCTGTGTTGAACGCTGCTGGGCGTGATTCCGAGATTCCGATTACTGTTGATTGTCACTGTCACAGCGACGGGCAACGGACGCTGAGCTTCCCGAAAAAAAAGCGAAACTGACCGTCTTTATCACACAGCGAGTACGTTCCATCAGTCAGCCAGCGAAGGGCACGTCGGGAAAAAAGTGCAATCAAATCTCGAGCACTTGTGCGTTCGGTGTTCTGATAAGCCAACCGACGAGCGGATCGAATCGTCATGATGCTAAGAGTACATTCCGTGCCGTGGGCATCAGTTTCGTTGTGGCTGTGTTTGGTGCTGGACGCTGCGAGGGTTGCCTTGGGTGACGTAACAACGACGACGACGACGACGACGGCAGCGACGTCCAACATGACCGACATTCAACAGGTTTTCGCCGAGCATGGCGTTATTCCCGATGTGATCGACGTAGCTCCGAAGGAGTTCGCGAAGGTAAGGCCGTGTGCGCTGTTTCGTGTGGTTAAACATTCCGACGAAATACGGCTGGATGGAGGTAATGCGATAATCTGTCTTCCGCCAGATTTCCTACCCAAGCGGTGCGACGGTCGATGGAGGGAACGAGCTGAGGCCGACGCAGGTGAAGGACCAACCGAAAGTCGAATGGACGGCCGAACCGGACGCGTTCTACACGCTCTTCATGGTTGACCCGGACGCACCGAACCGCCAGGAACCCAAGTTCCGCGAAATTGGCCACTGGTTGGTTGGGAACATTCCCGGCACGAAGGTGGAGGACGGTGAGCACATGTACGGCTTCGTCGGTTCGGGCCCCCCGAACGGATCCGGTCTGCACCGGTACGTGTTTCTCGTGTACAAGCAGCCGGCCGGGCGCATCGACTTCTCGCAGGCCCCGCGCGTCTCGAATCGCAGCCGCAACCATCGGCTCAACTATAAGCACCGGGAGTTCGTGAAGCAGTACGGGCTGGGGGAGCTGGTGGCCGGAAACTTCTACCAGGCACAGTACGATGACTACGTACCGACGCTGCACGCTCAGCTCTCGTCCGGCACTGAGTAGTGATAAGGATTTTTTTGACTCTTTTTTTTTTTGCTATCAAACATTTTCTAAACCGTAATAAAAACACGAGAGGATTATACTTGTGATGAAATTGGCGTGTAAGGCATTTAATTGCAACGGATTAACACCAGAAATACAAAGTGTTGGCAATAGAAATATCACTCTAGAGTGCTCTCCAGGCGATGAAGGTTCAGTGGCAAGACGCGATGATCGGGTATTTCGTGTCATTATCACCCCAAATAGGGTTCGTTCTGTGTCAAGCGCACCCGAGCCTGCTCTAATGATCATTTTAGTTTGCATTTCTCAAGCCTAGTCCTAGGAACAGAATACACTGACCTGTGCGTTAGATAATCGACCACCGCGGTCAATAACCAAGCTGCACGATGGCTCAACTCCAACATCTGTGCGTTGGAAACGTTCACTTTTTCACACAGGAGGGGAGCTATTCTAGTATGGGCCGCGCACATTGAACAGCCACCGGAGGGCCGCATACGGTAGAACCAGTTTTTCGCAATAGTTTTCCTCCGAACTGGAGGCGGTGGTGGGTTTCGTTTAAAAGGAAAATCTCACCTCCGTACGGGCGACAGTTCGATTGCTTTTCTCGTCAACCGCTGACCGTTTCGCGATGACGCCGGAGCTGGTGCATCGTGTGTGCTGCTGTGTGCTGGTGGTCGGTCTGGTGCTGCTCGGGACGCACGCGTCCGACATTCTGAACGATGCGCACGTCTACCGATCGTTTGCCTCGTTCGAGGTAGTGCCGGATGTGGTGGACGAAGCGCCAGACTGCTGGGCCCGCGTGTCGTTCAAAAGTGGCCGTCAGGCGGAGGGCGGCAATCGGCTAACGCCAACCCAAATCCGCAACCCGCCGGTGGTCACATGGAACTCGAACGAGCGGGCCCTATACACGCTCGTGCTGACCGATCCCGATGTGCCGTCGCGGGACGATCCGCGCTACCGCGAGTTTATCCACTGGGCCGTCGGAAACATCCCCGGGAACGATATCGATCGGGGTGAGACGATGGTCGAGTATCTGGGTGCCGTGACGCCCCGCGGCACCGGACTGCATCGGTTCGTGCTGCTGGTGTTCGAGCACCTGCAGAAGTTGGACTTTTCTGGCGAACCGAGGATTTCCAGCCAGTGCGGCCCAGTGCGGCGATACTTTTCGACGCGCAACTTCACGCGCAAGTACGAGCTGACCAACCTGTACGCCGGAAACTTCTTCCAGACGCAGTACGACGACTACGTGGCCACGCTGCAGGCCCAGCTGAGGGAATGTGAGAGCGAACGTGAGTTGGATTTGGTTGCACAGTGAATTTGATGCTAGAATGTTTTCTTCCGTTTCCTTAGGTTCGCTGAACGAACTGAATGGAGCGCGTAATGGTACGGTTTTCGGAGGGCCATAGGAAGGGCATGGTGCAGATTAGAATCTACAATAAGAAACATCTTTCCAAATCATACTGATCTGAGGTATAGTGGAATGCTACGCAGACAGGGATATCAATATGTAACATGTTTGTTGATCCCAGATTGTTTGCAATTTATCGAAAAAACATGATTTAAAAATAAAATTCACAAATTTACTGAATTACTCCGAAACAGGAACAGGGTACATCCAGGAACAACAAATATCGTGTCAAATGAAGCTGAAGAAAGATGTTTATCAAGCAAATTCGTTGTGAACAATTGTAAACAATAAAGGCCCCACATCATGTGGCATGTCCTTGAAATCCTGTAGTAAACAACAGTTTATGGAGGTTATTTGCATTTCTACATTTCCCACGTGAGCACTGTTGCAACGACCGGCACAACCAAGCCAGGTCAACTTCTTCGCATACTTTAATATCAATACGAGGATAATTTCAATTATGATACATTTTCTTACCATATCTACCTCGGTGTGATTTTTGATGGCACCTTAACCACACAGCGCATTCGAAATTTGATAACGTAACAGAAAACTTTTATATTTTTTCAATGCTTGGCTCAATTTGTGTTTGCATCATTTGGTTTCGCGCGGCAAGTTTAATTGCAGCCGCCCTATCTGTCATGAACGTTTGACAACCGCTGGCGGCTGAAAAGATGGTTAAAACGATTCGTAACTCCGGATCGGACTAAAATTGAACTAATCGTGCTTACGAATTTATTTTCCTATCGTGTGTTGAAGTGGTTATCTAGAAAAAAGGAAAAACAAAGATTCCATGAACAAATTTATGTTCGACACAAGGTTTTCTGCAATAATATTACGAAGCGTCTACGGATAAGTGAATGCGCGGTTAGAACGCGCGGTAAGAACCAAAGGATCGGATCATCTTGATAACTCACATTGTGAGTGCACCTCCATCAGCTTGTCAATCTGCCAGAGAAGGAGACGGCTGCGGTGTGCGTGCGTGTAAACGCTAATTTTCACGGACTTCCAGAGAAGTAAATCGCTCGCTGTCGATCCCGGTGTCGGTAAATTGTGCTTTTTCGGGACATTTCCGTCCGTCGCGCAGGAAATCCGCCATTCCGAAGCAAGGGCCGTCTGTATGAAGAGAATCGTCTGCCGAAGTGCTTTGATCTCCGTTCGATCGCGGCTCGAAGCAGTGCAGTGTGTGCAGTAAATGTGTGCGTGTTTTTGCTTGGGCTGAAGGGTTTGCAAAAATCGGAAAAGCATCGGTACGACGACGGGAGCTGCCCGCGGTGTGTTCCATTTTGTTTTTCTTGCCCATAGATTTCCGTGTGATACTAATTGCTAGGAGCTGATCCCGTGTCGGCAACGCTGCAGGAAACGCACGGGCGAACCCGGGAGGATTTTCCTCGCCGAATGTGCCCAGGGCTCGCGGACCAGCCTACCAAGTGTGTTTTGCTCTTTTTTTCTTCTTCCCCCTTCACTGTCCCGTCGTTTTGCTGCGCTACCGGACCGCGCAACCGTCAGCCATATCCCTGCGAGAAAAGGTGCGTTTTCCGATGGTCTCCGTCTCGGTGTGTGCGCTGCGAATGACGCAAAAACGGAACGACCTACCTGGTGACCACGTCGAGGAAGTAGTCGAATGAGGAACATTGCACCTGGGCCAGGGCAAGAAGTAAACGAAGGCGAAGAAGCAGTAGCAGTCCGGGCCGTCCGCTGCACCGTGCTCCGCTCTGCCCCCCCCTCTGTCTGACCGCCCTCTCTCGCTCCCGCCTGTCCGCTCGGTGCTGGGCAGGGTGCACGGCAAGAAAACCGCAACGGCGCGCCAGCAGGCGAAGTGTGTGTGTGTGTGTGTGTGTGTGTGTGTTTGTGCTCAATAGGAAAAAAATATGTCGGATGTGAAACGTGTAACGCTTACTACGATAAGTGATGTGGTTAAGAAGGGCGGCGGAGGAGGGACCAGCATCGGAGGCCCTTTCGGTGCACTCGATGGGGCCAACGCCATGGGCCCCGCGTTCGGAGGCGGTCCCGCGTTCGCTGGTGGAGGAAGCCACTCTCCGGCGGGCAGGGAGCCGTCGGCGGGGAGCAGTGGGGCTGGAGCGGAGGGGGGAAAGTCTGGCTCGGCGAAAAAACACAAAACCGTGCGCCTCGAGCTGAATCTGTTCGAGCCGACCGCCGAGAGCTTTCCGGAGTTCAACTTTGCCAAGCTGGTTCACGAGGAACAGGTAAGGGGGGAATATCCGGCAGGGAGGCCATCTTTGCTGCGGGCCAGCGGATGAATTCGAATGTCAATTACTTTCCATCATTCTGTCAGAACGGAGAACGAGAAAAAAAAACCCCATACCAAACCCCTGTGTGGGTCAATGTGCAGCCGATTCGCTTGCTTTCCTTGCGCTCGGGGTTTGGCAAAAATGTATCTTTGTTTGTAGCTACGTAATATTGTGTTTGTTTTTTGCAAAACTGATCAAAGTAAACCATTGTGCCAATATGCACCCATTTTCTTCTCCATTCTGCTGCATCCCATTGCATTTGACGTTTACTGGCTGGGCTGCCAGAAGGGATCGAAAGGGGAAAAGATGAGGTGGAACCTCCATCCACACCCTACACTTTCGTTCACCCCTCCTCCCTCGTCGGCCAATCGCATCTTTCCATCTACGTACAGTTGCGGACTTAATTAAACCCCGATACATTTTGCTTTTGTTTCCCTCCGTTCGTCCCTCCATCAAACCGCGGTTGCACCTTGAACGCGCCTTTCTGCACGTCCTCCTCACGCACGCAGGCCGCATGTGTGTGTGCGTGCGCGTTTTCGGCGCCTTGTTGGTGTGTGCGTTTCTGTTGTTGTGCAGCTGCCTCCGTCGTCGCACACATCCGAGCGGCACCACATGTTTTTCCACGCGATGACATTTCCCCCAGGTGTGCTGCGGTCTTGCCGCGCAGCATCCTTTTGCGAAAAGCCGGGATGAAATCTCATTGGCATTTTTTTGTTGTTGGTTGAAATTCCCCCAAGAAGCCTTTCTTCGCTAAGGACTAAGGAAGGAACGCATACGTGACCTAGTGAACGTTAACTTCTTGTTCTTTTGTGGAAATTTTGTTCTGTTGTTTTTGGCAAAAGGTGACGTAAGCAAATAATAATCTCGCGCCTATTTGAGACTCTCTTTTGCCCGAACAGACATGGAGGGAAAAGTGAATGTTTTGACATGCAGAACAGGATCGCACATGAATAGTTGCATTCTGCATGAGGAAGTACATAAATTGAAAATTTAAAACGGTAAGGTTTAATAATCGTAATGATAAAAGAAAAAAGTATAAATATGTCATATCCGTTTTCTTTTAAAATTAACGTTATTGTTCCTTATTGTGATAGCCTACTATATTTCTTAAAGCGCGTATACACATTGAAACATTCTGTGAAACATTCGGCTGAAACATAATTTTGACATCTAATTTGACACCTGGTTTATCAATTTTTCCCCTCATTTTTGTTTCAATGTGGAGAGCTGGAAAACAAAACCCAAAAACTATTTGGCCCAAAATATATCATTTTAGCCGAATCAGTTGTGTTTCCGTTAAGAAAAAATTGTTTTAATTGCACTCATAATTATTGACATCGAAATCAAGTATAATTTCGTATGAAATAAACAAAAAAAATGAAAATGTTTCGAATTAAGATTTTGTTTTGTGGAAATTCGTTAAACATAATCCTGTTCCAAAACATGTCAAACCGGGCTCGAAACTGTTCTACTGTTATACTTTCCCCTCAAGTCGAATGTCAAAAAAACGTTTCAGCCCGAATGTTTCACAGAATGTTTCAATGTGTATACACGCTTTTAGGCTGTGGTACTTGTTCGATACGCAATGCGTTGCAATTTCCAAAATGCATGTGATTTGACGGAACCATGCGTAAGAACCGACGTATGCTTCTGTCAAATCTCTCTTCTTAAGCTTCAAGTGCAGTCGCTAAACTTTTTTTTCCAATTTTCCAATTTTCTTTTTAGAAACGATTAAAGAAGGCACAGAAAAAACAGCACGACGAGGCGAACAATGGCTTCCTGTCGGATCCCGAGCTCGACAACGATGTGGCCCGCATGGCACGGGAGTTGGAGCGAAAGTACGGTTCCGGCACGGCCTACGCTGGCAAAGAAAAGTTCGCACGTCCCTCAAAGCTGGACTACTACGATAGGGGAGCTGGCTACGACGAAGAGGACTCGTTCATCGACAATTCTGAAGCGGTAATCCATCGATCAGTAGATCGTAAATGTTTGATCGATGGGGTTTTTTTTTTCTTCTAATAATTTGTTTCCTGATTCATTTTGATTCTAGTACGACGAACTGATACCGCAGGAGATCGAAACGGTGGGCGGTGGGTTCTATATAAACTCGGGCCAGTTGGAGTTCAAGCAGCTGTCAAACTTTGAACGTCCGGACGATGTGCACCGCATGCCGAAACCGAAGAAGCGAGCCCTTTCGACGACCTCGGAAAGCAGCGATGACGATGAACCGCCCGCAAACGCGAAAAAGAAGACCGAGGAAAGGGGCCAACCATCGGTTGCGCCCTCACAGCCGGCGGCACAAGCGACGTCGGAGAAACCTACTGCCGCCAATCCTGAGCCACCGCTAGGGCAGCAACAGGCCTCAGAAGGGGAGAGCGTGAACGCGGCAGGGAACAGTGGCCCGGAGGTGGCCCCCACTACCGGGGATGAGAAGCCTCGCGTGAACGGGCACGTCGCGAAGAGGCAAAAACTGACGGACAACGGACCGCTGGGTGCGCCAAAGGGGGTTGCTGGTGTGGAGAAGGACAAGGCCAAATCCAGCACCGGAACGAAAGCTCCGATGGACGAGGGTGGCAAGGAGAGGGCGAATGGGGTGAAACCGAAAGTAAGCACTGTCATCACGCAAGCCACGGTGGCGGGAGGGCCGACGGGCGCCTTGGGCACGCCACCCCCCGTGTCGAAGAAGGATGAGAACGAAAACGACGGTGGTGTGAAGTTGATCAAAACGACCACGGTGAAGGACATGCTGCGAGCCAAGCGGGATAGTTTGCGCAAGATGGAGCAGGAGAAGAAGGGCCGCAGCAGTGGGTCCAGTCGGGTGTCCAGCTCCGAGGCGGAGGAAGACGGTGACGGTGGCGGTGACGAGGACGATGAGGACGAGGATAACGACGAGGACGACGAGGAGGATGACGAGGAGGACGACGAGGACGAGGAGATGGGCGAGGGTAGTGACAAGGAGTCGAATGAGTCCGGTTCGGATGAGGACATCGGCTCGGAGAGTGAGAGCAGCCACGCCGACAGCACGAGTGAAAAGGATGCGGCAGCTCGGGCAAAGGTGGTGGCGACCACGAATGGAACAGGCGGGGAAGGAGAGCGACCGGTAACGGTCGTCCCAACCGAGCAGCAGCAGCAGCAAAAGGACAAAGAAAAGGAAAAGGAGAAGGAACGCAAACGAAAGGAAAGCAAGCTGCCCGACGAGCTGCCCGAATCGTTGCGTAAGGTTGTGGACACGCTAAAGGAGCTCGCCCAAACGCACGCGATCGGTGGAAAGCTGAACTACTTCGACAGCAAGGTGGCCGAAGTGCTGCTGCAAGTCGACGAGGGAGCCCGGGCGGCTGGAAATAGTACGCGCAACGCCATCTTCCGCCACCTGGAGGCGCACCTTTCCATCAGCCGACAGTCGTTGCAGTTGAAGATAAAGAAGATTCGCATCCGCAAGCTAGAGGGCAGGGCGAAGGCGGCTCTCGATCAGCTAGAAGACACGATCTGTGACCAGATGCCGCTCCTGCTCGCCAAACACGAACTGGACTGCCGGAAGGTGGCGGAACAGCGTGCTGCACAAGCGGCGGCGACGGCGGCGGCGGCTGCGGGTACTAACGTTTTGCCTCCGGGTGGAAGTGACTCGGCCACGGTGAATGGCGAGAAACCAGGCCCGCAAACTACCACCACTGCCGCAAGCACGCCGCAGATTCGGAATCCAAAGAAAAGGTACACCTGGAACGAGCGGACGCGCGATCTGCTCTGGGAGCTGTACAGCATCCGCTTGGAGTCGTTCGCGTTTCTGCGGCCCCGCAACGAAACCGAGGACGACTTCGTGGCGGAATACCTGCGCAACAAGGTGGTCCCGCTGTGGCCGAAGGGATGGATGCGCTACGAGGACCTCCACAAGGAGCTCGATCGGCGGAAAAAAGCGCTGGCCAAGAGTGCACCGGCGGCGGCAGTGGGCGGACCGGTGCCGAAGAAGCCACCGCTTGTCGTTCTACCACCCCTCACGTCGCCCCCATCCTCCGCGATCGATCCCTCGTGGATGACTTCCTCGGGTACGACCACCACTGCCATGAACGGGTCGACTAAAGCGACGGGAACACCGTCGGCCGGTGGCGGCTGCGGAAAGTCTGGTAGTAGTCCCGGTGCGATCGCTGCTGCTCCCCTGACCTCCCAAGTGCCAGCTAACCTTTCACCGAACGGCGTGTCTAGCAAACGTGGCTCCTCCGACCATAGTATCAGCAACATCATGAACTCGCCACCGCTACCGCCACCACCAGCCGGCGAGAAGAATCGATCGCAACCGACTGGACGGCGTTCCTTCGATGACGATCAGCTGATGCTGTCGCCACCGAACCCAGCGGGCAGCGTGGTGGAAAGGGATGGGACCAGCGCCAAGCGGGGACTGTTGGTCTCCCCGCCCGACCACAAGACATCACTGCCGGTGTCCGATCGGCCACGGTGGAACAGCCGCGAAGACGACAGTGACAGCAGTATTGAAATAATCGGCGAGTACAATGTCATCGGAGGTAGTACTGGTGCGCATGGTCCCACGGCCGTTGCTGGTGTAATTCATTCCGCAAAGTCCCTCACCCAATCGAACCCTCCGGCGCCGACCTCGACGACGACGACGACGAATGTCCTCCCTGTGCTGAACAAGGAAAAGTATAAAAATCTTATCGCCGGCAAAAACAAAGGCCACGGCAGCGGCGGTGGTAACAGCCCCGTCGGTTCGACGGACACGTCGCCCACCGGTGGCGTGCTGATCGGCCCCGGCAAATACTCCAAACACCCGGCAAATACACCGACGGGCGCCGGCGAGCGAATGACGCCACAACAGGGCACCGGAGGAGGAGGAGGAGGATCGTTGTCATTTACAACCCCGTCCGGATCAACCGGATCTACCGGTGGTGGTATTCGGGTTTCCGACGTGACGCGAATGAAGGAATCGCCCTCGACGCCATCGATTGATTTGGATGTGCACCAGATAATGAAGGATCTCAAGGAATATCAGGTACCGGCCCCACCCGGGGAAGGATATTGTATGTTAGCTAGGGGCGGGAAATCTCACACAGCTTTTTTGTTTTGTTTTAGGAACTCCAGCAGCATCACAGTGCCGGCGGTAGCCGCAAGGCGGACGCCACAACGATACCATCGCAGCAGCAACACGGTAAGCATGCACGACCGGGTGGTGGAAGCAAATGCACCTTCAAAGTGGCAACTTTCTAACCCAAAATGCAAGTATTGCCGTCGAATACATTACAACATGTTTAACGGGTGTTTCCTTTCGAACTCTTTCGTCGTGCTGTTTTCTCACTTGAAGTGCAAGTACCATTGGCACAATTCTTACCCCGTTCATAAGCCAGAACCGTATCGTAAGCTTCTCTCGTCGCCGTGGTCGTCATCGTCGGCTGTAGGAGAGGACGCGAAACGCAGTGACTATCCAACAAATCTAGCGATGTAAAAAACGAAACGGTTCTCATCGTGTGGTGTAGCCTTCGCTGGCACATTATGCAGGTGACGAACGGCCCTTAATTCAAGTAGGCTTTGATAATTGATGTTGTGCCTTTCCGTTGTGTCATAGCATGCCTCGTCATGTCATTTTCTAATAGCGTGATTGTCAGTTCGGTTATTTTTTTCGCTTCTTAATTGGCAATTCTATGAAATGGAACTTTCTTTGAATTGGAATTATGTGACCATTTGTGCGCTGCATGTTTCCGGTGGTAGAAAGCATTGAGTACGTTCTCCCTAGGTGTTTAATGTTCATCCCACTGTTCATTTGTTGCGACGATTGCTATTATTGTTTTAAAACTTTACCTCATCATCCTCCTCCTCCTCCTCAATTAAACGACAGATTCTGTTACGGACTTCCTTATCGGGTGTGATTTGGATGAGGACGATTTTCTCTTCGCCACCAACAGCTACAGCTACGATGGGCACAAAAACTAAAGATGTCAAAATGGTGCCGCTTGTGCTGTGCGCCCGGGTTTACGGGGGGGAAATCCCACCACTATCCATCCGCGCTATGCTGTGAGATCCTCTGTTGGTCATTCATCATTTCTTTCCAATCTGTTGTTATTATTAGTATTGATTTCCATCGTAATTTCAACTCGGACTGCCATCAGCCAGCACGTAAGAGAGAGGTAATGTGCATCGGCCAAATGATCTCCTGGCAAACAGTTACTTCCAGCACCTTCGCACACGTCACGTTTCTTATCAGAAGTCCCCGATATAACGGGCTGTTTTGTAGTCGCCTGTACACTTCCGTTCCACAAGGCACATGTTTCGTTATGCACCATTTCATGTAAAAACTACCAACAAACTTGCTACTTTCTTTGCTCATTGTACATTGCTTTATGTCCGTTTAATTGTAGTGAGTACAGTAGACTTGTTTAGTTGATTATTTATAAACTATTGTAAAATAGTTTGTCGTTAAAAAACAAACATATCACTCAGCTACCAACTATATTACATCTCTCCACACGCCTTCTTTTAGATCGTTCACAAAAGTCGAAAAATGCCCCCATTGTTGTCGATTGAATGTCCCAATTGATTGAAATGGCCAGCATGACCAAAAGAGGGGGATACATATGGAAGGCGGGCAGCTAGCATGGAGAGGAAGGAGAAGAAAAAAGCACAAACCCGTGCCGTTCAGTGCAGCATCCTTAGCGCATCCCCCGATTTGTATAGATCAGTAAATATTATTTGCTAATGTTAAACAATATGGTTATATATATATGAAAACTGATGAAATGAAAGAAAACGGGAATTGATGGTTTAAGATGAAAATACATAGGAGTAAAAAGAGAGAGATAGAGAGAGAGTCCGTATAGAGTCTAGTGTAGTGTGGCGGACAAAAATTGTAAAAATTGAGGAGGAAAACGGCAACAGGACCATACTGCCCCATATTGGAATCTAAAGACAAGGGGGAAATCCTCGTAGAAAGGGTCATGTGGTGTCCCGTTTTTTTTTCTCTAACCTTCGTTCCCATTTCGTCTCGTACTAGAAGGACGTTTAACTTTGCGTTCTGCTGTCGTGTGCTGAAGCAATTGAGCTGTATAAATTCGGTTAGCCAGAGGCAGCTGTGTCCAGCCATGTAATGTTGCTCGTAACTGCCAGGGTACGGAAAAGGGAACAGGAGAAGTGCGATTGCAAATAAAGAAACGTAAGATAATCGGTAACTTAAACCTCATTTTAACTGCTTTTACGCTTATAACTATGAATTCGTCATGTGGGGTTTTCGTCCTTTTTATTTTTCTTCTACGTTGAACTTGGATTTGCATTACCCGTACAGGTCACTCATTATTGGTAGACTTTGCTGTCTACTTTGCTGATAGAAGTTTTTTTAAACAATTTTTGTGTTGTGTTATTGTGTTTCCTATTCATATCCTATCGCTCCTCTGCATTCTGTATTCCGATTCCTTATGTTTTTGATTCCCTTTTTTTGTTAAAGAATCGTTTCGCAAGAATCTAAAATAGTCAAATGCAAGTGCGTTAGGTTAAGATGAGATCGTAATAAAATAGAAATTAGATTTCTACACTGAAAACCGGCGGGGTGAGCATTTATTTATGTTTCGACGCTTCGCAATGAATGAAAGAAATTAATGCTGCATGTAATGTTCCACCACCATCATGTATTTGCATAATTTCTCAATAGCTTTCCTTTAGTGAGCAGAGCGCTCATAAAACATGCGACAAAGTTTCGCGTTAACTTTAATATAAAAATAATTTATTTTAATCTTCAAACCAACCACATTCACATTGCAATTAATCCATTGGGTCTTGTCTCTATACACCTTTCAACACATCTCGACTTGCTCTTTATTATTTCATTTGCCATTATCTCCTTGTTTTCGATCATGCAGTGATCTTCCGTTGTAGGAATGGACCAATTCATGTTAGTGTTTTTTTTTGTCATTTTACTAACCGCACTGCTTTTAGATTGTTGTATATTTCATTTATAACATGAGAAAGCGTAATTGCGCACAATCTCTTTTTTTTTTCGTCCGCCTTGGCATGATGATGCTTTGTGTGTGTGTGTGCTCCCGTAGAACATGCTCATCTGTGCACCTTACCTATTTGTTAAGAGTAGAGGCAAACGACACCGAGAAAGTGGGAAGAAGGACAACGTGAGCTTCTGGTTCGTTTCCTTTTTAATGTTTTTTTTTTTGAGCAAAATCTATTAAAATGCGATGCGATGATTATGTTATGGATTTACACCAAGCAAGTGCAAGTTATTAATTTTGTTTCCTTCCCTTGTCCATGTTCGCTCGAGTGGCAGTTTTTCTTTCATCTCCAAGCCATGCCAGCCTGTTCTCATGTTTCAATGCGTTCGCGTTAAAGGGGCAATATTTTATTCAACAATAAATTGCATTGTTTGTTCACACGTTCACAGGGAGAGCAGGAACAAAACAGAAACATAAAAAATCAGTTTTCTGGCAAAGGTTTTTCCAGAGCTGACGCTTAAAACAGGAAAATAAAAACGTACAGCGGGCGGAGTATGCACAGCTCAAATAAAGGCAATAAAACATTAACCATTTTTCTGTTGTTGTTAAACAATACAAGGAGTTTTTTGTTTCGTTTTTACGTCGTCCGACATGACACAGCAGTAGGTAGTTGTAAGTGTATGTACAGGTGTACTTCTATTAACGCTTTGCTTCACATCCTATCAACTATCATACAGGTAACAGAACAGAAGAAAAGAAAAACACATAATTATATTTCCTTATCAAAATCAAAAAAAACACATCCAGTTCTCAATAATGGCGATGGCGAGTGGAAATTCGTTTGCTCGTTTCGCCGTTCATCTCATCGTCATGATGTCACGTGGTTTGTCAGCGGGCCGCGAACCTTCCGTGGCGGGTTGGCCTTCCGGAGATGCGCATAGTTAATATGGTTGTTTAAGAGTGTGTGTTTGGCAAGAAACAATCAGCGCCTTCAGTGAAAAACAAAATCACAAACCATAAAAAAGGGATAAACTAAGTCTTTCCGAAGCGCCTGGGGCAAAGTTTGGACAATTGAAGGGCACCTCTTTCTGTACCCTGCTTCTCTCTCTCTCTCCCTCTCCCTCTCTCCATCCCTCTCTCACACATACACTCTTCCTCCTTCTTCAACATATCCCTTCCCTTCTCGGGTTTCTCTTCTAATTGCACACCCCTTGTTGTGGTGGCGGTCTAGTTCCGGCGTTTTGGCACATAACGTAAGTTTCGTCAAACTCTGCGAGTTCCAAGGTTATTCAATCCCATCCCAGGGGGTTTTTATACCCATCAAAAACGTCCCACATGTATCGTGTATCGGACACGGTAATAAACTCACAAACAGCAAATGCTCAAAATATTAGCTTACATTCTGATTTAAAAAAAAAAAAAACAATGAACTTGTCCAAAAAGCGCGACACGCGACATTCACTTCCGTTGTCTTACGAGCTAAACTAATCCGTTCCCGTACACCATCCGAAAAAGGGTAATATTTATAATTGCTTGATAATTGAAACGGTCAACCGTATCCTCGCGGAGGGTCTCTAGGACATACAAAGAGGGGGGGCGCTTTAGCCAAGTAGAAAGTACAAACATAACGTATCTGCTTTATAAAGTCATCCATAGAGTACAACACAATCTGTCTAAACTACGTAAATTAACAAACAACAGTAACTAACAGCACGGGGAGTTGAGAAGGGAACCTGTAGAAATACACTTTCAAAATGCATCTCAATGTTTGCTTCCAATCCTTAATAAGCTGCCGTCCCCCCGGGTGGCTCGATTTCCCGTAAAAGATTCGATAGCAATGAAAAAGAGAAAACAAAGGTGAGGGAATTATGAGGACGAAGGAAATGTGTGCTGTGCACCCAACAGGATATTCACTTCTGAGGAAAACGTTTTTAAAATGGTTGGCTTTAACAGAAAACGAGAGAGGGAGAGGGTGCGCAAGAGCGAGTAAAAAAAAAAACGCGAAGGGGGGAAGATAGTGGCCTTATGCTGGTAGTCAAAACTTGTTTCCCTCGTTTTAGTCCTTCGTCCGCAGGGAGACCACCCCCTAGAGGATTCTAAATCCGTTCATCAAGCTGTTCGAAGAGGCGGTTCCCGCGCTTCGGTGCCTTCCCCGCTTGTTCTCTGACGCATCCCCGCCACCACCGCCCACCGGCGGTCGGGTGTTGCTTCTCGGCGTGGTGGATTTGATCACGAGCGGCCGGGTGCTACTGTCGCTGCCGCTTTCCGCCGGTTCGATGTGCTGCTGTTCATCGGTACGCGGACCGTTGTTGTTGTTGGGGCTGTTACCGCCGAATGCGTGCTTAATGCTAGTGATAAATTTACTAAATCTAGTGCCGTCGTTGCCGGCGACGGCGGTTCCATTGCCACTATCACTGCTGCTGTCGCTGTCGCTGCCGGTGCTGCTGCGGTTGCTGATCTTGCTGGTTGTATTGCCTCTCCTGTGCAGTTGTTGGTGGTTCTTCGTTTGTTGCTGATGGTGCTGCTGCTGCTGCTGCTGTTGCTGATAGTGGTACTGTTGATGGTGGCAGTTGTTCGGAGGTTCGACCATTTCCAGGATCGTTCCCGTAGTGCTGCTGTTGTAGGTGTTGCGTGGGTTTCCTGCAACAAACGTGGTCCTTCGTTGTTGGTTCGCAGGCAAAGCGACGGTGTACAAAGATGGTCCACCATTCTGAGCGTTTTTGTTGTTGTTTATGCTCTCCGGAGACCATTCCCTTCTCCTATTATTGACTCCACCAACCCCTTTCTGGTCTGCTTTCCACGGCGACCACCATAGCAAACCGTACCAGCGATCGGATCTTCCGAACCAGCGTCCATCTGCTCTCGCCCCTCCTCCTCCTCCTCCACCACGGGGCGCAGGCGCAGCCGAGGCAGCAGCGGGCGACGCGGAAGCGAAAAAGGAAGCGTACTCTCAAGAGTGCTTCACCTTACCGTTCTGCTGGCGGCTGCCGGGGCGGCCGGTTGCGTTGGCGCCCCCATTGATCGCGTACTCGGTCGCATGGGTGGCCACGTGCTGGATGCCCTTTTCCATGCACGACTGATAGACCGGTTTCATTACCTGGAACGATAGAAAGTCGAAACAAATCAAAAATCAAATTCCGGTTGGGGAAAATCGTTTCGTTGTGCTTAAATAATATTTCGCTTGAAGAAGACACAAACAACGCTTGGTTTGCACTTGAGGGGATGACATAATTTCGGACATTTAATACCTACCCCGGGCGGAGAAAAGCAGGTAATGGATGGAAGGGGAAATGATATTTAGACGAAGCATTAAAAATGAGTAGTAATGCAAGAGATGTGTTTTTGTTTCGTTTCGTTTCGTTTTGGTTTTGTTTCGGTAATGATAGAAGAATATACATGTTTTTTTTTTTTTAAATAAACGCAACAGACAAACGAACAACAACATAATACTACGAGTAATAGCTATAAAATTAATTTCTCCCCTCCACCCAACACTCCCAATATAAAAAGAAAGAAAAAAAATAACAAACACAAAAGCACATAACAAATACTAAATTAAATTACAAACACAACATACCAACCCCCCGAGACACACATACAAACGCATCAAAGGATTCGGTTCAGTTTGTCAATTGCGATTGACTTTCTTTGTTCCGTTTCTTACATTGCTTTTGTTAATTTTGTGTTTTTTGTTCACCCATGTTTTCACCTCTTTCTATTGTAACTTGTTGTTTGATCTAGGTTCTTCTGTTTAGCTGTCCCTTTTTTGCTTAAAATTTTGCTTGTGTTTCCTGTTGCTTTAAACACCTACCAGTCCCTTTTCGGCTAGGTTCTTCCTTTGGTTAGTTTCGATTTTGGTTTTTTTTTGCTTCTTTTCCCTTCCCCAGTTTTTTTGTTAGCCGTTCCGTTTCGAGCTGCCAACCTACAACTACTACTGGTTAGTGCCCCGTTACAGTACGTTCACCAGATGTAGACAGTACACCAGCTCGTCCTGGTGCAGGTACAGCAGCACGCCGACACCGGCAATAGCGAAAGAAACAAAAAAGTAACTTACATTTTCCCACAGCACGTTCGCCGTTTCGTCTAACCACACGCCAAAGTCGCCCAGTTCGCCGCTATACCTGAATGGGGGAGAGAAGCAATTGGTTAAGTAAACGAATCCACCCTAGCCCAGGTGCAACCGAGGCGTGTCCCCTCTAACCTTATGTAGGCCCAGGTGGCCAGGGTCAGCAGGGCAACACCCATGATGAGATTGGCAAAGTTGGCAAACGTGTACAGCCCGACCAGGCCGAAGATGCCGCTCAGGATGTACATCACGATGGCAATGGCGAAGTAGACGGCCGGCGTCCGGGCCGCCTTGAAGATGTTTTTGCTCTCGTTGTGCGCCCGGAACGTGACGAACGATTCGTCCAGATCCTGCTCCAGCTTTTCGCGGTACTTCTCCGAGAACTCTTCGCCACCCATTTTTCGTTTCGAGGAGAACTGAAATGGAAGTAGTCGGTGTTAGTGATGGCCCTTTTCTTGCCGGCGGGAGGGGGTAGGGCCCGCTAAAGCTAACCTGATGTAGTGCCTTCTCCTTGATGCGGCTGTGCTCGGAGTCGAGGTGGGCCGTGCTGAGGTACGGCTTGGTACCGCCGCACACGTCCTCCATCAGCTGCGTGTAGATTTCCTTCGCCGCCGCCACCGCCGTCAGGTTGTTCGCCTCGGCCGTCGCCACCAGCATGCTCTTCGGCTCCGGCAGCTCGTTGCCCTTGTAGATCGCCATGTAGGACTTGAAGTATTGTACTAGGTCGCGCGCCTTCACCCGCTGGCCGTTGATCTCCTTCACGATCAGGTTCTCGGGCGCGAGAAGCATCGGCACGAGCTCGCGGAGGCTCTTCTTGAACTCGTCCGTGATGTCGGACAGACGACCGTCGAAGCTGGGGTTGATCGCGACCGTCAGGCCCGGGTGGGGCATCAGGAAGCAGGCGATCTCCGAGAAGCAGGACGTGATGTGCCGCCGCAGCGACTGCAGCTCCGGGTGCTGCTTGTCCGACACCTCCAGCCTCCGCTGCAGGATCACCTGGCCACCGAGCGCACCGTACTCGGCCTCGTACGGGAAGCTCCAGTCGCGCACGAGAAACTGCAACCGCTGGAACGGCTTCTTGCCGGAGTCGGCCAGCGCTAGCCGTCCGTATTCTGTGAAAAGCTGAAAACGAACATGACGATAAAATTTATGTTTTGTCACTCGATTGAAAATTTCCATGAACGTTAGTTTTATCTTTAAAAGAGTTATTTGTTGCCCTTTCCCTAGAAAATTTAGATTTATTTAGGCGTTTCAATTTGTGTCTTTTGAGTAGCGTACAATTTAACTTGCAAAATCCTTGCAAATGCAAATGCTATTTTCATTAAATATCAATAAAGGGACACAAACAATGAGGCTTAAATGAATCAATTAGGCTTGTAAAACATCGACTAATAAGTCCGTAGGCTTCCACATTTGCTAATCTTCGATCAAAATTAACAACGAATCGAACCTTTGATCTACCAGTATATTTCTTAGTCAAATAACTTAGTTTTACATAACTTGAAGAATATTCTCTTTATAAATGAAGACGAATATTCCCAAAAAGTTGTTCCTTTCAGCCTCAGTGCTATGATTAGTCACTGTACTGTATTACTTTTGCATGAAACTGACTTCTTCACCTCCGAACGCTCACCTGCAAGTGCTGTAGATCATCCTCTTGTATGTTTTGCGACAGGTTGTAGATCTGTACGGATGAGAGCATGGTGCTGAGGGCAAACACGGTCGCACAGTCCCGCACCGTGCTCTGGCTGTCGAAGGCGCCCTGTGTGTCCATCAGTATGATCGCCAACTGGAAAGGAAAGCAATCGCCGTTTAGTCTACAAACGGACGCACGCTGCCTGCACAAGCGACTGACGCACCTTCTCTCCGTTGGCTCTGTCGTGCAGGAAGATGTCGGACCACATCAGGATGCCGGTCGTGTCCCGCTCGCTGCCACCGCGCCACGAAAACCCGGACAGTGGTTCGCTTTCGTCGCCCAGCCAATCGATGACGCTCGTGTGGTGCATGTACTGTACGGAGAAGGAGCAAACCAATTAAGTTCGATTACAATCCACGACACGGACCGTCACCACGGTCTCATCTCGCCAACGCTCACCTTGGCGTACATGTAGCGGAGGAAAAAGTCCAGCAGGAAGCTTTTGCCCTTCCGGAACGCGCCGGCCACCGACACGACCACGATCGCGCGATCCTTAATGGTGTCCTGTAGCAGGATTTCCGTCAGCGCGTCCTCGTTCAGCACGAAGCTGTGATCCTCGCCCGTCTCCACCACCTGCACCGGCCGAGCTTCCATTGTGTGTCAGTCTGGTGTCTGTGTTCGTCAAGGGTGGGACAGTATTTTTTTTTTCACAATGCACTAAATTGTTCTATCTACTATTTGCACTACTTGTACGTTTTCGTTTTCCGTTCCGCTGGCCCGTTGCCGTTCAATTGCATGGATATTACTTCACCAAAAATTCTCGTTCGTCATCGGGCTATCGAAATTATCACAAATAAATGTTCTCTTCTTTACGCTCTAACGTTTCGGGAGGTGCGGTTTTACGATCGCCAAATCGTCGTTTTCAAATGTGCCCTGTAGAGAAAGATCGGGAAACAAGATTATTACTCCAGACACACGGAACAATTGTTATTGCATTGCTTTTTTGGATTTAATGGTACAGAATCCAAAAATATTACATGACAGAGGTCGAACATGACGAGCACGCGATAGGCGATGTTTGCATCGTTAGGAAGTATCTCTCTTTCTCTCTCCATCCACCAAGTAGTGGCGTGGCTTTTTTTGGAGTAAATTTAATTCCACACAAAATGTTGTCCGTGCTCTTGTGTTGCAGCGCCGTGCTTGTTTTGGAACAGGAGAACGCAGAGCTCCATACAGACCGAAGAAGAGTAGGGCAGTGCAGCACAGCCGCGTTTGGATGGGTTGTATGTGTTTATATTGTGGCGCAATATTTATGGCCAACGGTTTCAAGGTCCACGCGCGGCCGTCGCAGGGTGTCGCTATCCAAAGACTGCGCGGGATCAACAAGCAACTCGCCCTGTCTCTCTTTCTCATACTTTTCTACGAACAACCTCCTCCTCCTCCTATGGAAAACGATCGCGCTCCATAACGCGATGAACGAGCGTCTCGCGATGTTCAAGTGTGGCGCGTTGCTTTACGATCGCTACTTGAACCCCGCACTAACGATTAGGTGATGATGCTGATGACGATGATGATTAGGCCGTGACGCGCATCGAGGAACCACACAACCAAAACACATACCAACGAAAGGCCAGTTTAGTTTGCGTGACGGTGTCACGAGTTTCCGACGATCAACCCATCCTCCATTCGTTTTCATTCCAGAGAGCGGACCGCGATCGTGATCGTTTATTGATTTATCAATAAATACCGCCAAATGGGGAGGTTGTCCTATGATCCTGAGACCCTTCGACCAGCCGGATGGCGGGCAGCACTTGGCGGTAACCTTCCTTCCTTTTTGAGGGGCAAATAAATGTTCCCCGAGTGGGTAGGCTGATACATTGTAGGCAGAGTAGACCACTAGAAAGCTATTCCAGTCGGGGAAATGTTTCCTGTGGCAAACAAGAACACGTAGGGCACGGTAGGATCGCTGATGGAATGATGTCTTTGTGGAATGTCGGCCCTTTTCCCTCGAGTGCCCAGCGACACAATATCGATGATGTTAACGATGACCTGCTTTCTTCGGGGTAGGAAACTTTCTCCAAATGATCGCGGACAGGTTTTTACTCTGAAGGGAATGTGACAATCCCGGGTCCAGCAGTCGATCGATGATCGAGTAAAGCAGCAAAGGCTTTTTGATCCCAGCGAACAGTCGGTATCGCTCGGAGTACCAGTGTTTTAAACTTAGGTCGACTTTAACATGCAGAACATTATTTTTTTTTTATTGAACAAGTCAACATTTGGTATGAAACACAGTGAAATAACTTTGTAAATCTAATTTAAATTGCAGACAGATTATTTAGTTGTTTAGATTCTTGTCTGTAGAGTAGCTTGATGACAATTTCAATGTTGGCAGTTAAGAACTACCCGTTTTTTTTCAATACGCCCGTCGTGTAAATAAATGGATAAATAGGTTGCTTGCAAATCCATTTCAAAACACCGTCGGCAATGACCGTGAACAAGTTTTACGTTAATTGGGACGCTTCCCTAATGCGACTCTCCCTGAAAATCCCGTCTATGCCCGAAGGGAACATGGCACCGTTTAAGCTGACCTTTGCAAAGTCGTTTGTTAAATCTAAAATTGGGGAACTACAAGGGCTTGCAAGTAACGCTACTACGAATATGCGGTGCACATGACAGGTCGCCAGGTTCGAACTTTAAGCATTTTCAGTTCGTACCTTCTGGGCCAAAATTCTGCGACCGCAGGACAGCTGCACGAGACAAGGCTGGCCCGCAACCCTTGGCACATTTGGCACAAGAACCCTGCTTTGGCTCGAACAGAAGTGTCTTTCTTGTGAAGGCAGGCAGAGGGTGTGTCGCTGCTGAAAGGCGGGAGAAAACAAATGCTTTAATGAGAGGTTACACTAGCGGCAGCGGGACAGTTTTATAAGACGACACCAGTGGGATGCCTTAACGTGTGAGTTTTTTTTGTTTTGTTTTGATTTCCACAGCTCTCAAGATATTAATGTTTCCCAAAAGATGTAAACCACAGAGGCCAAAACGCCAGTCGAATTGGTGTGCGTGCGTGGGGTAAAGCATCTTTACCTCCCGCAAAGAAACGATTCAACCTAGAAGGATCGCGATGCCTTCTCTTCCCCCTGGTGGAAGATGAAGAAGGAAAATATTTCCACCCCGCGACGCTATTAATAGAGCAGCATCCATCTGCTGGCGTGCAGTGGACACACTCTCGTCGCTTGTGGATGGTTCTCTGACCGGTGGTGTTATTTCACCGTAACATGCCACCTTCAACATTTTCGGAGCACGCGCTGGTGGAAGGTTAAGGAAGGTCTCTCCTCCCCAAGAAGGGGAGCGGCAGCAACGACGTCTTGCTGATGCCATTCGCCGGGAAAGGGTGAGAGGTTTCACACCCATCTGCGGATGATTAATACTCCGAGAGGTTGTTTTCTTGCCAATTACATCATTCAGGGCGAGCCATAGAGCCGGGCTCGGGTGCAATGAATTGCACTGCAATATTGCGGTGCAGCATCCAAACACGATCCACTCGAAATTTACTGATTTTTTTCTGAGGATGAATAAATTTTTTTCACGAATTATTTCCGCAATGAATCAAGTTGTCAAGAGCGTCCTAAATAATCTTCAAACGGTGTGAAATCATTCCAATCGTCTGCGGACGGGAATTTAAGCCAATGCTTGCGATCACTCGAGAAGACTAATGTAAGTACTCGCCAGTAATCATCGTCCATCAGGTGCGTTTGTTATGACTGACTGCTGCTGCGTAGATTACGTCTTAAGCATTGTTGATTTTTTGTACCTTTTTTGATACCTTTTTCACTTTCGCTCCATCGCCGCTACCAACTGCGCTGTTAGCTTCTGTGTTACTGTGTGCGTTTTACTATCCGTTTTCAGTAGTTTCCTTTCCATTTCCAAACCATTTTCCACCGTCTCTCCTCCAGCCCGCGCTGCGATCGGGGCATCGAACGACCGTAAGATAACTGATTTACGGCGATCAATGTTTTGGAGCCAACCATGAGGTTGGTTCGACTTTGGGAACCACGATCCCCGTCGAGACTGAGGGGCTGAACCATGTTTCCCCTTTTCGACCGCTACTGACTGCGCGTTGAAGGCGCGCGGAGTTAGTGGAGCGAGACCAGGACTTTGTATGCTAGGTGGTTGTTGTGTGCAGACGAAGCGAAACAATAAGCACAAAAAATACACCAGAAAATCATGCGCAACATACACCACATCACGTTTGCTGTGGCCCACTGCACCGGTTGCATATATGGATGAGGACAAACGTCCGTGGGTTGTAGAGTGAGGCAGTAGGGTGGTCTATAAGGGATAATTTTTTTTCTACTTTTCAACCTCGAAGGTTAGCTATTTTTTAAAGGTTATTCAACGATCTCTGGTTGTAACTCTCGATCTGTGCGAAGTGAATCAAATGAACACACACTCTCTCTTTCATCTATGATTTCTTTCGTCCATCAGCCTTGAACAACGGCTGTTGGAGGGAAGGAAAAACGTTTCCACTAGGCTACTGGGGTTTGAAAAACCTGTGAACGCCTTTTTTTTTCTTTGGCCACACATTTTCCCGATGCTGCCTGAACTTGAATTAGTTCCATCTCTGTAGACTATGTATGTTTCGCACGATGTCGGTGGCGGTACCGGGAAGACATTGACCGAGTTTTTGGCATTTCATTATACGTGCGGCGGTTACATAAACCGAACCTCCACCTGCCATCTAAAAGGGTGCTGGTGGGTGCGCAGTGACCGAACCGCTTTGCCTTTATTTCAATAAACTTCCATCGACCACAAATGGGAAAAAGTCCTTAACTAAATTAATGTCTCATTGCGTGGATATGCAGGCTAATTTTTTTGGACAAAAAGGGGTTGTTTTATTTCGATGGTCAGCACAAGAGATTAATATTGATTTTGTACGCAAAAAATATCTGAAAATCAATATACTTTGTTGGCAACAGGAGTTGAAACATTTTTTGTTTGAATTGACGCACCTCAGCAGATCAAAATCAACGAAAAAATCCCTTCTTCCAACCGGTGGCTTTCAACGATCAGTCAATGAGCAATGAAATCATGGCGATGCAGCGCGTCAAGAAAGCAGGCAAAAAGTCTCTTGATTACGTTGCAAAATTGTACGTACGCAACTGCAAGTCAACTTATTGTCTGTTTTTTGTTTTTTTTTTTGTTTGCCTCGTGATGGATTTTGAAAGTGTGACGCTGGCCCAAGTCCAATTAACCTAGCTCGCGAACAAACAGGAATAACGAGGGCGCGATTCGCGACAAAAGGAAGAAGCAGCTAAGATACCTCAACACAACGAGCAACAGGAATTAAACAGAATGGAAACCACACACACATCTGGGGCTTCGGTCGCGACAACGACGACCCACCGGTTCGGCCTGTCCGCGGTTGTACTTTGACCACCAGTGGACCGTTGCAGTAATCGCCCGTTTTTCCGTCGATTCGCGAACCAATCTTCGATTCTGCACACGCACACGCTTCAGTGGGAGGTGTCGAGAGGTTGGCAGGGGGGTCGAAGTTGTCGATACAGCAGTTACTTAAAAATACTGCACAAAATAAAGGCCAAATCAAATCGATATCAATTGACGATAAATGGCGGAGGTCAGTTCAAGTCAGTGTGTGTGTGGATGCAACAGGTTGTTGCTCCGTAATGGAAAAAAAAAACGAAACGCTTCGTTTTACTTTGCATAAGCGTGATTGCCTGTGCTGATGATGATGGTGTGCGACCTAATAGTTTGGTTGTATTATCTTTAAAAAATATCGTGATTTCTTTCCAACATCATTGCAACTTATTAGTACACACGAAACGACACGAGGTGCGCAAACAAACACGATTTCCATTGGGGTCAATCGTAAATTTGTTTTTGTAAATTATAATAATTATTTCACACTTCAATAGTGATTGTCCAAACTTAGTTAAGACAGGTTCCTAGAGAGTAACTTGTGAGGGTTAATATTGCAAAAGTTCCACTCAGACTTTGGTGTTGCCTGAAAAGATGCCTCACTCATGCTTTAGCAATAATTTAATAGTAACAAATTTAAATTTGTTTTCCTTTTTTTAACCATTTTCAAGCAGCAATCAATCGGCTGGAGAAATCCACGAAATTTCAATTCATGTTTTTCAATTTTTTGACACACAAATTAAATTCTCATGCGATTCACGAGGAAGCAAAATCCATCAGATTTATAGGAAAGTTCGCTCAGAGTAAAACGGGCTTACGGAGCGCATCTCCGTTTCCTAAAATATGTAACAAAAAAGATCACCAAAAATGAGGTGAGAATGAAGTTTTTCATGATAAAGGGGATAACAATATTCAGGAACAAGAAAGAACTCCGGAAAACATGTGGAACCGAAGCAGGGGCGAAGCGAACAGAAACGAACACCATTTACACTAATTAAGTTTTCCACACACATAGTTTTTTTTCCACCGGTGCTGGTTTGTTGTTTGAAGATTTGATTTCGTTCCAACAACAATCTCATTCTTCCTTCACTGGGGGGAAACAGCGAAACACACTTCCCACTGTGATTTGCGTAGGATCCGCCGGCACCGGCTTTTCTCTCTCCCTTTCGCGCTCGGTGTCTGGGTGGAGTCGATGGAGGCGACTCATTATCGCCGCTACCTCAGCAACGTCATCATCTTCATCAGCCGGCCGGGTATGGCGTGAGGCTCTGAGGCTGATAAAACCGTGCACACACCATGCATTTGCACGCAATGTGCAGCACCTGGGAACACACAGACGCTCACACGTGTAGACACCATTAAATTACCCCTAATAATTCACCCTGCGTCACGTACACACGCACATTTCGATAGTGGCAACAACAGGAGGAGGTGTTCTTCTAAGCACAACAAACCGCGAAGATTGAATTGTACGGCAATTATCATTAGCTCCTGGAGCGGGCGCCCCGTACTAAGAGGTAGCGCGCCCTCCTCCTTTTCTTCCCACATGATAACGAGAAGTTTCCTCCTTCACACCCCTCCAACGGATTCGACCAACATAAGGTGAACGAAAGCGAACCAAACCCTCGTCCGTCCGACGCGCATTATCAGCTCCCTCCTTATCAGGTTGCATGGATTAGTGTATCATTCGCACCTCGTTTCGCGGTCACCATTTTCGAACATGGAACCTCGCCCCAAAACCCCAGCCTCCCCGCTCAAATGGGTGCAACCCACACGTACCGGAAACCCGATGAGACACGCGGCTAAATTTACGGCACGGCGGGTTTCTACCCTGCTCATTATATACCACTCTATTCCACGGTCGAGATCCTGGTCGGAGGGTCTTCGAGGACCTATTTTTGGGAACAAAAAAATCACACGCATACACACACACACACAAGCAGCATGATTTGGCTCACTCACGTTTGGCGCATCTTTGGAAGATGGGAAGCGGACTCACGATCGCGCAACAACGAGCCTGACTGACTACGGACTGACCTCACGAAGCGAACTCATGTCATCGAGAGGACGTCCCGCCATTCGCTGCTGCCTCGCGAAAGGTTCGGAGAGTGGGATGAGTTTTGGTTCGCGCCGAGAGCTCGCGTGTCTCGCTATGTTACGTGACGTCAAAGTGCGCACACGCTGCCAGCACGGCTCAGACCAGGGATGGCGAACATCCGGGAAGGCCAGTGGAGCTGGTAAAAAAATTGTTTAGCTGAGATTTTTGATTTAAAAAAAAAAAAAAAAGGTGAGATCTCCCATCAGGGAACGAATCATCGAGATTCTGAACCTAAAAGATATAAACGAAAAAAGGACGACAGAAGCTTCTGAATTCTCGTGAAATTGCAGAACATTTGATCGTCTCAAAAGCTCTGACCAACTCGCAGAGGCCCTCCGAACGGCTGGTATAACGGCTTGGGGGACTGAAGTCTGTGACTAAAAATTATGTTCAGTTATGTGTAATCGGATAATTTGTGCAAAGTTCTAGAATCTGTTTAAAGCGACTGTCTACCATATCAGTCCCTTAATGGAATTCTCCAATGTGGCCACTTGAAACCCGTCCAAAGCAGGCATCAAACCCCTCCACAATGACTAGACCTAAATCGAGTTAGCCATTTAAAAGCTTAAATTGTGTAAATAGGGATAAGAGAGACGCCGTTTGATGCTAGTAAAACAGTTAGAACCAATTGGAAAAGAACTATTGGGCACATTATTGAGCTCCAAAGTTGACGACGAACTAAAAGGAAGCATTTCAAAAAGAATAAAGCTAGTAAGGCTAACTGAAATATATTAAATAAAAAGTTTCTAAATAAATCTGCTATCATAACACTTGCTAAGGAATATACCGAGTTACCGCTCGTTGGAATACTTTAGCAAAGGTAATGTTGTTCCCTTTTCAATATATGCCTTTTGTATGCATGCTTCATATAATAGAGATTTGTTCCGCATCATTCAATTCGTGGTCGTATGTGCTCCTACACCTACAAACTAAAACAGTACAATTCCCTTTTAACTCCAAAGTGGGTTTGACGCCCCAGAGTTAATCTGCTAACACTAATCCTAATGTTCTCACCCCTTGTGGCGTCCCTCGCGAAGCAGCTGGGTAGTGGGCTGGTGGCGTTTACACATACCATCACACCCGCCGCACGGATCCGGACTTTGACGCCTTTGGTACTCAACCGATGAGACGGCAGGATTTATTTGAAATGGACGCGGTTTTTTTGGTGACGCATCTATTGCCATCTGAACTGAATCTGAAGATTGCGTGTTGGTATGCGCACATGTCGATGCGTAAGACAATGCGTTTCTATTTTTTGTTTTTGTTATATGCGAGATGTCGTTCACTTGCTAGGGACAGTGTATTTTTTCCGCTTTTTGATCGGTCCACAACATAGAAGCGTAGCTTCTTCAGAGGCACGTTTTAGTAAGACATTTCAATCGTTCATCGGCAGCATTGAACATCTGGCAAATGCGTTCAGTGAAAAACTCCGAAACCAAAAATGAAGAAAAAGAGCGCCGCGGAAAATTAGGGTGGCAACTGGCAGGGGTCGGATTTTCGTGGGCGGATGATCGATCATATGATCATTCGGAAAAAGATGAAGAAATCCTCCACCCCCATTGGCAGCAAACGGTCGGTGGCGGAAACGTAAATTTAAAGTGGAGCGGTTCCACTTGATTCCGGAAGCTGTGGCAAATGACCGGCCTTTGTCTTGCACGCTTTCCACTTCCAACGATTCCAGCGCTTTCCTTTTCGTTTCCCCGCGTAAGCTAATCATCGGGGGAAGCAATGTTGCCACGTTTTGCCAGAATGGTTCATTTTCGGGTTGGGGATCGATCAGTCAGTATGTGGGAGGAGAAATTGCGTTTCGTGAAAGTATAACTCATTGAATAAAAGCTCGTTGAATCTCGATTCGAGTGAACGATCGGTAAAAGCCGGTGCCAAAATTTGCGCAACGAATCTTTCTAACCGAAAAAAAAAAAAATCCGTTTAACTCGCGACATCAATCTTCTGTCAAAATGATTTCTAAATAACCCTGAACAAAATTCGAAGACGTTATCTCGTGCACGCAAAGCATACGAGTGCAGATAAGATGTATTGGTTATTCCATAAATATGACGTAATACGTTATTAAGTTTGATGGATAAAAGCCACTGATCGACTGACTGATTTCTTGCAATGGCCGCCAAGGCGTTGACGAATTCATATCATCTAACGAACATGAAATTTAGTGATTCATTACACACATAAAAGAAATAGTTTTACAAAATTTAACTATTTTCATCAACAAAAGGAATCAAATATTGAATATAGTTAAGAAACTATGCAAATCTAAATCTTGTGGTTAGGTTGATTAATGAAATTAGGGAAAAATTCTACACGGAATGAAATACTTTCCGTTCGATACAGCTTGGCAAGGAAACGGAAGCAAGCATTTGTACCAGAAAAAAAGGCAAATCACCACCACCATCGAACCATTTGTCCCGCCAAACGTCCTTAATGACGATGCCACCGGGGAAAATCGGTGAAATTAATAGGACAAATGTCGCGTCCGGTTGGAACATGCTTTCCCCCGTCTCCCGCCACGACTCCCCCATTGGATCCGCTTCCGTTCCCTTCCCATCGGGCGGAAGCCAATGACATTTGGCACGGTATGAATAATAAAAAAGTGGCATAAAAAGAAGTTAAACACAACATCAACACACAACAACACGGAGTCGATTTCCTTCCTGCCGAGGATGTTCGAGCTTGGGATTTTCCTTAGTCTGCGTGGTGTGCCGAGTTTGCGCAATGGCACGAAAACAAATCGAGCCTTTTCGTCTGCCTGCCCTTCGTCTCCTTGTAACGGCGCTGTTCCTGTTGCTGCCGTAAACGGAATGTGGGATTGTGCGGAACGGGTTTTGCAAGGAGTGCGCGCGTCCTTCACTTCAGTATCCTACCAGCGACCACTAAACACACACACACACAAACACACTTGCATCCGTGAAGGATTGTGCAAGTGTGTGCGAAAAGATTTTGTGGTGTTTTGTTGGGCTTGTTGTTTTTGTGGTCGTTTCTTTTTGCCTTTTTCGTTCGCTCCCCCCACCCCGTATTGTCACTTCGCCGCGGCCATCGCTTTTTGTCCTCGATTCGAACTGTCCGGACACTAGCTGTGTGGTCCTTTCACTTTTCCGACGAAAATTAGCTATGATTTTGATAGCTAAAGAAAGAAAAGGTGACCGTGCGGGTTCCACCTTTGGATGATTGCAGCCCAAACCGTGCGACGAAAAGAGGTTTCGCAGTGTGGAATAATTTGGCCTGGTCCTGGACGAAGGCGGCCATGAGAAATACCGTCCGTGGTTACGTTGTTCCACTGTGTGGCTATGTTGGTAGTTAAGCTACCACAGAACATCACCATGCATCGATTCTGTTCCGATGCAAAGCATGCACAATTTTGTTTGGTGCCTTCGTTCTCTGTAGCAACCTGTTTCTTCTGCAGCGAATTTGATAGCACTGGCACAATTCGTTCGAACTAACACAACACACCAGACGAGCCGAGACACGGGTGTCTCGGATTTTACCTTTCACCATTTTGCGACACGAGAAAAGTATTATCGCCCACCGTGGCTGATGTTTGCGTGCACAGCGTGCGGGCTCGCGTAGCTACTGCACTTCACTCCCGGCCAACACCATCATGTTCACTATTTCAATCCTCCGAATAATTGGCTCTGCTGTTCTTTCTCCGCTGGGCCGCGTTTCATAAAGTGTAGCACTTTCTTCTGACGCAAAACACACACAACAAAGCGATGACGGCGGATTTGGGCCGTCATTGATTCGTTTCATCACCTACCGTCCGTGTGTTCCAAGCTGGAACCATCGACGAACGCAATTTTTCGCGAGCGACACGACGGCTCGCGGTGCGCTGGCGATCCAGCAGGGTAGCAAAACAGGTATGCACTTCCACCTCACCTTATCGGCTGGTACGGCGTGTCGCTCGTTGCTCTATTGCGACGTACCACCACGTTCTCGAACGCACTTTTAATTCTGCAGCTCCACGCGGACAGTCTGCCAGGGTTATCTGATTACTAACGATTATGTTGGCTGAAGATTGCTAAAAAATAATAAGACCAAACAAACAACACGTCCATCAACCGATCGCAAGTGCCGTCCGCAACCTTTGACAAAAAACTGCAAATCGGTAAAAATGGGTGCAAGAGGAGGTGTTACGACCCTACCCCGATGACAGCTCAGAAGCAACTACAAAACTTTATTTTATCGTTTGAATCCGTCACTGGTGAACCGATTCCATTTGAAACCGCTTCCACACGATAGGTCGTCTCCCAATTTGACGTGGAAACCGGTTCACCATGTGAGACATATCGTTTAAAACTGAGACTTTTCGTTTGGGGAACAACAACTAGAGTTCCTGTTTTCCACAAAAGTTCGCTCACTGTGATCGTCTAGAGGTGACGGACACGAATTTGACAAGCAGTGAGACAGCGTCAATGGACAGGTTTGGAGGGGTAGGAATATACGATGTGCGCTGGCAAATTATGGGAATTTTCAAAATGTGAAGAAAAATATTGTCAACATTAACGTTATCATACATCACCGTTTCATCCTTCGTAAACATTGATAATACCAAAATATATGATTCAAACGAGTCGATTTTTTTTTCTCATCGTTATTGTAGGATATTTTACTTTAAGTGAACGCGTTAAAACAATTTTTTTCTGAATATAAATTTGGTTCTAAGTATAATTCTTCAAGCTTAAAAAGAATTTAATACACTTCAGCAAAATTAAACTGATGATGCATAACGTAAGATGGTGGTTCTACATTACTTATTGAACTTAAATTCAGAAGAGAATTTATTTAGTGTAGACCATGCACAATTCAAACAACTGTAGCCGACGCACCCTTCAGGATGAGTTACGGGATACTATTTGTGTTTGAAAATTGATGCCACCAAACTCGTTGAAAACTCCGTGATACGGTCCCAGTTTGAAATGCTGGTTTGCAGTTACCTCTTCTGCGGTGCGTTGCCATCGACTGAAGTGTGTGTGTTTGCACATTGTTTTAGATAATGCCGTTGCACAGAGTGCCACAGTTTCCCATGTCTACCTCGGGGAAACGATAATGCCACCTGATATACAGTTTATCCTTGAAGCTCATACTAACTGCTAAACAGTTTAACTAGACTGCAATGAAGTAAAAAAACCCTGGTAGAACCTGAGGCATGGAAACAGTTTCGTTGCGGCGACTAGAACTTTTTAACAGAATAAATCTGTTGGAAAACCTCTCCAAACTGCGTCACGGCTATGATATTCTTTGAGCATACAAAGCGTCGAGCAAAATTCTAATGGACCATTTATGTTTTCTTCCAAATGCCCGTTGTTTGCGCTCCTTGGTCGGTAATTGTTGGCGATGACTGGACTAAAAATATCTTTAGCGCCCATTTGTTAATGGTCCGTTCCTAACATCGTTTGATTGTCGTACATACTGTTGTGCCCGTACCTCGAACGATGTAACGACTCTCAAGTCGACCTGTTGCGAGTTTTTACTACTCGGCTGCTTTTCTTCCATTTGTGGCTCTGTAGTTGTTGTCTCCTATCTCTGCAAAAATGTTGCCGCCTCCCACGTCGCCTGTTGGTCAGAGAAAAGAAAGAAAACAAATCCGACGAATGATGTTGCCGTTTTCATAAACTACCCAGCGTACCAAGGGACGAGGGTGGCCACGTGTACCAGTGAGAGATCCATCGTTAAGTGATTAGAATTTCACGGAAAGGTAAAGCTGCGGAACGGAACGATTCGCTCGGCGATTGGGGGGTCTAGGTTTGTCCATTAAACATGCACAAAGTGTTCGTCATAGTGCAGCTCAAGGTCCGAGCTTCGTTTGAACAGCTACCATAATTAAATGGGCTTCCGAGAAAAGTGTTTGTTTTCTTAGTTATTGAGCAAGAACGGTTAAGGATTTATCGACTATGTTCGTCGGGCATTCAATCTACCAGGAATGGATTATGATTGCGAAACGCTGGATAAGTTCTTTGCAATATTGACCTTACAAGGACTGCCTAAGGGTGTCAAGAAACACCGAGAGGCTTACGTTGATGGTGCGCGCAATGAAATCGACAAAGTGTCACTTTATTATTGCGCCCCCATAGATTTGTCTTCAGCTTGCCGCGCAATAAAAGTACCCATATTCCAGCCAAAGAACTCGTGTGCGATTAAAAGTGACAGCAGCTTTACTCTTGATGGCTGTACATTTCGATTCTCGCATCGGGATCGATGTTGCTGCTTCTGGGACATTACAGGGAAATTACTTATCTTGCGCCAGTTTATGTTTGCCCGAGAGGCGCCCATTCCCTAACATCGTATTTTAGAGCAGTGGTGGATGGTGGAACAAACATTTCCCCGTCTTAGGTTCAGTTACGACCAATTAATCGATTGAGTGTTGTTTCGTTGCAGTAAAAATGGTAGGTGCCTTTGCGGTTTATACGGCGCATAGATAATAACCGTAAATAAATCTCTCCTCGGGACAAACCGGTGCAGCCATTTGCGACCGGATTACGATGGAGAGTACTCGTCGGCCGTCGAGTTTTTTTTTTTGCGCAATTGCAGCAAACGTGCCAGCGCAAGACCACGCACCTTTCCGGGTGCACACGTCGCCGGGAGGAAGAGGGCTGGTGGGACAAGAAACTGTGTCCAAACAGCGCGTCAGGTAGTGCGATGGCGAATGTGACAGCATACTGGTGACAATTACGGCCACTCAAGCGCACGAAATAAACTCTACCGGCAGAAGCGGCTCTCCCCGCTTCCGAGGAGCGTAAGGAACGACGATGGCGACCGCAAGACCGGGGAGCTTTTAAGTGCCCTTGGGTGTCAGCAGGAAAGCAGCAGGAGGAGGAGAGATGTCTGCAGTTGATAGCTTTCTTAGAAAGCACCAGGCGCCACGTGGAGACACGCAGTCGTTTGAGGTTTGGGGTTGAAACGGGGGGTGGATGCCATTAAAAGTTAGCGGAGAGAGTCCTTCGGGGTTTGATTATGCTGCGGAAGGTGAAGTTGAAACACACCGATCGGAGCGCGGCGGTGATCATCGACTGCTGGGTGTTCGGGTGTGGTGCTCTGCCGAATGATATGGAACAACTGCTTGCATTTCAAAGAAATAGAGAGAGGAAGAAGGAAAATGGAGGAAATGATAAACATTTCAGAAAAATGCTGCACCAGATGTGTCTAACGACGCACTCCAGGGCAACCGACGTGGCGATGCATGTGCCGGGGCCGCGGACAAATATGTCATAAAGCTGCCGGTAGAGTGGCGTTCTATTAAAAAGTCGTTCGGCACCAACCACCGTGTGCCGGCGTCACCCGAAGTTCCGGTGTTCCTTACGGGCGGAGGGGCGTAGGATACGCACACCTTCCAACTTGCGTCGGTATGCGTTGGCGTTCGATGTCCTACGTGAACCGAATCTGAGCCATGGACTCCACAACAACGACAAAAAAAGGAAAGCAAAACCAAACCAAACTGTAAAGGTTTTGATCGATCGGACAATCTAAGACAACCTTCCGGGAGGAAAGTGGGTTGAAAGGCAGTGTTGCACTGCGTGGGACGTTCTTCGTCTTCGTGGCGAAGCATATAGTCACCACGTGTACATGGAAAGGAACGTACCGTCGTATCGTATGGCGGGGCGTTTGCGAAAGTATTATTACATTCCTGAACACACCACCTTGCAGATCGTTGTGCTGGGTAAATTAATCCGGTTCGTTGACTTGTTGCTCGCCGGAAAAATGGATAGGTTTCAGTTTAAAAGGTATCACCTTGTTGGGTGTAAGAGCTGAGCTTTTTTTGTTGAGCTGAGAATATGCTACAAGTTTGTAGTGTGCAATGTTTTATAACTTCTCGATGGAAAACTATAGCTTGTTTTTCCTTCCATACCTTCTCTCATATTTCAATGCGCTGTGTATAGTATTTCTAATAGATATATTTTAGCAAAAAAAAAAAAAAAAACCATGGCTTCACGGACACCTCGTTAATAGAATTAATAGATTTTGGTTAGGCTTATGCAATAAATAGCACTTAAGACGTTCTTTACGGCGAAAATAATCGGAATCGATAACAAAACGTAGACATGGACTACACAGTTGAATGGTTAGAACCATGTTTGGGTTATCGTAAGTTCAAAGGATGAAGATTCTACTGATTGGAAGCGAAAATACTGGCATCCCCCTTTCAATTTCCTTTGATGCAAACAAGCTGCTCCAAACTTGCAGTGAAATGTGTTCCCATCTCCCCAACAGCATCTCGGTTCTCATTAACAAGCGTACATTGTGGGGAAGCGTATCGATTACCTGGTTCCCCGAATTCGAATCGTTCCCTATCGGGAGTTGGCTGGGAACAAAACCCATCCAGCAACCGACATATTTGCCGCACGAGCGAACCTTCGCAACCTGTTTTCCAGCATTTTGTTTTCCCCGCCTTCCTGCAACCAACCAATCCACAATCCGGCCTTCTCGTCCGCTTTCTCGGTTGGTTGTATTTGATTTGATTTGATTTCATCGCGCCCCGCATCCAACCCGAAATTCCGTCCCCCCTTTATCCCTTGGACAATGGATGCTGAAAATAATTTTCCCTTGCAGCGTGTAAGAGTATTACGTTTTGGGGGGTTTTCCGAACATCGAAAGCAACATCGGCGCATGCAACAATGTTTCATCTTCCCAGTGCGGGGAGGGAGCAGGTCTAAAATGTAGCCATTTTTAACGTGTGTGTATCCTTTTCCGTCAAGTTCCCTGCCATTGTTTGTCCCGGTAGGGGTTTGCGCCCACGCGTTTGGTGCTTCGGCACGTCGGAAGAGATTTGCGTACCTCTGACGATCGAAACGAAAGAAAGGGTGGGGGCGAGAGCTAAACTGATACCGAACGAAAGTAGCCGGCCCCGGTTGTGACGAGACAGGTAAAAAAAAAAACAAAAATAAAATAAAGAAACAAAAGCGAACCATAACAACGCTCGAGTGGCAACAGGTAAATTCGTTCGACAGTTTGACAACGGGCCCCGAAAGTACCGGGGAAAAGATTACGCGAAAAGGGTCGAAGGTCGGACGGAACGGAACATGCTTGATGCCTTTTTTCGCCCTACCCCTCCCCCCTCCCGGCCCACACGCCTCGGAGGGAGGCATTTTCTTTGTCCGGTTTGTTTGCGAAGCGCCGGTTTCGTGGCGACATTGTGTCACAGTGGAAAGGATTCCATCGGACAGCGCGCGGGTGCGCTTTTTGGCGGTGTTGGTGGTGGAGACCAACCCAACAGCTAATGGAAAAGGCGCTTGGAAAAGGTAAACATTCGGGATCCGCCAGGTCGGGTTCGGTTCGGGCAACAATTGTGTGTGTTGCGTTTCTCAACGGGCTCGTGCGTTTTCGTCTTGCGCCTCTAAGCCGCATTACGGGCTCGGCAACGCGTTCCGGTCCGTGTCTCAAGTGGCAACGATGTGTTCTGGGAGTCCCGGGAGTCCTTAGCCGCTTAACAATGTGCCCGTGGCGCGCACCTGGGTTGCTCGGAGCTTCCTCAGGTGTTTTGTTTATTGAATTTGTGTACTACTTGAAACGAAATGTTGCCCCTTCGGAAGAGTCATGTTCCTGTTTTTCCCCCACTACGGAGGGCAGGGGAATGCACGCTGTAACGGCACGATAAAGATGCCGAGCTGGGCCGGAGACCGGATATTGAGTGGGCCATCAAGCCATTCCCGTGCTTCCACGCGGCCCCGAAGACGATGACAATTTCACTGCAAATCCTGACGGATGCTTGACGCAAAGGATTCGCCTGGGAGTTGCTTGGGAGCCGAACTGAAGGACCTGCTCCAGCCACCCGCATGCGGCAGCACTGGTCCAATCAAGGGCGGGGAAGGGGAGGAAAAGTGTCCTCAAGAAATGCGACCAACGCTCGAGACCGTAGCGCGGCTGTCGGCGAGTTCGCATTCGTCATCGTCATCGAGCGATTCAGGTGAACGGCTTCAGCTTCCGTCTCGGCAAGGAAGACGTTACGCGGGTTCGCGGATCGGGGCGAACAAGTAGCTGGAGCAACGATGGTAAGGATCGCCGGCAAGCGTGTGACGGTGTGCACGAGTTCAATGTAGTGCCGATAACGAGTGGCTGGGGGAAACGCTGTGGCGTCGTTGTCGTTGGCGTGCTGAAAGGATGAATGGTTCCATTCGCAACCATTCCGAGCCGGCTTCAACTTGCAAGCTTGTCAACGGTAGAGTGGTTCTGCCAGAGCTTCTTAAATTAATTTCCTTCAATTGGGTGGTGGTCTTTAGGGAGCGACGAGGGTTTGTAAGACGATTTTCGTTGAAAGATAGTTTCACACAAACGAAACCCTGAAGCACAGTTTGCGAAGAAGCGAGAATGTCTAAGAAACTCTGGGAGCTTCCCACAAACTAAAGACCAGTTCGTAACCATGAAACTGCTGTTTTTGAAAATGTTCGAGTATGTAATGCAAGCAAATATGAAATAATGGAAACGTTACAATATAGGCTCTTCAACAGTGCCTTCCTCATCGCGCTGCTTATGGTAAAGAAAATATAGGCGTGGGTTCGAATCCAGACCGGTCCTACCGTTACGCTAGAAAGAAGAAGCAGAAGTCTTCTATGGTTTAATTTGATTTCATTTGGTACATTGTTAGATATTTCATAGTCATATTGCATAACAATAATAATCTTACGTCGACATAACCTGATAATTGATAATTTATTGCACATCGATTGTCAAACGGCAAAGCGAGAAGTTAAATACATATTGCACTCATAAAACTACGCCGATTGCACAGTTCGTAACAAAACCCCACACAACGGCGCCGAACGATCGAAGCTCCACCACAAGGACAAAACGACGCACATGTTTCCAACACTGAGGAAAGCCTACAGCAGGGACACGAGGGAGCGCACCGGAAGCGGAACGGGAGAGAGCGGAGCACCTGCCCATTGTTTTGTAGCATTAACGATGTCATTCATTTTGGAAATTTAATTTATTGCTTCGTCGTGCTCGAGGAAGGAAGGAAATCTCGTACCACCGGAGCGGCCTCCGAGCCAAAGGATATCGTACCGAGCGGGTTGCCCTGGTAGGGCCCGAGGAGGGTATTAGTTTCCGTTTCTTCGGTCGGATTTTCCATCCACCCGGCAGCCAGCTAGCTTCATCTTTCATCTCCCTTTGTCGGTCGCTCTCTCTCTCTCTCTCTCTCTCCCTCCTTCTCATTCTCTCTCTCTCTCTCTCGTCAATCTTCCAGCGATCGTCAATCTGCCGTCGCTACAATTGTTTGCCCCTTTTTGCTCCTGTAAACTAGCGCAAATCAAGGTGATGGTGTACGGATCCGACCGAACGGTGCCTTGATGCTGCCCACCGGGGGAGAAAGGAAAATTCGCTGAAGGGTGTCCTGCTTGACTCAAATTAAAAGCAAATTGATTTCGAATGTCCCGTTCGCTTGGGTGGCTCCCGGCAAAGATTAGTTCGAGAGGCGAAGCAAATCAGCGCATCACCAGGAGCTCCGTTCGACCCGAGGCACGGCCAAAGGAGCCTTCGTGCTTCCTTCCATCGCCACCGGGCCGCAGTCCGGCGAGCCCGGGGAGGGGATTAGCGGCGAAATTGATGTCTAAGCTAAGACTCAGGTGTTTACCACGGGAAAGCTAGGATTAGCACTTGCTCACCAGCCATCGCTGCCTTCAGCTGCAACTGGTAGGCGGTGCGATTTGGTGCCTTTGCGTCAATGGATGGATGGTTGGGTGCGCATTGCAGGAAAAACCCAGGGGGCAGTGGTAGGATATCTTTGGACCCCCCCAGGATGGTGCATTAACCGGTTGGAGTTCCTTTTCGGGCACGGGTTTGAGCAAATTGTTCGAGCTTTCGAATTGTTGAATTATGGCCAAGCAAATAGATTAGCATCGGTCAATATTTAATTTAACGTGTAGCTCACCTTCCACTTTAACCTTCCGAAGCATTTGGCATTTGTTTGATCAATGGAAAAAAAAAAGAAAAGAAATCATCAATGTCTGTTACTGACGTCAATTCCGTTAGTTACAATGTTTAAACCCTTCCATGATCGCGAAATCGCATTCACTGTAATTGATACCAATTTTATTTTTAACGTGTTTTTCGTGTGGTAGGTGAAAAAACTCATTAGTGATGCTGATGGCCAGCAGGACCATAAAATTCCAATTATGCTGCGCTCATTATGGGTGAATATTTAATTTGCGGAAAAACAGAACTATGTGCACTTCTCTGTTTGAAGGCGATGTGCATTCATATCGCTTCGGTGCCGACTACTTTATTAAATATTTTATATAAAAAGCCGATGTACGAATAGGAACATAGGATTTGTAAAGTTTCATTTTTCTGCGTGGAAAACATTTTCGATTATATTTTTTTACCAACGGAGTTACAGCAAGTTTTGTTATTGTTGAATTTGTTGAAATTTCAGGGATTTTGATTCGTTAGCTTGTTTTATGCATAATTCAGCTCGAGCACATTCATGAACAGTGGTACGCCAAGAGTAATACCTTAAAGATGGCTTTCAACCCTCAGAAAAGATGCTTTCCAATCCTTAGCTTGAAAGTTCAGACAGTTGCACCATTCCACCCCATGCGGACCGAAGTGTAGAGCCACTTTGTGACAGTTTTCTATCAGCGTCACCTTTACGATTATGAGGGACGAAGTCTTTTATCGGACTGTCTTATGCTTTCGTTGTCAATTTCATCTGACGCGTCCCACCGCACCCCAACTGTGCGACATCGAGCCATCTTGCCCAGAAGCGTCTCCGGAGATGCCTGCAGCAAAGCACACAACTATCCCAATCAGGGGCGGGCTGTGCGCGCTGGTGTGCGAAAGTGTCCCGGTCGTAAAGGTGAGCAGTGCAGATAAAAATCGCACCATTTCGTTGGCACAGACAGACTTGATTCGCCAAGTTCGCCAAGTGGTCGGAACGCCAGAGGCAATCGACTTGGTACTGAGTGCGTAGCAAAACGCGCGTCCTCGAGGCGATTGGAGACCGTCACGGCAGAAACTTCACGCCAACGGAGGAAAGCAGGTACCGTCCGACTTCTTGGCCGCTTAGTCAGTTGACGTCTGGAGAAAACAGAACGATCCGGTGCAGGCTGGAGGTTTTTGTTCAGCTTTACCAGACACTGCAGGTCCTTTCTCGATTATCGTAAGCCACCCACCGCCGGTTGGATGCATCGTCCCGGTGTGGTGAATGTCTGATTTACACCAGACACTTGCGATTGCATAAGCGGCAGACGAGTGCCGTTTCTCTTCGCCACCAGTTGACACAGGTAGCTCGCATCGTCTTGGAGAGGGGTTTAAATTTCCATTGAACTCACCGAAGAAAGGACACGACCTAGTGAGCAAAGACATCGGTTCGTGCGTGTCGTTGTTCGATGTGCAGGACGTGACACGTTGACGAGACACTGTTTAATTTCCGTTCTGAGGGAAACCGATCGGCCTTACCATTTGGCTGCTGTCGAATGGACGGTAACTGTTTCGGTCGAGCGATTGACGTTGATTTATGGAGAATCCCTTTCGAACAGTCGGGCGAAGCGTGCATTATCAATTAGAACATAAATCTTGCTTCAACGCTCAATGCACAAACTTAGAATTATTGTCACTGCAATATATACATCACCGATGTAAACGGTGTGTCGTGTCGTCGGGCAATGAATGGAAGGATGGTTAAAAAAAAAAGGGTAGATCCCATTTAACTGTCCATCATGCCTCGGTGTGTCGCGATTGTACAACTGTAAATTGTTCTACGATAGAACATGAATTACCGTTGTCATACATTTGATTTAGGACTTCAAAAGTTCAGTTAAAAATAATATAAAATGCCTCAAAAGCTGCTCATGCTCTGTTTTGAGATCAATCATCCTTTTTATCGATCCTAACGTAAGCCACATCAAAAGCTCATACGGTTCAGGTGGGTTTGATGTTGTGCTGTGCTTATGAATATTCCATCCCCAGCATGGAAACTCCACCTAGGGTGATACCGAAGAATTTGTACTGGTGTACGCTCTTGGAAATTTTATTAAAAACTTACTGCTGAATATGTTAGCCGAACCAGCAAAAAGTTGCGCAATAAATCCTGGGCAAGGCGTGTTTTGCATGGTACAATGTGTATGTGCACACTTTATTGAATAAATCATACCAACAATGCACAGAATTGTTGCTTGATGCAGAAATTGTTTAAACATTTGGCATTAGAGCCGGAAATACCAGGAAAAAATAAATACCCCGAACGGGTTTGTTTCCGGTAAATCCAAAGGCGAAACCGGTTTCTGTCCTAGGCATCATTTTCCCCAGAACAAGGATTATTACTGGCTGCAGTTGCTTAAAGCTGCACGTTGGACGTTGGGCCTCACTTTTTGTTTTCTTCCACGTACGCATATGATTTCTACTTGCCATACAGCTCATGAGCAAACAGTTATCGTTGGTCACCGTAGCGTTCCATTCTACCTGCCAAGATAACCTCGAAAGCTCCCGCTCCCGTTTTGAACTGCATGGCACGGGCGAAAGGCAAAGGAAAGCCGGTGGAAAGAGGGACTTCCTTCCCGAAGGACTTCATCTTCCGATGCTCGCTCCGGATCCGAAATCGGCAGTAACCGACACACATCCGGTAGGCCACTCACGTACGTCGGCTAAATACAATTATCTTTCCAAAAATGTGCTCTTGTCGGACGTCTGCGTCGGAGGTAATGAGGGGAGGAGTGTGGAGCAAGGGACGTTGCCCAACATATTCCCCTTGGATCAGAGTTATGACAGCCTCGCCCATCGCTCGGCCAATCGGGGTCGTCTTCGGTACACATAAAACTTCAAACTCTGGGAGTTCGCTCGGCATGCACTCGCTGCCCCTGGTCTCGCACGGGTCGGACTGACGTGCTGCACATGCAAAATTTTCTTCGAACACAAAATGCGATTTCCAGATATGGATGCCATAAATTCTGCCCACGCCATTGCCTCGTTCCTCCTTGGGATGCAATCGGGCTAGAAGTGCGCAACGGGGCTTGGTGGTTCCGCCAGGATCAACAACGGTGCCGGGGAAGCGGGCTGGGTGTTTATTGAGAGTGGTGGAACCACCCGCGGTGGTCTTCTCGCAAATCTCTGTCCACACTCGCACACACTCAAGGCAACGAAGTTTTGCCTAGCGTTCAGCCCGGGGGGAAACTGTGTGACAGACCTCGTTGAAGTTTATCGGCTGGTTGGGGAGAGACAGAAAAAAAAAATTACTGAGAATAAAATAAAGAACGCTCGCAAACAAACACTTCACAAACGGGGAACTCCAGCGCTCCACAAACTCCCTGAAGGGGCCAAGATCATATGTGCGATTCAAAGATATATTTGCTGCGATATTGTTTTCCTTCTCCGTTCACTTCCGCCGTTACTTTCTCTGTTCCGGAGGCCCAGTGGCTTCCGGTCTGTGGCGCAAAACGGGGCTTGCCAGCGGAGGACAGCTGGACAAATCGATGTGAATAACCAAGCAATACAATATTTTTTCCGCTCGAAAATGAATATTAAAAAAACAACCGACTGAATTGCGAAACGAAATGCACTTGTGGCGACGGTGCGCGTTTGCGAGTCCGAGGCTGCACTCGGGCGCTTTTCCCGCTCCAAACCGGTCCGGCACTATCTTCCGGCGGAAGTTTGCTTATCTGTAATCGCGCTTATTTATATCTTCCTGCTGCTGCTGCTGCTGCTGCTGTTTCTGCTGCCGTTGGCCATGGCCGTCTGTTTGCAATGCGAGAATCCGGTTTGTTATGTTGCCTGCCTTGCAGAGGGTGAAGGATGGCGACCGAAGATTTCCGCCGCCCGGTATGGAGGGCGTTTCCGGCCTTGCCCGATGAAGGATGTGCTTCTGTGAAGGATTCTCGTGTTCCTGTGGCGTTCGGTTGCTGGTACTTTCATGCTCGACTCATGCTTTTTTTGTTTGTTGCTTTTGTCGTCCTCTCGCCGAAACCAGGTTCTTGTGAAGTGCACTTGGAAACGCGGGGTGGGTTAGTCGTTTTTCCGTCTTCATTTCTACGCGCTTCCTACTCAGCGGAGAGTTGCGCTTCATCATAAATACCGAAAATGTATTGCCGGGATCTTATCCGCGGCAAGCAGCCTATTTCATCTTCAGCATTTTTATTTGCTGTTTTTCTCCCGGCCTCTTCCTGACCGTTGCTTGATCCGTATTTGTACTGTTTGCGTTTCTTATCGTCTTTGTTTTTGATGTAGTTTTTTTTTCACCATGCAAAAACGCTGCGAGAAAGTAAACAGACTGATGGCAGATTGATGAAACGAGTGCTTGGGGCATCAGTTTTTTCGCAAAACAAAAAATATTATGTGTGCTTCGTTATTCTTTTCCTTCAGTTCTCAGAAAGATTCCTATCAACGTAAGGCTGTTGTTTGTTGTATGATTTTCTATCGTCTAGAAGAGAAGCAATCAGCAACAGGTAAACACATTTTGTTGTGTCTATTGTGCGATTTCTGACGTTGCAGATTATTAGCTCGGAACGATTAAGAAACTTCACGCGGCGTCCGGAACATGCTGAAGAAAAGAATATTGTTGCTAACAAGAAATTAATTTGTGATTTAGGATCAGCTCAAATGTGTTTTTGAATTCAGCATGAAAATAAAAACGCGCGTGTAGAACATTGATTTGATTTGTATAATTTGTTACCGCATTAATTGCTACGCTATAAAACTAGAAATCTATTCGGATCCGGAATTCGTCTGCTAGGAAAATAGTAAGCCACAGCTCTTGTCGTATTCATCCTCGCCGTCCACTTCCAAAAAGTCATGTTCCCAAACGAGCGAACAAAACCAAAACCAAAAAAAAAAAAGACATAAAAAAGTAAAGGTTATCATTCCGAATGTGGCCACCACTCATTGCCCGCATACATTTGGGATGTAAATTTGTCTTAATTCCATGCGCAAACCTTACATAAATTAAAAGACAAACACGTGTCCCGCTGCTGGGCTCTGTTTTTCCGGGAGGGGAGTGTGTGTGTGTTTTTTTCCCCGTTCGTTCGGTTGTTCGTTCGCCGCACTCATTACCCTTCCACAGCATTGCCCACAGGTTTGGAGAGTCGTGGGTCGGTTTCTTTCGGCTTGCAATTCTCACTCTCGGCAGAAAGGGAGCGCGGATTGGCGGGGCAGAAAGGAAGAAAGTTTAGAAGTGCGCGCCCGAGGCGCCCCGAGACTTCTGTGTGCGTTGGAACTATGTCCAGCTGTGGCAGCAGCAGCAGCAGTAGTCTGCACGAGACCCAATCAGGCCCTTGTCCGATTTGTTCACATTTCGGAGCCGTCGCTGCAGCGGGATTGGGGATTACTGTCGACGATCCTGCGTCGTGCGGTTGCCGGTTGGGCGGGGTTGCGGGACGGGCCGGGGTCGTCAAACAGTTGAATCCGATATTTTAAAGTCTCACGCCTGCTTCCGCCACCACCACCACCACCACCCGCACCGACCCCGCGTTTGTGGGAGGGAAAAGCGAACATATTTTCACCGTTTGCTGCCGGAGCCGTTGTTCGGTGCAGAAGAATATAGCCATGGTCATCCGACGGGGTTTGGGCCTCGGTCAAACCTTTTCCATGCACCATGTCATCCTTCTGGACCTTCGTCCCTCACGCTGCCCCTGCTCAGCTGCCTGGTCAGTTTGCGAGCCTGACCGTGACATGGGTAAACATTTGCACAAACTCCCACTCCCAGTTTTTCCCGTTAAGGAAACGACGTCAGGGATCACGCTTGTGGCGGTACTCATACCAGTCCGATGGTACATTTGCGTGTGTGTGTGTGTGTGTGTGCACCATGAAAAACATGGGCTTGCAGCGAAAGACGAATCACGTAGCAATGAATTAGTTTCGGTTTGCATGAATGTCCGTTTTAAGCTTTACCTCAGCGCTTTTGGAGAAAAGTGCAAATGTTGGAAGAAAATCATGTTTTCCTGCCGCATTCTAGCTTATCGACGTTTGCGCCATCGGTATGTACCATTTTTGGGGCGCGCTTATTTCCACCCCTTGTGCGCTTTCCTTTTCGCTTTGTTACGTCAGAACACGTGCAGTTCTAAAAAATAAGAAGTTAAACCTTCCTGTAATAATGTACCAATGTCGCACCACGGAAGAACCCGCACAAAACGATGCACGGTTGTAATATCGAGTGATAATTTCGTGGCAAACATTGGCGGGTTTTCAAATCGGTGGAACGGGAAAATTGGTGGAACCGTCGGTTCGAGCCGGTTGGTGCGCCGCTTGGTCCATAATGAACCGCAACAATGGCACGGGACGTGGAAATCGCGATTTTCCACACAATTGCTGCTAGCTGTTTTGTTTCGTTTCTAAGGATTCTGATGGGGAAAACTTATGCATCGAATGTTCGAATATGAGAACTGTCTCAAGTTGGTAGGGGAGCAAAAGGCAACCAAATAATGTTGCAAAAGGAGGTCGTCGTTTCGGGAGTAAGGGGATCTTGGCAGAAGGCAGGAGGGCGCAAAATCGAATGGCCAAGCACATCGCAAGCAGCCCCAGAGCCCGCCGAGGGCGAGCGAGCCAATCGAGGTAGGAAATCGAAATCGACCCAATTCGCTGCAAAATCGAAAGCAAAACTGCTTCGTTTAAATTCAAATGAAAACAAAATCCATTTAATGCTTCATAAATTTCTGGCCATTTCCACCCGGCCGGTTCGCCTCGTCGCTCCGTTCGGCATGCGGAAAACTTTTTCACCAGGCTTTACTTTTTTTTCTCTCCAAACGGTCGGTTGGGCGACGAGGGAAACACGCTGGAACGGGTGCGCAATAGAGCGAGAAGAGCGTATACGGAATCGAAAACTCCGAAAGAAAATTGGCCAACGGAAAAAAGCATAAAAGGTTGTGTGTCCAAGTCGGTCGCTGGCCGCTTCTAGGGTCGCTTTGGGGTAAGAGGGAAGAAACTGCAGCGGGAAAGCCGTCCCGAGCAGCGCTAGAGTCATCGAGGGTAAGAAAAGCTATTTTCTAGCCAGCCCTCTTCCCGGGACCTACGTCCCCCCGAAGCCGTTATTTTCCAATGTCAGTTCCCCCTCAAACCCGAAGCTCCCCTCCTCGGTGGCCTCGTTAGAGTTTTCCTCCAGCGTGGAAACTCCAGTGTTTCCCGAGGGTTGGCAAGTCAACCGGAAAGAAGTGCCGTTTTGTGTGTTGTTATCGTTTCTTCTACTTTCCCTTGCCTTCGGTGCGCTGGTACCCGCCCCTACCTTCCCTGCCCATCCGCCTCCGGGTGCAGTGGCTTGGCTTTTTCCAATTTTATGAGAAAGTTAACACCGGCCCCACTAGCTCGGACTGGTGCACCGGGGCGAGGGAGAGGGAGTGGGTCAGAGATCGAAGGAAAACGGGCACAAGCGAGTAGGGAAACAAAAAGAAGACAAAAAAGCACACACACACTCACAATTTAGCCATGCACCCAAACCGTATGGCATCGTTGTCGATGGAGAAACATTGCCGCAAGGATCCGCACTGGAGTAGATTTGACCGCTCCGCATCGTTCCCTTTCTTCCTTTCCGCGTGGGTCATTCGTTTGTTTTTTAATCTTTTCGAGCAGCTTCGCAGGAGGGACACCCCGGTCGGGCAATCCGTGCGGGAATCCTTTTGCTCCCACCCCGAGGCGATGCTTTTCCACCTGACCATTCGCGCTCGGTGCGGCACCCACGGCAACCGTGGAAACCCGTGCGACACCTGGCCAACCCGGTGGCTCCCGGGTTGCTACGTGCGATAAAATGAGCGAGCTGTAAAGTCGAATTAATTACCGTGAATACCGTGCGCAGCGTGGCGTTACATGGGGCCATTAACAAAACCCACGCCCGGCGCCGGCCGAACGTGCGAATCGTTAAGGCGTGCGCCCATTACGATGCATTATGGGCGGAAATTATCGGAAAGCGGTGAGCCGCAACGGGACTGACCGGTACCGTCGGGCAATGAATCCTGCCCGGATTAAACCGTTCGCCGGGCGCCGGGATTCTTTTTCAAGTTCTAACGTACACGGTACAGGCTGCTTACAGCTGGACGCACTTGGGTTTAACCGTTCCTTAATGCTGCCATTTTGGCCAGCATCGTAAGTAATTAAATCCCGATTAAATTATACCTCTTGTCCCATACATTATCGAGGGGAAACGTGTGATGTCAATTATCATCGCTTAGTTTTGTATTTTTGCCGGGACACCAAGAACGAGAGATGAGAGTTTAAGCGCAATCGTTTACCATTTGTGCAAAATTGTTCAATTGATTTATAAATAAAGTGCACAACAAAACTAGCAACGGCTGCTTAAAAGTGGTAGCAAAATGGCCAATCATGTCCATCCCAGCCGTCCACCAACAGCTTGAAAAATGTATCGGTGTCGATCGACGGGCGAAGAAAAACGCTCCTTAAACGGGAGGAAAGACAAACTCGGAAACCGACGGAAAGGGGGGGCAGCAAAACCAAGGAATCGCCCATAATAACGCCCATCACTGACAGCAACTGGGCGGTCTTGGTTGGTCGGTGGTCGGCGTGGAAAACTGTGGGAAACGCTCGCACATCCATGCACACGCCCGCGCGGGGAGCATAATTTAGAAAACAGTAAATTTTATTAAACGCTCCACTGATCACCGTAATTGGGTTGATGATTTTATTGAATTTATTTTGCTTTATTTATGGGCTCCCATCAGCATCGCCGGGCTTCGGGTTTTCGGGTATGCCATGTGGCCCCGAGGGAAAGGGGGAGGTGGGGGGGTGTGGTGTGTCATGCTGGAATGGCGGACGTGCGGGTGAGATGGCGAGTTTCTGTTTTCTGCTTTCCTGTGTATGTTTGTTTTGCTCGTGCTTCCTGTTGTGCTCGATGGATGGCTGCAGCCAAGCGTCGATGCTTTCGGCTGTGGTACACCGTATGAAAGGAGAATAAATAATAATAGACACCGTGTGGAATAAAAAAGATTAATTGAATTTTTCTCCCTCCCGGCAACACAACGAGCAGCCGTACGATGGAGGCGCCTGGTTGCTCGTAGAACGTGCGACCCTGTCGTCATCACTTCAATCGAATGCATATTAACCAAGCAGAGTTTGACCTACCGACACCTAGCGAAACAACTAACAACATTCTTCGGCATACTTTCCGTCACTTTTGGCATCATTACAGTGCATTCCCAGGCTTTTAAAAGCAAACGGTTCGATGCGACTCGTTCGATGGCCATTGAATTGCTTCCACAGCACTGGCACGCGACCTTGCGTGTCCTTTTCGCCAAGGTGAACCGTCCTGCATCCCGCTGTCCAGTCCGATCGACGCTGATTAAACCTAATCAAACAGTCTTTCATTCCGGTTGCGATTTTGCGCTCCAGTACGCTTCAGCCATGTTTCAATTTCGTTGTCGATTTCGATGCGACCCCGCCATCGGCAGGGAGAGCTTATTGCTCCCGTTTCAGCTGGCGTTACCTTTCCCAACTGCCCTTATTTTCTATCCCATTCGCTTTCTCCCGATGGCTCGCTGAACGAAGGATCATCAAGTGTGTGTCAGATGGAGAAAGAAAATGCGCAACGGTGAGTGTTAAGCAAAGGAAGGAAAGAAAGAGAGGGGGGGAGAGAGAGAGAGAGAGGGTGGGAGAGGAAGCCCTTTCCAGCTGCGGCATCGATTCGATCGTGTGCCAGGTTCACAGACAAACAGAACCGCCCGGTCAGTATCGATGATGTTGATTTGTTGGCTTGCGACATATTTATTTAGCCGCACGACCGTTAAATTATGGAATATTATAGCCCGCCTGTGTACGACTGCCCCCGTCTCCTCCGTCACCGCCACTCTCACCACCACCAGAGGGAGGAGAAGATTCCAAAATATCCTTTGGATGAAGATGAGAGAGAGAGGGGGAGAGCGTGAGCCGGACGAGGCACGCAATCAAGGTGTGCTGTCACGTAGAAGACCCAATGCCCTAATGTTGTGGCGTTTCGGTCTTGTCCATGGTCTGGCGAGGCACGAGGAATCGGTGAGACGGCACAGGGGAGTCGATGGAACGAGAGGTTTGGGCGGCGAGCGTGCCCGTACTCAATCAATATTTCCAAATAAATCAGCTACGTGCAATTAATTCGATACGATTTTGTTTCACGCTCGCACGTTTTGTAGCCACGATTCGAAGAAAGGGAAGGATGTTCCATCTCTAGGATAAGCTGGCATTCGCGAATTCGGATGCGTGTAGGCAAACAGCGTTAATGAAAGCCGCCCCATTCAAGGGGTGTGCACTGACGGGAGGATATCGAATTCGATCCAACTAGAGAATGATTTTATGCCCCCTTTTTGTCTGGGACGATACGTGCATTCGGTAATGGAGATTGTGTTAGCTCTTTATTGCTGAAAAGTTTAGAGCTGATGTTAAGATTATCAGCTCACACAACTATTGAAATTATATGAACGACGGAAACGTACCTTTCGTTCTGTTAGGTGCCTGAAAAATCAATATTTAAGGTTTTTGGAATTATTTAATACAAGCACTGAATTAAAGTACTCTATATGAAATAAAATTAATGGCCCCAATATCCAAGAAAGTTAACCGTCAGCAAAACTGAATGGCTTAATTTAAAGTTTGCTGGGTGGAAATATTAAATCAAATACGTTTTGCAATTGAATACCGTGTCAGATAAGAAATGTCCTACGGCAGTTCTACTAACGTTTGTTTCTACCTGCAAAGCCATACCTCATGATAAAACAACACACACACACACACACACACACATACATACAGGCATTGGCCCTGGAACGATTAGAGATGATCAATTAATTTACTATGACAATAAATTTACATCTCATTTCACTGCATGTATTCGAGGAAACCTCGGCGGCTGTACCGATTCGTGAAACCCGTCGGCGACATTCCGTGTTGTGCCGAGTTCCGTTCCTGCTACACTACCTGCTGCTGTAGTCTTCCCTGCGCCCGGCCTCCTCCGGTTCGTCGTATTCTAGACTCCAAAGTCCACGGTCCACAGAACAGTGCGTCACTGTGAAACCCGGTTTGGCAAAACCACAAATCAACATTAAATGGAGCCAAACTCTTCCATGGATACGGTGGAAGCGACAACCCTTGCACCCTGGACACAACCCACACGAACAGGTACAACAAACGCACCTGGTAGGAGAACATACACAGCACACCTCACACACACACACACACACAAGAACACCCGCGAAAACATAAATCATGCGCAATTGGTTGCACGCGATAATGCTAATTGCTTGCGCTTATCAGTGTGGAGCATCGGAGCAGCATCGGTCGGATGCTGGGACCGCGCGTCGCGTCCATTTTATCGATCCGTGCCGTTCCTCCTTTCGCTGCCGTCTCCGCACACAGCTGCACAGGGGACGCTACTGGCCGTAAAGGTTACGACGGTCGCGCAACGCCATGGAAAGATGCACGAGGGTGGAAAAAGGCCGCGAAATGCGATTTCCATATCGATTCACAAATTATGCTTAGAGTGGCATCCCGGCATTGTGTTCTTCCCCCCTTCGGCCGGAATTTTGTGTAAAAGTGTGTACACTCTATCCTTCCCACTCATCCAAGCGCTCACACCTTGCCCGTGCCACAACGATTGCAATTGGAAAACCAATCGAATGCGTGTTTTGGGTTTAATGAATTTTTATCGTGAGCATAAGCCAACGCCACGAGCCAGTAACATGCGAACCCGTAGCTGCACGCCATGTTCTCTGCCTTCGCACTTACATGGCGTTTTCCACGTGTGTTCAACATCGATTTCCAACTATTGGCGGTGCCCTTCCCAACACCACCCCCCACCCCTCACTCTACATTCTTGCTGTACCATTTAATGAAAATGCTTGCTTCACTCCACGAACTTCCCATCGGGAGGGAAAGTAGTACGTGCATTTTCAAAGGGTGGGAGGGAAGGTTGTTGAAGAATTTAATAAACGAGAAATTTATTCCATTCTACGGCAAACATCGAAGCTAAAAAAAAAGAGCTCATTTAGAGGCGAAGAACGAAGGCTGACAACCGGGACGGAGCGAGCTGGAAACAGGGACGAAATGGATGTACGATGTAAAATGTATTTAGATTGACAAACGTGTAACAGAAACCTTTGTATCGAAGGGGTAGGGTGAAGCAGGTTTGATAACATCGAACGGCATAAATCAAATGTTTCACGTGGTGTTTGTACTGCTGTGCGGCTGGGAGCGCTTTTGGTGCAAACATTTGCACGAGCAGAGACGAGAAGTTGATTCATGCCGTCTTATCAGGTGTATCTTTCCATGTATAAAGAAGAACAAATTAAACAAGGCTTCGGTGGGTTAGTAAATTAATTCGAATCAGTTATCGATTGAGGAAATGCGGTGTGCAAGAGTAATGCTTATCGAAAATTATTGTCAGTCTATCGAAAATCATTTTAAATCGTGTTCAATGTTCATTAATTCATTCAATGCGAAGCCCAGATGAGTTTGTGTTGCTACATGAACGTAGGATTTCATTCGATGTCATTGATTATTTTATTCAGTCATGACTTGCTGACTTACGAAATCTATAGTACTTAATACTTTGTATTAAAAACACACTTGTGGCGATCACAGCGCCACCTAGCGCTATAATCCACAACTGAACCACCGCTCCTTTCCAATCGGAACGGAAGATCGGAGTCGGGACGTAGCGTCTATAAAAGCCCGCGTTCTCCACGACTCGCTCTCTGTTCTCGATGGCGCTAGAGACGAATATCGCCCTCGTGCGCAAAGTCTCTCTAATAAATAAAAAAATTAATGTTCTCGATGGTCCGTCCAGATAACAACATTGCATTGCCTCGTTGGCTCGGTGGCAGTGATCCCGTTCCCGATCCCGGCAAATTGTAAAAATATGTAAATATAAAATAAAGAACATGGCCCACGCAAAACAAACACGAAGCGGCCAAACACTCATTCTCAACTCGTTAATGACCATGCAGTTATAACACTTGCGACTAATTAATTTCTCCAGGTTTGCAAGATCTGTTGTCCTCACGTGTTCAAAAACGAATAAATAAACACGTCACAATGCGCTTGTACTGTTTGAGGTCCTGCGTGAAGTGACCACCACTCGCTCCGTTCGCAGCCGTCAACCGGGGATTAACCGCAAATCCTTATTGAAACAGATGAGCATCGAGATGCCAGATAAACGTCGGTTCATCATCAACCGCACCGACGCCGGGTTGGAAACCTTCGTTCGCCGGTTGTCTTTCCGCCGTGCGAACTGATCTGTTTGGCTTAGAACTAAACGGTCCGGTCCGTGGTGAAATGCGAATGTGTCATCAACTCCCGCCCCGTTCGCTCGGTTGGTTCGTTGAACAATCGTCCAAAAACCGTCTCGAAGTGCCGCAAGAAACCCCGCCGGATGTAGGCAACGCTAAGACGGTGCTGCCTGGGCGCTGTTGTTGCACCGAGCCTTGGCCGAGTGGTGGCCATTATTTTAAGGTAAAGCTCATTATTCTTCATTCCCGTGCACCGTGTTCGCTGGCGGACGAAATCCTGGTGAGGTGGGGAGGTGAATTAGTTTGTTGAAACATTGGAACACCATTCGCCTAGTGTGCTACCGTTTGCGAGCTGAACTAACTTTGCGAGCCTTTCGGGCAAATCGTTGCGGAATGTAAGTCTTACAGCGAATGGCGCGAATCGTGCGATAAAAGGACAATTTATCACCTGAGACATTTTCGAGAAATAAATGTGTGCGCATCCATTCTGCGAGTGTCCCTGTTTTGTTCTCTAGGTTTTGTTATGCATTAGAGTGTGTGCTAACATTTCGAAGTGATCGAACCATAGCGGAATGGTGCTTTTAATGGCCTTCTGTTTTCGCTCACCCTCGCGTGAGCCAATGGAAAGTAAAAAAAAAAAAAAAAACCGGAAATGCATGGAAGAGGAACGGGTAGCAATGCTAAAACATCCTCTGAAACTCCGGTTAGTGCATTAAAACGTGGTTTAAGTTAAATCATTAAACACTTCCACTGAATCGACTGCTGATTATTTACTCCATTTCGATTCATTACTGATTCCATTTAATTTTAAAATTGCATGTTTTATAATATTATCGGTTTCATGCGTTAAATGATTCGGTTTTCTCATCAAGCTGCAAATTTATTCCAAAGAATATTGATGTATTAAACATTTCCACACTCCAAACATGTTGCATGCAGTACATCTTTAAGTAGGATGTGATCGTCCTGAATGCGAAAAGCTTATTGGAATGATAGTTTATGTTCTGAATGTAGATTTTTTTAAAGACATTTTCTGAGAAAGCATAGTTTTCATATTAATGTCCTTCCAGGAACGGTTCGCAATCTGTTCGGATGATTCGGAGCAAGGCTGGCTGGCGCATTTCTTATAATTATTTGACGATCCGCTTTTCCAGAGAATCGCCTACTGTGTGACCGATAGGGAAGTTATTTGCGTAGAGTTATTTAAATGTCGGTGTAATGATCGGAATTTCGCTCGGCTGCCGAAGGTAGCATTTGCTGTTATTAGTTCAAATAAAAATCCCTCAAATATTTTGACACCGCTGACACAACGCCAGAGCTGTGCGCAAACCCCGCACTAATCCGAACCTACACATCGCCGCACCCGACAGAGGCGGATTATCAATTAGGATGATGACCAATCCTGGGCCGAACTCCTGCCCTTCTCTTCCTCTCCCATTGGCGGGGCGGCACCATTGTGTGTAAATCACATTGGACCCAGTATTTTGTTTGACTTTGTTTTTAGAAAACTTTCCGCAAACAAATGTCAACCGAGCATATTATCATTAGCCGCGCGTTGCCTGCTCTGCAGTGCACAAACATTTGCATATCGGTGTCTCCCCCCCTCCTCCCACATTTTCCTACCTTCTTTGGTCCACAATAACCCGCTTGCTCAAACGAGCAACATACGGGGTGGAGCAGATTACGGCCCTCTCAAAGGTGGAGATTTTCCATCGCCCTTTCACACACCCTCAGCCCCTTTCGGTTGGTTGTTTGCAAGTTTAGCATCTTGCCCTTTTTCTTTGGAAAGGAAGCTTTGCACTTTCCCGGATGCAGCTTTCCCGAGCGCCGAACGGACACATTTTCCTGCGAACGGCCCTGTACCAGTGTTGAGTCCATCGGTGGACCGGCGAGTTCATTGTTGGGTCTAATGGTTTCACTAGACTTTAAACTTTCCCTTTGGACGCCCTGAGGGTGGTACGTTTGCCGGAGAGTGAGATAAAGGGGGGAGAGAGGATGCATTTGGCCAACGAGTTTTGGCCCTGCATCAAGATGTCCGCCCCGCACCTCCCGGTTAAGCAGGGGAGATAGAGGGAGAGAGAGAGAGAGAGAGTGATCGCGCTGGGCTGACTTGGTCGGTGGAGGAAGAAATTTATGTGTGTTGTTGGAAAATTCTACTCGTAAATCATGTAAACAAGCACAGCGGAGTGAAAATCAAAAGGAAACTGCAGCTGCACCGTACTTCCGGTGGGGCATGTGTGCGAAAAGGACGGCACGAGTTGCGGTGACAGCCAGGAAGGTCGGAAAAGGGGGCTCGCGGCAGATGGGTGGGGTGAAAAACGACCGTTCGTGCGCGTTCGATGGCTTTTCTCGATTCCGTTCCGTTGCCATTTCCCGTGGTTTGTGTATGTGTGTGTGTGTTTGGGTGCGCGTGGGAGTGCAGTTGCCTTTTGTTCTAGGCTGCATCGCTGCCAGACAATGGGCACGACAAAGCGTGTGTGTGTGTGTAGCTTGACGGTGCGCTCGCTACATTTACCTACATTTTTGTCCTTGGGCCTTGGGCGAGCACTGGGTCGAGTGTATGGACGCCGACGAAGGGATGCGAGGGGTGGAGTGCGCCTACGGTGGTATTGGTGGCGGTGGTATGTAGTTACTGCATTTGTTATTCTAATGATAAATGATTTTTGCCTGTCGCTGCGTTTGAACAGCTGAGTCCGTTGGAATTTTCGCATCGTCGTGTTCTTGTGTGCACCCTTACGGAGCTTTGCTTTCGCGTGGGAAAAGGCGCGCTCCGTGTTGTGGCGTATTTTTCCGAGTCTTTTTTTTCGGCTGCGTGAGCTCGATGGTCGATGGTAGCGAGCATCATTGCATTGCCTGCTACGGAAAGCCGAGACTCGTAGTAGGGTAGGCGACCTGTTTGGATGACATCGGTCGGATGCGGCCGATTTTAAACTCCAATAAAGCTGTATTGTTAAAGCAACATGCAACACAGAAGCATTCCAGATTGCGATGGTGTGGTGATGGCGTCACGGACCAGCAAACTGTTGAAGGTCTGCGTCAATCGGATAGATCGTTTAAAATATGTGTTCCACAATCGATAAATTGAATGTATAAGGTCCACATTTAAGTAGCAAGTGCAGTCAAAGTACTGCAACTTTTTTTCTACTTTACCGTTTGCTGTCAAACATGTGTTTTTTAACTTATTTTTGTTTCGTTCCATTGGCAAATTATTTGTGAATAAGTGGTAAAGAGACATATATGGGAAATTGTTCTTTTTTCGGATAAATCTTATTTTCGAAACATTTAGAACTTGCGCTTTCTCGCCGGTTAGAGGAGGTTCACATTTATAGCACAACACTCATGCCTGAACCAGCAGCTTGGCGATTGAAAGCCATTTGTATGTTCTGCAAAAACATTCTATTTGGCCAAAGGCAATCAATCGCTTGACTTTAGAGCATGGTGACCACGCGTTGGAAATAGAAAAAATTGTAAACCAAGTGAATTTTGTTTTTGCAGTTTTTACTAGCCTCAAATTATGTATAGAGATTATTTTTAAGAACCTGCCTTTTTAAAACGCATTTCAAAATAAATCTTAAAAGTATGAAGAAAAGGGTGACGAACTTTGTTTTAGTGCCTATGCAAGCTTTAAATCTTAGCGCATGTGTTTAGTTGAAACAGTTTACACAGTAGCAGATGTGTTTGTATACTGTTTTACTTGATGTATTAACATCTTACGAAAGAAAATACATCCGAATTAACAAGCGAACTACGGCTCATAAATGGCTGAGTATCAGATGGTCTCTTATGGAGGGTTGAGGCTATATGTTCTAAGAAAAACGAGAAGCAAATATTGTGTGACACTGTACTCGGTACTAAACAATCATTGTCATTTCCAATTCCCATCCCAAATTTAAATTATAGACCCCCTCAGCAAACACTTTTGGAACCACGATTAATGCTTCGAATTCATTATATGCTGTGAACAATAAAAACTGCGAGGCGAGAGGTTGCATTCTTTTTTCGAATGGATTACGAGAGCTATCTAAATACTAGTTCAGTGTGAGGATCTTCCCCTGCGCTGAAAATTGTGGTCGACGTGCTATTTTCAATTTCCTGAGTTGGCCAGATTTGCCATGCACATCATCATCGAGTAGATGATCCGGCACGATTTTGCAAACAGTTCCGCCGACACGTTGGTGAGTCCGCCGACGGAAAAGTCGTTCGGGTTGTTTGCCTGCATGATCATCAGCATCACCGTGCGCTTGATGGAGCGGCCAAACGGGAGACACCGGGGCCAGTCGAAGCTGTATAGCGTAAATCCAACCTTCTGGTTCTGTGGGGAGAAGACCCATTAGAACAGGATTGTCCTGGCAGACAGAGCGACTCTTACCAACTGAATTAACTGTTCCATGAGCAGGCATAGAACGAGCGTTTCGAAGAAGAATATCACCGTCAGAAGCAGTGGTAGGGCTAGGCCGAGGGACGACGTCCCGGTAATGACGATCATACGTGCCAGAGATGCGGTCGCTAAGGTCAGGTACATAGCAAAGTGCACCAACATATAGATCCGTAGCATGTCGCGCAGGCGCATCATGACCACGATCAGTTCTCGATGTCTCCGGGCATGCTCGTGAAGAAGATCGCACACGATCTGCTCGCGTGGTACATCAGGATCGGTTTGTTGGATTGTCTCGATCTGCTCGTCGAGCGTGGCCAACGAGTACAGGAACACGCGGAACTCGGCGATGGTCAGGCGCAAAAAGACAATAACATTCACCTGGCCAGATCCGTGACTCCAGCCCCAGAGGAAGGCCGTCATGCAGTAGGCAGCCTGAACGAGCCTGTCAAGAGTTGGTGAGATAGCGGCCAGATCCGTGGGCCAGTATGTGATAAGTGTTACGAACGAGTCCTGATGGGTTACGTTGTGAAACGTGAAGACAATCGCGGCGATGAAGTGCGACACTATAGCCGATCCCAGGTACAAGTTGTCCTTGTGTGCAATGTTCCGGCGGATCGCGTCGCCGTACGGAGTGCCTACGCGGAATCGAGGGTTGGTGTCTAGTCGCTCCATTGCTCCAATGTCCGTCCGGGAACTCAGGAGACAGATACCCCTTATGAAAATAGATAGGTACAGCGAAAGTATGCAAAAGATGTCCAATGCAGCCCGGATGTCTTTTTCGCGGAAAAAGTCGTACGTCAGCGCGACATATTCACTGAACAGGATGCTGAGCAAGAGCGTCTTGAAGGCGACCTCGAGCTCGGATCGTTTGCGCTGCAACAGCATAAACGCTGTGATGGAAAAGAAATAAAAAAAAGAACGAAAAACGTACAATCTGTGTGTGTACGTGGCAAAGGCTTACGTGAAACGATGTCCAGACAGCGCAGCAGACAAAAGTGCTTCGAGGGATCGCCCACGTCGTAGTGGGTTTGGGCAAACCGAAGTGCTTTTTGCAAGATGAACATTTAACTTGAACCTTCCACAATGCAATGATTTGAAGAGAAGTGTTTAGCTATCTGTACTGCTTGTGGCAGTTGGCCGATGTCCCATGATGGTTACATTATAGAAGAAAGGCTTCTGGCTGGGGAAAGACACGTGTCAATAATTGGTTCCAAACAGTTTTCTAAACAGCTAGCAAAATTGCCTACCATGATCAATTATTCTGTTGGTACGATTCGTTTGCGTGAACTGGGGAGGTGTGGTGAGTCCTTGGAACAATACCATGTGCAGACCTTTCGTTGTATTCTAAAAACTACCTTTTTTGGCATCACTATTTACAATTTTTCAGATATCTGTGATACACATTTAAAGAACATATAAAAGTACCTGTTGATTGATACAGTGTACAACGATGAACCTACGACCTATAACGATGAATTGATTGAATTTAGCAGCAATGAGTAGGACATATTCAATCTAAGCAGTGCACATCCTGCTAAAAGATGGTAAACGGTTTGAAAATTGTAAAACTGCTTACAACATGCAGGTAAAAGGCCTGCCAAGTATGGATGCCAAAGAAATCGCCCAGAACATTACGGTGTAGCTAGGATTCACTAATAGCCCATCGTTGTCCCAGCCACCCAGTCTCTCTTATCGACTCCGACGTAGTCGTTCTTCAATCTCCTACATCTGTACATGAACCATCAACACAAACAACGATGACGTCCCAACAGCAGCATCCATTTCCCGCTTTAGTCTCAGGAACGCGACCAGCTTCCCACCACTCCTAAGTATGCGCTAGTAGCTCCGAAATATAAAAGAGTAGAACAATTCCTTACTTAAAATATTTTAACATTGCCATTTTCTTACATACGTGATGTTGTTGAATGAAATGTACTATGAGCGGGCCAGAAAAGAAGAAAAGATCCTGTTACACTACACATTCTAAACAAATCCCAGAGCATTTGACAGGTTGTAAATTATGTTGATTTGACATCTATTTAGATTTGGAACCTGATGATCACACACTAATGAATCAAAGTAATAAACACCCAATCAACAATATTTAGTAGCGGTATATGGACAATTAAATGCCTTTCAAACCGTTTCTCAGTTCATGTTTACATTCAATTTCAGTACATTTTACAACTGATTGTGTTTTGGAGATTAACATATTACAGTTGGATATGTGGGGTTGTACGAAACGAGCTCAAAACTTGATTTAATTTGCTTGAAGTGAGTTGTCTTGAGTGATGATTGGATCTACTTTCTTTTGGTTATGTCGACCACCCATTTGGCTACATTAAATTAAGCCAAGTAATATCCCAAAGATAATTGCCGACTTGTTCTGAATCAACCAACCGTTCCTGAACAGATTTAAAAACCAAAAATAATGCTGTAACTTGAGCGAGCAATGTAGTTGGATGGCTCGCGCTAGCAACGCTCCGATGTGTCCTTCACCTTACGGCAGTTGGCGCCACCCTTAACGCAATCAGATCTAAAGATTCTATTTAGCTCACGCTCCTACATCGCTTTTCAGAATAAAAGCTGATAACGTAGAATGATGAAGACAAGGTGAAAAGCAGAACGAGAGAAAACAGGAAAAAGCGCTTGGAGTCAGGTTTTCTTTCTGAGATAAACCGCCGATCTGCACGTTTCGTTTTTTAACCGCGCGAATCGTGATGCCGTGTAAATTAAACTGTTTATACCAAATAAATTCCTGTGGGAGCCGAGTCAAGAACTGCGTGTTTGTTAGATAAGCGATCCAGAAAGAAACACTTGCGACAAGCCGCAAAAAGTGCAGTGCTTTGAATAGACTACTTTTTCCCGGCGTAACGTCATATGTGATCATGCCTACTCAATTGGTGGGCTTACGAGACTTTTTCCCTCCTTAACGTACGTGGTTAGCCAGTCCTTCGTAGCAGGGTAGGTTCGGTCTGGATTCGAACCCACGCCACCGTGGGTCATTTTCGAGCCGGCGTGTGGGCTCGGCTATCCCGGACCTCCATCCTGAATAGACTACTGCAAACTTTTAATCTGACAGTGCGAAAGGTTGCATTCTTTTTCAAATCAACTGTGATTAATATCCAAACTCTAGTTTGAAAATGAAGTACTACGTGCTGTTTTCAATTTCCTGAGTTGGCCAGATTTGCCATGCACATCATCATCGAGTAGATGATCCGGCACGAATTTGCAAACAGTTCCGCCGACACGTTGGTGAGTCCGCCGACGGAAAAGTCGTTCGGGTTGTTTGCCTGCATGATCATCAGCATCACCGTGCGCTTGATGGAGTTGCCAAACGGGAGACATCGGGGCCAGTCGAAGCTGTACAGCGTAAATCCGACCTTCTGATTCTGTGGGGAGAGGATCGATTAGAACAGGATAGTTCGGGCAGACAGAGTAGCTCTTACCAACTGAATCAACTGTTCCATGAGCAGGCACAGAACGAGCGTTTCGAAGAAGAATATCAGCGTCGCTAGCAGTGGTAGGGCTAGGCCGAGGGACGACGCTCCCGTAATGACGATCATACGTGCCAGGAATGTAGCCGCTATGGCCAAGTACATAGAAAAATGCACCAACATATAGATGCGTAGCATGTCGCGCAGGCGCATCATGACCACGATCAGTTCACGATGTCTCCGGGCATGCTCGTGAAGAAGGTCGCACACTATCCACTCGCGTGGTACATCAGGATCGGTTTGTTGAATTGTCTCGATCTGCTCGTCGAGCGTTGCCAACGAGTACAGGAACACGCGGAACTCGGCGATGGTCATGCGCAAAAAAACAATAACATTTACCTGGCCAGATCCGTGACTCCAGCCCCAAACGTAGGCCGTCATGCAGTAAGCAGCCTGAACGAGCCTGTCAAGAGTTGGCGAGACAGCGGCCAGGTCCGTGGGCCAGTATGTGACGAGTGTCACAAACGAGTCCTGGTGGGTAAGGTTGTGCCACACGTAGATCGTTATAGTGATAAAGTGTGCCATGATAGCCGATCCCAGGTACAAGTTGTCCTTGTGTGCAATGTTTTTGCGTATCGCGTCGCCGTATGGAGTGCCTACGCGGAATCGAGGGTTGGTGTCTAGTCGCTCCATTGTTCCAATGTCCGAGCGGAAGGTCCGAAGACAGGCAGGCCTTATGAAAACAGACAGGTACAGTGAAACCATGCAGAAGACGTCCAACGCAGCCCGGATGTCCTTTTGGTGAAAAAAGTCGTACGTCACCGCGACAAATTGGCTGAACATGATGAAGAGCCAGAGCGTTTTGAAGGCGACCTCGAGGTTGGATCGTTTGCGCTGCAACAACATAAACGCTGTGATGGGAAGGAAATAAAAAAGAATGAAAAACGTACATCTACTCTATGCGTGTATACGCGGCAAAGGCTTACGTGAAACGATGTCCAGACAGCGCAGCAGACAAAAGTGCTTCGAGGGATCGCCCACGTCGTAGTGGGTTTGGGCAAAGCGAAGTGCTTTTTGCAAGATGAACATTTTACTTGGAACTTCCATAATGCAATGATTTGAGAGAAGTGTTTAGCTATCTGTACTGCTTGTGGCAGTAGGCCGATGTCCCAGGATAGTTGCATTATAGAAGAAAGGCTTCTGGCTGGGGAAAGACACGTGTCAATAATTGGTTCCAAACAGTTTTCTAAACAGCTAGCAAAATTGCCTACCATAATCAATTATTCTGTTTGTTCGATTCCTTCACGGACACTGGGGAGTTGTGGTGAGTTCTTGGAATAAATTAGATATCCGGAAGGATTAAAAGAAAATAAGAGTTAAGGTTTCCTTAGGAATTATAGGGGATTGTCTCTGATAACTTTGTATATTTCAGTTGTTTAAAGCCTGTTTCAAATTAAGTGTAAAAACGGTAAAAAAACATTTTGTGTAAGAGAGCACAACACAGTACACAGTACAACAACAATCTTTGTAAGAATTCAAATCTTTTGAAAGGTCGATACAGACCAGTATTTGCGCGACAGATTCCTGTTTTTTTACATGGCCTATTGTTTTGTTTTTCTAGAAAACCAATGCCAGTTGAGTAATCGTACCGTGTGAGTTAAAATGGAATCAGGCGACATTCTTCCAACTGCATATCGTTCGGCGGAGCCAAAAAAAAAAAGCTGTGAGATTTGGACTGGTTACCTCCCGGCGGGCTGGTGAGTGTAGGATAAATAATTCTACCCGTGCTTTAGGGTCCCTGCTAAGTGGCTCTTTGATGCGATATGCCTTTTGATGTGAAGGCATTCTATCCTGCAGACCTATCAGCCTTAGACCGTATCGTTGCATACCGGCAAACGTCAGGTAATATCTTAAGAGAACAGGCAATTAGTTATTCATAACGCAACGTTTGCAAAGGTTCTCCAGGAACGCTCGGGAGTCCTGTTGCAGATTGAGTAACATTCTGATTTTGAGAGCATATTGTGAAAGATCACATGCATTGTACTTTGAAGAATTAACCCTGGTGGACAGTAAGAACAATGTGAGGTATTTCATGAAACAGATTTTTCATACAAGATTGCTTAAGCCAACATCCGAACGGACTCTTCATTGCATTTGCGGGGTCTTTTATAATTTGAACAGCTTGCACCAACCGCATGCAATGAAGATGCCATGCATTGATAGTGTTTGATGTGCTTTGTATAATTACTTGGTGGATTACGTGGTACAGAGATACTGTTGTCCTCACCAGTTTCAAAAGGATTTTCAAACAAAAAACATTCCAGCTGCATATAGACCATTCGCACTCAATTTTAGGTTTGATTGGAATAGTAAAGTAGTGTTGTGCATGAAAAAACGTTAACTAAACGCATTCAACTGATTTAAACATAAAGTAATAACAATTTGTTTTGAAATATTAAATGAATTTCATTCTCATAAAATCGAAACTTCATATTTTTTAATACTGGTGCTCTTCAGAAGGACTAAAATTGCATTTCGATACAACTGAACGGTGATCAGACGGCAACAGTCCGCTGGCACTTAACCCATTTGCACCTGAGCATCCCTTGACTGGCAGCTGAAATGTGACCTAGCAAATATTTCATTAGTTTAATGCATTTCAGGTGAGTGGATTGCCTATCCTACTTTCCGGCGCAGCAGCCGACGGTGGGAGATTCACCCAGCACTTCTACCAAGAACCCTTTCGGACGATAGATTTTTCAGCCTACGGTGTCGACCGATATTCCCATGCAAACGTTAACGGCAATCACGATGATTATGGTTATGATAGACGCTCTGGCTTTAGATAGATCAGGACATGAATGTGCGAATACGTGTTTGCCCTTCATACATGATTTTTTTTTGCGCAATGTTATGCATCACACTATCAATTCCTAAGGAGTACAGAAAGGCTAGTGCATTTTTTCGCCTACAAAATGCGTTTGAATCAGGTTTTGCGAAACCATTTGATGATACTTTAACCAGGTACTTTAAATTTTCTCCAAAGTCACTTTTAAAAAGACATGCTCGGGGGATGTTTGTTTGTGCATTGCAATGTACGAGATTCAAGGAAGCATTACGCTCATTTTTCCCTGTCGAACTTACATTCAGAACCTTTGTGTCGTTCATTGTGCGACAAGTTCTGCAATTCTACAGCAGGGTTCAACGCAATGGCCATAAATTGTAAACTATCGGCTGAGGAAAGGGAAGAACATTTGGCACCGGAAAGCGATTAAACTGTGCTTCTTGTCTGTGTTAAGGGGGCTTTCGTATTTCGATGGTTTTTCTCAAATTCGTGAACATGTTCGTCCTTCTTGCCAAGAAGACACTGGCGAGCATGGGAAGGGGAAAGATGTTGCAGAATAAAACTAGATAAAGCGGGAAGCGCAGCATACTGTCTTTTCTTTTTTAACGCTGTAATTCTTTTTTATGCTGAAGTTAGTTCGGAATCCTGCTTTGAAAAAGAAGAAGAGTTTGGAATCTGTTGGAGAGGTGAAGAAAAAGTAATAGAAATTGATAACTTTACCGCATGGTTGAGAAGAGCTGCAATAAGCGGAGAATCCAAAGAAATAAAATCCGTAAAATGGCAATCCGGCGCGAAAGATATAAAACATTCTCCGGATTATAGGTAGCAAAATTGAGGTAGGCAAGAATATATGAACATGACTGTACGAAAGATGTTGACAATAGAAAATTAGAAAACATTTACTTCGAATTCTTCGCAGTTGTACACAGGATTAGTAATTAATGAAAAATATTTGACATTTACGAACGCTTCTTGCAGGAAGGCAATACCGTTAGCATCTGTTGAAGACACATTTAAGTACCTAACTCACCGTTTTCTGCATATTTGTAATCCATATTTTTTAAATCTCTTCGTCGTGTGATCACATCAAATGGCTAATGGCCGACTGAGCTGCTAATGGAAGTGCTATTTAAAAAACATTTAAACCGAAGCAATGGAAAGAATCTTCGAAAAAACCTATCACGGGCCGCCTTCGGGCTCGTCGAAAGTGGGCGAGTGGACAGTCGAGGCCCGGCCCAACCCAATCCAATCCAAGCTGCGGGCTGCATGGAACGTGCGACGGATGCCGGTGTGCGCGATCCGAGGGTAGAATATTTATGAATGCAATTTATTTTTATGATGCAGTCCCTCCGTGGCTATATACCGTTCCATTTTCTTTTCCTTTTCGAGGCGTTCTCCAGGGCTTTCTCAATTTCCTTCAAGGAAACCACCTGCGTCGGCGGCTGACCGAATGAGAATTCGGAGGAATAATGGTGAAATAAAAAACAAAAAAAAAGGGAAACTCTTGGAGGTCCTTGATTTCATTGTGTCATCCGCTCTGGGTGCGAAATGCGGACAGGGTTTGTGCATATGTGAAGCCCACTTTTCAACCGCAAAGGGACAATAGGCGGAATGGTAATTTCGAAGGCAATAAAATATGGAAAATGTAATGTTTCACACTCCACAGTTTTGCTTAAAGCTTTTACTGACCGTTGTTGGTGTAGTTTTTCTTTCAAGTTGGTTCAAAGTTCTCAAGTGTAATGTTACATTACTATACAGATACACAATTTTAAGGTGCTCTTACCTTAAAGATGGCGGGAAATAGAACGTGTGCAACGCTGAAAAATAAGTTCTCCTCAGCGACAGGTTTTTGGGTAGTTTTCAAGTGCAAGTAATGCTACCAGATGTATGCTTGCGAATCCATTCTTCCTGAGCTAAGGTAGACATAAATAAGGATGAAGACGGGAATATTTATGTCATTGATTTCCGGTTATGAATGTAAGCAAATTTATATATTTTCAGCTCCCGTTTACTTCGCTGAAGTGATACCGTGCGCTCGGACAGTCGAAAATTGGGTTTACCCTCCGCCGAAGGACTGCGTTCTCCTATGCACCAGTGAACGAGAAGTGTTAGGTGTTTGAAGAATTTGTTGAACCAACAATAAATACTACCGTCTCGGGTGAAGCCGGTGACACTGATGGTCAATCGTTCTTGTCGATACTACACCTTCTGCTTCTACTATGCAGTTGAAGAACGTTGTGAAAAAGGTCATGGGACATCCGAGTGATGCTGAAAGTACCTAGGAAGCTAGAAAGGCATGCATGAGACCAACGATGGTGAACTATTTGTTTTATACTCTTCTGCTCATTTGGTTGACAACCTTTTCCCTCAAATTAAGCTTTGTTGGATGGATGGATTTTTCTAGTACATTTTATTTCCGGTACTACTTCTTTAACATACAATAGCATGAAACATGCTTTAGAGTGATCGTTCAAACAGTACAACGGTAACGATAACAACATGAATATGTGTAATACACTTGTTGTGTAATATGTGCTAAATTTTTAATATAATGTAAGAATTCAAACTTTATGGTAAACTAGCAGTAAACTTTTCTAGTTAAACAAGTTTCTAGTTTATAAGTTAAACTAATTTAATACATTCAGAAAAAAGAATTCTGTTTAACAACACACACAACACTTCTTGTGCAATTTTATCGATTCCATCTTAATGTTACACCTTTAGGTGTACACAAAAATCCATGCAAAAAAGCTAAAATGTGTAATAGATTCAATTTCAAATAGCTTGCAGCAAGTAGAGCTTTGACAAATATTCCATCAACATCGAGCACAGATAGTATGAATTCCGTAACCACGCGAACATCTCTTCTTATGCTTATGCTATGTTTTAAACTTCGCTTCACTTGAACTGCAACAGCATCATCACCAGCGAGTAGATGAATTGTATCACGCTCGCAAACAGCGCGGTCGAAAGGCGATACATCCCGCCGCACATGAAGCGCAGCGGCATCTGCGACATCTTGATCGTGACCAGCAGCAGCGCCTTCGTCTGGCGCATCCCGGACACCCAGGGGGTGGAGTAAACGGCGAACGCCTGGCGCTCGTGCAGCAGCTCGATCTCGTCCACCTGCCAGCAGTACTGGAACAGCTCGAGCACGTAGATGAGAATCATGCTGGTGGAGAGGGCGAGCTCGGTGAGGTCGCTGGACGTCATGCAGATGCGCAGCGCGTTGATCGTCAGCAGGCAAACGATGAACAGCAGCTCGACGAGCGTCGTGAGGTTCATCTGTCGCTTGATGATGCCGATGTGCTCCAGCAGCTGCTGCTTGTAGACGACCCGTTCCTGGAGGAAGGCGACCAGCCGGTCCGGGGCGATCGGGGCGGTAGCGTACGAGTCGTTCAGGATGCGCAGCTCGATCGTCATCGCCAGCAGGTAGCTGCTGGTGATGATGTAGCTCCCGAAAAAGGCCATCATGAGCTGCGTGTTGGCGGCGTAGAAGCCGAGCCGGAACGCGAACTTGCTCGCCGTAGACCAGCGCGTGGCATCGAACGGGAGGTACGTTACCATGGGAAGCAAGACGCCCTGCTGGTGCGCCTGGTACTCGTTCAGCAGGAACCAGAACCCCATCGTCACGAGCTGGATGGCTAGCAGTGTGGAAAGAAACCGTTTAGCTGTGCGCACGGTTTTGGTGCAGATTTCGTCCGCACGGTCGTTCAGATGGTGAAACTTTGATGCGTTTACAAAGTCCGCTGTTTTCTGCAGGTTTTTCCGGTGGTATTGCTGGGAAATGAAAAACAGTAACAGAAGGGCACGCGATGTATGAGGGGGGAAACAAACCGGCAAGGGACGCTCTCGCATCTAGCTCGCATCTAGCGAGGGGAATAATATATGTCTACTCACGATACCGATGAGGCGCGCATACGTCAGCAAGATTCCACCGAACTGGTTGAACTGAATCGAAAACTCCTCCAGCGAGCTCGAGACGCTGCACACGGCGACAAAATTGTACCCGATCAGCAGCTGCATCAGCTGCAGCACGCAGAAGATGCCGGTGAAGACGCGCCCGTACCGCGAACTCTCGTACAGGTTGATTCCGTTCGCCATGTCCATCCATTCGACCCAGCGGAGGAAGCAGATTTTCGTTGGCTGACCGGGCGCCTCCATTAGCGGTTCGTAGTGAGAACCGACGCTCTTCGACGGCAATTCGATGTGTTTTGGTTAGAACAAGCTATACGAGGACTTTTATATACTACAATGCCGCAGGTAGAAGGGCTAGTGGCCGAAGAGGGCCTCGGGGATCGACATGATTACAACCCTGGTGGTCGTGGTGCTTTGTGATAAACGCTTTTCCGATCGTTGGTGTGACCGCGTGTTCTTTGATCGCCCGCAGTGGACAGGTGTGAAACGGCCCGGATCACCGTTGAAAGGTGAGAATCCTTTTTCCAGACTTAGCGTTTGGTCAGCAATTTAGTATGCGAGACATGAACCATACTTATTTTCTCCAGCCATTGACGTCATCAGCTATTGCGTTGGTTACAATTTAATTTCGTTTGAAGCTGCATCATGCAATCATAGTTTGTTGGAAAATTGTGCACATTTTACGCACGTGGTATGTTCAGGCGGGAATGTTTCCTGATTGAAAAAGAGATTCATGCAACTAGCAGGAAAAGGTTCTGAATAATCGAATTGTTTTTGTTTGACCTGGCTTTCAACGGAAATTTTTTTTTATTCACTTTTACCAACTCTTCGACAGCAAAATTGCTAAGCTGACCATAGCAAAATTGATATAATTAACCTTGCATCTAAATTAAAAGCATCTGGATGGAAACGGAGTTTGAGAAGTGATAGAAACAAAGCTCAGCAAAAATCGATCATGCAAATTGGTATTCTAAAGAATATATTTTTCTACATGGCGTGGTGTGGGTTGCAATATTCAGATATCTGCATGCTTGAAAACGTTTATGTTCTTTTTTGCGTACTAATATTGTGTCCAAAGCGTCGTTTGTAGTGGTAGCAGAGTAGAGCAGTTTGTCAGTGTGCTTCCGCCGTTCAACATTGTCTTCCTGGTTGCGCAACAAGCGACGGTTGCCCCTCTTGCTGACGCCACTCGGGGCAGAACTTACTTTGCACACTCTTTTTAATCTTCCTCCCTTCCGCCAATGCACACACACAAACACCCCAACCGTTCCTCCCAGCGCTCCTCCCCCGGTTTGCGTACCGTTCGCTCCGGGTGCGTCCCGGACTTTGGCGAAAAGTTTGCCGAGAAAATTGTTTTCCCATAAAATGATGAGTTTGCCGGCCCGAAGCCAAGGATTTGCACCTACGCGTGTAAACGCTGCCATCCTTTCTTCCACTTGCACCCGAGGTTTGAAACGGGACGGACTAGCCCGGAGCCCAGCACTCCGCACAGCTTTGCATTACAAATTAATTTGCAAACTGTAGAGCGGCTTGAAACGGCGTTGGATGAAAGAAAGAAAAAAAAAACATACAAGACATAGCTAAAGGAAAGAGTTCATAAGCGCCGCCCTGTGCCTGGTGGGTGGTTTCTGGACAGGTAAAATGAAACATGGTCCCGATGGTGCACGAAATGAAAATTGATAAATAAAGACACGCTAGCAGGGACGAGCGAGGTCGAGCGGGAGGGAAAGCGTACTCCAGATTGTGTTTGCAGCTAGTTTTTCCGTGCCACGGTTGCTCCATCGACGGACGTGTGGGTGTTGTTTGGGCGAGAGGCGATGCAAAGGGGTAGGAACATTTGCTAACTTAGAAAGTTCACCCAACAATGGTTCGATAGGTTGGCTAGAAAGTAATTTTACCCCAAGGCAGATGGGTTTTATGTTGTTTATTGCAAGTCCTGGCGGTTCGTGGTTTATGGTACTAGATTTATTTTACCATTATCGGCGCCTAGGGAGGAGGCTGTCATCGAATATTCAATGACTCACATTAGCAAACTCATCCATTGCCTTGAGAAGAGGTGCTTTAGCTTTGCTGAGCAACTCGTAAACGACGAATATGATCGCAGAGAAAAACTCTCACGCTTAGCGAAAAAAGAAAAAAGAAAAAGTGGACCGAACTTTTTCCATTGATTAAAGCATTTCAATCTCAAATGGGATAAAAAAGGACGAGGTACAACAGCAAGCGTCACTATTGAAGTGCAGATGAAAACGTAGAAAGCTCTTTGAACCTCGTTAGACGATCCCCGAGGTGACTTGCTTGAGCTTCGTCGTGTTAATGGCGCAGGGGGGGTTGTGGAGCAAGGGGGAATTTATCATCGGTACGCAACGATGGCATCGGTCCGGCAACTAATTAACTCGTACAGTCTTTCTCATTTCGGTGCAGTCGAATATTTTTCAATTTGGTACTGACATTTTCTGCTTTTCAGCTTTTCTGCTTTTCTCTTCATTCCCACGGCGGGGCTCGGCCGTCGTTAGCCCAAGCGCCGGGTGATTTAATTTGTTTTCCTTTTAGGCGATTCTGATTATTTCTTTTTGTTCTCCCCCCCCCCGCCCCTTTCTTTGCTTTTGCGCGCTGGCTGTAATTCCATTAAATATCATGAAAAGGCATCCCGCGGGCAGCGAGTTGCTGGCGATGACACACGGTAACAAACGGAATCATGTTCGTTGGTAGGAAAACTACACTCAAAACGGTGGAGAATGAGGAGGCGGAAGGAAAAAGCGTCGCAAAACAAAGCTGCGTTCACAGCAAACCAACAAAGTGGAGAAGAAAACACGAGCGAGAGTAGAAAGGGGGGAAAATGTCTGAGGCGGACAACTGTGTGTGAATGTTTGTTTCGCCTTGCCGTTTTTTATATCTGCGGACTTTGAGCAATGTCCGCCTCAGCGCTGAGATGCGCGGTGGTCCGTGGTCCGGCTGGCAGGGGTGCCGGGAGGGAGCTGCTATTTGAAATTAAATGATCTTCCCAACCATTAAAAATAGACCAACTCGTTCGCCGTTCGCGGTGCTCCCGTGGATTCCTCCGAGCGTGCGAGTGACCTTTCCGTGACCGATGCTGCGACCGATGTTAGCCGTGTCTTACCAATCTTGGCAGTAAACATGCGGACGCTTGGCAGAACCAACCGGCTCGGCGAGGGGTCGCGACTTGGACGCCCACGAAACAGGAGAGTCCGTTTCCTGCCCGGTTTCTGGGGAAGTGTAACAACATAGCCGGCCTCCACTGAAACCGTTAACCGTCTGACACTAAACGATGTTGACTGGCGAAGATGTTGCTGTTGTTTAGATTGCACGTCGTGGGGACGGTGGGGTTTTTTGGGATCGTGCGCGAGGGGAAATATTTATGAATGATTTGGTAGGCATTCGTCTCGTGGGAGACGGTGGTGGGTGAGCACGGATCACTTTTCGACCGCAATTTTTCTTTCCCTCGAAAGGTGCGCCTGACCGATGGGGCGGACCGATCTATTATCATCGTCGGGGTGGGGCGGTATGCAGGACGGGGGGCCGTAGGAACAAAAAAAACCCCGTGAATTAGGCGCGGAACAACGGCATCATCTGTTTTCATTTAACACAGTCACAAATTTTACAAAATATGGAGACAAATCTCCCGGACGGCAACTCAAGGTAACCAATGCGGAAGTAGGAGGGAGAGAGCTACCGTGAAAACAAGACAGAAAAAGAGCTAGAGAGCGAGAGAGGGAGAGCATAAATGAAAGTAATATGATGGCGACCGGGGGAAAGAATTGGTTGGGTTGGAATCGACGAGGAACGCACTGGTGCGTTTAGCAAGGGACGGGATGGAAAGGGGAGTGCATGCCAGAGAGGATGCACGCGACGAGATAGAAAATAAATGGATCAAGACGGTTGATGTGTTTCTATAATTAGCTGAGTATTTTTGTGTTTTTTTGTTGGTGTTACATTTCTTATTGTTGACGGCCTCTCCTCGCTCCCGCTATGTTCCCGTTCCCGAAATTGTTTTATTTGTCTCACTTTCAAAACGGCTAGTTTCTGGCGTAAAAACCACGGAGTAGAACGGTAGAAGAAAGAAAAATAGAACAACATGCTGGGAAGCGTGGTTTCGAGCACCAACAAGATCATCAATAAAAGTGACAACGTCCTCAACGATTGCCAGCGCGTCCGGAGGCCAAATCATCAAAGAATGTAGCAGAAATGATTTGATGCGTCCGTCTTGTTCACTTGAGCGTTTTCTTTTGCTTTCTTCATTCTCTCGTTTCTCGTTCACACTCCGCTCACTTTCCTCTGTGCCTTTAAACCAACCGGATCAAATGAGCGGATACACCACCGGGGGGAAATGTGTAACTTTGTCCGCATGTAAGGTGCAAAACCAGAGGGAAACATAGCCCTATGTTAGTAGGAGAAAATGTAATGAAAAAATCACAACCATCGCATGCTCGTGAAGTGTATAAATGAAAATGGACGTATCGTAACGATGTTTCCCGATGTGGTTTGCGAACAAAAAACACAACTGCGGCTAAGCGAACGGCGACGAGCGGTTTTAGCAAAGACAGTGCGGTCTAAAAGTTTTTCCCATTTCATGTTGCATTTCATACGAGATCACCTCGTGGAAAATAAATAACGTTGCGAAATCATGTGATGGAAATGCTGAGGAAATACTATCAACAAAATTATAAATGGACGCCTGGTTCTCTTCTTAAATACAACAAAATTCAAATGGTATGAACACTACTGTATCGTTTGTAACAAGAAAAAAATAAAAAATGGTTCAATTTTTTTTAAAGCAAACCGAAATCAACGCAATTGTTGGTTTAATTGATTTCGCAATCTAACCTACATGAACAGTTCTGCATTGATTATTGCCGGTAAGTTTATTTTTTTGTTATTGCTATGTAATTAACAGTTTCTCTTATTACGTTGTCCTAATACTTTGTTTTCCAGTTTGTAGTAGCAGTTAGGCAAAAAGATTTTCTGGGTTTTTAATTTCACTGATGGTTTATTGTTTGTCGGGGGATTGGGATTGGACATTCAATATTTGTATCATCGTCATAATTGAAACATAATCAACCATCTCTCTTCATATTTGAGATCGTTACACTGATAAGATTACATTTATCTCAAACTATAGCTCAATCTATGAACCCGGGTGAGTGAAAAGTCTCCCTTCGTGATTAATCGTTCTTCGTGATGGGCTAGAATGTCGATTCTGAACATATTTCTAGCAGTTAACAACTTCTATGAAATGGCAAAATTTCTAATATCTTTACTACCCCCACCATCCCTCAAGCGATACGAAGCGATCACCGAGATGGCATTTTGTATCGTGGCAGCATCTCGAGCAAATTAGACAATCAGATAAAGTTGGCGCTCCGCTTCGCTGCCACTTTTATGCCAACTGTTTCACTTTCCTCTGCCAATCCGGCCCAGACCTGCGGGCTTCCCGTTTGCTGGCTAATGAACACGGGAAGAAAGTAATGCACGCCTCCCCACGCCGTGTACCCACGAAGATAGGGGGACGGGAAAGTGGCTTCCACTTCTGCCTCCATTGTCATTCACAAAGAGCGAAACTCCCTGTCGGTTATTATCTTGGCCGGTGGGAATCGAATTAACGGCAGTCGTCTCGGGCGACACGAGGGACATTTTCAGGCGGCATCAGGGAACTGTGTGCGTCTAAATTAGAGCATCCTGGGCGAATGGGGAGAAACATAGAGGGACAGAGAGGCCGAGGGGCTGAAGTGAAATTTTATTCATCACTTTCGAAAATCTTTGACACTTGCGTCCGAGCAAAGGACCGGCGGGTACGGCGGGAGGAGCAGAACGGCAACGCCCCCGGCCAGAAGGACAAACTTTTGTCTCTCGAGATCCGCACTGGGACTTGTCAGGCGAGTGACCAAACTCGAATTAACGCGGCGCTACGCGTCCGGCAGCGAGGGAGCATTGCTTGGTCAGCAAGAGGAACGACATTCTTCGGCACCCTTGGTGGAGCTGTCCAACTTTCGGCGGAAGAAAATTGACTTTCCATGTTTCTCGGGTTTCGTGATTCCCCAGACCAAGTGCCACCATCAGTGACGTTCGATTGGATTTTGCGTTACCGGGAGTCCCAGTGCAGCGGCGGGAAAACCTATTCACTGTAAGCCGTCAGTTGAATTCGCTTAAATTCGTCGAAATATTACCATACACAATTTCACTGATTAAAAACGAGTCTGTTTGCCTCGTGTTCCAATACGAGCAAATTTGTTTTCTCGCGATATTTAATAATATTCGTTCTATGTTACTTTGTTGGCAATCCATCAGCTTTCCATTGTGTTTGTCGTCGTCAGGGCCTGGAGCCTACAAATCATTCATCGTTTTGTCCGTGCAATTCTACGAAAGTCAGAGTAGAATGTAAGCAAAAGCGAAAATTGTTTGCTGAACATTTTAATTACTTTTTCTTTGTAAATATTTCCTACCAGAACCGGCGTGCTCGATTGACAAGCGATAGGTTTTGATGGGGGAGAGCATGATTATAAAAAAATGGTCTAAAACTATGTAATCGAATTTCTGGTTTTTAAAATATGAATCACGCAGCGAATCTACACCATACACTTTGCACTTCATGCTTTGCACTTAAAACATGCATTTAACATTCCGTTTTAAATTAAATGGGTTGGACAGAATTTTTCGAACTTTAAAAAATAGCAATAAATACTCACTTGCAAATTCCTTGGGAATATATTTAACAATACTTTTTCATTGGTTTTCTAACTTCGTGGCACCATTGCCGTTCTTGACACACAACAGGCGTGCTTCTCTCTTGCGTCCAAAAAGGATTGTGGGGCGTTTACGAATACGGATAACATGGATATACTGTCTGATTCCGTTTGAAACGTTCCATGAGAACTACCTTGGATGGTTTTCTGACCTTATTTGTTTCGGTGATGTGAGAATGCTGCATACTTCTTGTTGACTGTGGTTCAAAGCATCCCATGTTCACCTTGCAATGACATATTTATACTTGTGGTGTGTGGAATGCTTATTACACCCCAAATTAACGTCACCTACACCCGCCCAGTTGATGAGTTAGAGACCATAAACATAGGATGCGAAGAAAGTTTGTTTATGTCATAACTTATTCTTGAAGTAGAGTTTGTGTTTTCGATTTATTTTAGGGAAACGCTAAATTAGTATTTCCGATGCAGGATAAGAAACTTTCTGTGCGTCAGTTACTGGTTGTCGTGATTGGAATGCAAAGTAAACCCATTGGAAAGAAAGCATGATCAATATCAGGCTCCTTTCTTAAGCGAAAAGTGTACGGCACTGCTAGCATGTCGCGGAAGTTTTTGTAAAGATTTGCCATAAGATGTTCCCTGGCAACACCCAGCATAAAGCCCAGTTTGATGTAATTATACACAATTTCATTCAATAAATCAACGTTATAGTTTCATAGTTATCGCGTCTGTGAAGCATCGGTTTCTTTAACTTAAAATCTGCGTAAATTTGGTTGTTCTAATAAACGACGCGTGTGTTTTTGACATCTGTGACATGACTACTCGTCACATAGTTTAATGAGTCGTTCATGTTTTTATGTTGAATATTATTGCTTCAGGTTCTGTTGCTTATGTGCTATGCACTCATTTCTGGCACCAAGAGTCCGTTGATTGGTTAGAACGATATTTTTCCATTCACGAAACGACCATCCAATTTACTCACAGCTTTCATCCTGTCGAGGAAGAACTTTTCTAATTTTCCCGCCGGTGGCTTCTCGGGGCAAACCTTCAATACTCTGATTTATTTTATTTCGTCCATTCTGAAATGTCCACGCCGCTTCAACGCGTCGAACTTCATCTTCTAGTTCCGCTAACGACCAGGGGTCCATCATGACAAGCCTGGAGACATAAGAAATATGACGATAAAGCTCGTCTCACTTGGCTCTGAATAGTATTTCGGGCCGCTGACAGGTTACTTCTAGCCTCGCAGCAACCGGTGGCAGCATAAATAATTCATTTCCCACGCACCGTGCTCTCGAGCGGTCCCGCGCGGCCATTGGTGCGTGGCGTTCCCTTCTGCTGCCAAATTGAGCGTCTTTTGGAGGTGGTCTGAATAGAAAGCTACTCTTTGCTGTGGTAGAAATCGTCGCCAGGGGTTTCGTTTTCGGAGGCCGTCCTGCGTTGTTTCAACTTGTGCTTCGTCGAATATCCGCCCAAGCGTCGAAAAGAGCCGACTCGCATACCTCTTTGCAAAGCTGCCTTCAGAATTGGCAACATTTTAATTACTGAATTCATTTAGCATTACGCCCCGTTGAACCTTCCGCCAAGCCACGTCTGGTTCAACGATTCTCGGAATAGCAAATAGCGAGACATGGCTTCAATTATGCTAAACGCACATCACACATTTGCCTGAAGAGGACATGGCTGAGAAGAAAAACAAACGAGTGTGCCATTTGATGTTGAATGATAGAAATAGATCAGTTTCTTATCGATTGAAGCAGATAGCAACCATGTCAAATTAGATGAGAACACGAGAATCTCTTTGAAGTAGATTTTGAACGATCACGCACCACAATTGTTTATCAACATAGTGTCAGAGCCAATACACATAATAGATTTACTTTTGTTATTTTGTCAGGATCCATTCGTTCTACATCATCTGTTTCAAATCAAATATATTCAATCAGTTTGTTAAAAGCCCATGTGATTTTGATGGAGGCGCCTGGTCAGTTATCATAAACGAAAATCTCATGCATTATCAAATTAATTAAAGTACGGCCAGAAAAAAAGCTATTTGCGAACGAGTTCCTGGCCATGCTTCAATTATTTTGTTGAATTAAAAGCTTTTAATTTATTAAAACTATTTTTGTATTTCGATAACTCCTCTTGTTCGTAAACAGGTTATTGTTCTTATGCTTGAGATTTCTGAATTGACAAGTTGACCTGGTATTACTGTTCCTGTAGAAGCAGCAAATGTTTTTTAGCTGTATTTGCAGCATCAAGTGATAGGTACATGAGTTCGAGCGAAGAAATCGACGGCTTGTATCTATTTCTGAAAATCTGATGTGAATATCCAATTCCATTAAATTCATATTTATTGCTTTTGTTTTTAAATACAATTTCGATCAGTCCCATCGTATTGGTTTACAATATGTATGTTTTGTACAGGTGAATAACCATTGTGCAAAACTTTATTATATTCTCCGTTTATTTTTTGAACTAAGTTTCATGCAGCTTTGGTGTTCAACCAGACACCCTTTCCTGTCCTGTGACTCAACATCTGTCCTCTGTTTTTCATTGCCATTAACTTGGTGATCACGTGCTTGTCTAAAACGCGAAACGATTTCCTATAATTTTATCGTACATAATGCAGCTCGTCGCAAATGTGAATGAACACTGGCATCGCAGGATTGCTTCGGTTGTTTCCTATCAGCAGGGACGGCAATTTCATTTACTCCATTCGTGAATGGATTTTTATCTTCGTTCACTTTAAACCGAACGCTGATCGTTGAGGATATCCAGATGGAAGAAGAAAAAAAAGTTGAATAAACACCCGTACCGCCTCTCGCGGCATCCAATTTGCTTGAACGATAGTATCGCTCGGGAAATGCGAAAGATGCCGTGTGAAATCGAGTTTCCTGTAAATCGAAGCCCGATGCATGGTGCGAGAAAATTCAAACATGGACGCGCACACACATGCTCGGTGCTGGTGCTGGGATTTTCTTCCACTTTCTGCGCTTTTCCCCTCGATGCGCTCGGCTGCCGATACGGCCCGGCAAAAAACTGTTGATTATTTTAAAATGCTACGTTGCTGTGCAGGAAACAGGTTAAAAAATATGCAATTCGACAACACATTTTGGCAAAGCCGGATTACGTGTACCACGGGAGCGCGGGAGCTTTAAGTGCTATTGTTTCGCCGGCTTGCAAATATCAGCAATAATGATGATGCACACGACCACACCTACACGCGCACATAGGCAAATCGTGCGCCCCGAGTAAGGCCCCGATTGGGTTGGTGGAAGAGAAAACATTTAAGCTGGATTACGTACAACATAAAAGCCGCACACAGCAGCGGTGGTGAAGGACTTAAACGATGGAAGTGTTCGATGGGGCAGCGGTGGCACATTTTCCCAGTAGCGTAAAATCCAAATACCTCGGAAAAGCAATAATGATCTGAAAGCCGTCCGCAACATGTCTGCGTGCGAGTCCTTCCTACGAATTGTGGCGTAGAAAAGATTCTACAACAGGTGTCTGCGAGGGATGCAAAAAGTAGGAGGAAGAGAGAAAAAAATCCATCGTGTAGGTTTTTCTCCCACACGCTTTACTGAAATACAAAAATAAGGACGAACGAAGGATATACGTAATTTCTTAAAGCCTAAATTGTGTGACGGCTTGTTACACATCCTGGGGCAACTGCTTCCCGCTTCAAAATTACATTATATTAGTTAATTAATTAGTTGAATTACTAAAATGATTTTTCTCGCACGTTAACAGTGCAACTAAGGCAGAGAAGGAATTGCATATTGAAATTAAATAACGAAACGATAATTTTAGAAGGCCTTAACACACGGAACCTGTTTGTGATGACAGTAGCAGAAATCATGTTTTAAGCTGTTTGGGAATGCCTCACCCGATGTTAAAGCATTCAAGATCGCGACGAAAAAGAAACGGTTCGTTTTAATCTTCTACGTTCTACGACTTTCTTCATATCAATCATGATTCCAGCGAAAACAAATTGCTCTCGTCAACTCGTTGACGAAGGCAAATAGTAGCGCACGGAAGAAAATGGCGTTCGCCGGGCAGAGTGCGCGTTTCCTTTGCGTGTCGTGCGACTGTTCGCGCAAGAAAAACACGGACTCCAAGGGGAAACTTTGGACGCCAAAACCCAAACAAAAACATTCCCACTCTCTTCCGCCCCATCACCCATCTCCTCCGGCTTCAGCCGATCTCGTGCTCCACGTTGCCACTGCCAGCGGGACAGGAAAATTCAACGAAGACCGCGTGGAAATCGCACGTAGATGGGGCGAGCGAGAAAACTTAACGAAAGCAAACGGGCTTGCTCCCTGCGCCGATTCCCCCCCATTCCCGTGCGTCGATATCGTATTTCGGAGCGCGTGGTGAAAATGTGCACAGGAATGGCGAGCGTACACACAGTGATTCGTACTCTCGACCGTTTCGGGCACATGGAAAAGCACGCGCTTTTAGTATCAATCGTCTACCGTCCGTCTTTTTTCGATGGCACCTTGGGAAATCCATGCTCGCGTTTGTTTCGACGCGAGCAACCGCACGACAATCGATCTCTCCGAGAAGGAAAACTCGTACTTTTGGTTCGCCGATTCTCCCACACGTTCACGTTAATGCTAACGCTCTTGCCAACATTTTCACGTGGTGCGCGTGTTTGCGCATGTTTTCTCTCACTCTCGCTCCCGTGCAAACTCTCTATCGCTCTCGCTCTCCCCTTCGTTCACCAGGGGATCACAAGGGGCAAGAACGGGAGTTGAAAAACAACATGAGTGAGCATAACTGTTCTCGTGCGAGCGTCTCGTTCAGCAAGGATGCGAATCGTTGGGAAAATTGGAAAATGCGGCGAGCAGCGATGAGCGTGAACGTGGCCGCCGCGAGAGTACGGGAGAGCGAGCATTTTGCGAGAGGAAAATCGTGGAAAAAGAGAAAGCGAAGCCAGAAAGGAGAGTGTGCCAGTTTCGGTGGCGCTGTGACGTGTGCGTTTCGGAGTACGGCTCTCAGTCGCACACTAGTGTTGGTAGATGTCCGTGCGAGCATGTGGACAGGAATTTTCACGCTGCCGTTGTTCGCCAGTGGCGTTGGGACGCAGAACGCGCCAGTTGTTTGACCGTAGCCAGCTCGCATCACAACACACACCCGCCGTGGACGCGGGGTGCAGCCGGAACACCCGGAACAGGGACCCGAGACGAACCAACGGAGACAACGGAGTGTCGGCGAAGTGCACCTTCCGAGTGGCGTTTGAGGTACACCTTTAATTCGGGTAGGAAGGGCAGGGTTTGCTGAAGGGAACGATGGGAATTGTGTTTGCGGTGAAGAAGTGATGTGTTGCATAAAAAAAATAAAACAATATAGTCCATTGCAGTTGAAGTGATGAAGTGTTTTCAGGTGTTCCAATGTTCTTGTCGCGTGTTAGAAAGAAGTGTAAAATAGTTGTGTGAAAACCAAAAATCACTTCCTCAAGGATATCGTATCAACGAGAATCTCACCTGAAACAAGTGAGAAAGAAACCATAATAACCCACGACGACGGAAACGGATCTTGAAGAGTTTTGTGTTCCAAGCCAACATTCAGCATCGGGTTTTCACACTCCCACTACTCAATATTGAAGAGCAGACAAGTGTGCCAATTCGATTCGAATTGCTATGTGTAAACTTCGTAGAAAATCTTGCGTTAAATAGGAAACCAATCGAAGGAGCCCTTGGGCAATGCATGCTCACGAGTTCAACCAAGTATGAAAACAGTACAACAGCAATGGCTGTAGTGATTCTAGCTGCGTTCTGAAACCTTCCTGTGATTGCAGATTAAAACAAGAGACGTTGGACCACGTTTCTGCTGGATTGTAACCGATGAGTGCAACTCTCTTTAGAGAAACTTATTTTCAAATTACAAGCTTGCGTTTTGCTAAAAATGTTTTTAACGGCTTGGAAATGTGTAATACAATCAGTAATACACGAAGTGCGTTAAGGTTTCAATTGTGGCAGTATGTGAAATCGCCGTCGGCAGTTTTCAGGTTGGCAAAAAGATGTGAGACGTTGCTTTACGAGACATGGGATGGCTTTGTTTATTCAACCAAAACAAATGAGATCATGTACTCCGGGGAAAAAAAAAATGCTGCTATGCTGTTTGCAGCAAAGGATTACAGTAATGGTAGACGTTCGAATGTGTTAACAGTTGGCGTAGAGAAACGTCCTCCGGAAAACCATATTGAACAAAATGTAAGTAAAAATCACACACAAAATTAAACACCATTTATGGGTATACTCTTCCTTTACAACTCTTACCCTTACTAGCTCCGCATGCAATCGTGACTGGGGCAAAAAAAAAATCGATAAGAAAAACACATGGCAAACGCTGCGTTAGCAAACATCACATTTGCGTGCCGTCGGGACGAATCTCAAACGGAAATCTCGTGCCAAAGGACGATGGTGATGTGATGCCTTCGTTCGCTTTTCTTTGCTGCTTTCGTTGCGCTGGTAGGAAAATCGATATTTCCCATTCCTGCGAGCGAGCGCCGCGCACCTTTCGTGCTAGCTTTGGTGGGCTGCCTTTCGCACAAGCACAAGGTGGCGTTTTTCTTTGCCCAAGCCCGAGAATATGCACACACAAAACAAAAAAAACCTAGACACACAGCATGGCAGGCGACTTTGGCTTAATTTTTACCCATGTGTCGCGGGATGCAGTATCCATCATGCCCATCATCATCATCGTCAGGGTGCCCATCTCATCCGGCTCATTTTCATCGTGGCCTACATCGTTGAGTTCGTTTTTCATGGTTTTGTTTCGTGTTTCAGCGTGTATCATAGCAAGCAGGCCTTGAAGCCTGATGACGAGGAGTAAAAAACGGGGCGAAAGGAGCGGAGACATGTTTTGTGTGTGAAAGCAAGCGATTTAATGAAAAATAAAAGATGGCTGTGCGGTGACGAATGTAGCAGGCGCTATCGGTGATGGATAGCGAAAAGGGATACAGCAGCATGGATGGGGTTCAGGTAGCAAAGCGGTCGTGAGACGGGGGAAATGTGTGCAGGCGTGGAAGAACGTGGATGAAAACGAAAGGGGGGATCCGAATTGGGTCGTTGAACGTCGGAGTTCGGGGAAGGTGTGCTTCTTCGCTCCTTTTGCACGTGTGTATTTGAAAGGTTTAAAACACCGGCGGCGGATCTTCACGATGCTTCAAGGATCGAGCGTCTTTTCGAGCCTTCTCGGAAAAAAACCGAAAATGAAAATCCTCACCGAAAACCTTCTTTTTCGCCGAAGGACAGGCCGCCTGCCAATGTTTGCCCCGTTGAGCTGGAGCAAACGTCTCAAGGGCTAAACGAATGATTTCCACTAGTTTTCCTGCTTCAAGGTAAACGCGACCGGCTGCAGCAGCTGGCTGACGATGGTGTTTTCCACGCACGAGAATTGTCCGCCACCAGTCACTCAGCGTGGCGGTCCCATCGTTGATTCCCCGGTGCTGGTAGTCGTTTTCCTTTTTCCCCCTTGGTATGACGCTTCGAGCAAGTGCGTTCAGAAACGGTAGCGCGCTACGGGTGGACGGATTCCGTGCGAATGTAGGTCTTAAAAATAAGTCATTGCTCATACGACTCCGCACGACGTTTTTGACACTTTCGAGCGCAGAACGAGCAAATGCTGTGCCAACGCTATTGAGCCACCGTTTTGCTTCCCCCTTTCCTTTTTCAAACGGCAAACGTAACGGGGACTTAGTTCCACGATGATCAAAGGCGTCTTTTTTGGAAAAACGCGCCATAATCCCGTTGCCCATAATTTTCTTTAGACAGCTGCAAGCTACACCGAAACCACGCCGCTTTCTTTCCACGGTCACGCATCGCATCGGCCCGTCCTTGAACTCGTCGGCCCGTCAACCGTCCGGCACAATGCTGTTTGTTATTGCAGTGTGTTGCAGCGGGCGGCCACTATGCTAGAGGAGACTCCCCGCGTTCCATCGAATGCACCCTTTTCCTCCCGGTTGTCCAGTTTTCGAGCAGAACCATCCCCACGGGGACACCGGGAACGTTGCGGGTGATAATGGACGTCAACGCACGCGGGTTTTGCGGTGTTCCTCCACTCCCCAAGTGCCAAGACTTGCTCCGGTGAAGTGGTGGTGGAAGTGGTGGTGGTTGTCTGGGACGTCTTCGCATCACCACCATCCCCGGCCTGTCTTGCCACCGTTGCGCACCGTCTTCCAGTGGCGTTGCTTACGTAGGAGTGTTTCAAAACGCCGTCAACCGGACCCCGACCATTCCGTCAGTCCGTGCGTCGTGTGACGAGCGGGTCGCGGGGGGAAGCCATGAACGGGTGCAGTGGGTTGGTAACGGGACAGACACATACACAGGCACCCGGGTTGACGGATTGTGCGCGATGGCTGACGTGTTGCGTGAAATGGAGTCGCCACATGCCGTGCTGCTGGCCGGATTTGACGACCGTTGATGATGTACGGATTACGCTCGTGATGGATTGAGCCGCAATTAACGCGCACTAATATGTTTTCCGAGCCGCACCGGGAACGTGCGGTTGTGTGTGTGTGTTTGTGTGGGTGGACAGGGACGGGACGGGACTGTTTGGTTATGTTTCAAAGGCGCACCAGGCGGGAGGGCAGCACATTGTGTCCATGTTTTGCTGGGACCTCACATCTGCCGGGTGCATTGATTGGTACATAAATACTGTCCCTTTTTGGGGGGCGCGCGTCCGGAGACCACATGTGTTCGTTGCTGACTGCAGTCATGCCGCTGAGCCCGCAGCTATGGAAGAATGTTTGTTCAGCAGTATGAACTATGAGCGAGCACGCAAGCCGAGTCTAACATTTCAATGAACCACGGTGCGGTGTATGGGAAACTCATTAGGTAATGGAACAACCATCATCATTTCGCAACGCGACGCGACGCTTTGTCTAAAACATGGAAATAATATAGGAAAACTAATCCACGATAGAAATGGTAAAATGATTGAATCATTATAAATAATCGACAATTCCATCGGTGCACGTGGAAGCGTTGAGTTGAGCGATAATTGATTGACGTGTAAACGTTCAGTTAGGTTGGAAAATGCTCAACTGTGTGCAGTTATTTAAAATCACCCACTTGCAGCACGTCATTAATCACATCACCCTGCATGCAGCTTTTTTTAATTTTTAACTCAAATAAATGGTTATCGTGCACATCCCCTTGCCGGGTGGAAACTGTTTGACACAACGGCTCCGCATATCGGGACGGCCACAATTTATGTTGCTCCATTTTGCTTCCGGCACCCTGCAAGCCTTCATTTTGTTTTTGTCATCCACTGCGTCTTCTTCTGCTTCCGCTGCTGATTGCAATTCACGCCCATCGCGTTCCAACCGCCTATGCCGTCCCGTTTCCCCTTTCCTCGAGCGGGCAAGGTGTGCTGGATAAGGAAGTAAATTACATCAATTCATTCATTCTCGACTACTTTCCGTTGGACGGGAGGGAGATGGGGGGAGGGGGGGAGTGAGAGGTCGCACGCGGCACGTTGCCGAACCGTGCTTCGAACGTGCTCGAAATGGCTCATTTAAAATTTTATGCCATTTTGATTGCATTGGAACTCAACTTTACAGTATCACCCGCGTGTACCCATCCCCGCTCGTCCTTCCACGACCCCACCCCCCCCTCCCCCCCCACCGTTTGTCTCCGGGTGACGGTGACGGCAGGAAAATGGAACGCTGTTTGCATGTTTGCACTTTACGTTAACGGTGTTGTAATCGTTAACTGGAAGTCATCCGTTTTTGCGGTGCCAACCACTCCGGTCACGGGAGCATGGTTCTGAACGAGCCGTTGCTGTTCCTCTTATATGTTTTTTTTTCTTTGTGTTCGTGTGTTAATTACAAGCTACGATGGTACGCAGCATTACACCCAGACGACGTGAAGGAGAAGGCGTGGGAGCATTGGGCGCTCGTTTTGAATCTTTCCGCCGAGGGTTTCTGTTCTGTGTGAACATCAATTTCACTATTTCATTCATCTGCTTTCCTGGGATACAAGTATAGCGATTCCTTACGGGACTACGATAGTAAAAATTGCTAGAAGATTAAAGTTTTATCACTTGCTGTGAAGATAAGATTCAACCACTTTCCACCAAATTCAAGACCTACATTGCTGAGCTTAACCGTTCTACGACATTCTATACTAGGTTTCTAAAACCATATTCGCTCGGAAGCTTGCTTTTGTTACTGAACAAACTTACGCTTAATAAGAAACGTTCAGGGAAAATTCTCACGAAATTCGTCCAAAGTTTCCATGCTTTCGCCTGGACGTGATGTGGATTGATTGCGTCGATGGTGATAAGTGGTGGAGCTTTGAAGAGATTTGCTTATGCAAGTAAAGCAAAAAAAAAAAAAACCAACAGATCGACCGAAGAATTGGTAATCTTTAGAAAGTGGTCCTTCAGGGCACTCGGCGGATTAAGATTTTGTTTCACTTTTGCTCGGCCTTTAGACACGCTGAACTGAATAAACAATCGGGGTCGGCACAGAAGTGTAGTTTCGCACGTGTTCTTTGACGTGTTCCTTTTAACAGCAACTAGGAAACAGGCGTTTTTGGGGGTGAAATCATCGGAACGCTCCATTGCCGTCATGTTTGATTGGAGTCCACAAAGTGCTTGGCGCGAGGCGAAAGATTTGAGGGAAATGTGCTTCGATCCCGGTACTAATAAAGACGGAAACTAAAATCATTTCTCTTGCAGCAGCGTGTTAAAGAAAATAGCAAGGAAATGATGAAAAAAAGCGTTCAAAATACGTTTCTTGTTAACGGTCCTGCAGGAAACAACCTCGGGACGTGTTCACCGAGCTTATCGTTTCATTTCCTCTGCCTTTTCCGTTCGACACAAGAATGAATCCAATTAATATATCTCAGCTTTTACGCTTTCGGGATTTGCTGATTCATGTTTTATCAGGATATTTCGGAGGTTTTGACTTTTCGCTGGCAAAGTTTTCGTGGATTCGTTCGATTTTTCCTCGACGCTGCAATATCTTGTCCGAAAATTGATTGGATCACGAACGGTGGATTTTCTGTTCGATTCTCCCTCTTCTTAAGAAAGTTTAACTTGTTTCCATGATTCATGTTTCTATTACGGGCAGAAGTCAGAATCGTTAAATTATAGCGCTTCTACATCAATGTTGGAAATTGGTAATCAATTGAATAGAAAAATTTATAAAGATCATATCATTTGAAAATTATTACAAAAAGAATGCTTTGTTTATTCAAACTGGTAGCGCATATCTCCTAAAAAGAGTGCAAAACGGGATTCTATTTCCCTATGAATGACAAAAAACATTTTTCTTAAACACTATTTTGAACCTCCGTCTACGTCGAAGACGAAATCAACCAGGAATGCGTATTGCTCATCCTTTTTTTTACCGTAGGCGTAATTGTCCGACCGCATAGGGCTGCTGGACTCACCCTACCTCTCGCTTGCCCCTGCTCAATTGTTTACCATTCCGTTGGAGGCTAGATTTTGCCTTCTAGCAGATCATCAATCAAAAACAGGTCTCGTACCTAGCCTCGGCTCGGCGCGTGGTTTGCCTCTGACAACGGGAATCAGTAGGTGGTCAAAAATGCCGTGGTCTCCCTTTGCGCGTGGGATTGTGAGCGCCCGGCCGTTTGGGAGAAGTGACAGGCGCCTCGATTCTACATAGTTTTCACCTTCGCCTGAAAGTAACCAGCGCCGGAGCGGTTGGCAGTCGGAGGAACACGTCAAACCGAATGAAGACGCGGCCACGGAAGGAAGGTTTCGTACACACGTAGCCTGTCGTGATAGGTTGGCGTGGTTTTTCTTCTTTTCCCCGTGCCCGTGCAACAGTGTCTCCATTTCTCGCACAATTCTCGATGGGATTAGAAAATTCTTCCAGACGGCGGGCGAGATTTGTGTGTGGCATTTCGGACGAAAAGTATTTTCTTTGCATTTTCTTTTTTTTGGTTTGGCGTCTTCATGTTTTGATGAGCAAATGTGAAAACAGGTCGTCTAAATGCCACCGACAAAAATGCAATCAATTACCTTTTTATTTCTTTTTCTGTTTTTTCGCGTTCTTTGAAGTATAACGTATCTTTTTGGGTTTCGCTTTCCGTTTATAAACAGTTAACAGGAGCCGTGAAAAAAAAAACTCAATTTTTCATCACCAAATTTGACCAATAGTTTCATAATATAACGGATGGGTCAGACGGTGGAAATGAACGGCGGGGGGCGAGACTTTCCCTTTTGCTTTTCGTATCCGTTTGATGCTAAACGTTCTCCTCAATCCGAACGCTGTGACACGTACGTCATCCCGTTTCCGTCCTCGCCGTTGGTGGTTGAGTTGGCCTTGAAAATCGCGCACCATTTTCATAACCACTCGACCCGACGCGGGTTGGAGAGGAAAGCACCCTCTGGCCCTCTCCCCCCGACTCCTGGCAATGTGCGCTCTGTTACTTTATTCCCTTCATTTTCTTCCAAATGTTTTGTTTGTGGAATGCGTACGCAACAATAATTACCCTTCGAGAAGCTGGACGCCTCGGGCAACGAAAGGGAAACGGATGAATGAATGGGAACGCTGCCGGTTTCAGGGAAAGCGGGCGGAAATGGATTCTACTACCAGTGGCATGCTATCCTGGTGCGCTACTACTAATGATGATGTTTCTGGCGCGATGGTGGCGCGGGACCGGGCACGAACTGGCGGAGCGATGATTGATTGAGAAATCGCGAAAGATAAATTACTTATAGCGGTGATCGTTGCCGGTGCTTCAGATCGTCGTCATCGTCGCCGTCGTTGAGCGGTTTGAAAGCGAAGAAGTTTTCCTTATTCCTCGAATTCCACTGTCAAACTGGAGGGGTACGTTTTGGGAGGGGGAGAGGGTTTGTTGCTTTGAAATGACTCCGGATTGTTTGATTGATGAAACGCGCTCGCCTGAATGGGGTGAAAGTTTATTTTGAGAGTTGTGGGTTTTCATTTCACTAATTTCTACGCTTTCCTGTCTCGGAAATACGAGAATCTTAAGACAATGCTCTGTAAACCAGCCTTAATTGCCTGCCATAAATGACTTCTTAGCGGGTTAGTCAGTCGAAGAATTGTACAGTTATGTTGAATCGTTTACTACGTCATCGGTTGATGTAGCAAAACATATTAACCACCAATATGCTTTCCTTTGTTGATAAAATAAGCTTCAATCAAGTTAATAAAACATATTTAAAATAAAAAAGTCATACGCTCTGATGTGTCAGGCCCATCTCGGTTCTCAGTGGCAAGAAGCCGTGTCGTCCCTAATCTAGGTGGCACGACTGGAATCCTCCAAATTTCCCATTTCCGCGGTCGGTGGTCTGTGGCCAACGCGTGGGTTTTATCGGATGAACCGGCTTCACAGTTAAACACAGGCGATCGCTGTACGTCCAACCTGCTACATTGACCTGGGGTGCAAATGTGACACGGCTTTTACGCTATCACCAAAGCCATAAAGATTATATTGAAATCCAGCTTTTACAGCCGATGGAATGAATTTATAAATCCTCCGCCTCGGGATACCCGGAAGCCTCATGTGGTCGTAAAAGAGTTGATGGTGGGAACGGAATCGGTCATGGATCGTTATGTTCCACGCAGTTATGGTTTTGAAAGAAGTGGAAAAAAGATAGCAACGCGAAACCGTGATAATTATTAGCACAAATAATGTTAATTATCTGCTGGTTGAATTGTTATAATTTGAGTGACTTGTGTGCTCACTATAATACTCAACACTGCTGAAGCTCTAGAAAAGTTGCTTTAAGTTACATTATGTCATGCGAAATACATGCTCATCGTTCTTTCTCCCGAGACTAATGCAAGTCACGTGTGTCCCATGTCCAACAAATGGTTTGGCTAGGGGACGCTCACGATACATGCCTTTTTATCTGACGGCAATAAATAAATCATAAAATTGGATTATGTCCCAGCGAGCCGATAATTTGTACAACGGCTGGAGTCGCTTCCATTCGTGTGCTTCCACGTTTTGCTTCCAATGTTGAACCCATGATACAGGTCTGCTCACTATTTTCCGAGTCGCATGGGAGCATTGGTCCTTGTCGTGCGTCCTTCCTATTTTACCGCCACCGTCCAAAGGGCTGCTGAATGTATGGATGGATTTCCCTAATAGATTCTATCTATTACTATCACCACTATATGTGCGGTATATTCCAGTGGGGAATTAGATGACTGAGACCGATACTCATGTGTGCTACGTGTTAAAAAATAAACGAGTTAGAATGTAGGTTTGTATATTTAGCTAACATTTCCCCATTTATGCTTCTTAGGTTTTTTTAAGCTATTGTATCTTCCAAATAACAAAAAGACATTGAAATTATACCACTTTCGGTTGAAGAAAAAGGTGGAGCAAAGAAGATGGATAAAGCTTTGACAATATCGATTCGAAGTGCGGAAAAAAGAGGATAAAAAGATCTCTAATGTTCATCCATTTTCATTCACTCTAAAGAAACATTAACAGACCGAAATTTTATACCCAGTCCAAAAACGCAACTTCAAGCAAATTGCTTTTCGAATGTTGGAAGAAAGACTTTTAGACTTCTGCCAGGGAAAAATTTGATAGCTGTACGCGAAAACAGTTTCTCCCGTCCGCGCAACGGTCGGAGATGATTTGCAAGCAGCCATTTTCAGATTGCTCCCTGGAAACACATTCTATTTGGTCTTTCATGTTAAGTACTTTTGTGCTCCGAATCCCGGGGACGCCCTCCTGGGAATGACCAGTAACTAAGCGCGTGACGGTGATGTAAGACGTTCATAATTAATTACATTTACATAAAGCTTCATTTCATGCGACGGACGACACAGCTTCCGGGTCCCTCGTTGATACCATCATTTTCCATTCATTCGTCATGTGCTTTCTGGCAGCGAACAAAAAAAAAAAAAAAATCTAGAATATAAAAACGAATTTCGCCGCTACACGTGGACTGAAAGGTACCGGCGTATCATCTTACGGCCGCTGTATTCGGTATCTTTTATTCTCCAGCGAAACAACTCGCACCTTCATCAAACGGGGCATGTTGTAAATGGAAACCCAGAGGCAACGAAAGCGCTAAGCTGATGTGGCGTGTTTTTGGATGAGTCCTGTTTCCTTTTTGTTTTTTACTTTTCTATTATTTAATTCTTCCAGAATTTTCCGCGCCTGAGATTTCACTGGAGATGCGCGGCTTGCTTCTTTTGACGTTTGTAGTCCGGAAAGAGCGGACGGGGAAAGTGTACGATTTGGCAAAGGAATTGGACTGAAACGCGGTAATTCAGGACCCTGTCAGCCTCGGGAAATGAAGGAAAATTTAATTTTTGAAGCGCTTCGTTTTGCTCGCTTTCTTGAAATCGTCTTTCTTTACTGCCCCGAGCCCTACCAAGAAAGAGAAGAGGTCCTTAACTTTGACGGTAATTATGAGATGAGTAGCCGCGGGCGGCGGCCTGCGCTGCCGACCATCAAGACGAAACAAATGAGTACGGTTGCATTCAGTTCTAATGTTCGTGACAACATCGCGAAATAGAATTTAATGACGACGGGCAATCACTAAAAAATTACAAGGCCACACACCAGGGGTTGTTGTAAAATGATCCTAAAGAGGTATTTTTCGTAGCGAAATAACCTAATAGAGTGTTACGGCTTTTGCTTTAATGATTTTTCATTCATTCGTTATTTGCAATATGTTGCGTAATTGTTTTAAATATCAACAATAAAATAATACTCACATAATTATCGGGGCATCTTGTGTGTTAAATTTTATCAATTAATTAATTGTATTTTTTTCATTTCTTTACAGGCTCTACATTTCTTTACAGGCAACGGTAAAAGTTGATACATGCATGTGATGGGCTTCGTTAGAACTGAAATTAGAGCAAATATGTTCGTTATTTCTATTTCAAGCATACTAAAGACCTGTGTCCATTTGGAACTCAATCAGAAGCGTTAACATTTCATCTTTTTCCAATTGCTGCAATTGGGATCATCAACAACGGAATGTTGCAATTTAAAAAAATGTTTATTTAATCGGTGTACAATAAATAACGCAATGTACAATTTTTTTTTAGCATCCTGACTTACACGAATGTAAATGGATCGATGTGAATCGTAGTGTACCGCCAGGAGTATTAAGCATCGTTAGAAAAAGTGTACTACAAAGTGTGCTTTGGAATAGCTCCGAAGAAATCTGGATAGAAACTGGTCCAGTAGTTGTGGTGAGGCGGGCGAAGGAACATGCGTTAATTTTAACACTACTCTCGGAAACCCCACATGCAGTGAATTTCAAAGGTTGTGCTCACTAGAGTTGTTGTTTTCCCGTTTTTCCCCGGTACTGTGGTTGTGGCAAAGAATGAGAAGAAGAATCATCAGAGTTGTGTCGAAAAGAAAAGAATCAAAAGCAGCAGCGAGTCAGTCAGTCTCGGGCGCATCCGATGCGCGTGTACAGTAACTTCGTTAGAATGTTTTCTCTTACCGAACGTTTTCGAAACTACCTGTAGCTGTGCGTACGAGTCGATGTCGCTGTATAAGATATTTTCTATCGCCTATTTATACATACATTATACATCTCTCTATATATACATACATGCATACAAACATACCTAAGCTACTACAGTGTTGTGCACTAGAATTATCACGGATGTGGCAGCGTTCCGCTGCAGTGTGTATCGTTCAAAAGGCTGCGGCATTTCTTAGCGGATCTGCTGCCCGGTAGTGTGCGCGTGTGTACAAAAAGTCGAAATGAAAATGCAAAACGAACATCGGAGTGCAGATCGAAATCGCTTCATCTCGAACGGTTGTGAGCATCCAGGAATCATGTCTGCCGCGTGGAAATATTCCAGCAAAGCTACTCTTCCATGGCAGAACGTTGCGTGGCGTCATTAGACATCGTCGCAGAATATTTGAAGTAAAATAAACAAATTGCTGCAATGACAGTGAGACCTGGTGCAAAGAGAGCAGCGCACACGAGCATTGCACATAATATGCGTGAAGCGAATACAAACAAAATAGATAACTAATTACCGTCCTCTTTAACGTATAAGATGCAACATAGTTCTTTATTCGTTCGAGCGAAGTGTATATCTACAAATAAGCAACAAAGCACTTCTTTTAATCAACATAACTATTCTGAAAGAGTATGTGTAACCTACAACGAGTGAAACATTCAATTGGACACACTCGACTTAGTCCTTGAGTAGCTCCATAGTACCATAAACTGTTGGCTGTAACGGCCCAACCGCTCAATTACGCCATCAATGTTGAGCGAAGCTCGTCAGGCGATGTGAAGCAAACCGAATCAAACCCGTACGGGAACGAGAGTGCCAAAGAATTTGAAGAATCCACCGAAGCATTACAAACCCACACAAACAAAATGCTCAAAGACATCTCCTCGGAGCTGCCCGTGTTTGCCAGTATTTCCAGTTTATCAATCTAGTCAGCGAGTACTACTCAGCGAGTAACCAAAAGACAAGTCACGATTAAAGTCATCGAAATGTAATGTAACACCGCCGATTTGAAAACGTACAAAAAGTAGTGTATTTCGTTGTTTAAGTGGAGTTTTGCGATAGCGAGTTTGTGGAGCAGCGTGCGAACGCGTTGTAATAGTGTATCCTTACGCTACCCGCTTGCTTGCCCCGGAAGGCGGTGCAAAGGATCCGAAAGTTTGGTGGACGTGCCGTGGGACGGACTTCAGTCGGAGTTGAGTGAAAAATGAAGGGAGTTAAAAGCCTACGTTAAACCCACCATGTTTGATTGTGTGCCGCGCAATCTCTTTGGTAGGCCTCAATTGGCGTGTCTGTTCCATTAATGTCGGTACTGTGTGCCAGCGTGCCGTTACTGATGGTGATGATGATGCGGCACCCTGATGATGGTGTGGTTTTGGTAGTGGCGGTGAAAAATGGCAACCTTCGCAAGCAGCAGCGCTCCGTAGCCGCCGGAAGCAACCGGTGAATCGGCGGAACCAGAACCGGGAATCGAAGGTAGAAGCCGGGCTATCGAGAAAGATTCCGCCAAGTGCCGCCCCTTTGACCGTTTCTTGAGCGGTGCCGCGTTTGGGTAAGGAATTTCTCCGCCTCCTTCTGAGCCCACTGTCGGTAATTTTATTTGCCAATTTCGCGTTCCTGCGATTACGATAAATGAGCTTTGCGAACGGTTGTGACTGTTGTTTGCCGTGCCGCGTTGCATTGCGTTCCGTGCATGCGTGATTGCTTGCGTGAGGGGACATGGTCCCGCGGTGAAACGGAGCCGCGAGAAGCGCGGAGTGCTAGCAAGAAATAAAAGAAAATAAAGTTTAGTAACGGAAGGCTCAGTGGTGCGACGAGAAGGCAAAGCAGTCGGTGGTCGGTTAACTGGTGATTCGCCAATTCCATTCCTGCCGACGCGGGAAATCCAGGTGTTCCCGGAAGTGTTAGCGAAAAAAAAAGAGGCTATTTCACGCGCAATTGGAAAAGCTCAGCTTCCGCAGCATCAGAAGCAGCAGCCGAAGAAGCTAGTGAAAAAGTTCTATTGTGCCATATTTGTGAGTGCGGCTCGTGAGCGCGAACGGAGCGTGCGGGAAAAGGAGTGAGGTAAGTTTCCACGCTGCCTCTCACCCGAGGCGATGATTGCTTTTTATTAATTTATGTACTGTTATGCTCTGGCCAGCATAACGACGTCGACCGGGGCTTAGTGGCATCGTTCGCAGCCGGAATCACCGACGCGAGTGCGTGCGTGTTTGCGTGCGCACGCCATCTTGCTACCGAGGGCGTACCGTCGGGAGTTGGTGCCATTTTATGACCAAATCGCAATTGGTTTGGGCTGGGAGAAGGTTTATTAATGAAACTTTTCTCACCTGGAACCGGGAGGGGTGTGTATGCGGAGCACGTTTTAGTCTATCTGCTCGGGAGGTAGCCTGTTTCTTCGGTAACTCTCTGGTCATGATCATGACGCGTTTACTTCTTCCATCGGCAGGATCATTGTGATACATGTTGCTTGCTCCATGCTTGGCAAGCGTCAAGAGACATTATTTTCCAACAATTTGGTCACAACAATGCACATTTTCGTGCGGACTCCGGATTGCTCAATGGCGAAGATAAATAACGTCCGTCCCATTGGTTCATTCGCATGACGGTTCCATTGCTCAACATGATTAATGACTGCTTAACATGAAAATGCTGACTACCTGGTTTATTTGGTTCGTGAATTAATAACGTCTGTAATGCAGTGATATATCCAATACTTGATGCGTGTAAATGCTGTACGAATTCTCCTATAAATCCGTTTAAGGTGTAAATTAATCGTACAAAAATGTTAATTTAGATAACAATAAGCTTCGTCACGGTAGTTTGAGGGGTGGTGGAGATAAAAGACTAACTGACATGAAGTATTATCGTGAGCATGAGCAGAATTTGTGGTCTCTTCTGTTGAATGTTGATTTTATAATCGTTGAAAACGTGTCATGGCTTTTATCAAATATTTTCTCGGGTTGGTTACTTTTGGAACGTTTGAAGATTGCAGAAGAAATAGGCCTTATTTCGAAACAAAAGTAGAACCGTTCGCTTGGAAAACATTCGGCGCTGCAGATTGCACACGACACAACCGTCCACACGTATGGAGGAGAAAGGCGCACAATATTTATGCAAATGACGTTCCAAATTTATGTTCATCCGCAATTTACGGCGGCTACCTTGCCCTTTACGGCAGATGGAGCTATCTCGTTTGTTTCGGTGGGCCACGAATAAAAACACTAGGGCCCGGTGTGAAAACATCCTAGAAGGTTAAGAGACGCACACAGACATACATTCACACCAACCAAACTTGCTCTGATGTCACTGGCTGTATAGTGCGTAAACCGGAGCGTGTGGCCAGCATTGATGTACGTATATGTATTAAAAAAGGAAAGAATAACTCATGGAAAACCTCCCGCTGCTAGCTCGGTGGAGGAATCTTGCCCCTACCGTTATGTTGGGTTGAGGTTGGGTTTTAAAGACAGGTGTAAAATATTGGCGACTCGCTGTAGGTCGTTGTTGCCCAAGACCGGGGCTATTTTTCCTCAGCCACGATTGTTGTTTTTCTTTCCGCGTCGGATAAACTTCCACTGCGAAGGTCAGACCAGAGCGGCCAACTTGTGTATTGTTTCTAGTAACCTTAGTCAAAGTTTAAAACATCAGAAATGTGTCAGCATTCTTAAATCCATAAAATGGAAGCATTTAAGTACCGTCATAAAGGCCGATAACGGCGATGATTCATTCAGCAGCGGAGGTCTTGCGGAGAGTTGTCTCAGATGTGACCATCCGCAAACTGACCTTAATGCGGCTATTCGGTTTTTTGTCTGCTCGACGGGCCCCGTTTTTCCACACTGTCCCAACCATGTGGCCGCGCTAGAAGATTCCGTCGTCCGTGACGGATTTGTTGTGCCGCGAAATCAAATCACTCGAAGCCGTTGCCAACTCGGTGCGTTTTTGGTTGGGTCGGACGAGAGCCACATAGACCCATGTGTGCAAAGACGCAAAGCGGGGAAAAGTACACTCGAACAGTCGCGCGGGAGAATAATTAAAATTATAACGAAGATAATTTGACTTGTTTCGCCGCGTTGGGACCGTCAAGCGTGTGCAGTACGTGTACGTGTATGATCGGGTACGAAAATAGCCATTTTCAAGAGGCGAATTTATGTCCATCGGTTGCGCCGCCGATGGCGATTGTATTTCCGAGAATTTCAGGCACGATGGAGGTAATTTTAACTCGTCTGCCGCGCCGTTTAAAACATGGCCGGCCCTAAGCGATTGCGGAGCGCTACTATTGTGTCACCTTTTGGCATGCATCCGACGGAGCAGCAGTCCTCATCGTCTTCGTCGTGGTCGTCGGGGAGCGAGGGAACGCAACGGTTGGCGATAAATTGTGATGGGATTTTTCTTGCTTACTTTTTTTTTATTAGTCAGTGGCGTCCGCGGTGCTATGCTGCGTTTATGATGCGGGATGCAGGGGTTTTTTTTTCATGTTTTAGTTTTTGCTGCTTGTGCACGGGAAAGTAAAATGGCGATTGTTCGACATAAGTAATTTGGTGTTGAATAGCGATTTATTTTGCTTATAAGGATAGTCAACCTAAATTTTACACTGAGACAATCAGCAGCGAAGTAGAATGTTCTCTACTACTTTCTCTAAACGTACTCTAAACACGAAATTTAATTTTAATGGCGAAGTAGTTGGTTGTGAATAATGAATGTTTACGCTTGAAAAGACTTGCTGGACTGGTCTATCTCTGCAAAACTGTTTCTGCTAAATTGTAAGATAAAAGTTAACAAACGAACGAAGAAAATGTTATTTAAATTAAAAAAAGCTTCGATTTGATGGATTGTGACAATGAGCGATGGAATGTAGCGCTAAATAAAACCATGTGATCTGATGGTAGAAGGTGAAAGGTGCGTTTGTAGGGAGTCGAACTTCAAAGACACACCAAAATTGGTGGCAAAAACTTCACCAATCCATTTAACCCACTCGTCGGCGAAAGACCACTTGAACCTTATTTTCGTCGGCTCCGGTTTCGGAAAAGGCGCGAAACTGACGAGTACACACCACGCTCGCACAAGCAGCCACTTGAAGTCGTTTCACGTTTTTCTCTTGCTTTTTCCTGTTGTTATTTTTGTAGTGGAGTTCACTCGGTTCGACACTTGACTCACACTCTCTGGACTACCTCCAACCCACTTCTTATTTTAGGTGTTTGCTTTTTTATCATCACCGCCGTTTTCCGCACGTATCCCACTGGCACCTAGGAGAAGAACTTTGCCGTGCAATGGAGGAACTGGTACGGTGGAAAACCTGCTCATATTTTATTCTCCACACTCATCATCATCGCCGTCAGCAACGTCGTGGGATGGATGGGGCTCAGAGCGAAACGCGTTGGCAGGAACAATCCAGTCCTTAGCTCTCGTTCCCATTTTCACCCTTCATCAACTATTCCGTTTGCCCGTGCGCACTTTTGTCCATCGGTCGGCATGGGACGATGAATGTTGTAGCATCCCTGATGGCAAAACACAACTGCCTCCCACGGCAAACTTCCGGCGCAGAAAGTTTGTTTTGATCTTCACCCGTCGACCGTAGCGTCCCATTTGCCTGTTTTCCCCATCTCGCTCGGCGAAGTAGCAGGACCCATCATCCTGCCTCCAGTCGAGCATGAACGAGCTGGACGAAGAAGTCCATGCTTGTTGTCGCCTGTCTTTGTCTGCCAGGGCCACAGGGCGGGAAAAAGACGTGCGGTCGTCGACTCTGCTTATCGCAATCCAAACCATCCGGTCCACTCTCGGGCTGCGGGAAGAACCCTTTTGTTAATTATTCTTAATTTCTTATGATAATTTCTTTATCTCGTAGTTTTCCGACCTGGCATTGTGTCAAGGGGTGGTGCACACGAGAGGAGAAGGGATGAATGACTGCGCAGGAACACTTCGTGGCAATCGGAGTAAAGAGAGCATCGGAGCAAGAGCATGGAAGAGGTAGTGCAAACATAATCCTCCTATAGAGTGTAGTGAAAGAGCGCTTCTGGATTGGATCCGCAGTAAGCTAACAAAAGGCTATCATTGTTACTGCATTTTACGCTCAGCAGTGATGAAGAGTTTTGTCTTAACCGATTTAGTTTAAGCTAAAGCTCTTTGCATCCTTTTACTTCGCTATGTACGTCGTCTTCAAGAGAGAATATTGTCGCGTTTAAAGCATAATTTAAGAACAACTTTTTTCTACAAATTGAGACAGTAGTTACGAAAAACTAAAGGTACCATATCATGGGCAAACGCATATTTTATCATTCTTCACTCATTGGCCTAAAGCATAAAATTCCCAGTAAATATACAATTCCAAAAAGCGACCACGTCACTTTGGAAACAGCCTTCCGGGAAGTGTGGCCAACGGTAAGCACAACCCAGCAGCGTCTGTGCGTATCTCCTGAAGGCATCTCATCACTCGCCTTTCTCCTCTTGCGCCGCTTTGTCACCAGCTGGTATTCAAGTGCGAGTGAGGCCTGTGCGGTAGCTTGTTTAGATGTTGAATTTCCTAATTAGTGCCAAGTGCGATGTTGAGAGCTAGAGAGGGACGACTGCGGTAACCGAAAGGGCATGGCAACAAAACTGTTCTTGCAAGGAGCAACCGGTTCGGTGGGGTGAAGTGTGCCCGGTGGCCATCGTGGTGCAAATAAATAAAAAAAAAAGAGCAAACGCAAAGACGCGCAGTTCGTTAGGTAGAAATTGAAAGCAAAAAACAAAAAGGGAAATAAAGGACGCTACGATGAAAGTGCTGGTCCAGCAGCCTCCAGCTTCGTTAGCACCGTTGAAACATCGTGCCGGCTGTTTTGTGTGCGAAGCTTAAGAAAGCGCCCTTTCATCTCCCGCGACTAAGACCGTCTTATTGTTCTTCGGTATGTGCACGTGTTGGAACGGCTGCGATCGCCACACTGAAGTAATGGATTTTATGGTCCCAAACTTGACACACTGAAGCAAACTGCCACGAACACTTACAGCGAACATTTTGGCCATGAACGAAGGGGAATGTTGCCCTCCACCTGCTCGGGTTGCACGTGAGGGAAAAACTTTACCATGGTTTCCTCTATATACCATCAATCCACCGTTTCGCTCGGAAGCCAGCCTGAGTTGGTGGTAGTGCAATCTCCAAACCCATCTTTCGAACGGCTAGTTGCACTCGAAGACGTATCTGTACGCCTGGCTCCGGCCATTCTGGAGATTGTGGGAACAGTTGTTTGTAGTTAGTTTGGCCAACTTGTCTCGTGAACCCCTCTCGCCCTTCCTCGCGTTCCGCCCTCGGCGATGACGTTGTAATGGTTTTATGTGGTGCTGTGTGTCGAGTTTGTCCGTTCGCCGTTGCAGCCAAACCTTGGCGGCACTGTACTTTACCGACCCGTCAGGGTGCTCGTTGTTCCGGTACGCTTTTACGACACTTTTTACGACTGAATGGCTATGATAGTCGTTTGTATTTACTCGTGTGCTCACTCGAATGAAGTGACCGACCGGTGTTGTTTGTCGATAAGAGAAAGACGTGCCACCTCCGCAACAACTGCAAGAAATAACACCCGCCGGTCGGAATGGGTTGGAGTTCTTTTTTCGTAATTATTTCGCTTTTTTTCAGAATGAGAAGCGCCTCAGATTCGTTTCTCTGGAAATCCTATTGTTATAAATATCCTGTTTTTCGCTTACAAAGGTTATTTTGTTGAACAAGGTTGCCCGGCACACCTTTAAAGCGTAGCGAAAGCTGACTAGTGCACGCCATAGACGACGTTATTAAAAGCATAGCTTAAATAATGGCAAAGTAGCGGAGACAAATATAATCGTATAAAAGAAAAACCTGGTACAAGAAAAACTCGTTTTATAAACACGTCAGAGAAGAAAAAAGGAAAAAGATGCACAACGTTATCGCAACGAAACCATCACGAAGCGCTGGTGGAAAAGTCGCCAAGCCCCGATGCAGCTCCGGCTCCCGTTGCGAGCGCCGTAAGCCAAGCGATTACAAAGGAAAAGGTCCACTTAAGAAGATTTTGTTTTCCGCTCCAGAGCGAAAAAGTTATTTACCTCGAGTCACCATCGCATTGGCCCTTCCACTGGCCACCACTTGTCCGTGTACGTTCCTGCAAGCGGTCAGAAAAATAAGCGATAGCGTGGATGGAGCTTAGTAAAAGTAAAAAGGAAAAAAGGAAAATGGCGAAATGAAAATGACCAAATGCTTCCCCCGCCTCTGTTGATTTCTTTGGAGATTTTCGACCGTCGGCGTTTACCTCGGCTCTATGAATTTGTGGCACGCGGGTTTAGCAGAAACATAGGGAACGAAAGGCGGACAAACGGACGAGGTGAGTGGCAATTTGACTCGCAACTGCCGCCAGCCTTCCTTCTCTCGGGATGCAAAAAGCCCACGTTGGCGATGGTGGGAAAAAGGGGTTCTGAACCCGCGGCGACAAGCATCAAGACCTTGGGTGGAATGGAAAATCGTGAGTTCAAAGAACGCTTGGTTCGCGCTGCGAAACGCACCGGCGCGCAACAGGACGACCAACACCAGACCTGCTCTCATTCGGAAGGGAACGCAGCGAAAAATGCCAACGTCGAAGGAATTCAGCTGAAATGTAACATAATTAAATTTTTATCATTAAATTACGCCTGGCCGAGACTGGGGAGACACCGTAGAGCAGTTGGAGAGCTACGTCTCGTCTTTCTTCGGAAGGTTTCTTTCGTGTTGCTTTGTTCCGGCGCCGGTGAATGTGAGCTAGTTGTCGGACGCGATGCTACAGCTTACCTCGTAAAGGCCAGCGACATTGGGACATTGTATGGTGCTGCGAGACATCCGAAAGGATCGACCGGGATGATCCTTCGGGATGCTTTTTCTTATTCACTGTAGCCAGTGGTCGTTGGCATGGTTAGCTCGCGCGAACATCATCATCGCAGCCGTACGCCGAGAACGCCAGTTTCATCATCGAACGGGGAAAATCCATTCCATCTCGGGACGCTCCGAACCGCGACTCGTAGTTTTCGTTGGCGAGGTGATAGTGTGTGTTTGAGTTTGATTCACCCATCATCCAGCTTCTGGGCGGCGACGGCGAAGATGACGGAAACAAAGCCGCGCCGCTCGGCACACAGGAATATGCACCGTGAAACGCGTCGCCCGGGGATGAACTGACACCGACAGGTGTGTTTTCGGTTGCGCGGTATGGGACTGAACTATGCCGCTGCCGACCGTCGCGAGTCATGTCGGCTTCGGACCACGACGACCAAGACGGCGGAAACGAGCCATTTCAGTAGAATCACATTAGCAGCGCAGCCGATGGTGATATGGTATTTTAGCAGCTCTAGCTCGGCCGCGCCAGAAGTGGTTGGAGAAAGTCCCTCTCGTGCGCCAGCGTGGCGGGAAAGTGCGGGAAAAGGGGCGAAGAATGGTGTGCGAATTACGAATTTTTGGACAACGCTACATCCGTCGCAAATTTATCGTATTAATCTCCGTCGACGCTTGTTGCCCGTCGGCCACACGAGGTAAATGTGGGCAGCATGAGCAGTGCGCTTGCAAAACTAGCGAGATGAAAAGGTCTTCAAAAGTTTACAGCTTCTAATGCGTGCTCCGTTTTAAATGTTGCGCAAGTTAGTGTTGTTTTGGTATTCTATACAACTTCATGTTGGGCCAATTTAAAACGGTGTTCCTTTTTGCTAGCCAAGCTCTGGCAATAAAATAAAAAAAAGGCATATTCAACATGCACCAAGTTGAACTTCAATGGAGACGCCTGGTGTCTTACTAATCTACGTTGATACGACACATTTTTATAACAGGATTTCCCAGTTACTTCAAGCAAAAGCATATTACTTCAAGCAAAAGCATACACTTGCTCAAATATCTCAGGCTTTTAACAGGGAATACCTGTAATATGAACGAAACTCTAGCTGATCCTGAGCTGAAGCCGGATAGTTTGATGTTTGTTGTCTAAGCATTTTCTTATTTAACGATTTAATATAAATGCATCAGGCCTAAGCTATGCAATCTGTACGGAAAGCGCAATGTTGTATTTCCGTCCAACGTTTCTTGGCCGTGCAAGCACATCGTTCAACGTCCCATCACGTGTCCTTATCAAGTGACAACCTTCCACACGAGAGTGAGAAACATCGACACTTCGACATGGCAACAATATGGCACCATGCAAACCACGACAACATTGAATGCGGCCCAAAGCAAACACTCTTACCGGCCCATTGCCGCTCGGTCTCCCATATGGGCAGTGTTCCAAAGTGGATGCCACGGTATGACCGAGCATCGAGCCGCTGTCAAGATTTCATAATTTGTCTCGGGCTTCGAATTTGAAGGAAAACAAAACGCCTTATTTACCAGTGAGTTGTTTTGTTGTTTTTGGCTTTGGTTATCCGAACATTTTAATGCAGAATCATCTGCTCGGATCGTGCGCGACATCAGTAGACTCCAGGCCAAACGAGTGAGGATGAATTTTCCTTCATTTTATCCCCCTTTGACATCACCGTAGAATAGAGCCGAGTTTCCCTTTTTCGCTTCTGTAAATTCATCACCAAAACACGAATTCCTCCGCCTAGGTATAGATCCGTGTCCCAGGAGTGGCTAAAGCTGGGACGTGCGGCGAATGAATGTAAAACAGTTTGGACGTGTCGAGAAAGAATGAAGCAACATAACACTTCTCGTCCCATTCCCATTGCCGGGGGGGAGGCGCGCATAAGTATCAGGAATCAAAGATCGCTACTGGCCTGTCAATGCCCTGGTTTTTTCAGCATTATATTTTTGTATTATATTCTGCCCCCGGAGGCCGTCGAGAAAGCGCAGGAATCGGTGAAATCGAAGTCGGATAAATTGAAAATTCTAAAAGCCTACCACCGAAATCATTCGACAATCGGGGAGGAACTAGATTGGGCCCGGCAGGTCACGTCTTCGTGTGCCGTTCCCCATTGTTCCCATGACGATTCTTACATCTCCGATGGGGAGCTGGCGGGTCCAACTGTTTCAACCTCTCGTTGGCCTTGTTTTTCTACGCCAGAGTGCTTTTTTTTTTTCTTCGACTCGTCAGTTCGCAATCTTGCCAGCGCCACCTGAGAGTGACGAAGCATTTCCCCGAAATGCTTCCATTTCGTCGTCCGCTCGTTTGGCCGGTCCTTGTTTCGGCATTCGATTGCCATGTGACACAATCAACACAGCCTCCGGTTGCAAAAGGGAGCCAAAAAAAAAAAAAGGGTCGCTTCTTCGTGGTTCAATTTTCCTCTCGGGAAAACACCTGCCCACATTATACCCGCTGCGTTCCCGGCCGGCGCACTGATTCCGCATCCTCTAACGGTTCGGGCCAACGAAGGTCCTTCATTTGTCCGTTTCCGGTTGCCTTCAATCATCGTCAGCGCTGTTGCCGCTGTGTCCCCCGCCCCCCCCCTCTTGCGACGTCCTACTCGCTGGAGCTGCCTCCAAATAGTCTAGCCTTTTTTGCGACGGTTCGCCTCCTTCTGCTCGAATGATTTCGATTGATTTCTTTTTCCTCCCATCGGCAGCGAGAAAACTTGAGCAGACGAGGGTTGCATTAAAGTTTTCTCTGAATGGCCAAAAATATCACCATCCTTCACACAAACACACAGGTAACCTGAACCTGGTAGGTAGATGGTGCCTCCGACCTACCTCTAACCTCGATGGACTCATACATATTCGGTTGCTTGCCAGCCGTCACCCTCGGCACCCACCTCCTTCGACCCACGGTTCCAATAGCGCACAGGATGTAGGGTTTCCTTACCTTACAAAGCGCAAGAAATAAAAGACCGCCGTTGGACGAGGACATGTGGTGCCGGATGCGGGCCAGGGAGAATCGAAATCCGGTAGGAAAGTGAAGGTGATTCTTCAATTTTACTCTTGAATAGAGACGATAATGAATATCGAATAAATTGCTTTTTTTTTCGTCCTGCCTGCTCTTATTCTTTGCCCCTTGCTATTGCATTCCCTCTCCTTACCGGTTTCGTTTTGCTCTCGGTTTTCCTTCTGCTTCGGATTGTTCCGTCTTCGATCCGGTTGGAAGCCATCGAATCTATGCCTTCCTGCCATTCCTGGCCCATGCAGGCTTCTTCCGTTTGCACTCACCTTTCCGGAATATCATTCCTTCATCGATCACTTCGTTCAATAAAGTTAGGTTTCTCTCTCTCTCTCTCTCTCTTCTTGCTTTTTCTTTTGTTCGGCCATTCGTGTTTTGAACGCTCCGCTCGAGCAGATCCCGATGCTCAGCGGGAAGTGTCAGATTGCCAATCTTTGATTGGTGCGGATTTATTTCTGGGAAAAAGCATAAAACACTGGTACCGGCTCGGATGCTGCTCTACTTCTCTCGATTTTACAAAAAAAAAGCAAGGCTCCAGCAACAGCAGGTTGTGCGTATGACGTCGCACATTTGTGATGCATTCATTTCCAGTTTGGGCGGCCATGATTTATTTGCTAGCGCACCTCCTTTCGCCGAAAATAGCTCGTTAAGCCGGAAGGCCGAAAGGAAGAGCTTTTGCTGCAAGCAACGAAACGGGAAGCGAATGAAAATCCAGCCTCGGTAGCTTTGGCAGCACACCGAGCTTCCGGCCTCTCCGGGGACGCCCTTAAGGATAACGTTCCTGCAGGGACGCCAACTGGCCTCGCTTTCTCGTTGATTGATGCGAAGACGTGGCTGCCCCCGCCGGAACCGAGCGAAACTGCTTACTTATTCATAGTCACGTACTGCTGGCTGGCTTGCCTGTCAGTGGCGTGTATTCGGCCTCCCCCCTTCCTGGCGTGCCTTGCCTTTAGTTCATCTTTCGCCGATCTGAACTTTCCCTTGCGATTGAATGATTCGTTCGATTTTGCCTCCCGTCCATTTCGGGGCCGGTTTTCGTACAAATGTTTCTTGTACGTCGTTTGCCGATTTTGTTTGCGTGTTCGCGTGCAATTTGGTCCACTTCTCTCGACCGGAATTAATCTGCTCTCAATCTTACGACCACGCTTCCTCGGCTGGGTGGAACTGACGTCGGGGAAGAACCGGAGGAGACATACGCACAAAGCAAAGTAGAGCAACATAATGAGACCAAAACGAAACACGTCGAGTGCGATCATCACGACAAACCTGCAAGCCCCGGACAGCGTGGTTCAGCAACGCTACTCGCTAAATTGATTGGGGTCGATTAAATGCTATTTGTCTCTATTTCAAAGATCTCGCCGTCCGCCTTTGGGTTGGACGCCATCGAGCACATTTCGTCGTACACGACGCCATTAAAACAGCAGCTAAGCATGCTTTCATGGCCACCTCCCCCCTCCCTTCTGGTTCAAAAACATCGGCGGAAAGAGGATGAATGCTGGACAAAAAAAAGGAACCGAACAAGAACATCAAAATCTGATCCATTTAATGTCTCTTCATCTCCATCAACTGCTTGTCCGCTTGTCGTTGGTGTGTCATTCTGTAGCGCCCCCTTTTTTTTCTCCACCATCGTGTTTTATGTTCCCTTTACACGTCCGCTTCACCCACGAGGGCGGGAAGGAATTTGATTAGAGGACCCTGCTTCCTTGCACGACCGACAGGCCCGAACCAAGTGGACAAACCCGTGTTCGGTGTTAATTACTTTGTAGAACAAAGTCTCGGACCATTGGCGGCAGCATCGATGCCCGGTATGCCCTGCGATGCCAATCAGTGGCAGCAGCCATCGGCATCAGCATTCGTCGAAACCGTCAGCCTTTTGGAAGTTGCTCCAGTTTTCTTTTCCGCCGCCTCCGTAGCGGTCGTTGTTCCATCAGTTTAGCAATTAAAAGTTTTTAAGTGCGGGACTACGTCGGCTGTACGTCCTGGCTTGTAATATTCCGTCGACATCCCGTTGCGCCGCTACCTGTGACATGCCTGCTTCGCCTTCAGTTCACTTTCGTCCGCCCCAGAAGTTGCCCCGATTCGCTGCCGAACGAATGTTGTTGCGCCGGTACTGTTGTTCGCTCGAGCGAACTTTTCAAGTGTCCAAGTTTGAGAATCACTCAGAAACGGCCTCGGACACGCCTGGAATGCCTGTCGTCGCTCGGATGCGGCCGAAGAGGGAACAGTCCGAGCGGGGGGATGTTTAACTTTAGAAATCCATCCAGACCTGGGCCTTGCGAAACATCAAAGGATAATGAGCGAGTAGCGGGAACGCTGGACGCTGTTTGGCTTGAAATCTCGCCCGAGACGGGTGACGTGGGACGGGAAGGGCTGTGCGAAGTGTCGCAATCGTGCTGAGTGCCATTTGATCATTCAGCCATAAACGATTCAGATTAAAATAGCGCTTTCTCTGCGCTTTGACCCGGCGTGCGGTAAAGTTTTGCTGCGACGATGTCTTCTTTTAACAAGCTCCCGCACAACATCCTGTTGCCAATTTACAGAGAATCAATTAAACAAGTGGGGATGTGAAACGATGGTGGGAGTAGGATGTTTCGTCTCTTTAAGCTTTCCAAACTTCAAACCACACTTTTACAAAACGCGGCAGAAAGTCTTAAATGAGCGCTGCTTGGTGAATACATTGTCGGATACTTATGACTGAACTTGATTTTCTTAGTGTGCATAAAAGAAGCTACCTCAATCGAAGACCAAGCCTCGAGAAGTTTGGCGAATTGTGAGTATTCATGATTTCATAATTAAATTTTGAACAGCAACGGAATATGAACGAATAAAATGTTAGGAAAAAGGTCACCTGTAGGTAGAATGTCTTACTTTGCTTAATTACTTTCACTCGCGCGATTAAGCTTTCCTCTCGGGACACGCACACGACCACCACTTCATTAAAGATGACTTCGTACACAGCAAACATAAGCAATAGCAGCATGCGTGTGTGCTTGCTTTTATGGTGATCACTTTTCCTCCGCGAACGCGTTCGCTAGTATGTGTGTTTGTACATCGTTATTACGGAGTGTGCTGTGCTCAGCTTTTGGGTGGTGTTAGACGCTTCCTCTCCTTCCGGATTGAGCGAAGATAAGTAGGCTGAGCTTATGTAGTGCTTTGTTGAATTGTTGCCGTTGTCCAACTTCCTGTGCGCGAGCGATTGTGCAAGTGGGTGTAAGTATGTGGATGGTGGTGAAAGATGAGCTACGGGCAGGTTAAGTAGCACTTGAAGTTAGCCAGGCAAGGTTTTGGTCGGAAGATGATGGCAAGGGAACCTCTATGAAGCTCTTGAGGTGCAATGGTGGGCAGATGTTGAGGGGGAGAGTAGTGAAGCAGCTTCTCTTTTCCTTTCGGCCCGACTGCTGTTTTGTCGGTTGATGGTTTCGTTTATCAATTTTGCACCACAGCAAAAGCTGCTTCACCTGCTGCTCACCTGCTGCGGGGGAAAAAACAACGAACATTTTCGAAATCAACGTCAGTGGGTGTGGGCTTTCTGAGCCTCCCATTCGCGTCTGGCATGGACGGATGGAAAGAAAACCGGGCGCACGCTGAAGGTGAAGAGCCGATGAAGCGGCAGTGCGACCGGTTGTTTTGTACGCCCCGCGGCGAGTGTGGTGTTGATGGAGAAAATAATTAAATTAAATTTCTCAACAAGCAATGTCGGCCCGTGGCGGGGGAGGGGGATACTCAACAAGGTCTTGGGAGCCGGGCTTGGCAGGCTTTGAACCACGGCAACGGTTGGCGGCTGGCGGTGAAAGGCTTCAGTTCTGGTGGAAGGCACTGCACGAGACAGATAATGGCTTCATTTAATCAAATAGAACCAAGTTTAATCAGTGAGAAACGTTAGCAAAAATTCACTGCCTGAGTGAATGAATGCAGAACAAAAATTGAAAAACTTCCACAGAATCATGTAGTTACTGTTAGTAAATTTTATAAGATGAAACAAAGTCTATTATCTTGCATCCGTTTGTTCGGAAACTGTTGGAGAACTCTTAATAATTACAGTGAAGGAAAAATGTATTCTCTTGGAAGGATTCATTTTCCAGAGAAAGTTTCACGGAGAACTCCCTGAAGACATGCGGCTGAGACTGACGCTTGTTAGATTTCATGTTTCATCAAGAGTTGTTTTTCTGCTACTTGTTTCTTTTAATGTTTCTCTAGATTCTATACTTACTCTTACTTTTAGCATAAGAACCTTCCGAGAGCAATGGAAACACAGTAATCTACAATTATATTACTTTGTGTTTGATTCCCTCAACTCTCAAAGCTACATTTCTATGAATAGCACTGTTATATGAAGTCCACAAACTGTTACTAGCATCAAATTAACAATTGAAACATTATGCTGAAAGAAAAACAAACAAATTTAAATAAAAATGACCAATACAAAGCACAATATAAAAAAAATACTTGCACATGGGTTTTTGTTTCAACTTTGATATAAATTGCTAGCCTTCGGGGATACTGTTTATGACGCATTCATTTTTGTTTTGTTGAAAACAGCGACGATGAAGCGACAGAGAGAGCTGGTAACGCTAAGAACGGTTGACTTTACTTCTTCTTGTTTGTTGTTTTTTTTCGAGTGGTGTATTAATTTTAATGCGTCGTTGGTTGTGGTAGCGATAACACAGAGGCGAACGAAAGTAAAAGTGGGACTATCTGATGTAAGAGATTGCCCTTGGTCGAGGAAAATGGGCGATAGAAGTAAAAATAAATGAAGACTAAAAACAACTCGAGAGATATTGAAAAGTATTACCAGCAAAGAAAGAGCAGAAGAGTAACACGCGGTATAGAAAAGAAACACCGTTGTTTTGTTGCGAGTTGCGAGTGCCTTTACGTTGCTCGCCGATGCCAATAAAGAAGAAAAGAAAAGTGGGAGCTTAACAACGGGGCGAAGGCATCAAGGCATCAAGGCTTTTAAATGAACGAACGATAAACAGCGCGTTTCTTGCCTAATACCACGCAAAGCGCTTCCTAAGCTCACCTTCGTGGGAAACAATCGGGCCGGAACGCAAGCAAACATTGCGTGAGCGTTGGAAAACCTTTTTTCAGTAATGCACCAGAGGAAGAGGCAGACCATGAAGTAGAATAAATAAATCTTCTGTTTGTGGGCTTTTTTCGAGTAGAAAAATTGGGTATTTTGAGTGTCTACTAGTATTTGCAGATGCCATGTGTTCGAAAGGGTTCAATGTGGATAAAAAGTAAATATCATCTGTCCGTGAATTAACTTTTGATGATTAAATGATTGAAATAAAAGATTCCGCTTATGTTGAAGTGAATGATATGTTTTCGCTTTTAATCCTCATCTCAGACATGTTTACCTGTCAAGGGCTAAACTGTATGAAGTGAATGTAGGCTAACATTCAGGAGTTATATAATCGTACTTAAAGAAGCAAAGCGCCATCGAATAAGCAGCAACGCGTTTAAGGAGTTGCTCATATTATTATAATATGAAACGATTCTACTTAATTTTTCGCAGGGGAAGGAAATCGTCATTACAATCACAACATTATTGGGTTTTATTGTAGTGATGGTGGTGAAAAAATGTGTGGCCATTATCGAAGTAGGATAGTTAAACTTTAAAAGAATTAATCATTTGGATAACTTGACACATGCGATGTTTTCGTTCTAAAATATACCATCCACCATGTCGGAGGGCAACGTGTTGCGACTAGTTCGGAGCAGCAGGTACAATCACGCAGCATGCTCGATTGTGAGCAGATTATTCGTCACTGTCTTGGCACGTCACTGCAACGCTTCCGCGTTCAAACCCTGGCCGATCATATCACTGCTCGGTTGTGGTCCATTTTAACGAATCCCCTCAGCTCAGCTGTACACAATTAACGCAAACGAGCGCAGGCAGTCGGTGGGCAATGATGCGACACCATCAGACGGGTGACGAGGAGATGGTACCGACGTTAGCATAGTTGCTGGGACACCTTTGCACAGGAGATCGTGACTTCAGCATAGCAACATTGCAAACATTACGCGTCGAAACGGTATTCGCGAGCGTGTGGTAAACACATTCTCCACATTCGTCACCCCTAATACACACTAAACAGCGAAAGAAGGCACACAGAAACACACGCATACACACACACACACGCACGTGCTGAATAGGTTGGGTGCACTCGTAATAGGACTGCGACAAACTGCGCTTCTTGCTTCGCTAATTTTCCCGAATCGCTCACCTCTGGCACGGGTGCATTCCATCCGATGCGCGGCTGCAGCCGCACCAGACGGCTTTTAATTGGATCTAGCAATTTCTTGGGTCGCGCCACAAAGTGTACAAAAAAAAAAAACGCGATCGACCGGCAGCAGCAAACGCCACCGCCTAGAGGAGGGTGAGAGGAATTTCTTTAAATCAGTACAAATGGAGGCGCCCAGTACTGCACAACGGGCGCATGGTCGTGTGTCGGTAGTTTTGCAACGAATCTTTGGGTGTGTGTGTCCCGCAACAATCAGTGTTTTCTCATCGGTGCTCACCGGCTAAGGCAGAAAGATGAGCAGGGAACAAGAAAAATGAATAATAGAAGCTTTATTCAAAAATTAAAATAGTAAAAGGCTGTCTTTTCCCGCTACCCGACCCGACATGCCAGGCGCGATGTGTCGGCTGGCCTTTATCGCTACGCTGGAAGAATGGGGACGAAAAACAAAAGAAAAAAAACCTCCGACACTGCTATCTTGTCCACCACAGTGTTAGCTATGCTTTCTCCTATCTTCAGCCGACAGGCGCTTCGCTTGAGCCCCAAGAAGACGATCGCCGTCTCGTGGGAGAACCGGTTAGGGTCTGGGTGCGGAACGGAAACGCCCGAGCTCCCGCCCGTGCTCCCAGCAGGCTGGTCCCACTACTGCTTTCTTGCGTGCACACAGCCAAGAGATTAAATATTCACTCTTGGTGGCGGGTATAAAATTGTATAATTAGCTTTGTTTTGCAACACAATGGCTACGTCTCCGGCGCTGTTCGACGAAGGCAAGGCCTCCGGGCTGTACGGGAATGTCACTGCAATTGCGGCGGCGTCGCCGACGGTGGTGAAAGTATTGAAATGCAAGCGCAACGGTGGCCAATCGTGTGCAAGCGCAACTGCCGGGGCTGTTCGCATATCCGTTCGAGCCCGTGGGATAACGCCACGGGCCGGAAAGAGATGGAACGGCGGCGGAGCAACCGTTTGCTCGGGGTTCCTTAGGGATTGAAGAAAGACCGACACCGACGGAGCCGGGCAACGCTGTGGAATGCAATTGTTTCGGCATTCAAATGGACATCCGAGATGAGTTCTAGCTCGGGGAGTTCTTCTCCCACAGCCAAGATGCTGCCAAGCGTATTCCATGTGAATGGACTTGACAGCGTTATTTAACTACGAGTCCATTGTGGAGTAACATAATGCAAATGTAATGCACAAGGACTACTGATTGCATTATTTTTATCTTTTCTTGTTCAAGCTCTATGCACAGCAAAGAAGACATGGTAAAGAACACATGTAATACTATTCACACTTTTTGTTGTTCAAATTGCGATTTGGCAGAGCGGTTGGTGACTATTTTTTAATCAAAACATCTTGGACAGACACGTACTAGCCTTTAAGCCGCATCATTACAGTAGGGCTAAGTTTTGTTAACGAAAGACAAAACAAAAAAAAGCTGTCCTTTAATAGAAATACGAGCCTTACGTTCCCTGCATTGAAACAAAAAGCAAATGGAATCCCCTGTCTAGTTTAAAACATGTTAAAGCATTGCGTATCTGCGCTCCGACCCGCACTCGATTGTCCGTTTGCCGCATTAATAAAATGCTGAAACTCCCGAAGAGGTCAAACTAGATTGTGGTGCAGTTGTTTTATATGTTGCTGCTGGTTCTACTTCAGTTCCCAAAAAAAAAAGAAAGAAAAAAAAACATTCCTCTACGCTCACTCCATTTAGTGCTGGACCACTTGGACATTCTGTCGCATAACATGGGGTGGAGCTACATATCGAAATAATTTTATCAAACGCGTCCCGTCCGTTAAATTGGGTCGTGCTGGTTGCGTTTTCGCCGTGTTGTGTGTTTATTCACATAATTCCGAATTCCAAACCCGTTCGGGTATTGTTTTTTTTTCGTCTCGTTCACTTATACAAGTGCAATCTAACGGGGTGCGTATTCGTATGCCCATTGTCTGCAAGTGAAAATCAATTAAAAAATATGAATTTAGTTCTTTTTTGAAGTCAAATTTTCATTTGCTTTAGCTGCGCTGTTTTTGCAGACTCGCTTTTCGAATTGCAATATTGCTTTATTCATTGCAGTGATGAGAATACAGGCTTTTGGTCGCATTTAAAAGCTTTAAGTCCGGTAACCTATGGATGATCCGTTATTGCTATCGGTCGAAATGTTTTTCCCTCTGTACGCGAGTCCTTTCAGCTCAGTTCAGTTCAGTTTATTTTATTTAACTAAGGTAGTTCTACAATATTGGAATCCTTGAAAATTCCTCGGTGTCTCTCGGTAACTCGAAATTTCTTATTTTTTGTTTGATCGATGATAATATTGAAAATATTTGATATTGAATGAATGTTCACTTAGGAAAACCAAATCCTGCACTCTTTTTTTATTTAAACCTAACCTCACGCTTATGAAGAGAGTTTAAACAACGTACAACTAATAACAAAAACGCCAAACGCAAAAGAGGTTGCACGTTAGCAAAATGCTGGAAAATAAAGAAACTGGAGGTAACGAATGCACTTTAGTCTGATTAAGTCGAGTGTAATGAATTTTTATTTTAAATACAGTTGGTTTTTTGAATAATCGACTGAATGTTACTACATTTATTTGCAGACCCTCATATTTCTTTATTCCAGATTGTATGCACTGTAAGCGAACATGAAACCTTTATGTATTTGTTGGCATGACGCTCTGGTATTTTGTTCACGGGGAGTAAGTATCGTTGAAACACAGACTCTGCAGCATTTTACCAACGCACATTGGAGCACACATCCACTAATAACGCGCACTGAAACGGACAGCATTCGTATGCGCCAGCACACTCTGGCAATATGGAATAAAACTAATTAAATCAATACGATATTAATTTACACGATTACGCCAGCATCCAGCACGTTTCATTCTTTATGTCCTGGGTCTGGTAGAAAGTAGGCGGCAGGCCCACTCGCCTAACCAGTGCCATAATCGATCGATGCCTGGAGCTAGGAGGACTTCCTCCAACATCTAACGCTTCGTTCCTCGTGCGAAGCTACAATTTCGCATGCTCTCGGCGTCGGTCGAGCAGTGGTGGGTTTGGTCCGATGTCTTTCGCAAAGCCAATCTAGCCGTTCGCCGGAAACCAGCTAATCGATAGGCATCTAAATTGGCCAAGCACGCGTTCGTGAGCTACTACTGTATGCAGGATGGGTCTACTTGGGCTAATTGATCCAGAGACTTCAGCTGCTGAAGTTGGCAAGAAAGCATTTCAGAGAAGCGAAAAATTGCAGAAACATTGTGTGTTACGTGCGGTGCAGCGGAAGTTACAATCGTAACATTCTGCATGATAGCTATTGGAACGCGATGCAACATTCTGAATCCCAGGTGCTCAATGGATGCCGATGTACGGCGCTTTCTGCCCTTGCATTTGCTATTTGGCAATCGGCTATTTTGGTGATCATAGTATGTACGTAGCAAGGCGCTGCAAAAACCCGATCGTACACTTGCAGCAAAAGGGCGAGGGAAAAGCCTGCGGGCCATCGATGCGATGTGCGATACAACTGCTACAGGGAGCAGTAAGTCATGCAGTTTATTTTGATTGGACGATCCCTATATCCCTCCCTTGCGCCTATTACAGTCCGCAGTTCCGAGTTTACGTTTACGAACGCGAAGCAGTTCACTAGTCCCGACTTCCCCCCCCAGGTGGATGGCAGGTGAGGCTGGCTGACAGAACTTTTTTCCGGGAAAAGCTTTTCTCGTCAAATTATGGAAGACGGTTTCGTTTCGCTGGAAGCGGAAAATATGTTCCCTCGTTTCTTTTTGTGTTATTGTTGCTAGCTACAATCCTCTGCACTGCTCCCGGTTTCGTCCCTTTTTCGCTTCCTGCTTCGATGTTGCCCATCGGTTGGCGGGAGTTATTGATTCCGATGACCTAATTTTTGTTGCTTCCGGGGCGGATTTCCGGTTTGGTTAGCTTGCGTTTCATTCGCTACTGCTGCACTGTAAGCCATATTTTTTCGTGCGACAAATTGAACAAAAAAAAAATCTCCACATTCTCCATCGCACATTCTCCAGCGCAGGCGGTTCATAACGTTGGCTGCGATATTGAGTGAGAGTGCTCTTGTTAGCAATACTGGCACGGGATCCACTTGTCTTGCGCATTTTTCACTTGTAAAATGACTGTTCCGCTCCAATTCCCTCACCGTCATCATCGTTGCATACTACACTTGTTTCGTTGTTTGGCGTTTCCTTGCTTGTCTCTCCCGCTTTTCCCCGTTTGGTAGAAGTTTACCGGAGTTTCCCGTTGGTTGTTCGTGTAAAGCAACAGCATTTTTATTCCCGTGGCTCCAGTGGTGTACCTCCTTCCCTGGCCGATCTACTCAGGTTCTAGGGGCTGTTTTTATTGTTCGTTTCATTCAAATTGTTGTGAAGCAGCCGGTGCTTCAACATGGGAATAAATCGTGCCAAAGCAGGCATTTTTTAAAGTCCTTTTATCCGTGTTCATTGGTGTGGCAAGACTTGTTGTAGACATGTTGGACGTAGTGATCCTTCCGAACTTACGTTGCCTGATTTGAACTCCATGTTGACTTGCTGCAACAGTTTTCCAGTGCAATGTTCAATAGAAATTGTCGTGCGTAACTTTGCGTAAATTCATTTTAATTTTGTGCTTTACGTGTTGTGTTATTTGAAATTCGCATATGGATAAATGAAACATATTTTCGTGTGCACACTTCCACATTGATTCCAATTTCCCTTGAAATGGATAAGCTCATTGCTCTGAAAAATTCCCTCCGGGAGCCAACGACATTGCAGTGAGCCTTGTGACCTTTTTCCTCCATTCGATCGGTCATCGTAAACCAGACCACAAATTGCGGTTTTCCTACTTCCCCTCTGCGGTCCAATCGCACCCTTCGGGGGAGTCGTCCGGATCGGTTTGCTTACACAAGCGACATTTGACCACCACAAACAGTGACAGATGAACCGAGCCGGTTGTAGCTGTCTCGTGGTGCCGACTTTCGAATGCCGAAACACTCGGCTGCCCCTCTCGAGCCGCCGTTTCCGGCTTCCGTGTCATCGGTGTGCGAAACAAGGCGCAAAGAGAACGGGGGCAACGGCGAGACAGTCTCAAGTGGGTTTACAGCTCAAGACAAATATTTATATTTTCATAATTCCCACCTCCACCGGACCGCGCCACCACCTACCGCGAACCGCTGCGTCCGGCCTGACCAGAACTGACCTTCGGTGATCAGCATCATTCATCGGCGGGTTTCGCTGGCCCATCTTTTTGGACGCGACGGACGGAGTGGGAGCCGGGTGGACGCTAGGTGCGAATTAGATTTGTTGGTGGGCCGGTTGTTTGTCTTTCGAGCGGTTTCTACGGACCGGGCCAACTCGATCCGCCTCCTCGAATTCCACCTTCCCATGACGTTTGGCTGGACGTTTGGAGGGTGCTTAAGTTTTCAGCTCGCTTCGTTCTCGGCTCTCGTTGGCCCGAGTGCTCTCGGCGCGTTTGAATAACTTCCACTTGTTCCGGGCGGCCTCAGTGGGAAGATTTGTTTTCTGGCCGGATGGAATGTCATAATAGTTTTGAAAGTGAAAATAAGCACTCTGCCACCAGAAGAGGGTTTGATGATGAGCGGTGGTCCATTTTCTCTCTCCTATCGTGTTCGTACATACGGAATGGAAGGAAAATAAATTCAGCCTGGAAGTGAACGATGGTGGTGTACTTTATAAGGTACTCATCTTTATGTGTTTCAATCATCTTCAGTATCGTTACTTAATAAGGCAAAATGAAACCTTGCAACATTTGCTTGGCCAATTGGGTCGTAAACTTTGTAATGTTTATAGTATTTCACCTAAGATTATTCAACCGGGTGCGACACAAATGATGAGATGTTTTTATTTACATCGGAAACATAAATAAGACCGACTTTTTAAATCCATTACGCCGCATCAGATAACCAGGCAAAATTAACGAATGAGTTTGTATCCCCATTTGTGTATGCCTTTTTGGTGCGCCAGTGTTAGTGTGCTCGTGTGTGTTAAATTGCATGTTTCAGCGGCCAAAATTCACTCAATCGTTCGCGATGACTTAATCGTGCGAAAAGTTGTGTGTTCGCGAACATGTTATATTAATGGTGCGCGAACCGTAACAGGTATTCTTTTCGCACGATTCGTCATAGATCGCAGTTTTGTTTTATGTGCATGTTCTCGAATAACTTCACTCCACATTTATTTATTCCGTCATCTTTGCCGTTAATGTTTATATCACTATTTTTGTCTTGTTTGAGCGAACAACGAATGCGTTCCGCTGACAAATGATGTGTTGATGGCACGGAAGTTATGTTTTCGTTTTCTATATTTCCATGAAGCAGAGAATGTGTGAATATATACGGGAATTAATTTTAAGAAAAAAAAAGGATGTGTGGCATTTGCTCCAAATTTATCTTACTTTTTTTTGTAACAGATTTGGGTCAATTTGGTTTTATTTTAAGATCAAGAGAAATGAGTTCAATTAAGAACAAACCATCAACAATCGTGCTATCATTTTTTCACAACAATTTCTTTTAGATCAATTTTTTAGAACAATTTTTAGAACAACATTTTTAGCACAAGTATTTCCTTTCCTTTTGCAATATAAAAGCTTTAAAAGCCTTTTCTCCTTTTTGAAGCAAAAATTGAACATCCACCAGGTTCGCTTAAATTCAGCGCATGCATCACATCGGGGCATAAATGACTCCAGCGAATTGTACCACGAACGGGTCTGTTTTCCACCCTGTACGAGTTCCTTCTGCTGGCGGTGCCAAAAGGCAGAACCGCAGCCCAGTTCAGCGGTTAGCATACGCTTCAATTATGCATTTTACGCCCCAAAACAGCGCAATGCATGCTCCGAGGGCGATGTTTCTAGTTCGCTCGCCCTGCTTCCCGTTCGCCACTCGCTCCTCAGACACAAAGCGATGCCGCCCGAACGGACGGCACCATTGACGAGTGCTGAGGAGCGCCTTGCCCTGAACCTTGCCGCCGGCGAAACGGTCCGAAATCGACGTTTTGAGGCAGGCCGTGCTGCATACTGAGTGCAATTTATTCTCGAACAAACAGATGCTCCACACTGGCCGCGGTTTTCCGGGCAGGCAGCGCGAGGAGGAGATGCCCCGAAGCCGGTGGTTTTTCACCAGCCCTCACGCCGACCGACAAGTGGAAGTGGTTCGGGAGGGAATAATTTAAATGTTCATATGTTTATTTATTTGCTCTGACGAACGAATTGGTTCAACAGCTGAAGGGGTGGTAGGGAGGAAGAAAAGCTGAAACGAACGCACGTAAGGTCCGGTCGACTGCGGCCGAAGGGAGTGCGGTGTTGCGGTGGATTCGGGACCATTCGGGAACGTAAATTAGAGTTCGGCGATAATTATATCCCATTCGTTGACGCTTCGTTACCACCATCGAATTGGAAACCCGTGCGGTCTTATGCTGCAACGGCGGAAGCGCTCCACCATCGAGACCCGGTCGGCCATTATGCAAGACCAAACGAAATAGATTGCATTTAAATCATTCGTTCTCATTCAATGCATCACTAATGGCACTCGGTGGACACTTGTTTTCTTCGATGCAGAGCATTTCGCTTCCTTTCTACCCTTTTCCTGTTCGGATGGTCCGTGGCGGGATTCGAAGTAAATCAGCAGCGCCAACAAGCACCCCAAAACCCATCGCGGGAGACACAACACGCCGAAAGTATTTCGAGAAGAATGTTTTTCCGAGTGCATGGGTGCGCGTTAGGGTGAGGCTTCCCAACGGCAGTGGAATGCAATTAGCGTGCGATCGCGACAAAACCGATCCAAGCAAATCGAAGCATGAGCGCGAAATTCGTGCGCCGGGATTTATTTACATAAATTATCGTGCCAAGGTGACGGGTACGTGCTGGCGTCGCCCGGTGGGGCCGTGATGGGAGGAAAACTAATGCGTAGTTTGGGCATCGTTCATTAGGGAAATCGAAAACCCGTTGGCGCAAGTTACGTTCAGCTGAATCGTCGATCTGCGATTGGTTGAGCAATTTCTTAAACCGGGTTTACAACATAACGTGTTCTTTCCGTTGAAATTTTGTTGTTGCGTTTCGGTAAAATATTTTTCTTCAGACAATGCTTTTTGACGAAGGAATATTCAACGACCCACAAACTGATTGACGTACCTTGGCTCCTAATATTAATTAAACCCTTCCGGGAAGTATTCCGGAGCATTTAGGCCCTTCCGAAGAAGCAGCTTTTTGGCCTGCGCCAGCGTGTGCTTTCGGGGCTATAACCGTCTCAATTCCGCTCGTTATGGATAAATAATTAATATCGCAGCGAAATAGAAACATATTTTTCCATCCACAAATTCTTCCAGCCGAGCTTCGCTTGGGAAATAATAATTTCTCACCGCACCCCCCGGCCCCTCGCCACGACGTCAGAGCGTCTTCGCAGATATACTCTTTCGGAAGCGATTGAGTCAGTACCTACCATCGCCATGGGACGATGGAGCCGTGGAAATTTTCTTCCGACGAGCAGGGCGTTGCTGGGTAGCGATCGTCCCACCCATAAAACTTGCTTCCACTCAATCAACCCCAAAATGGAAATTCCATGTTCAGCGAAACGGTACACCCTTCCTTTCAGCGCGCTCGGCGAAATCGCAGCCAAATCGCACGGAAGGAAGCATATTAATTAATGGCTAATTAATATGATCTCGACCGAAAATAGCGCAAATCACTCCTCGGCTTCGATTCGGCACGGCCAAGGGTGCGGTCTGGGGATCGGCATTGATTTTCCACCTTAATCGCTGCATACCGCTCACATTCAACTGCAGCGAAATTGTGATAAAAATTATTTAAAAACTCAAGGCTCTTTTTACGCTTTCTAACCATGGCGCAACGTTTGATTGACAAAGCTTATACAAGTTAATGTTGTGGCAATTTTATAAATGAATAGCAAACCATTCCGTATAAACTTCACGTGTGATTGTTTTAAACCTAACTCCGATTTACTAAAATATCACAGAACAATATAATTTATTCGCATTCCAATCGAGCGCTTAGTGTAGCTTCGAAAAATCAAGAAATCGTAAAAATATCATCCTTCAGCGGCAATTCAAAACACACAAGACGTGATATCAAAATATCGATTGATTTGCAGTTTTTCCCTCCTCCCACTCCTCCATACGATCGGTGGAAAAAAGGCTGCCCGAACCTTTCCGCACCTGATGCTGCGATGTTTTTGTTTTTTTTTGTTTTCCTTGCGTTTACGGGATCGATCAATTGTGCTCGAAATAATTCGGGTGGAATTTATCCGTCGATTTTTGCCCGGTAGTTTTTCGAACATATTTTTATTGTCTCTATTATCTGCCTCTTTCCAATGTTTTCCTACCCCCCCCCCCCCCCCCCCCCCCCGTTGCTGCCCCGATGCTGGCGTGATGCGATGCAAAATGGCCGACGTTCATTGTTCTGGCAGCAGATCCATCATGGTTCTCCGGTGGTCCTATTCCGTTTACCGAGCACTTCCGTTCGGACGGGGCTGCAAGGCTGCATGGATGCTACGCTGCATCCGTGGCATCGGCCGACCGGGCGAAATGGCAATTTATCGCCGGCTGAAATTTGTTTACCGTCTGACGGCTTCCGCCATTTTCGTTGTCCTGCGGTATGGTGGTCCACAATTGTCACTGACAGTTGGTCGTCTTTTTTTTCTCCCACCTCCCACCTATCGCCTTGTTCTTTCCGTCTCGTGCGGCCAGTGGACGCCTACGGAGTGTCTGGTGTGTCCTTTTCTGGCACGGGCGGACACCTCCCATGCCTTTCCCTTGGTGCCCGATGCCGGCGCTGATGATGATACTTTCGCTTCACAAGCCCGTAAAGCCGCGCTGATGCGGGATGCAAACTGTCCAAGGATGTGGGACGGATGCCAAGTTGCCAAAATTCTGCCATCCGTGGTCCCGAAAATAGACCGAGAACCGGTGGAGCATGCAATGAGTCACCACGCTGAGCGGCGCACTGTCCGACCCCTTTCCTTTAGCGCCCTCAGTTTCGCCTATCATGAGGGTTCCAGGAGAGGAGGGGGCACGGGAACGGGGAGAAAGTAAGCAAACGGCCCACGGGAATTCCGGCAGCGTTAGGAAGGGAAGCGATAGGAAAAGGGAAAACAATCTTTCGGACCATTCGAGTTTCACGCTTTCGAATCGGTACGTCGGTCAGGGATGCATCATCAGGAACAGCAGAGTGTTAGATAGAGAGAGGAATGACAGAGAGAGTGAGAGGGAGAGACCGAGAGGAAGACAAAAAAACAGCAACACCAAACGATCGATGTTGGTCAAGCGCCAAACTAACGGCGACGGTTTTGCCATCGCTCGGGGCCAAACGGGCATGAAAAAAGCATGATTGTGCCACGAAATGACTCGTCACTCGGCGAACGCGCTCAGGTTTCCCCTTCTACCACCCCCCCTCCCTCCCTCCCTCCTTGTCGCTGCAAACCCGGGGGAAGGGAAAATGGTTTCCCTTCGAGATGACGATGCACGTTGCAGCTCACATCTTCACTCGGTGCATGCGTTTCCTGCACCGAAGGGTCCTCAATTATTCTTGCTCAACTCATTTTCATGGCGGGATGCTTTCATTGTGCCGGCGATGATTTAATCTGCTTCACGAGGAAAGTGTGTGTGTGAAACGGCACCATTTTTGCGATGTCATAACGAACGCCAGCGTGTGTGTTTTGTTGCGGTCCTAAAGCCAACGATTCCCCGATGAAATGGCAACATGGCAACGGTAAGGCAGGTTTGCATTGTGAATGTTTTTGGATTCGATTAACTTGTAATTCTTTTATAATCTTGAGCACGGCACACGGAGGGGATGAAACAACTTGTTCAAGTCAGCGCAGATATTGTTTCCAAAACATTTTTCACCTTTCAAAGCACGGGCATTTGGTTGGGATTAAATTGCCACTTATGAACGCGGCAGAAACAAAGCTGCGCAAAGAAACCTGCAATTATACACACACCCATAATTATGGGCACGCAAATCGCGCTGCCTTCCGCTGGTAACAAAAGGGTTCTTGTATTTTTCTTGAGTACGCTCACATCGAATTGACGTCCATCGCGTTCACTGCAGGCGACTGCAAGCCACACCCGATTGGTGTTGGCAGGGAATGGAAATTGGTCCTTAATGAATGTACGTTCACCCATCCCGTGCGCCACCGCAGTGTGTAAAATGGCGCTCGCAAACCGACAATTATCCGCTTGCCAAGTAGCCAAGAAGCGGACGAAACGGCGTTCCCTGTCGGAAGCAACGTCGCATCGTTTCCTCGGCGCGCAAGTGTTTGCCGGTACACGCGATAATGGCGCTAATCGAATGTCGCAAAACGTGGGCGGGAAAAAGGTGAAAAACTACCTCACGAACACACCGCGGGGGGAAGGCCGGTGGAAAGAAAAGGTAGTTCAATTAGGTTTAACAGCAGTCAATTTTCCCTCGCCGGGCCGTGCCATTTGATTGTAAATTTTTCATCGTTTATACTCATTTTTTTTCCTTTCTTCTGTCTTCTCCCTCGTTTCCACTCAGGTCGTCCGAAAGGTGCACGCTACTCCGGTCGTCTGGGAGGAATATCGTCGTCGGTGCGAGCGGTTGGAAGTTGTAAACCGTACACTCCGTAGGTCATGGCTGCTGTTAACTCGGTGAGTACGCGGGGTTGTCGATACTATCCTCTCCATTGCCAATGCTTCTATTGCTGTAACGGGAACAATTGCTGCTGAAATGAAATACCATCACTGATGATCGATTCAATTATCGGCTATTTCATCGATTAACCTGCTCACTTCAGCAATAATGCCGGCGAGCGCGTCGTTCCCTCGAACGGTGTTGGCTAGGACGGACCCATTTTAATACATATTTTCCCAGCGGTCGCTGCGTCGGCAGGGTCGTTGTGGGTTTAATTCTGCCGAGGAGTGCAATTATGGGAGCGATTTGTTAGCCCAGACCTGGACCGCTCCCGGTCTTCCCATGCGCCAGCCAAATGGTGCGATTATGATGTGTTTATTGGAGCCGAACGGACTAGCACTTCTTGCATCACAGCTGCAGGTGCTGCCCAGCAAGGGAACAAATAAACCGAGCGTTACAAAAAAACGGAAAACCCATTTTCCGGACCAAATCGATAAAAATGTTACGAATCAATGACCGCGCGCGCGGGCTCGTCTCGAAGCGAACGGTGGAGGAAACGGCAGGGGAACCATGATCGCACGACCTATTTTTATTTTGTTCAAACCCTTAATGGGCAGCTATTTATTTACTCCCTTGGCTGCCATTCACCTTGTGGCCCCCGGTTGGCTTTCCACGTGCCGGCACTTTCCACGCTGGCTTCTTGCTTCTCGCCCTTCTTCGCGTGGGATTGCGGGTAGCGCGGGGCCAAGGGCGGCCCGGGCAGCGGGATGTGAATAAAAATGCCAAGCGTCCAAATGCCTGTTACGTGACCGGAATTTGGAATTTCCCGGTTTTTGTTGTCCCCATCGCCGGGTTGCACCATCGGCATCAGCCACGTTTTCACGTTGGTTTTCCTCCAAGATCGACCTGCTTTTGCCGTCGCTCTCCCGTCGCTCTCCCGGCTAATGGCCACCGGGGGGCTTCGGGGTGTTTTCTTTTATTCACGTGCTTGCTGTGAATTGTTTTTTCTTTTCGGGCGATTTTATGTTGCTTTTGTTTTTTCGCCGTGCCCTGCTTGGTTGTTTCGAGCGTATCGCGGGCAGCGGACTTTTCCGACGCCCGTCGTGAGCTAGTGAGCTGGAAAATTGAGTCATTTTGATTGAGCTCGAGCTGCTGCTGCTGCTGCTGCTGCTGCCACCGTGGAAAAGTATCACCCCAGCCTGGGTGACGGGATTAATGAAATTGGTAGTAGCTCGAAGCTGATGGTGGTTTTGATTCCGATTTCGAGTGGCAGTTGCGCTTGACTTTCCCCCCTGGTTGTGTCTCCCGGTTGTGCCTCGGCAAAGTCGGGAGCTAATGCCGCGAAACGATGCCGTGATGATTGATTGGACGGGACTGGAATCGTAAAAAAGGAGCTGCGTGCGGCTTCGCATTCGTCTTCATTCAATTACGAAGGGAGGTGATTGACGAAGATTCTAATTGGTGGCTTAGGGTTGGAATCTCTTTTAAATTCAATCAGGGCAGTTTCTAACGGTGGGGAAAGTCGTATTGGAAAACGGGGTGGGTGGGGATTGTAATAATTTAATCCTATTCAAGGTTTGGAACATGCAGGATTCCTATAATTTAATGAAATAATTTTAAAAGCATTTTAACTGTGTAAGTTTCCAGTGGAGAAATTGTGGATTGACTTGCAATCCCGGTCCAACATATGCCTTTCTTCAGAAGCTTGGAACAAATGCTTAGTCTGAGAGTATTATCATGGCTTGTCGTGCATCATTTGACATCCGCCTGAATGCGGTGAATGTGTTTCCACTGCTCTTCGACAACAGCGCGAACCGTGGCATAAGAAAACTCGAAACCGATCAAACGCGGACGCCCCTCGTCTCCGGCCAGCTGCACGCAAATTGCATGCAAATCGTCACGGAAGACGTCCCTCGCTCCGAGATGCTTCCGCCCTGTCGGCTGTCCCCGTTTGTGATGTGATGCAATCAAGCCGGTCTGGTTAGACGAACGGGCGGGCCAATGTCGTCGGTGCCACCGTTTGATTCATGATCCGTTCCATCCGTGCTCGCCCAACCCGGATCCGAGGACCCGCTCCGTGCCCATCAACTTTCCGCATTTTCCCAACCGAACGTGTTTGTTTTGCAGCTCTTGCAGCGTCGTTTGTTTATTTTCGTTCGTGTATTGCATCCTCGCTGCAAGCTGGTTCGTGCGGGAGAGGGGGAAAATTGGAAAACCGCGGCCCACGGGGATGGGGGGCTTGTTCATTTCCATCGTTGTTTACTTTGAACTCCATTTTCGCTCGCGTAACAGTCCTGGTCCTGGTGGGGGAGAAAAACCAAACCCGCAACGTCACGGGGTCGGATGCTTTCCGCTTGCCCGTCGTAGGGACGTCTCATCGCCATGGCGTTTGTAATGTTTATCCACAAACAAATTATTGCCGTCTCGTTGGATTGGATCGATTATTTTTTGGCCCTGCATTGATTAAGCTTCTCCAAAGGGGAATGATAAAAAATAAGGGCAATTTTATTTCAAGCTCTGCACGCGCGCAGCCTCGGTGGGAGCATTAAATTCAGTTAAATTCAGTTTTTCGGGTTTATATCATGAAATCAAAAGGGCAGTAAAACAAAAAAAAAAAAAAAACGTAAAAAAAGTGGAAAGGCTGCTCCAATAATTGCTGGTCCGGTGAGTTGTTCACACACAATTCAAATGTCTGGAATGTCACACTTGTAGCAGGGAACAGAAAAAAAAATCAGGCCATTCGCCCACTTTCCCACCGCAGATTGATTCATTCCTACGGCAAAAACGTTCGTTCTCGAAGAATGTTAATGAATTTCACTGTTTGTCCACGCGGAAAAGAAGCCCAGGACGGGATGGGAAAGGGAACCGCATTCGTCGCTCTTTAAACGGCAGACTGGCTTATACTTACTTCGTACAAATGGTCGCTGGACGGGAGACACCATACGAGCGGTAGAGAGCATGAGAGTGTATGCGATCGTCGTATGTGCATCTTCTCTCACCCGTCTCGGTGTAATTTCCCGCTGGAAAATGGAAAAAGGTGAAAAGAGCACTCTCGTCACGCCCCCGTTTCTTCCGTTCCCTGTTGTCTTGAGGCTAACACATTCGCCTTCCGCCGGCCCCTGGTAGCGGAGGAAATTTATTAGACAGTAATTAAATGATGATGTGTTTTCGGATGTTTTCCCCGAACCCACGCGGGAATAACGCCCCTGGAGCTCCCTGGCAACTGCGTGTTCGAAAGGTTTTATGCGCTGCAGGAGCAACGCTGCGTTGTTGCTGTCCGGGGCCGCACGTTGCCAATGTTGCTTAGCCGCTAATGAGCGACATTTGATGGAACGCCCAGTTTACGACCGCAACGCCCATTTCCACGCACCCCATCGCCGGCTCCCTTCGCCACTAGGGTGTAAGGGATGATGTGTAGGCTTTCAGAGCTCCGTAGAGCGAACCTTTCGGGCCCTGCTAACACTCTTTCAATGGGGCTGGCCGGTTCGCTAATGGATCACCGACTGGAATCTTCACGCAATCCATCCCGTTCAACAGCCCATCGTCGGCGCCGCGCTGTTAGCGTCATGTTGATGGACAACTTATGGTTCATAAAACGGAGCGCGAGAGTTTTCCCGCTCGCCCCGTGAACCATTCGCACCAAGGGCCCGGAGTGGCTGCTGCGTCTAATGGCGAGCGAAGGTGCTTTTGATCGTGAAGAGAAGTTTGTTTAGCCTACGCTAGTTTACCGGAAGCTCATTAAACTGTCCTTCCTCGCGGGCCGTGATATCAACGAACAACAAATACGTCTCAGTAAACGAATGATAGTGTATTGAAAAAAAAAAAAACCACGGGACTACTTATTCAAGAGTAAAATCATTTGCTGGTCCATCAAGAATAGTCTTTGTTTTGTCCATGTTTGGCAAGTGCTTTATTCGCAACATATGCATTAATCTATTGGTCGAAAATCCCCATAAAATATCCCCATTAGTTTTCCCTCTAAATTCTCATATACATTACAATACAAACGGACTGTTCTTTTTACCTTATATATGTTCTGTTTTCTCCCTTCACTATCTTCCTGTTCTGCATCTCATCCACAACGATTGAATTGAAAAAGGTATACGGGTTGCTTCCACGCATTGCACGAAAAGCGACAGTTTGCTAACAGTATTCCCTTTTCTCCAATTTGTCGCTCCTCCTGAAGGTTAAATTAAAATCTGTCGCACATGATGCGCACACTGCTGGGTGCACGAAGACAAAGTTCATCAAAAGTCTGACACACAAAATTGAATGAACGAACACCGGGTGAAGACTTTCCTGGCGCTCAATTCACGACTGCGCATCTCTGCCTTGGTGACAAAGCTCTTCCCGGTGGCACACGCAGAAGTTCTTCCGGGAAGCAGCACCGGATTCACCATTTCTCTTCGTCCAACGACAGGGCCTGACGGCAGGGCGTGCCCAGGTTTGCATTCCGGAGGACAGACGAGAAGTTAGATACAAGAAGAAAAAAAAATCTCTTGATAAAAGAGATGCGGCGGCTGCTGCTCGTAAAACGCATTTTTCCATTTTTGGTACTGCTCTTCGGGAGGGAACTTTTTCCCCGCCGAACATTCCGGAATCCAACTAAACTTTCAAGAAAAACTTCTGCTCGGAACATTAAAAAAAAAATGGCAATGGCTTGGCAAGCGGAGTGCATCCCGGGGACGGTCGGGCAGGAGTAACGATTGGAAACTTTATTAATAACGAAAATCAGCATGTGGTCTGCGGTCGTTTTCGATTCCGATCGCGATCCCGAGCCGGTTGGCGATTGTTAGCGAGGCGAATTTTTTCCCGCTCGAATGCCGCACCTGGATCCCCGGAAACCCCGCGGGTGGTGGGACAAGGGAAGGCGGAAGAAATATTGGAGGATCGTCATTCCATTAAAGTTTAAAGTGTCTGATTGCAAAGTTTTTTGGGTGAACTTGATTAGAGACCGTTCATTACGACTTTTGGTGCTTGGGTTGATTTTTTTCCTCAGTTTCCAACTCGGCTTGGCTCCCAGAACGATTGCAGGACGTTCAAGTTTTTGCGGCATGAATTAAACAAGACGGCCCGGGACGGAGAGGCTCAGGTTCACCAAAGTTATCGCCCCGCAATGGTTGACCTTCCCGCAGCTGCCAGAAGCACTCGCGTACGTGGTTCGGAAAGGGAAAAAGGAGCAGTCCCAAACGAGGGCAAACCGGACCGTTTAGCGAATGGATATGAATGCCATAACTTATAGTTCGTGGGTCGTGTGCAATTTGGCATCGGGTGCTAGGTTATGCTGGAGATGGGTTATTTCCAATGTTGTGGGCCCAATTTACGAATGCCGCCCTTATCCCTTCTCCAGCGGAACGTGCTCCTCCGAGGCGTCTCGCTTTGGTTTCGGCTCCGTGAACGAAATGGCACTTCCGAACTGGTCCACCTTGGGCACGATTGAGGCGCGGCGTCGGACCAGCTCGCTCAGGGCCGGGGCCGGCTGCTCGGTCGTGGGATGCGCCTGGTCGTACCTGTGGAGCCACAGCAGGTGCACCGCCTTGTAGAGAACGCCGCAGCAGACGGCCGAGTAGCCAACGTAGCGGAAGGCGAGCTTGAGGCCGACGCGCGCTATCAGAAACCCACCGACAAACGAACCGATGCCCTTGCCGAGGCAGAAGTGTACCATGCCGGCGACGCCGATGAGCGTGGCCACCAGGCTCGTCGGAGCCAGCGTGGCACAGTACGTCGTGGCGACGACCCACATGAAGTAACAGGAGATCGCCTCGTTCAGCTCGATCGGGAAGCACCAGAACGGATTGGAGATCCACGAGTAGCCGAGGATGCGCAGGGCGTGCGCGAAGAACGCCAACACCAGCAGGTTGACGTGGCCGACGCGGCGCGTGATGCGGTTAAGCAGGAACATCATCGGGATGCTGGCGACCGTGCCGACGGTGTAGGTCAGGCCAAGCAGGTAGTTCGGCGAACCCATCGCGGTCATGATCACGAACAGGTAGCTCTCGATGAAGCCCCAGAAGTTTCCGAGCAGGAACAGGAACGCCAGAAAGGCGAGCACGTGCGGTAGTCGCAGGAGCTGGCCCAGGTCACGCAGTACGTTCTGTGAAGGCGCCTTGTGCCCGATCGGCATCAGCCAGACGGAGACGAGCGAGCAGAGCAGCAGGGCGTCGTACGTATAGAAAGCAGGCGTGTAGACGGTGTGATTTTGGCCGCGGGACGCCGCATCAATCATCAGCCCCGTGAGGGGCGTGAAAACGGCCATACCGACACTCGAGTACAGCTTCTCTCGGCCGAAGTCTCCTCCGTGCTGCTCGATCATGTCCAGAGCGATTGGGTCGGAAATGGTGAGCGTGGAGGTGAGCATCGATGTAGCCACGAACCGCACCACCAGATACACCCAGAACGTCCGATCGTACTCCCTTCCTGCCGGGATCATTTCTTCCACGCGCATCGTTCCTGATACTTCCAGTAGTTGACGGTTGCAGTTGCTGATGTTGTAATGACCGCAGCTAGTACCATCGGTTCCATTAGGATGGATCAGGTATGCGGGGTAGGAAACACCCTCTGCATCACTACACGACTCGTTCCAGGCAGTCCACTTGTGTGGACATTGGTCTAGGTTGCTCTATCCGGAAGATACAGAAAGGTTGAGAGTTGAGATGATAGGCCACCGCACTTGATGACCTTCGAAGGCAATCGAAACACTTACCTCGACAAGTAGCGACGTGTCATCCTCCACGAGCTTGACGCTGTAGGTGTGCGACAGAACGGTCTCCCTTCGGGGCGGGATGAAGTGGATACAGTGATGCGCCACCAAGTTCAGCACGATGCTCGACAGCAGTACGGGCTTGTAGCGGCCGAAACGATCGATCAGAAACCCGGTCAGTGGTGGGGCCAGGCAGGAGGTGAAGAGCAGCGTCAGGTAGACCGAGGCCACCTCCTCCACCGTCAGCCCGATGCTCTGCATGTGGATCGTCAGGTAGGGGATGAGGGCACTCGTTGCGCCGAACACCAGAAACAGCATCACCTTCAGCTGCAACAACTGCGGGTTGATCCAGCGGCCGCGTTTCGACGTCCGGGCGTCACCTTTCGACGCACCGGACTCCATCACGGTCACGGAAATCGTGCTGACAACTCCAGCGTCGGTGGCACAGTGACGAGTGCAGTGATGGTTGGTAGCGAGCCAGCTCGAGATTTACTGCGGAAGCGAGACAGAGTGCGATGGAAGACCTCGTACGGAAGAATTAGTTAACCTAATCTCGCCAATTTGCGACGGACAGCGGGAAGGTTGGTTTATTGTGTGGTCCAGGTTTAGGGCAGACACTACTGGCCAACAATCTTATCAGCTGGTTGCTGTCGGCCGACCTTCCTGCGCTCGGAGATAACTATAAAATCAAGATTCAAGCCCGGCCCGGTCCGTTTACGATAGGCAAACTCTTTTGCACCCGCTGGATGGCTGGTATGACATAATAAACCGAGATGCACGATAACAAATCCATAAACCATGAAATTGTTCGTGGTTTTTAATCCTTTTATACTGCAGCTGGTGGCCGAGCTGGGTTCAAGCATCTGGAAAAATTATATTTCTACCGTGTCGCTCATTTTATAGCTTTGCTTAACAAAATTGTCCCCGAACGATATCTGCCTTTCGTATGGTTGGACGAAAACGAGTGTATAGCAACAAATATTCCAAACTGGCCTGAATAATCTGTAATTTAGATCACATACAGTTCATAATATTTTGTTTTAAAATGTTTTCCTTTGTTTACCTTCGGGGGACCATGTTTTACTTTCGTTTAATATTTATCGTCAACTCCTACAAGCAGCGTGCACATCGTTGCGAAAAACAAACTCTCCCGAGCGTACCACGAGCTGGGAGTCAATTTAATTCCGCTGACTGAAACAACGCTTCATGCAACAGTGGAGTTTGCGAAAGTCCAATTGCGACTGCCTCCCGGGAAAGCGTGGGCAAATGTAGTGCCGCGGCAAATCCATCAAGCGGCAGCGTACCCCGAACGCAAAGATACCCCTATTTTCTTTTGCTGTTCCATTGCCCCTCCTCCCTTGCCGTCCGCATCGTCTGGAAAACTCATTTGAAAGTTCTATCATTGCCAACCATTTACCGTTTGCTGTTTTGTAGGCTGCCTTTTGGTGACGCCATCACTCCCGGGCAATCCAATTCCAGGCCGGGGGTTTTCGTTCGTTCATTCCTCCGAGCGAACCTTGGAGCCGCCGCAAAGGGCGCAACGAAGAAGGTTGGAACGTATTTCAAGAGCAAAAAGTTTCGACTAACGTTTTCCCCTCGCCGGAATGAATAACGACTACTGGTCGATTTATTTTTCCTACTGATTTTTCCCGTTTTGCCTTGCGCGCTGCTCGGAAACGGAAACTTACTTTCCGGATTTTGCTTTTCCGCGGAGCGCGCCTTTGCGTCAACAGTTCCGAAAGCCATCGCCAGCGACGGCAGGAGGAGCAATTTGCTTTGCAAGAAGTTTTGAGAAAAATGGCTAGCCTCGCACGGCGAAAACCATCCGGATGCCATCGCTACGGAAGTGAGGCGAAGCGCATGGGAATGTTTTATTTATTCTGCCGCGCAACAACGACAACGAAGACGCCATTGTGGACTCGAAGGGCGCAGTCTCCGGCATTCGGAGTTAGGCGGGCTGCTTACTTGCTATTGCAACAGTCGATCTGCAAAGGCACGAATGTTGTTGGGGTTGGCCGTATACTGTCAAATTTCTTCACAATATTTCCAAGACTCGTTCGATTGTCCGGTGTTTTAACTTTCTTTGAAGCAAATGCGTACAAATTGAATGTTGATGAAAACGAATCAGACAAAATGGAATCAGAGACCGATGGAGATATTCAAGTTGAATCATTATCAACTGAGACTTTTTGATGTAACTCACCACGATGTTTAACTATAATTCTAGTGATTGTAATAGATTAAACTAACATTTCTGCTATCAGTTGAAGTAAAGAAAGTAAAGGAAGTCGATTTTTATAGATGATCCATTGAGGTAAAGAACCTACTATTTCGAAAAGAAAGTTTTGTAGTAACCACAAAACACATCTGTACAAAAGAAAAATGTGGATGAAAAATGTATCGCTACACGCAGATCTCGTTTCTCCACACTCGGTTGATTTTTTATTCCAATGTCAACATAAAACTTGCCGAACAACCTTTTTCTTCGTACGCGCCCGCGCGAATCGAAAAGCAGCATTTCGCGTTCCTCCGCTGTGGAAAAAAAAACAACGTACCGCCATAGAACAATAACTCAGCACACGCTGAATGATCGTCGCCAATGTCGAAGAGCCAAGAAAACAATGGTGAACATTTTGGGGGAACATGGCGACGAAAGGTGCTTGTGCTGAGAGAGTGCTGAGACGAGATGGCGAAGAAACGGTTTATGTTCAGCGCGTAACACAATTAAACACTCTAAATATTTCTTCGGGAAATTTCTCACCTCCGAAAGGAACAGAAGACGCAATGGCGCGGCTCTAGAGAAGAAGAGGCGGTAAAGGCGAGAGAGTGAGTGAGAAGCGGTATGGGGTTTGAATGTCTTTTTTTTGTTTGATTTTAAGACTCTCAAAAAGTAAAAAGAGCTAAAGAAAATCCATGCATCGGTGAAGTGGCGTCGGGAAAAATAGAAACTTACCGCGCCCTATCGGCATGCTGCCGCGTATCGTCACAATGCCGTCGGCGACGTCTGAGCGCGAGCGGGTCGAACCGATGACACCAATTTACGCTGGCCCACCGAACGCCAAGGATTAATGATACGGTACGTCCGACACACACTCGCAACGAGCATATGGACGCGCACAAACCAAGTCGTAACCGTTCGGAGGCAGCCGCATGGACGAAGATTTATGACAAATCGTAAGCCACCGTACTGACCCGGCCGGCATTTTTATGCAGTCCTCCTCCGCAGCGACACTCCCAACGCTCCTCCACCACTGCCCGGCTCGATTTGGGTGTTTTCCCTTCGAAAATTTCCCTCGGCCCGCCATGACGGTGACCTCGCAGACGCAGACCGGCACTTCGATCAGGCATCGTTTCTAGGAATTGATCCGAACCGGTTGTGAATTTTTCTTTTTAACATTTCTGCTGTTTCCCCCTTCATGCACATGCCATCGGGGCGGAAAATGGTGCACATGCGGAGGGGGTGACAATGAAAAACGCACTCCTTCGGGCATTCCTTCGCCACCGTACGGTAGAGCGTCTGCCACGCCGCACCACTCGGCAATTAAAATAGAATCATTAAGACACAGAAAAAAACAGAACATGCTCACTTTTGGGCGCTTTTTGTTACATTTCGGGAGACGAAACATCGCGCTGCCCCGTTCGTCACCGGACATAACCCAAATAAGCACAAACGTTCGAATCACGTAGAATTTACGTTTCTTGCCCGTACTGCTGCCTTTTATCGTGTTCGTGTTGGACAGCGTCAAACCTCATCCTTTAGTCCAACGCCATTCCCTTCGGCTCGCGGGAAAGCGTTTTTCAGTGTTGAACTTTTTACAGCTGCCGATCGTAACGTTTTAATCGCAATACCGTATCGTAGCAAAAGAATGATTCGCGATAGATTTATAGCGCTGTAAAATAATTGCAGTTTAATTTCAAAGGGGGGGATTCGCACATCGATAGCATTGAACTACCGAGTGCATGATGAATGTGTTTCCACGGCCGTGAGATCTTTATTTTTCCTTTTTTTACGATTTGGTATCAAAAGCGATGCGTGACCGATAAAGTTGACCTCATTGTTGAATTGCGCAATCAAAGAGAATTGAATTTAACGGTTGACGTTTGTTGCGAAAGTGAGTGTTATGGTTCGTGCAAGTTTGCGGCGGTTAAATCATGTTTAAATTTGTCGGTGGAAACATTGTAGGGAAACCATTTATTTAAAATTAGGAAATTTAAAAATGAGGTAGGAAACCAAACCATTTATTTAAAATTTCTTCAAGATGCTCAAACACATTAAACCTTCTCTGGTTGCTGGTTTTTTTTTTATAAACGAAAGACACTCTGTCACCCTTAAACTCTAGATTGTTAATACCACTAAGTTTGACATTGGTATTTATGTTTTCTGGGGAAAAGCAAATCAAAGTAAAGAGTTTCCGGCCCAGGTAAACACGGCCAACTGCCAAAAAAGGGCTCCACGTGCGACAGTACCGGTGGCTTACATGATCAACTTTCTCCACTTCAAAAGTCAACCTCAAACATTCTCTGGAGACATCCGAAGCAGCAGCAGCAGGCACAGCTTTGAAACAAGCAATGGCCCGATGGGTCGAGGCATTCCTTGCGCAAGGAAGCAGTGGAAGGTGTAGGAAGAAAATGTAAAGAAAGCCTACATCTAGCCCTGTCGCCTGATTGCCGACCTCGGAATACCTGCGATTGCCTGTCAACTATGTGAAAGTCTGGGATGCCTTTGGTTTTCTCCTCTCCGGAAGAGAGATAAAAGACCTGCAAACATTGTACATGCGGTGAAGGTTTGTATCAGCTAGCCGGCATTCGAAATTCTATTGGACCAACTTTGCCGGAATTTTGTAATTTGCTTTTATTAGAATTGTTTTGTTTTAATTCTTCCAACGTGGGATGTTATATTCATCCTCGTGAAAGTCGCTTTTTTGAGTTTAATTATGTGTCATATAATAATAGTCACTTGTCATTCGAATAGATGATATAAAAACGCCGATGAAAGCCTATTTTATAAATGAATTTTATTTTAATACAATTTGTTCTTCGTTTGCCGTACTTTCAACATTCCGGTTGTTTCTGGCATTTGTTGTTATCGAAAACAATGCAGTGCAGGAATAAACCACGGCATAATGGATGTATCATCAAAGCGGTACAAAGGATTCCGCACATGGTTGTAACAATGTACGCCCCAACCTTTACTGCTACCATTAAAATGTTCTTTTGACTAATTAAATAATCCTCGCTATACTGTAATGCGTCAGTTAATTTTTCTTCTACCTATTCAGGCATAAAAAAAATATCTTTATTTGCTAAACTTAAACTAGGCAATCTATTCCCTTTGAATGCTAAACTAAGACTAACTTTTTGTGTGCCCTGCAATGCCTAACTGCCTGAGCTGGGTCACGTTGGTTCTCCACGTGCAGCGGTGTCTCGTTCGGAGGCCGTCTGCGCATGGCTGGTGTCCTGTTCAGAAGTCGTCTGCGCATGGCTGGTGTCGCGTTCAGGTGGCGGCGTGCTAACTCCTCTCCTCTTAGTTACTTTGTCCGCAAAGTCTTCTGGATGGTTTGGAAGGTGGCGGGGGTGCTTATGAAGACTGCTGACGGTGGTTGGCGGGTGTCTGTTGATCCGGTTGCAGGTGGGACCTGAATCTTGAAGCTTGCTTGTCGATTTCTGGAAATACAGAAAAATGCAACTACTGCCATGCATATGATGATCGTCAATGCGCTAGTTGAACCGAAAAGATTAAGTTTCCATGAGAATGAATTGCTTTCCAATTTGATGTCTTGTAATGTTTTTCGCTGTGCTAAGGTGAGGTTGCTGACGTATTCAATTGATGGTATATCTCTGATGGATGTTTCTTTGATGGACAAGCCGGTGGTAGATCGATAAGCCAATGAATTGATCGTTACTTCTGTGTTGGAAAATAGTTCACCGTTAATAAGTACATTACAATCCTGGAACTGTATGACGTATGATCCATTGATGAACTGATTCAAATGATTGCAGTCTGATGTTATTTTTGCGGTTGCATCATTAATGAAGATGTTCGTATCGCCTATACGTTTGATGATACCGTTTGCATAAACTTTCTCATAGGGACACTCGGAATCATTTTCCTGAACAAGATCATTTATACATTCCGTCGGCTGTTGTAGGAATGTGGTTTCGCACGAATAGAAACTTGCTTTTTGTTCGCATGGTTGTTTGGTTTCTAACACATGTGTTTCGTTTCGTAGGACATGATTTTCTTTTAGTATTATCCTTTTTCCGTTATTTATTACTGAATCGACGTATTCGTACTCGTATGTTTGTGTGGAGTACCTGGGAAACTTAAGGATATAAACTACATGTGTCTTGTTGATTGCCATCTGTGCTGATGCGTGTAAGAGTAGTTCTTCTGCCGTTGCATAATGCATGCCATTGTATGCTAGAAATGCATCTATTTTATCAAAATCTTCCATAGAAAGTAACTTGCTGCTGGGTATACCGTGCTTGGCTGTCAACATAGCTTCTTCTATTGTTTCTATTAGATCTTGTAGAGTGTTTATGTGTGACATTTTTATCAATTGGGCGATTTCTGTTTGATGTATTCTATAACTCTTTTCTTGCTCCTTCATTGCGTTGTTTACTACGTGGATTATGGCTTGTAAGCGGCTATTCATTCCATCATTAAACATTACTTGCTTGTTGTTTTGATGTATCAATTCGTTCATTGTTCTGTTGATAATTCTCAAATCGTCTGCGTCTGGGCTGCCAGCGATCCATTTCCATACTTGACCAACCGTATCCCATCTTTTCTGTCTCTTTATAGTTTTCCTAATCTTGGCTAACGTTTCTTTTAATTTGGTGACCTTCATTTCTATTAACTTGCTGAGAGATTGGTTATCTAAATCGTTTTTATTAATGGTGCTTACGTTATTAACAAAGTCATATAGTTCTTCTAAATTAATCGGATGTACCGTTCTAACGTATCCTATTCTTATCTTAGCTTTTCCCAATGGAATGATTACAAGAGAATTATTCGTTACATCATGTATCTTAATTTTACTTGATTCTATCGATGAGATAGCGATAAGGAACAAACTGAAATGATAAGAATGATTATAATTAATTAGTAGGATTTCTTAAATTTACCTTATGTATCTTTCTGTTATGTGTATCGATGATATACGTAGGATGATTTTCTTTAACCTTTACCATGTTGAAACGACTATCGCGTTTATTGTTCGTTTTCCTCTTTTCGTACGCGTATTGGTTTGGTTCGTAATCTTTATATTTCTTATCTTTCATCTTTTCATTTTTTTCTTCGAATAGTTTTATGATTTTCTTATCAATTTTTTCTCTTAATAGTGCTCTGTCTCTAAAGGACATTTCTTCCGACTGTTCTCCAATGTATACGTTCTTGGGCGTCTCTTTAGTAAACGAGTGAATTGTATTGTTATATTTGTATACAGCTTGTTGCACTAAATTTTTATCTGTAATGTCTGGATTTAATGCCTTAATGCATCTACCTATCTCACGAATTGTTGAGTGACATCTTTCAATTTGACCATTTGTCTCCGATCGATTGACTGGAGTTTTGAAAATAGTTATACCTAGGTTTTTAATCATTTGCTCTATGACATTTGAAACAAATGTGCATTCATTATCGATTACAATTTGCTTGGGCAAATTCCAATCATATAAGAGTTCTTGCATTACTTCTTTTATATCCGCAATAGATTTTGATTTGATGAATCTTACCTTAAGAAATTTGGAAAATTTATCTACTGATGAAAGGTACAGTAAATTTGAGTTGTACGCAAATATGTCAATGTGAACGATTTCACCTGAATATCTGGGAATTGGAGTTTTTATATGTATAAACTCTTGAGGTTTCCTGTCATACTTTTCTGTTTTGCAAATCTCACAATTTTTAACAAATGATTCTATTATCTTCCTCATTGTTGGAAAATAAAACTTTTTAATGCATTGTAATGAGTTTTCCTTTGAATTTCTATGAGCAAAGTTATGAATGTTTTTGACTTCATCTAGTTGTCTTTCTTCATTAGTTAAATCTTCAACTTGTATTTGAGAAAATCTACATCGCATTGTTTTCGGATGGAACATATTTTTATATACGTCTTGTATATGACCCATGGTTACTTCGTCAGTTAGTATACCGTTAATAATGTTAGGGTTGAGGAATCTTTTTAGTTTGTTAGTTAAATATTGGTTAGTAAATTCTGATTCATAGAAAATATGCCTTTTAAATTTTGGAAACGGCGTGACCATTTCATATGATGAATTGTTAGATATTTTAAAAATTAGTTGGTTACGAAAAGCATTGATGGGGGCTTCAGTTGACAGTATATATGCACTGCTATCATCATCAGCGGAATGTTGTGTTGGTGTTAGAGAGTTAATTTGGATTCTCGATAGCGCATCCGCTACAACGTTAGCTTTGCCAGGCTTGTAGCGTAGCTCGTAGTTATGTTCTTCTATGAACGCTTTCCATCGTTTTAGTTTCGCGTTGTTATTTTTTGGCGACATTGCATATGTTAAAGGTTGGTGATCTGTTAGTATTGTTATTTTTGCACCGTAAATGTAATTACGTAAGGAATGTAAAGCCCATACTATAGCAAGCATTTCTTTTTCATTTGTAGCATAGTTTTCTTCTGTTTTCGATAGCGTTCTGGATATGAACGTAATTGGTTTCTCAATACCATTGAGTTTTTGCGACAAAACAGCTCCGATGGCTTTGTCGGACGCGTCTGTGGTCAAAATAAAATCATGATTAAAATCGGGGTATGCCAGAACGTCTTCGGATGATAAAATTTCTTTGAGAGTTTTAAATGCGCGTATGGCATCTTCATCAAATTTTATCGGAAAATTTTTTGATTGATTTTTCGTGATTTTGCAGTGGCCTTGGCCATCCTCTCCTCTTAAGAGTTTTGTTAGAGGTTTTGCCAGAGCGGCATAATTTTTAACAAATCTTCTGTAATAGCCAGAGAGTCCTAAGAATGCTCTGAGCTCTCGTATAGTTTTAGGTTCAGGATATTTTTGAATGCTTTCGATTTTTTTCTCATTTGGTTTCAAGCCTTGTTCTGAGACGATGAATCCTAAGAATTCAACCTCTGTTTTTAAAAATTCTGATTTGTCTGGCTGTATTCTAAAATTGGCTTCACGTAATGTGCTCAACACAATTTCCAAGTTCTTTAAATGTTCGTCGAATGTTTTACCAAAGACTATTATGTCGTCAATGTAAACATGACAAATTTTTCCAATGTGTTCCCTAAGAACATCATCCATGACCCTCTGAAAGATAGAAGGTGCATTTTTTAGACCGAAAGGTAGTCGTAAAAATTCATATTTCCCGTTGTTTATTGAGAAAGCGGTTTTCTCAATATCTTTTTCTGCTAAACGGATTTGATGGAAACCTGATGCTAGATCAAGTGTGGTATAGTATTTATTGTTTCCTAAATTGGAAAGAACTGTTGATGTGTCTGGGATGGGGTATCTATCGCTTTTAGTTTTGAGATTCAATTTTCTATAATCGATCACAAGTCGATATTTTTTTTCGTTGGATGCATCAGCCTTTTTGGGTACAATCCAAACTGGTGAATTATATGGTGAACTGGATGGTGTAATAATACCGTTGTTCAATAATTTTTTTATCTGTGTCTCAACTTCTTGCTTCAGAGACAAGGGATATGGGTATGATTTACAGTAAACTGGTTCGTTGTCATCGGTTGATATAGTTGCTTCAACTTTCGTTGTAAATGGTAGTTTCTCGTCGGGTGGCTGAAATAAATCTTGAAATTTGTTAAGGAATGAATGTAATTTTTCCTTTTCATGGCATTTAAGATGTTGATCTCTTATTTCGATCCTATTGATTTCCTGTAATGGGTAGAGTAAGAGTGGTATTATATTATCTTTTATAATGAGATAGTCTCTTTTGGCATCTATGAATGCTCCCATTTCTTTGATGGTGTCGTAGCCGACAAGTGCATCGAATGTTTTCAGTCCCTGTAGATGATAAAATTTAACGTTTACATCTGAAAAAGGGGCAAATATTTTAGCTTGTGAATATTTTGTGACAAGTAAGTCTCCTCCTACTGATGATACAAGAAAAGGTTTTGCTACGTCATGCGAAATTTTTGCATGTTTTGGATTAATGAAATTTTTATTGGATCCTGTGTCGATCAAAATTTTTATTTGTTGTCCAGCTTTGCCATTATATATGAAATATGGCAAAGCCGATTTCATTCTAAAAAATTCAACTCTGCTTCACAGGAAGCTTCATTAAATTTTTCTTGCTTTTCTATATTCCTCATATATCGTTCGTAAGACGATTGGCTATCACTTTCGTCTTCGTATGGGTTTCTTTCTTCCGCGAAGGTTTCTAAGTTAAACGCTCTTTGCCTTTTCAACGGTCGAACATTAGATGAGTTCGGTCTGTTGGCATAGTTGACCTGGTGCGATCTTATTGATCGATCTACTTCCATAGGCTCCGGTCTATTTTGACGGAAATTTGGTTGATTAAAACCTGTGCGTTGGAAGAATGGTCTCGTTTGATTTGGTTGATTCCAAGTTGGACGCTGCGTGAAATTTCTCGCATGGTTCTGAACTGGTTGGTTGGATACAAAATGTGGTCTCATATTATTTGGTGTCATTGGTCTGTAATGATTTTGGAACATTCTCGGTGGTGGATGAGGTATTGGCAATGGTATGAGGTTCCTGGGGGCTGACGGGGGTATGTTAACGTGTTTTGGTCTTGTTAACATCTTACGACATTCCAAGTTCTGGAATGAAATGCAATAACTGTACGCTGCGGCTAATGACGTTGGTTCATAATTTCGTATGAACTTGTAAACATCTCCGTCGAGACCTCTAATAAAAGCGTCTATTGCTTTCTTGTTATAAGTTTCTATCATGGCCTTTGAAGCTTCGGGATGAGTGAATCTCTCATCGGTCTTTATTTGGTTCGCGATCAAAGAGAGAAGTCTATTCACTTCGTCATAATAAACTTCTAGCGATCGACCCTTCTGGTAAACACTCATCAATTGGAAATCGAGCGTTTCCAAATCGCGTTTTTCACCATAATACGTGATAAGAGTTCTCCTTATCATATGCCAATTAATCCCTACGTTTGAGGCAACTAACGCGTCGTTAGCCTCACCTCTGATTTTCCTTCTGATGAATTTGCACACCATATGAAACTTGTTTTGTTGCTCTTCATTATGGTTGGACGTAGTTTGGTACAACCTTATTAATCCGTCTACGTCGTTGATCCAGCTGTTCAGCTCGCTTGGATCGCCAGAGAAAACTGGTAGGTCTTTCACTACTCCGGGAATCTTCTCAAAAGATTCCGGATTCACTGGGCTACCGTCACTTTTGGTAAAAAAGAGTGGTGGATCTTCATAATCATTTGTCACGATGGTTTCGCTTAGACGCGATTCTAAGGCTGCTATTCTGCTATTTAACGCCTCCATTTCGCAATATGACACTTCTTCGTGGTTGGCTTTGATTGTGACCGAAAATTGTCGTAACGACTCTACTAATTCCTCCAGTTTGATTAATTACTTAATTGTTTCACAAATAGCACAACACAAATGTAATCTCTACTAATCAGTACGTGTTAACTGATTTTCACAAAATTCACTCACTTCTTTTTTAAATATGAGTATGTATTCTTGTATGGTTCTTTACTTACATGAAAATTTCCATTATTTTACTTCCTCTTACGGGGTTGGTTTTTCACCTCCTCTAACGGGGCTGATTTTCTTCACCTCCTCTGACGGGGCTGGTTTCTTCACCTCCTCTGACGGGGCTGATTTTCTTCACCTCCTCTAACGGGGCTGATTTTCTTCACCTCTTCTGACAGGGCTGGTTGGAATCCTTTGGTGATGTCTTCCTTCTCGGTGCGGCGGCAGAATCCTTTTCCTCCGGTAGACTGTTGTTAGCAACTATCGGTTACTTGGGTACCTTATCGCACGGCTGCCTATTGTTCGATAAAACTTTGCACTATACACTTGTGACTATGGCGCTCACGCTGTCACTAAACTGCACGGCACTTTTGTTTTTTCTCCTTTAGGCGATCGGGATAAACTGTCCAAATGTCTATGTTGGCGTGACTCTGGCTCTAACGCTGTCACTGCACTACACAAACACTTAGGTTTTTTTCACCAAAGGTCCCTATTCGGGCGCCAGTTAATTTTTCTTCTACCTATTCAGGCATAAAAAAAATATCTTTATTTGCTAAACTTAAACTAGGCAATCTATTCCCTTTGAATGCTAAACTAAGACTAACTTTTTGTGTGCCCTGCAATGCCTAACTGCCTGAGCTGGGTCACGTTGGTTCTCCACGTGCAGCGGTGTCTCGTTCGGAGGCCGTCTGCGCATGGCTGGTGTCCTGTTCAGAAGTCGTCTGCGCATGGCTGGTGTCGCGTTCAGGTGGCGGCGTGCTAACTCGTCCTACATTGCGAAGGAAATAAAAACGAATCTAAAATACGTTTCCATCAGTTGAATGATAATGGCGACCAAACAACACCACATCCATCATACTCAAACACGTTCGGTATGACAAATGCCAACACCGTGCTGTTTTTTTTTGTCGTATAATTTACGTGTGTCAATACCTTTGTTTTACGTAGCGAGTGGATGCCCATATCTGTCTCTAAACACTACACTACAGAATAATTAATTAGAAAGCTTGTCATTAATGAAATGTTGAAGAGCAAATCATGAAAATGGTATGTCCAACCTAATGGCTAGAGGTTTTGCATTATTCATGATAGGCAGGGTTGGCTGTTTTTTCAAAAGTTTTATTTATGTAATATGCATTCGTGTGTTCTGCGTCTGTACGTCTGTATATGCAATAAAACAACTTCGTTATGGTTTTAACAAACATCCGTTACTTTAACTAGATTATCTGTGTGCAAACTTCCATTGTTTACAAAGTTTTTCCCAACAACTTTGCGTTTGAAAGGAAGACTCATCCGATCATCGGATTTACTCATTTCCCAGGGTTTTCTAAATGCTTGCGCTAGAAAACAATCTCATTCTTTAATGGCGTTTTTTCTTCTCCCTTTCTGCATGGCTGTGTCCCTCGGCTCTCGCCAACCATCTGCCAGTACACAGTCTAATGGCACTCGCAGAAGGGCTTACACTCTTCAACCGCTTTTTACGGCCCGCCGTTCTGGCAACGGACCCAAGCAGCAAAAGTGCTCGGACGCCCAGTACCTCCCGTTGTTCCCCGATCCTCTGCTTTCCTCTGTAGGCAACGATTTTCCTCGTGCTCGTTCTTCTCGGGCTTTCTGTTTTTCACCCGTTATCGCGTACTCAGGTTGGCCTTAAAATACTTTACCTCTTCCTCGCCAAATACACACGTCGCTTTTTTCGCTTCTTCACACTGCGACAAACACTTGAGTGCAACACTCCAACCGTGGGACACTGCCGGACGACGTTACACGACCATTTTTTGTTGCCGTGTTTCCCCCCCCCCCCCCCCCCCTCCGAGCCATTGTAGGGCCCACAGCGCCACGGATAAAGAAAGTGGGCAGCGTTCTCTGGAGAACGTTATCACATTAAAAGGATCCCTCATGGTTGCGAATGTGCTTCGCCGCGGCGCAACCCGCCTGCCTAAGCCCTCGCCTTGGCTGCAGCTTTCTTCGCTTCAAGATGCTACTTCAGCGATTGAGAATAACATTGCCACCGTGGGTTACCGTTGCCGCCGGAAAAACAAAATCGTGCTTGAGGGAATGGAAGGTGCCAAGCGGGGGGCCACGGGATGAAAATGCACCACTCGTAGTGCAGTGCGAGCAAGTCCTTCATGGAGCACCAACACTGCAGCTTCCTCTGCGCTACCCTCCCCCATCCGTCACTTTTCTTTGTTTTACTTTACCATTTTTCCCCATCTTCCGGTAGCAACCCCTTTCGACCTCCCGTTTGCTTCTGTGTCCCATGAACCCTCGTTGCCGAGCGACAGTGGAAGTCGGTGGGAAAGAACCGTTGTCGGGGAGCTGTTGAATCCACTCTCCTTCCACCTCCGGCAGCGCTATGTCAAAAGCTGTTCACTATTGAGAGCACATACACTCTACTACCTCGTCAAGGCGCGGAAGGCGCGTCTCGCGGCTCCATAACAATATCCTCTCCTTCGTCTCGCCACGTTTCACCATGGGTAGGTTCACCCGGTTGCACCCAGAGGAACGTCATCGACAATAAAATGGCTCGGGAAAGTTTCAACACTGCACTCGACGACTGCACGTTGACGTCACGATCGCATCGGTGATGTTGCAGTGGCAGAGAGAACTTGAACGTCCTTGGCACCGAAAGGGGAAGGTGGCTGAATGTCGAAAAAATCGATAGCAGTAACAAGAGTGTCCGAACGATACGAGGCAGTGTTAGCGATGCTGTGCTTGCTGGTGAAGGCTGAGAAACGGGATTTATCATCATCTGAAAACGCTGGTGATTTGGATTTTATTTCGCTTAGCGGATTTGATGCAATGCTCAACATAAACGTATTTGCGGGTGGAAAACCACTACATGCTCGTTGCATGCATGCACTACGTTAAAGGAGTCTGACCGATTCCGACAAGCCAAGACAAGTCTGACAATCACAGTGAAATATTCTAGACTTGTTGCAATAAATTGAAAACTATTTCAATTTAAAATCAGCCGCGCATCAACAGATTTAAAATAGTGAAACTCGAACAACATTGCAAATGTTTATGTGGAGAGAAAGTTCTAGAGCTTTCTCAACCGTGTTGTTGCTCGGGGTGGCAACAAATGCAACCGGAACGACTTGAAACAGTTTTCAAGGGTCTATTCGGAAGAACACACACATCACGTTCGGCAGTTTGACCCAATTTCAAAACCCGAGCAAAGCTCTACCTAACATGATTGCGTTCAGCCCGTGGCTTCACGTCATTAATGCAATTAAATTCAACATTTGAACAATTCCATCGGCCCTCCAGTACGCTCGGAGAGTATGGAAATACGACAGCGACGAAGAAGATGACGCCGGGGACGACTTCGGAGCGAGTATTTGGCAAACAAATTCCACCCGGCTCGTATTCGCTGCCCTCCAGCAGGAATCTAACAAGTTTTACGAGCAATAAAGTTTCTTTACCACTTCATTACCCCATTCGGGGGAGGATGCGAGAGCTTTTGGCCGGTGCGGAACCCAAACACCGTGCGATAGGCTGATAAAGCCGGCGGCGACGTTTAAGCCGTGTGAGTTGTGCCCGGTGGAAGATTTTGTTCGCATGGGCAACTCGTGCACAAAGAAAACTTTCTCCCTCAGCTCAGGATCTTGAGGGGCATCGTTGATGAATGCGGGGCGCGCGCGGGCCAAAACGAGCAGGACCCAACCGAAGCCTACAGTCTCCGACACAACCAATCAATAGAACGCACCGTTTCCTGGAGAAGTAAATCCTATCCACGTCTCCTCAACGTTTGGTGGGACGATTTCGTTGGAAAAAGTGTCGGCGGCGGGCAGAGGGCGGAAAGAAACGGAAAACAAAATCAATTACTTAAATTAGCAGTAAACGAAAAGTTGCGCTTGCTCGTAGTGGATTTTTTTTTTTGTCCCTGCCTCTTTTCCCGAATCCTACGAACTATGGTTCGATTTTCCGTGCGGTCCTTAATACTGCGTTTATTTTTTCGTGCTTAGTGCTTCACCCACGGTTGCGGATGCTGGCAAAGTGGATTGGTTTGACTGGCCTGACTCGGTTGAAGCGAGTGCTAGGGCGATAGGATCGATCGGTGAGCCGGGGGAAGTTTGCCGGGGGCAAAGTGCTCGACTCTAATGGAGTGATGGTGCCGGCGATGGAAGGCAATTGGGCGAGTCGAACGAGTTTCGTTCCAATAAACGAAGTAGAGTTCAACTACGCGCAACTGCGCTAGAGTTATCCGATGTTTGGCATTACTCTCGTTTTCGCGCACTCTTTCCCGCTCGTTCAGACTTCTATCTTCATCCCTTCCTCGCCCGTTGCCCTACCCGCCATTAGCGAAATCGAAAACGAAATTAATTAACCGCAAAACTTTGGGCCGAAAAACTTTACCACCACCCGTAGGGGCTTTCCATCCACGTTCTGCTACCACGCAGGAAAATGTTAATTTCCATCCAAAAACTACATCCTACAATCGATCGAGTACCGTCCTTAAAACCGGTTCAAATGGCCGGCGTGGAGAGAAAAAGTAAGCGAAACGAAGGGAAACGCTTGTGCTGGCAGCGATTTGAAGCCTAGGCCATCATTTATCTTGTCAGGATGCGCTTGGCAGTTAGCTCTGGAAGTTCCGCAGCTGGCCTAGGCTTCAGGGGAGTACTCTACATTGTACGGTCATTAGGCTTTCCCAATTGGATCAGTCACTCGTTTTCCACGGTTGGACAAGGGTGGTATAATATCCACATCGCATCAAACTCAAGTAGATGCTACGCCGCGACCTTGTTTTTTTTTTTTCGTAGCACGCTGGAAACCCGCAGGAAGGTTTTCCGGGTCATTTTACGAGGGCTGTTGGAAGCTACGTACAGAAAGACTCTCTATCCCCAAATGGCGTATTTGTCATTCGCGTTGACAGGAATTTGCACCTTCATTATCTTGCAAGCAAATGCTGTGTCGCACTCACTTGAATGATCCTTTTGTCCGGGCAGCAACCGGAATGTGTGCACGGGCTATAATTAATCCTCGCGCCAATGACGACTTCCTTCCACTCCAGATAAGCCCCTCGTGAAGCGCACGTCAAGACAACCGAAGACAAACAAAACAATGCGGATCCAACCCTATCCTCTAGGTACCGCCGGGGGCCATCTTTGGCAGAAACAATCAATCCATCAACTGTCGAGCCGAGCGTAGGAACACACCGCGGTAGTCTACCCACGGATGGTGCACCACGTGGCAGGACATTGCCACCGTAGACGTGAGGGTAATCCGTGTGTTTGTTTGGATGCTCGAAACAGAATGTTTCCTGCCGTCGTTCCTCACCCGTTGCCCAAAACCTCAAGAAAACATGAAGACGCTAGGACGCAAGGATCACAAACAGCCACTGGCAGGGGAAACACACGCCATCGGGGGGAGGGGAAGGTTAGTTAATTATAACCAAATTGAATATTTGCATCTGCAAAACCACCGCCCAACATTGCTTCCACCCAGCAGCTACCTTCGACTCAGCTTCGATACAGGACAATAAGCGCATGAACATCAAAGCAATCGACTCGTCCGATCCGCACTATGGCGGTTTCCAGTGACTTGCCGCTGTCCGATCTGTGGTGTGGGCAATCCCCCAAAGTTTGCTGCAATTTGCTTCACCGTTCTGCGCATACTTGTCGTGCTCGTGAAACCCAAGCCCGCTGCGAAGCAGGAGCAAATAATATCCTAATGGTACGCACAAGGATATTCGACAGGCGCAGTAGTGCGTCTGTAGATGTACAGGTTGCTCGATGTTGCCAGTATCTCGATCGTTCCATATGGCTGCCATCTTGAAAAGGAGTTTGTCTCCGCTACACACAAACAGGGCAACTCAAACGTTCAACAAACCAAATAGAGTGGCAGTGCTATTTTTATAGTCTTTTTCTTTTGAACTTCAGCCCAGGCCAGCATCCACAAAATGTACATCATCACATTACCGGGCGATGCAGCAACGATCCTTATGCTAAATGTTTCGCAGGTGTCTGGCAGAAGATTGTGTTTAAGTTTGTGTTTGAGAATCAGGCACTTAGGATGCCTGCTGCATGTGAGGGGTTGCGGATCTCAAGTATCTTTACTAAACTGCCACGTGTTTGCTCCAACTGCCACCAGCAAGCGATACGTTTCATAAAACCTGTTAGGATGGTGTCACATTCGGGAAAAGATAGAAAAATAAGTGCCACATATGGCAGTTGCGTTGATGGAGTCTATTTTCATCCAATCTCATATCCAAAAATAATTTCGCCATCGTTAAAACGACAAAAGAATGTCAGTTTAAATAAAACATTCTCGCGCGGAATGGAACAATTTGTTAACGTACTTTCCTGCTACCTAATTTCACAAAATTGTTCACAAAATATTTACATAAAATCAAGCATTTATTTATTCTCCAATAAATGTTTCCTCAACGTAGTCTGTGGACGAATATTTATTACAACCTTTTTTTTTTGTGTACGTCTCGATTGAGCTCAAAGTGAGCTGGCATGAGAAATGGTGTCCATCGCCAATAGTAGCCGGTCCCAAACCTCAACTGGTCTATATCATTTGGTTTACTTTTGAACGCCCAGGAAGCTGGATCCAAAAAAAACGGCCCAAGTGAGTCCTCACCAATGAAGAAAAGGATTAAAAGAGCAATGCAATAAACACTTCTTTTTTCTGTAAAAGTTTTCCTACTCAAAAATGTTGCCTGCAAAGAAAAAAGAAGCAATTTTTCGGCGACAGAATATTTTCATTGAAAAGATTGTCACACCAGACGAACCGCAGCATTCCATAAAATCAATTTGTCCCTTTAAATTAAACAGCTCGTGCAAGTTAACGCCACATTTTAACGCCATTCCAGCGTCAGAGCCCTTTTGTTTTACGTTTCCCCTTTTATCGGCTCGCTGCCTTCGTTTCGTGCTGTCACGCTTTCGGTGATGCTGATGGAACAAAAGGTCCCCCCCCCCCCCCCTCCTATTGGTATCGGCGAGTTGAATGTCATCGTAAAATTACGCTGCACACAAGCCGGACTCCTTGTCGGGTTGTTGATGTTGTCGTTGGTCTCACGAACAAAACAGGACACGAAAGAAAGAAGAAAAAAAATCCAAATCATGCATGAATGCACAAACGCCTGTCGCCCTGGTTCGTCCCTTTTGCTGCCGAACAATAGCTGATGCTGAACTCCTATGGTTGTCGAGATTACCCCAAAAGAGCCTCCCGGATCGACCCCGACCACTTCAATTTGTATAATTACTTGTCATGTGCACGGTCGCTGCCGCCAAACGATGATGTGCACATCAGCCATCGATCGAAACGGGTGATATAAACTCGACCCCGGCAGGCGAGCGCCGACGCTGGCGTGAGTTTGAGATCCTTTTCATTCTATGTGCTTATCGCACAGAACCTTCGACCAAAACCCCCCCCCCCCCCCCTTGGCTCACGAACTGGTTTCAAACAAACAGGGCACACACAAACACACGCACCAAAAGGCTCACCAGTGCCATGCAGCCTTCAAAGGAAAAGGGGGCCGTTTTGCGACAGTGGTTTGGCCGTTGTTGTCGGGATCAACTCGGCAGGCCTTTGATCTGCATATGACACCGCAGCGAAAATAGAATCACGCCGGATCGAGGATAAGCGAAGGAAGAACGATGGGCGGCTCAAACACCGCCTGAAGGACGACGAACTCTCCCAGCCGGGTCTCGATTGCGATTGATAACGAACCAATCACGCTGATGGAATGTGTGTGACGGAGACTTGTCGTTTCGATCTCGCTAATAGTGTTATTGGCTATGGGAAAAATAGCGTTTTCCTCCTCCGCACTGGAGTTCAGGCGTGTGTTTCCTCAATGTGAAGGCGTGTGGGCGATCACGATAACTGGTGGATCACGATTTAATGCTGATCGATTGAAATTCTCGATATTTTTGGCAAATTCAGTTTTCGAAATAGGTTTCAAATCGGTTTGTGTGTTATTTTATTTCTCCACGTTTTCGTATGCTGTTTATTGATGGAACAAGAACAATCCTTATGGAATATTTTGCGGTCGAAACTGTCTATGAATTTGACATTTTTTAGTGTCCATAAGACCTTTTTGTAAACAGTACAACTTGAAGATGAAATTTGACGTAGAATAAACAGCGGTGCAGAAGGTGCAGAGAAACTGTCCTTATAATATTATAGAGCCATCGTAGATGTTGGGAGATTTAAATTCAAGCCTAAATTATACTTAAAAAATCGGCCATTAATTTTCCCCGTGAGTAATGATTCCGTTTGAAATGTGAAAGCTTTCAAGGCAAACCCCAGGATAATCGCAAACGGTTGGATGAGTTATTTTGTAGAATTTTCCGCAAGTGAGCCAAGCGCCCGAACCGCCTGCCAGGCAGATTAAGACGCACAGGAATGAAAAACAAGCGACAGAATATTTTCGATTTCCTCCGTTGAGCGAGCGAGCAAACGTCCAGATGGAGCCGGAAAAGGGCGAGGTAAAGGGCAGAGGGCGCGACATAAATTATGGTCGCTATTAACTGTCCATTTCTCTTCGCTCGCAACCCGAGCACTCGGACAGCGTCGGGAGCTAATTCAGTTAAATAATATATTGATTCTCCCGCGGGTCCCGTCTGTCCATTGGCCGAACGCGAATGAATTGATCCGCCCGGAAAACTCGAACCCGGTTCGGTTGGTGGCGAACGCGCGGAACGGAAAAATTATGCCACCCCGTGGATATATTTCCAAATGGTCCGTGCACAAAAGAAAAACCCACAACTGGACGACCCAAGCAAAAAAAAAAGAACGATTCTCTGGCAAACACAGACGTGAAGTCTTTGGTGGCTGGGACGAAAAAAAAACCCCTTTCGTTTACATCCTTCGAACTTTACGCTATTCGCGTATTGTTGTTGTCGGCGGTGCAGTGCAGGAGACCATCAACGAATGAGACACTGAAAGAGATAGGGCGAGAGGCCAATGTGTGAAAGGCATGCGGAAAGTTTGGGCTGGGGAGCCATAAATCAACGTCGTTACATCACTTAATCGAAACAAACATTCGCGTTACATAATAACCGAGGTTTGATTTATCTCTTCGGTCGAATATTGTATGCGGGAATGCCGCTCGCCAAAAGTGGCCCCATTTCGCAACCACTTACACGCGCTGCTGGAATGGCGCAAACTGGAGCCGATAAAAACACCACAAATCCACCCACGGGTTCGATGGATTTGACAGAGAAATATCTTCCTTTTTTTTTAATTCGCCATTGTGCATTGTTGATTTCCCCGGTCCAGCAGGTGGACCTTACCTAAACTTTTCCTTTCGTGTCCACGTGATCGCAATAAATTATTACTCTATATCGCTATGATTGCTTCAAATCCACTGGAAACCAAAGATATTTTGAACTGCCTTAGGGTTTAGGAGCAGTTTATTATTAAAGCAAGCAAGTCTCCACCATTAGACATCATCCAACAAATCAACATTATGCGCGACGATGTTGCGCCGATTTCTCTTGCTTCGTTTTTATTCTGCCGCCAATTTGACCTATATTTCTTGCCATTTTTCATGCTCAAGAAATCACATTCGCACGAGAATACACACAGTCAACAATCTCACTTTCGACAAGTCAGCTAAACCTGCAGTCGTCTTCTTCGGGGCAAACATTATCACGACGCCGTGGAGTGAGCGTGAGCTAAATCCTTTTCGAGATAGGGAAAATCCGTCGGTGTCTGGGTGGATCATAAAAATAATCTCAACTCTAATTTACTGCCAACTGTGCCCCCTGTCCATATTGAGAGATCTTCGGTGTGAACGACGGCTGGTGCAAGAGATAAAACATAAAAAGGGGAGAAATGGAACGTATCTAGGGTAGGAAAGGACGGGATTCGGGGCGGGAGTAATAGGAGCATGCTTGTTTACAAATAATATTTGATGGAGATTACATGCTAGTCGAGCATGCCTAATGGTGCAGTAAATCGGTGTAAGGGTAGCTGCCCCACGACCGTTACTAGAGCAATAACGATACTGTGCCTGCTTCCCGCAGGAGTTGATTGGCAAATCAAAAAACAGAAGTATAGGCTGGACTAATATGGAACGCCAAATTAGGGAGCCTTTGTTGCAGGTCAGAAGTAGGTCAGAACAGTTCCTTGGCCAGTGGTAAATTTATTTTAACACCGTGAACGCGAGGCATATCAAACACAATTAAATCGTAAAATGTGTTTCTTAATTCATTGTTACCGGTTTGTTTTACCTAGCAGGCACGATTTCGATTGAATTGATGGTTGTTACGAATAGGGTTTGTGTTTTCTTTGATTTAATTTGACTATATTGAACTAGGCTACAAAAAAATTCAATGTATATCAATATCTGTTTACAAAAATAGAAACCCTTTTCGGAACATGACTGTTCAGTACAGGTACATAGATTCTTTTACCCTGCTCGTTCATAAAAACTTTAAAACCTCTGAAGATGCTGTATTTCTTCCACTGTGTTGTTTTGACGAAAAATGAGTTTTCACTGTACTCACCTTTAAACAATCGGTCCCCTTTTTTCGTTGCTTCACCCAATCCCCTTACCCGAATTCAAAATGCTTGGTTTATGGTGTTCCGTCGAAGAAAATGGCGAAGCTCAACGAAACCTTTTTGGGAAGGTACGGCAAATACTCGCAGTTAATAAGCCCGCATGTAAAACATGTCCCCTCGAGCAGACGAGCCCCGTTACGCACAAATCAAAACATGCGCAAGGAAGAAATCATGGTGTACGATGCCATGGAACCTGTAGTATGCAATGTTAGGCTCGAGCTTGCTATTTGATTTCTGCGAACCGGTGTGCCATAATGGAACAAGTCGCACGTGAACTTAACGGTTTATTTTCCGATGGTCCCGAAGCATGCGATCCGAAGATGATGTTGCGAAGCGTGCGATCAAAGTGACCATGGTTACAGCACTAGTTTGATAACCTTTTTGATAAGTTTTGTTTTATCAGTCGAGTTTTATCAGACCCCAGGTCTGATATAAATGCAATGATAAAATGTTGTTTTTACAAGTAATAATAACAACATATTAAAAATAGAAGATGCTCATGCATTTGAAACATCACAAAGACATCTTTTGGGACCTCCTGGAAAAGTTCATAATCTTATTATGTTTCAATTCTGTAACATGCCCTCTAGGAGCAATCGATCGAGCATTATCTCAACTGTGAGGACGCAAACAAACCACAAAGCGCCCGGACAGCAACGTCGCATCAGGGAACGACGGGAAACTTTTCGTTGCATCCTTTTGAGGGTTTTCTGTTTGCGCTTGTCTAATGAAAGCGTACGGTGATCGGCGGCCATGGCGCTGGCGGAGGACCCGAGGGAACAGAAACTATGAACACGATGGCAGAACAAGACGAACGATGCCAGCAAATGGATGTTTTCAATCAGTTGGACTTTAATTAAATTAAAATAAACCAACCAACCGCCCCTTTGGCAAGCCGCTCCCAATTCGCGCTTGTCACAGATGCTCCCAGGTCGGTTGTGCAGAAGAAGACACTGTGTTAAGTGGGAAAAAAGGGACAAGCGATGCGCTTCACTCACGAATCGCACAGTTGGCACAGTACCTTCCGGCATGCCTGGTAGTAGAGTATGCAGCGGAGCGGGCGGAAACGATGTTGGGACAAGAAAATTGTGTTCAAAAACCATCCGTCGCATGGTGCCTTAGGGGGAGTGGCGGTGTGGCTAGTGTCGTTGCGAGGGCAACACAGCGGTTGTTGTGTGTACGTGTTCCTTCAGCCTTGCTATCTCGGCCTGACTACATACCGAGAAACCAAACTAGTTTCCACACATCCCGCAGGCAGAAATCGAGCCTTATGATGTTCTAATTTCTTCTTCTATGATGTTCTGATCTGTTCACCGTTGGCAGTTGATGAACGAACATTGGAACAACACATTGGACGGAACGTCGGCCTGACAACAAAGGGGAACGGCTTGAGGTGAATCAAGGGCGACGTCGGTTGTGTGCGACTTCTGCTGCGACAAAAGGAACCGCAAGGGTGCGGTGGAGTTTCATTCACTGACTTATTCATCTTAATGCTATTAGGGATGCATCGGAAGCCCATCCGTGTGGGATGGCTGGTGCTCGTCGTGTAGGCAGCATACGATGCGATCTTCTGAAACGCTTCCGGGGATTAACTAATGAAACTAACGTTTTTAGCATGCTCGTGTCAGCAAAGGGAAAATCAAACTGCCAACAAAGGATGTATTATGCATCAACTAATGGGCATCTTTCATTTTCCTTTTTTTCCAGGTAAGCAATTGCAGTACGAACTAAATCAAAGAGCTCTGCAAGCACAGCCTACGGTGTACGGCAAACAGCTATTATCCCACTCACAGGTTAGCTTCTATAAATGGTTCTATCGGTGCGTAAATAGTGATTTGTCAATAATGGTTTCGTTTTGCAGACAACTTTCTTTGGAAGTTTATTTTAGCGTTGTCCGTTTGGTCGTCGATTTTGAAATAATGAATGTTTTTTTTATTTTGTTTAACGAATTATTTTTAAATCGTCTATTGTGTGTTGTGTGAGGTACCATGCGCCTCCACAATTTAAAATGGCAAAAAAATGAAATAAACAAGTAGCATTGTAGAAGTACGTAACAAAAAGTACACTGCTTCAATCAATGGCTAGATATGGGTTTACATTTTTCTACCTTTCCTGAACAATGCTTCGTTGCGAGTGCAAAAACTAGCTTTTGCATGCACACCAAGAAAAATGACATTTGTATTGGATAGCGCATGTAATATATCGTCGCTACCAAGCAAGTCCGACAGCAAAACGTTGGCCCTGGAAGGCGCGACCGTGTTGGAACGAACGATGAAGGCCAGCCCCCGGCGGGATGTTTATGTTTGATTTTAGAAACATCTCGCCATGGGCCAGAACGCTTTGAAGGCGCTTAGGTTCTTCGCTGGATCGGCTCCCCGTTACGGTCTCGGTGTCGTGACTACAGCGGTTCATTTTAAGATGGTTTTTTTTTCTCACCCTCAAAATCCGTGTGACGTGACGATAAAAATGCGCAACGGGTAGCGAGGAAACGGGAGACTCCCGTAACTCCCGGCGGTGAATAATTTGTATGCAGATTTCATATTCAGCAACGCAAAACAAAAACCCGTAGAATAAAAAACCATGACCCGAGAAATAGTTTCAGTGTGGGAAAAATGGTTCGCTGGTGGAACGATTATGTGCCGTTCCTGTTCTTCTACCTCGCCATCGGCACCAACGCGAGGATACCAGCCCAGGTGACGACCTGGACTCGAAACGCACCGTCGTTCGTCAACTTTACCAGCTGGGGCATGAAAATCCCCCGGTGGCACTCTTTTACTATCACATGTTTTATAAATGTCCCCGTCATGCCTGAAATGGGGCAAAAAAAGGGATGAGACACGCGGGTTCCACGAGGCGCACACTCACGGCGCAGCCATTTTGTGGAACTCAGCGTACGCATTTCGTCGTCACCGTTTCCGTCGTGAAAACATACTGCCATCCAAGCAGCGTCGCCTAGAAAAGTTTTCACTTTCGCACTTCCGGCATGGCAAATGAACGTAAAATCGTGTTGGCTGTTCGAGAGGTTGCGGTACGACTGGCTCTAAAAGTCGGCGTTTACATTCTGAATGGCAAATTGGAAGAGCTCCTAGCAAGTCCTTATTTTCCTTTCAAGAATGGCTTAACCCGCATCCTAAGTGGAATCATTTCAGTCTATGCTTTCCTTTGATCAAAGATGAGACCTCTCATCCTTTGCTTAATGGTGATTAATTGAGAGAGGAATGTTTGTAGGATGCATGGTGCAACTATTTTTAGTATTTAACTTTTCTTTTTTTTTTTCATTCCGTGCAGAACAGTTGAGTCCAGACGAATATTTCGTGTTCCTCGAATCATTCGTACGTATTCTTGAAATTATTTTCTCGTACGACTGAGGATCATTGTTATTTTCTGGATTTGAGGTGATTTCATGGTTAATTTAAAATCCTGCGAATCCATTGTCTTATGTAACTACTTATTCCTGTTCACTCTGTACTTGGAAATAGTACAACAATTGCATCTCAAGTAAAATCATTCGTTCATATTTTAGAAATTTAGTTTGCGCGCTAGCACGTAAACGCAGTTCACGCAACAGAAAAAGAAGGAAAATTAGCATTTTCTCGAACTCCATGCTAATGTTTCCCGGTTTCCTCGTCACGCAGGAACATTTTTTTTTCTTTCTGTGAGTTCAAAACGTCCGAACGGATCTATATCGTGCGGTATTCCGGCCTTTAGGCGTGCGTTGAACTGGTCTTGTACGTTATTCAAATTTTCCACCCCCACAATGAACCTCCTGCACCATCGTCGCAGCGTGCCGTCCAACGGATCGGATTGAGATTGGCAGCTGGAGCCAGCGGGCAGACATCCCGAGAGATCGTTTTTCCTGCCTCGTCCACCGCAGCCTGCTCGTGGCCTGGACAACCGAGACCATGGCACAGAAACCTCGGAGAGATTGGAAATTCTTACCAGTCCCATTGTGCCCCCGGGGACGGTTCAATGGGGAGTGTGTATAAGAGAGTTTAGCGAACGAACTGGCTCGAGTGGCTCACGAATAACAATAGCTTGCTTCTTGCCTTTCAGGTTATGCTGTTGTTTTAAAATTAGTGTGCTTTCATTTGTCCAGAGGCCGTATACTGGACCTAGTTAAATGATATTGTTTTGACGGGCAAGAAATAACATTCGGAAATCATATTGTGTCCACCATTTTCAGATTTAATTTATGTGCCGCATTTTATTGGTTGTCTTTCCAAGGTATCAGAGACATGTTTTGCTCTGATTATGGTGTCCTCAGGTCAACTTTAAAAAATTTCAAGCCATATCAATGTAATCAGAATCACTTAAACCAAACAGTCAGCCCAACCCAGCAATTTAATGGTGCTTACCAGATGGTGTCGGAAAGTGAAGCTTTTTTCGAAAGTTACTCCTCAGGAACCCTAGAAATTGCCATCAACAGTTCAAATAGCAACTATAAATATCCAAACCTCTTGGCTCCCTCTCTTCGAGCTAAGTACAGATTGCTAAGGCTTTGTTTTCCCGATAATCCTGCTTCCCCGGGTATCCTTAGGGTGATGGGTTCCACAGAGCCTCCTGGACGGAACATTATAAGAATTCCCGTTCACTCCAGGATTAGCAAACAATGATAGGGAATTTGGGCAACGCATTAATCCGGCGTGCACGTCGTCATGGAAGTTTTCTGCACAGCATCGTGCGGTCGGTTACTAGGAGGGATAGAAACGGGTCTCGTATTTCTAGTTCTTGTATTAAGTGGTGGAAGCACTAGTCTACCCCTGCCGAAACTTTTGGCCCCTCGATGACACTTACCACTCAGCCAAACTTTTGGCAGCCGGTGGTGCGGTTGGAAATTGTGTTCGCTAGCTTCCGCGTGAGGTCGAAGCGAAGAGTTATCTTATCCCGGAGCTCATTATGGCCCGTCGGCGTAATCTGGCTTCGGTGGTAAAGTTTTTACATTGTAGCGCACCTTCACTGCCGGCTCCGAGCTACCTGACCTGACAGTGCTGTCGGAAAACTTTTGGCCACCATGCTCGAGTACGTACAGCAACCACGGGCGCACATCGCCTGGAAACGCTTTCTCCCGGTGCAATGATGAACGCTGCGTCACGCTTATCGGTGGGAAAACTACACTTCATTACACACATTTCCACCCGCCTTAGCTGAAAAGGAAAGGAAAAGAAAAACCTTCCATTAATCCACTTCACTGCCGGTTTGCCGATGATTCCACGCAGTTTTCGCTGAGCAGAAATTAAATTTGAAAATCCATTTCTCTTCTTTCCGCGTGACGTCGAGGCGTTCGTGTGGCGTGGGGTGTGGGTCGTGCTTATCCCCATTATGCACACAAACACACACTCCCACACACGCACAAACTCACCAGCATCGCGACCGTTCGAGGGTCGCTGATGATGGAAAATGAGGTTTTTCCTCTGCTTGCCCCCAACCATCGCCATCGTCGACGGCAAACCGGCAACATTTAACCATGCGTAATTCGAAGCTCGTGTACGTGTGTGCATGAGTGACTTTACTTAAATCAACCTCCGCAACTTGTACGCAGCTTCGATTATGCTAAACTTCGCGAAAGGCAGGGCGCGTACGACTTTGTGCTTAAAATTTCAATTCCTTTCCCGTTTTTTTTTTTCTTTTTTGTTAACCAATGGGAAGCGGGTCGATGAAAACCGGCAGGGAAAGTACTTTTCACACGGCCAACGCCGCTTGCCTTCCAATTTCGGGGTCGCAACTTCGTCGATTAGGAAATGTGCGAGCCGGCGCATATAAAGCTTACATACATGCCGAGCGTTCCGTTTGCTTTCACTTTTCACCGTGGGAAGAAAGAAGTTTCCCGCCCCGCCGGTAGCATTCTCCCCATTTTATCAAACTCCATGTTCGTACGCTCGGGCATGTAGAACGCGCGCGGCCCTTTCGGGGGCTGGTTTTCCATTCAATGCATGATTTTTTGCTTATTTGTGCTTCTTTCAACCTGTTTCTCAAGTCTCGTGCTACCAATCCACAAACGAGCTGTAAATTGATTTGAGAAAGTTTCCAACTTTACACCAGGCCGTCTGGTTTTCCTCTCCCCTACCCGACCGCTCAGTTCCGAGAAGAGGAAGATATGTGAGTTTGGCAACATGTTCAAACATCGCAGGTTGGGATGCGAGGATACGAAGGAAGATAGAGAGCAGGCCAGGGAGGGAAAGCAAAAGAAACCCATTAGTCGTGTTAACCAAGTTGGTTTGTGATCTACGAGTCCGGGGGTAGAGCGAGGTGTCCACGCATTTCGGCGGTTTTTCGGTGCCGGTTGTTTATAGCCTTGTCGGTGCGAATATGAACAAACGATCGTTTCCGAACGATGCTAGGATGGAGATCTGTTTCAGTAGGCGTGTGTGTCTGTGTGTGTGTGTGAGCGTGAGGGTGGATGAGAGAGGTGGAGGAGTTTTGCTGCTGGTTGGGGTATGGGATACTTCCGAAACTGCGGGGAACACCAACCGGAACCGGTATGAGGGCCTTTGAAGGCTTTCGGGCGGAGGAAAAGGGGAAAGATGGATACCGCAGCGAATGGATAGGGAAAACTTCACCAAGACGTCAACAGAATCCTCCTTCCAGGGTGGAAAGCCGTGGGCAAGCACTTTGGCCCAGCAACATCGTCGCTCGTGTACGCTCGTAAATTTTCCACAAATCCCAATAAATAACAACCGTAATTTAATTATGATAATAAATATACGAACGAAAAGGCGAAGCGGAAGTAAACTTCGGGCTGGGAGTTGCGGTTTTCGGGCGGGGAACCGTTGAGTGGTGTGGTTCCGAACGAGCCTTATAATGCGACGATGGCACCGGAGCGGGCGAACGTTCTTCCAAGCGATGGAGACGCCTGGTGGATGAGTCTTCACGTAGCTCCGAAGCACCGATGTCGTCCTCGTGATGGTGCCTCATTTCACTTTTATGAATTAAAAGACCGGTCTGGGTAGCATCCGGATCGTGGGACGAAAGGAAATCAATGACCGATATCTTGTCCCTCGGGCTCGGAAGCCCCGATGGCTGATTAAGCCACTATTAACTGGGTCACTTTGTCGTAGTGTCGTGCTCTCCGCTACGTTGGTTGATTGTTTGTAGGGCTACTACCTATTTTTGGGTTCGTCAGACGCCTCGTATCGTCTTGTATGTTGAATGGACGCACGTGAACAAATGGCTCTGTCTTCGGAACGCAGCTTTCGGTCCTAGATTCACTTAAAGAGCGGGACGTGGCTTGTGAAGCTCCCATTTGCAACATGTATAGTAAATAATAAATAACATACCACCGGGCGACCACCGCACTGCACGACACAGAAACGCTCCGCATGGCTCGGGCATTAGCGGAAAACTGGAAACAACCACGCCGACGGTGCGACGAAGGATCCGAGACGGCACATGTGATCGAAATGAAAATCGCGTTAGCTTCAATTTTCTGCCTGTATCTGACATGTTTACATCCGAACGACAGGCGTGTGCGCTGTTTTCAAGGAAAATGACGACGACGGAACAGCGCACCGTTTGCACCGTCGACGGGAAAACGTCCTCGGGGGAAATCCTGTTTCCCACTGGAACGGCGAGCCCTATCGCAAGATAGATCGCGCAAAGGTTAGGACATTTTTTTCCTCCTCCTTTGACGCAAGATGTACGCTTTGAGAGGTTGAGGAAAAAAAACGCATAAAACTGTATATGGCACCAAATTTCTCTCCCTCTTACGGGCACGCACGGGTTGACGGAAGAATTTGTAAATTTTAATCAAAGTCAGATTCGTACGCCGTGGTAATTTTTCGCCTCACCGGAGCGCCTGTTGATGGTGGATATTTAAGTGCAGTTTGGCTGATTCGCATCGCAAACACGCGGTCCCGGAGGAAATGTGCGCTTGTAAAGAAAATGAGCGCATCGATGTGTTAAATCCCAAGAGCAATCTTTTGTAAAGCTACAGTCGCCCTGCAGGTTTGTCGCTACTTTATTGTGGTTATTTGTTGTGCAATGTGGACACTTTATTGCAGAACAAACTTTATAAGTTTTCGAAGTAACATAATATAGGCAAAACAGATACATTATTGTACGGTGCGCTGCCAAATTCAAAGCTAACGCTTGGAAAACGTTCATTCAATTATTGATTGAACTTAAACCAACCAATATTGTAATCCTAGCAACGAGGTAAACAGTCTCAAGTTGCCAGCGCATCATAACGAAAATCATCCACGATAGACACGCTCGCACGCACACACACACACACACACACACACCAACAAATTCAAGCGTTTGATTCCACTTTCTCCATTAGTGCTCCTTGAAGGTACTTAGCAAGACAAACTTCAACATTTTGCTTCGTTCGTGCACACTTTTTTCTTTCGCTCTCTCTTCGCTCAGCATCATCAGTGTGAAGCCATCTTTTCCGTTCCAATTTCTCCTCCCCACATTCGCTCCGTGGCGTCGCTCCTGCTCCTGGACTACGATGGATACATATTTGTCGGTCATATTTTATAGCTGAGATCACTTTGTCATTCAAAGCACCGCGGTCTCCGTCAGCGCTCCCGCGGACGTGCCTTTTGAAGTGCTTCCACTTCCTCGTCTCTGTTCGCTGACATCCTCCTTCCACATCCTCCCACTCTTGGCTCTTGGTTGCCTCCACCAGTGGAGGGATCTCGTAACCCGCGCACCAAAAGTTTTGCCGGAATGGAATCGGTCGCGGGTCCTCTCCCGCTCACCCGGCATCGACCGACGCTTGTCCGGCTCGTTGGCGAAACGGTCGTTTATCATCGACTCTGAAGTGGGCCTTGTTTCGCTGGCAGGAAAGAAAACAAACAAGCCAAATCCCTTGTTTCGTCTTCGGTCGGGCACTCGTGCCTTTTCACGACTCGCCCGGCTAGCGAGATTGTTTGGACAATCGCGCAAACGGGCGGACACGATGGAGGAAGGTGGAGGGGCGGACTACTTTCAACAACAACAACCATCACCACCACCACCACCACCACATTTCGACAGCTTCCGGTCTCCTTTGGAGGCCTATTGATATATCATTTTGGCAGACGACGCCGCCAGCCGCTTGGCAATGGCCCGCTTTTGGCCAGGGTATCATCCTTTTGCCGCTGCCGGAAAGTTGTGGGACGGACGCAGGGACATGTTTCGGACGGAAAAGTTGGAATACACACAACAGCAGCAACAACAACGCCAGCTACTAACCACGGAATGGGATTGGGACGAAGGAATGGAAAACAAAACGCATAAGAGGGAGAAAAAAAAACATACCTTCTCTGCTACAGAAAAGTTGTAAAGCAGAACGAAAGTTAATGTATGTTTGTCACTCTCCCGAGAGAGGCCGAGATGGTGATGGAGGATCTGCTTCCATGACTAGCGGTCTTCGCTTTTTTTTTCCTTCATTTGCTTACCGTGTGGAAAACTTTCCACTTGCCATCGACTTTAACACGCAAGGTCTGTAGGCTCGTGAAAGACAACCTGCATTGGCGGATACTACAGATACATATGAGGCTTTAAGGAGGCCCGATAGGCCATCCATGAACACAAGTAGCTTTGGCAGAGAAGGCTTAAAAATTCTAGATTTGATATTTTTAAGAACGAACCACAATTGAAGGTCCTGAGATTTTTTCATGTTTTGTTATTAGCTCTTATCTTATATGATTTTTTTCTAGATGATTTGCTAGATCATAGGTGAAAACTTACTATATAAGCAGATGACAAGTCTACACCAATTCCAAACCTCGAACCAAATGGTAATACTAGTAATGCCACAAAAACGAACCAAAAAATACATCTAAATCAGTTTCCCGTACCCTGGGCTATCAGCTGTGCTCAGAAGGTTGTTTGATACTTTACTAATCACCCGACAGCCTCACATATGGCGGGCGCGCTAATTAACTTCCATGCTGACGGCTTCATTGGGCCCTGCGGCTCGGGAAAGCGACCACGGGGCACAAAGTGGACAGTTTATGAACCCACCGATTGCGTTTCCGGTGCCCGAACGTTGTTAATTAATAACGAGAAAATGTAACAAAGTTAGGAAAACCCCTCAACGACACATGCTCTATCGACGAGGAAATCAAGAAGGGCGAATACACACACAGAAAAAATGACAAAAAGTGGCCACCACAGCTAAACAGATGACCGTTGGCGTAACGATGGTGATGGTCGGGGTGTTGTTGATTGCGATGATGAAGTGAGCTTACCCCGCAGGGCAAGACTACACTGCCTCCTTGTGTCTCTTCGAACCCTTGCCGTGTGAATCGTATACAACAACCGAGTGTCAGCAATCGGGAACAGCTGCTAATGCTGCGACGGCCGCCAGCCACGCTTCCGGCGAAAGTTTATTTACTAAACCAACTCGGGACGGCATTTGTCACATCGCAGCTGGATGGGTTTGAAGAGGAAAATTGCCACCGGCAGCCATCTGGAGTAGCCGAACAGTGGGCCAGATGGACAGGACAGCGGAAAATAGATGTAAGCCATCACCAATTCATTGGTGAGCTACGCTTCCGGACCGGAAGTACAGCGTCGCCGCTGCTTCCCTCGGTACCCGTTGACGCTACAAAGTTCCATTGTTTGCTGCGCTGGAGAAATAAGTTCTTTTTGTTACGCAATCGTGCTGCTCGATGTATGTATGGGTCAATGTTTCAGAAAGGAAAAGGATGTTTCAAATGTCACAAATCACTAAAAAGCTATTTATTTTAAACTGATTTCAAAAACACCTCCGATGTGATGATTTTAATGACACGAACAAATCTTTCGTATTATTTCATTTCAATTCCGTAGACCTCAACATCAAAACAAAGCAAGAAAAGATAGCTTTGTGTGTCCTTAACACAGCTGACCTTCACTTAGCAGCTACCTTTTCCTAACCATCGTACTTTTGTTTCATTCTGTACCGGGAAAGAACAACGAAAATGCCTACCAATGGTTTATCACCTTTCCCTAGATGCTTCTCTGGCAGCGTGCGTCTTACGGCAAGTTTTAAATTTATAGTTCATCCGAAGGGCGACGCACAAAATAGGACGTAAAACGGACGTCCTCCAACCAGTCTCCGATCATGCTGCCCGAGCGTGCTCGCGATTGAATGGTGTTTGTGCGTGTCGCGGTTGTGTTTGAAGTTGTGAGCACTCTTCTTCTTCTGTTGGTGTCTAATTTTAATTTGATTTGTCACTCGTCGCACATGATTTAACCGTGAAGAAGTGAAGGGGGTTGGTGTAAGCGTTTAGAAATGGAGTACCCGAATCATTTGCTTGTAGAAACATGTCACGAAGCAAAACAATAGTCGTAGATAGAAAAGAGATGGACTAGAGAACGAGGTTACTTTTTTTTTAAACAATTCTACATCTGACTTCAATACAGAATGAAAAGGAAAGTGATGATTCTATGATGATAATATTTAAGTTACGTTTTATACAGCACAGCAAACATTTGTATTAGTAAGACATTGTATGTATTCGGTTTCATTTGCTCATCATAATAATGTTTTTTTTTTTTTGTAAAAGCAAGTATAACAATAAGGTCTATAAATTGCGATAAGTGACCAATAAATATTCCTGCATGCGAATGCCGGAAAGGCTGAGTAAGGACGGGACATCGCAGAAGTCATTAGCATTCCGTTCGATTGTATGTATTTTAAGTATTTGTCAGCGTTCTGCCGACAGCATTTCGATCTCTGTACAAATTAGTTCTCAAATGGAGGTCAACAGCGTTCACACCGTTGAATCTTGTTTTTTTAAAGTATTCTTACCATTTGAACAATCATACTTTTGTACAAACAATCTACATTATGCTTGCGTCAGTGAACCGTCGGGGATGATATTTTAATTAGAGTAAGAATTATAGATTTACCGCAAAGCGTCGTTTCCTTAATCTTCCGTGGTGAGTATGCATATCCTTACTGCCGCTGGCTCGACGGTGAGAAAATTGTCCCCCTTCAGTTTCGACGAGGTTCTAATCGCACGCAAAGCCCTTCCCGATCGAAACAGACCTCAACAGCGTAAGCCGAAACTAAGTGTAAGCATATGCATATTTTTATGCGTGTTTGATTTTATTCATAAATTTTCCCTCTGACATGGCAATGAAGTGTTTATTTTCACAATTAATCTATGCAAAGAGCGCGAGCGCACGTCTTGTGGTGGAATACGCTTGCTTACGTGGCCCGGTCCTCCGGTCCCTCACCACCACCAACAACAGCGCTTTAGTTGCTTCCTCTTCGGCGCACCCGTTCCCTTTCCGCCAAACGCCATAATCGTAGTACTGCGCTGTGCCCCGTCGCTTCGGTCCATTGTTGCCAGCGGCTTAAGACGACATCGTTGCGCCATGGCAATTTAATACACGCAACATGGGTTTTATCGGCTCATTTCGTTCGCCTCGAAGCGCCTCGGTTAAGCTAGGTCCCGCCGAAGGACGACCTCCACCGCGCCACAGTCGCGCGCTTTCCAAATCACAATCCGTTCACGGGGTGGGCGCCCCCACCGCCCAGCCCGCCCGTTGCTTCCTTTTTCCAAGAACGAGCCTGAGTTTGTGTGTGTGTGTGTGTGGGTAAGAGTGAGACGGAGAACGCATCGAAGTGAAATGCTAGATTTACGATCAGCGTCGCTTTCTGTGGTTTAACGTTGCTGAAAATAAATTCTTTACCTCTCGTCCCCGTGAAGATTTTCTTTCCTCCATGGGTGGGGTATCTCGGGGTTTGCAATCACGATAGAAATTCACCGTTTTCCCGAATCGTGCTCGCTCCACTCACCGATCGAACGGGCTCCCCGGAACAGCTTGTAGCGAAACTATTCCTGCTGGTAAACATATTGCATTCTATCCCTTCGCCGGTTCTACGATTTCCTGCTCCTCCTCCCTGCCGAGCGACTGACCCGGCCCTTGTCGGTTTTGTCTTCGTCTCGGGCAACAAACGGTTCAAGAACTATTTCACTCGGAAATGCTACCGTGCGGTGGTTGCTTTCCTTTCGTTTTTCGGGAAGGAACCCTACGGTGACGCCTCCGCTGTTGCCACTCGCATCACGAATCAATAGTCTTCAGTGGAACTGCTAGTTCTCGCTCGCATTCGATTTGTCGGGAAAGTAGTTTCGCCCTGCTTGCTGCACTCGTTTCCCGTGGCCCCATTTCCCACGATTCGGATGGGGTTTTCCATTTTCCGAAATACATCCCAACCGACGCGAGGAGCACTCATTTTCCGCAGTTCGTCAGGGGAATCGTCTTACACCCTCGACCGACCGTAAAACTCATCAACCGGGGCGGTTCTGCCGGGAGGCGTTTACTGCGGGCGTTGATAACTGCTGCCGTGTACCATCGCCCACAGGGGGAAAGCGCGCCCGAAGAGATACCGACATTGCTGCCGATGTGTTATACTATGACGACAACGACAGATCTGGCATCGACGACGACGTGTTTCGTTGCATAACAAATGGAGTTGGAGGGGGTCAATTTTTTTTTCTTTCTTTTGCCAATGTAACTCATAAAAAATTCAAACGCCACTCGATCGCAAGCCATCACCTGCTTCTTCTTGAATTGCTCCTCTGCTCCCTTGCACTGGGGGCCCGATTTATTCAGCCCGGCCGCTCAGTCGAACTTCATCAGTGGTAATGATTTTCGATCTCGAATTCAACTGATTGAAAAGTTTCCCAACCGGGTCTGCATTGCAATTTGCTCGATGGGCTGACTTCTGGGGTGGTCGCATTTACCCCGGTCGGTGGTGCGCGGCGACGGACGGTTGACAAAAGTTCCAACCAATTTTTAGCGTTCCGTTTCGGGCATGTTGGCGGTTATCTTTTTTTTTTTGCGAGGCAAAACCCGAACGTTATCAAACGGTGGGCAATTGCACCCGCTCGCAATGCATTTTGCAGCGACAGGAGTTTTCCCGGTTCCGATCAGTTCTGTGCAGCATTATGTTGAACAGGACGCCGTCGGTGGAGTGCATAAAATACCAAACGCGCCGGGAGACGATGAAGTGGAAGTTGAAATTGGGTTTGAGAGTTCGTTCTGTTCTCGCGTCGGTAAATGATCGATCACTTTACAAAGGCGTCCCTGGAAGGAATCGATTGATCTGGTCGATTGCATTGGCAACTTTCAATATCGCTGCTTCTATTGTAGCTGCTCCGTACGGTAGTTGATTGGTTTGATGAACCATGGTTACTCGGTGTACGATGCATTCATGAAAATGTATAGTAGAGGCAATAATTGTTGGAACAAATGTTGAAGTTGGTATTCAAGTTATTATGTTTTTGGGATTAAATTCAGTTTATTTGTCAGCAGGCGAATGTTGGAATTATGAACATGTATAGAACATTCAAGTTACTAGTTTCAAATAACCGTACTGGAGTATAGATTTTTAATTAGACCCGTGATTCAAACAAAAGGATGTGCCGACAATAAAAGGTGTATGGAATTTTGGAGATAAACGAATGTAATCTTTACAAGATTTTGGATAATTTAGAATTAAAACCTTGACAGGAATGAAAAGCCACATTGCTTGAAGTATCATCATTATTCGATTTATTCGTTAAAAAATGTTTAAATTAATTTAAAAGAAGAAATGAAAAAAAAAAACTAACAGTGACGACTTGAAATACTTTTTATAATCCACACGACAATACTCTGTAGATATAAACGTTACCAAAACTTCTGGCATGACGAAATAAAGACCGGCACACACACGCAACTATCCATGGGCCTTATCGAGCCACTAACTTACCGCACAACTCACACGTTTTCGGTAGCGTAAAAGCATCCGAATTGATCGTCGTTTGAACTAGACACGATGGAAATCAAGTGAAAGAGCCGCGACAAGCGTTCGTCGCACAGCAAACGCACCTGCTTACTAGCATTGAAGCGGTCCATCTGATGTGTGACGGTGATCAGGTGATACCAAGCCCCAAAATGACACCTCAATTTGGCGTGTCGTCATCCGGGTCGTACCGAGGCACTGCGGCAGATATCCGTCCCATGGTCGCACGGTGGCGAATGGTAGTTTTGTCACGTTCGGCCAACGGCCCATCGGCGAACCATTTCGTCTCAGTGAAACAATAACTGGCCCTAATAGCCCCGGACCGAGGTGGCGTACGGGCAAAGATGGCCGGACTGTTCACTGTGGTTCTAGGGGCTCTCCGAAGAAGTTGCGAATCCCCGAACGCCAGCAGCAGCACCGTGCCATCGTCCGGGACTGTGCGCCGAAAACGATGCAATTATCCGGGCCATGGACGTAGGCCCGGGAGTCGGCTTAATGACTCATTGCGATCACGTATGACCCGTCTCCGGTGGCTACGGAAAACCAGTCCAGGCACTGTCGTTCTCGTTCTCGGGCGACTCCGTAGCGCCCTGACGTTCTTTCGGTATTATCATCTCATTTCAATTACTCCGGTACGGCACAGAAGTTCACACGCCGGATGTCACGTGCATGGCCCGCACTGTCCGCCGCCCGGCGAGGGTTACCTACTCGGTTCTATCCTTCAGTGTCGCTATACCTCCTTCGAACTTCCGCACCCGGAGCACACACGCTCAGGTCGCGCGATGTTACAATCGTAATTCCTTCTTTCCGTGGTTCACCTTCAGCCGCTGCCCCCGCTAGATATTGAATTATAATACGAATTTTCTCTTTTCTTCGACACCAAGCGGCGGAGGTGCAGGTTGAAGTAAAGAAGGAGAAAACTATGCCCTCTGCCCATCGTCCAAGCGTCACTAACTAGCCATTCTCCCGAGCCGGAACGGGAAACGGAAGCCGAGCTGGAAACTCGTACTTTGCGTCGTGCCGATTGCGCTCTCTGCTCGGGGTGTGTGTGTGTGTGTGTGTGTGTGCTTGGTCGTGACAGAAGAATTGGCATGCTCGTAGACTGCGAAGAGGGTCCAAGGAACCGCCATGTCGGCCGTAACAGGGGGGATAGCAGTTTCCTCGCCGTCTGTTGGCGCTGGTCGAAAGGACAAAGGTAACAGCAACTTTATATGCTTGCGCTTGACCGGAGGAACGATGAGCTCGGAAACCAGTGGACATTCGGACAATAGGAGGCAAAATTATATCCGATACGTGTCGTTCGTTGTACGCTCCAGATGCTGCTGCCGGTGAAGGGTACGGAATTATCAAGGGAAAAAGACCTAGTTGACCGGGCGAAACAAGAGACAGTCGGACAGATTCCAATTGCCCGAGGAAAATGAAGATGTTTGTTTTCAGTTGACTTTTAAAACCATTTTAAACTATCAAACTTGGTTGAAAAAATTACATCAGAAATTAGTTTGAAAGTTAGTAATTGTTTTAGTATCTTATCATATGTAGCGATCAACAACTTAACAAAATAAAATTGAATTTCAATGTTGCTGGTTACACTCAGGACGATGGACGATTATTTAAGAGGTCACCGTATTACCGTATTTACACTGCATTTGTGCTGAATTCATTGTTTTAAGAGTTTAATGGTTGCTATCCCTTCGATTTGGAAACCTCCAACGACGTTTAGCCTTGTTTTCCGTTAACTCATGGTCAATGTTCTTGCCCAACTTCCATGGTCTTCGGTATACAAATTCGACTTACCTAATTTAAACCGGAACCAGCACCGCTTTTCCAGAGCTACGTTCCCAAGGATCAAGCTCTATTTTCAAACAAAGCTCAAACAACAATGAAAAGGTGTTCTTGTGTTCTGAACTCAGCACATCGAGAAACACTAAAGGCTAGGTAAGAATCAACCCGGTTACAACTCACCAGCCCAAGGGGGCTAGAGGGTGTGGGAACAGATAATTCCTTTGCCAGGAAAAGCAGCTTTAGAACTTGTTCTATATATTCTGAGCTTCTACTCGTTCCATCGCCTCTCTGCGCTGGAAAGGAAAAAAAAACTTTTACGCTCGTTTCCAATCCAAATCTTAATTTCATAGAATGGTTCGAAATGGGTGTTCAATCCCTTACAGCGTTTATCGTGTTGGGTATGTTTTTTTTTCTTTTTCTTTCTTGCTGGAGTACAACTGTACATTAATGAATGTAAAGGTCTTCGGGAAACTATTTGAGCCAAAGCCAAAGGATGTTGTGCAGCGTGACGGAACTAAAAAGTTGTTGCTGATTCAAACTATTACTTCGACTACGTGATTTTAAAGTTTCACATTCACCTTTTACATTACACACCTTCGCCTAATTTAACTCGTATTTCTTTTATCCATGTTTGCAGGTAAGACGCAAAGTGAGGAATACAATGTGGGAAAAGGAACACAAGTAAACATTTGCTCGTCATGATACTTCAAAAACGCGTAAGTTAACTTGTTTTATGAGATACTTTGTAGAAAATATGATGGGAAAATCGTACATCTATCACATTCATAGCATTTATCAGCGAACATTTTGGAGTTGAAATTAGCTTTGTTATATTTTCTGTTAATAAGAATCTACTTGATATCTTAGATGTGGCTTATTAAGATTTGTTATTGACAATTTATTTCTGATACGGGCTGAGCAAACAAGTTCCTCTAAAGCAGCAACACAGCTCTAGTCCTGCTGTTCATCAGCTTCGATTTACGACCATCGAGATTTCTTGCCCCGTTTTCCCAGCAGTGCAGGTTCACCTCCGACTTGCTCGTGGTTACAGCAATGTGGCCTACGCGGGCTCTATTTTTCATTCCGAGCCAGCTCGAGATGGTTCTGCACAGTTTTCGACCACCATCGAAGTGCGCGTTGGCCAGCCTGAAACTTCGCTAATGTATGGGCACCGAAAACTCTCGTCCTTCCACTCGCAGCTCGCCCGCAACGGGTGGGTGGGCAGCGAGCGAGCCGTGAACTCGAAACAAAAAAAAGCCTCTGCACAAACCAACCCAACCCCTTTCGAGTTCTGCGAAAGGGTTCTGGTAACCCACAGTTCCTCCAAAAACGCCTTACCAGCACGGACTACTGTACGGATGGGTTTTGGAGTGGGTTTCAAAGGCGCAGTGTTTTTGGTTTTAGAATTTTATATTACCCTTCCGGCTATTTTCCACCGGCGCTACAGCAACAGCAATGGAGACCGCTGCCAGCGAACCAAACCCCGCCCGGCATGCTGGCAAACGGAAAAGTGCAAATTAATTCCCGAACCCACTCGTGCCCTTCGTAGGGTGGAAAATTAATTTGCGCATGTTTAATATTAAAGCAGATCGTACGTCTCGCATCGGATAGCTGACCGGTTTCGGTCGAACAAAATGGGTCTTTTTTATTTAAATTTTGCTGTGTTTTCACTAGCAAGAAGTGATGTTATCCTTCCCCAAAATGTACTTAACCTGAAGCGCCGATTCAACTGTTCAAGAAATGACAATGAACAAACACCTCGAGATTAAGTATTTTCGGCTTCGGTTCGGTCGATTAAATGTAAATTTAAAATTGTTTAGAGTAAAATATCAGTAATTGAACAAATTGTAACTCGCATTCTAATACGAGCGGGAATAATTTTAGTTTTAGGGGGAAACATTATTTGGCTGAAGAAGTACGCTTTTCAAACTCTAACAAATGTTAAGAATGTGATATCTAGCTTCTAGCTTCTAGCGTATTTTACAATCAACGCTGAATTTTACCCTGGCTTCCGTGCTTCAAGGGTTAAGATGTCGCACTATTCAAGCAATGGACTGAAGTAGAGAAATATACGATAAGCTTTCCCTCACCGCTGAAGCGTTCTGCTGCACTTTCGAGAGTTACGAAACCGATGAGCTTTCTTCGAGCGCTCCCAACCGGTCAGCCAACCGACTGAACCGGAAATGCACTTAAGCCGGCAATAAATTAGCACCGAAATGAGGCAACCTTGCAGCGGCACCGGCGGCCCCAAACGGCGCGTTGTTGCCAGGAACTCGCACATTGCGTCTTTTGCCCGTTCTTGTGCGCCTCTCGGTTGCTTGTCGGTGTGTGTGTGTGTGTGCCTGATTTTCCACAATACGAGGGTTAATCGGCGATAGCCATTTTTACAGCCACAAGGACCACCGCCTTCTGGACGAACCGGGGATAAAGAACGGTAATGAATGGTTTTGTTTTTACATCTTAGCTCGGCATGGTTGTTGGGCGTCGGTAAAACATTTCAACGGATGATCCTCACGAACCCTTCATGACGTCACCGAAAAACACGTTCACTTCAACATTGCTCGTACCTTTGGGGTAGATCGTTTTGCGCAAAAGAAGCGGGTTTGTGTGTTTTGAAACACTTTAAAAAAGGATACCTTTCATTTCATTTTGTTTTTTTTTAAATTCACAAACACAGTCCACAGTCGTGCCGATCCAATGTCGTTTGGTCATTTGGGGTCGTGGCTAACCTTTCGGTCAAGCATTTACGCACTGCCTATTTGTCAAGTGAATGCTGCAGCATTTGGACGCCTTTGGTGGCCTCCGAATCCCCAGCCAATGGATCATCATTATGTGAATGGGACGCAACGCAATGAAAAAAAGGAGGCTTTCCTACTGGAGCTACGGCACAGAGCGAAAAGAAAAAGGAGATTTAAAGGCAGTGATGGATGAACGGTTTTCGCATCATAAGCTTCGTGGTCGGTGCAGGAAAGGATGTGAGAAAGGGAATTAAAAATACAAGAAGCGAGCTATAAATACAAGCTGGCGTATGACTTTAATGTTTTCTGGTGCGCAATCGTAGGAAGAGCTCTTTTCATTTAATCATCTGTATCCATGATGTGGAAACAAGAGTTGTGCAATTGAAGAAAAATCGAAGCCCTTCGTTAATTACAACGTGAAGTTTTGACCCGCTTTGAACATTTCATCGGGTAAATCTTAAGAATTGTAATCATATTAATACACACTTGTATTCATCGGCAGCGTGGGTTAAGGATAAGGTCGGCAAGATGGCCGTTCGAAGCCCCTGCCAAATGCGCGCATAAAGGCAAACCTAAAGCTGCTCTCGGATTCTCCTTTTTCGACTGGTTTCGACTGCAAGGGTCATTCATCACCATCGGTATAGGGGTTCGGTCGGTTTGGTTATGCAAATAGCAGTTGCTGATGGACGCCAAATTGTTCGGCCATTTCGTGATTTATAACGAGCGCCGGACCGGATGCCGCCTCGAAACAATGGCTAGCCACAGGAGCTGAGAGCACAATGAAGGAAGGAACGGAACAGTACGGATACACCGAACAAAGCCAAGAGCAACGACGAAAAAGGACCACACTTTTCCATTGTTGCCACGAACGGGTCAGTACTGCGTTACAAGAGTGTTCCCCGTTCCGCTACCCGTACTACTCAAGCTTTCCTTTGCCATTCCAAATAGGGATGATAAATGTTAACGGAGACACCGGAGTCCCATTTTTTTCGTTAAAGCGGCCAAATTCATCTCTGTTTGCTGAAATTTTCGACGCACGCACGATCCCCCCCTCCGCGTACTCCGTGCGTGTGGTTCCGCGTTGACCCAGCGATGGAGCCCGGGGATGAAAATTTATGAGCACCGAGTATGCTGCACAAAACACACACACACACACACTGAGCAAAATGCATAAAAAAGCGACTGGATTTTATGCTGGGCCGACGCTTCTTTTTTATCTCAGTTATTCGTTGGTTTTATTTTATGCTTTTTCCTCCTGCAACGAGCCGAGCGATGAAGGTGGTATTTTTATGTTGATATTTATCCTTCCCCTACTCCCACTTCCCCGCCGCTCCCGGACCGAATCTCGCAGATTCGCAGTTTGCACGTGCTGCTTCGTCAAATGAATGAGCCTCTATGGGCGATGTAATTTTTCGTGACCTACAAACCTTTTTTTCCTGTCTCTTTTTGTTGGTGGTTCCTTTTTCCTTCATTCCGCTGCAAAAACATTAATTTAAAAGGAGCCCAAAACCCGAGACCGAGCTCCGTAGGCCGTGGTGCGGTGTGAAAACGAGTGCCGCATTCAGCACTTTGCTAAATTGCAACATTTCACCTCGCCGCTGGCCATTAGTCGCACACAAACTAAACCAGTGGTTTGATGGTGGAAGAAACAGCACGAACAAGGCTCTGACCGACGTGTTACGTCCCAGCGAACACCCCGGCTTTCCGTCACAGCCCTCGTGGCGGAACGGACGCGCTGCATTCATTGTTGCTTGGGTTCGCTAAAACAAAATGCAACTCTGCTTAAAATGGTACTGATGAGCTGCAATTAGAACTAAAAAGGGCCCAGAGCTACACCGAAAGCTGCGTGGCTGCGTTTCATTCGAGCAGTTATTACTGGAAGGCAGGAGTTACATCTGAGGTAGAATTACATCTGAGGTAGAAGATTTTACAGTAAAATTGTATGTGGCGTGGTATTCTTTCATGTGTCTTGGAGACCGTTTTCGTTTTAAAACGCAAAAGGATAAAGGTCTTTGAAAAATCTTGTTCTTTGTTATCAAGCTCCTTACCCTTCCATTCATGTTCATGTAACACATCATCATCTTATATATATAAAAATAGATGTATGTTTGTTTGTAACGCTAAAACTAAAAAACGTTGTTCGTTTTTGTCCAACGAAGGTTTAGGAAAAAAGAAAATTGGAAAATTCCGAAGGAAAAGCTGGAAAATCAGAAAATTCATTATTTCGACTTTTCCAAAACGTAGGAGGCTATGAGAGCAATCGTGCTCTTCTTTCGCAGCCTACTATGAGCAATTGCTTTAAAGTGTGCAACCGGGGAATCATTGAAAACTTTTCGGCGAACAAAGTATATGTGCAAATTCTAAACTCCTTGGATTTGCCTGGATGCCACCGCATCATTTGCGACATTAAAATGGAAGAGTTATTATTATGCTCCGAAGCTTTCATGCCACAAAATTATGTAATGGAACATGACTTTTTGTCACGCAGCTTTCGATCAATGTGATAGAGACTTATAAGAGGACAGCATGTTTATCTCCGAGAATTCCTTTAAGTTCCAACGATAGGTCATTTCAATTTAAGCGTATTCAATTTTCAATAGTCGATGGAAGTGTGTAGCATAAATCCTAAATGCCATGTTTTTCACATGACCATTGCTATATGTGACGTGTCAACGCTTTGGTAAACCGGCTTCTCTGTACATTTGAAAACATTATATAATCAGCATCATACTGGGAATCATCAGTATAATAAATTCAAACTTATTTTCATTAATATTAGAAACCTCCAAGCAAAACCTTATTGCATACAATCATAGATATCGGACGGGGCGAAGTTCGTTGGGCCAGCTAGTGTTTAATACATTCATATCACCTAAAGTAAATCTTTGATGTAAAATAAATCGACGTTAACATGCACACATGTTATGCCGTTGATGAGAAACCTTTCTTCTACGAAATAGGAACGATTTTTACGATACGATATGAAATTCTATAATAACTTAAAAAGATTGAATGCTGCACGGAACAAAACAAACTTTCAGCACATATTCTTTGTTCGTTGACTCTGTATGAGAATAACGTGAAAAAACGAACCTCAAATCGAGTTCTCAGTGCTCAAAAAGCAGGGCAGTTGATAAAATCCAGTCGCGGCAAACCAAAACAACAGCAAAAAAAGGTTTGATTTCGGACCGGCGTGATCGAAACCCGGTTCGGAAATGGGAAGCAGAAACGGTTATAAAAATCCAATGATGCATTACTCCGCCAAAAGTTGCCGTTATGTAACCCGAAAATGGGCCACCGGCAGCCCGGGAAGACAGGCTACCGATAACGCGGTCCCGCTCCGTTGCCTGCCTCTGGAAAACCTGCGCCATCACTCGGTGGGCGTTTTTACGACGGCAATAATCCGCTCCGTTGCTTCTACCGTCATTCCGGAGCTCCGATGCATTCTGCCTGCCATTGTAGTGCCCTCCCCCGAAGTGCCTTCTGGCAAAAGGTTGGCCATTTTGGCCGCGCTGGCTGAAACTCCAAAATGGGTGAAAAAAAGTAAAAGAAAACCCCCCCAACGCTTTCCGGAAGCGAGCGGAGAGATATTTGTTGCTATTTGCCAAAAGTCACTCATGCTGGTGTGAGAGAAAAAAGAAAAGGAAACTGGTATAGGGGGAGAAATAGGAGTGGGGAAAAAGCAAGCAACTATCTCCGACGCCAACTAATTCCGCCGGCAGTTTTTGTCCACGAGTTTTGGCGCGCAAACATGTAGGGCACATAAAATAAGTCGGCCACTTACGGGGCAAAGGATAAAAATTGTAGTCGACCTCATTTTCCGACGACGACGACGACGACGACAGTATGGCGGGACGCACGTTACGAATTGTTCGTAAACAATGATTGTTCCTGTAACGGAATAATCGGCGGAACGCGCGTCCTGGAGATGATAGTTTCAGCATGAGGATGGTAGTGTTTCATGCAGCAAACGCAAACATGTACGCCGTGGTGGAGCGAGGAAAAAGTCCAAACTTACTTTGGCAACCGGATAGAGGTAATCGTGAATTTAGGATATTTTCTTCTGCGCAGTTTCTTCCATCGCTCGTATGATGTGATAACGTCAACTGTGGCTTCTGCCTTGCCTCATCTTTCAGCCCATTCGAGGAGCGGGCTAAAGTTTCGGCTTTTTACGATTGCTTCGCGCTACCAAACGGCGCCATCCGAAGTCACCAACCCCGCACATTGCCGAAAGAGCAAAAAACTACGTAACACCGCATTCTCAGGAAAGCTATCTACGCCAGCAGCGCATCGTCTTGTATCATGATCTGCTGCTGCTGCTCCGCAAGATGTAACTTTTTTTTTTAACGTTCCCGAATTGGCTCAACGTCATCGAGATCCGACCGAAAAGCGAAACAACAACGTGACAGTTTCATCCGAAATTGATATGGCGTCATTTTTTTTTCTCGTCTTGTTTTTTTTCCGCGTAGTGGGAGCAACACCAACCCCCCCCCCCCCCCCCCCTTTTACCTAAGCCGTGTGCCCTTTTTGTTATTGCAAACGCGCTCCCTCCCCATCAGCTTTCGATGACGATCGATGGAACGGGTTTGCTCCGTTTGTCCTCCTGTTCCTGAGAACTCGTTCGTTTGGTGAGCTCGAGGCCGTATCTGAAGCAGAACATGCGGCACGAAATTTGTCTTTTGCCATTTGTTCGGAGTGCGATTATGACAGGCTGGGTGCGCGGGGACGAATATCGAGGACCGTGGACAAATGTAGACAATACCGTTGTTTGAATTTCCAACGGACTCAAAATCTCCCGATCTTTTCACTCAAAACGTTGTCTTAAATGTGTACGACTGAAGGATTTCCACGACAGCAGCATCAAAAATCCTTCCCCACAAAACCTTTTTCAATCTCCTAGCTGTAAGTGATAGCACATTTTACTGCCGCGTGACTTTATCTTTCGCCGCGCAAACCTGCACGCAGCGAAAGTTCTGCCGAAGACGGTTAAAGCACGGTTTACGATGTCATATTGAGTGACGGTAATGAAATTCGTCGAAATGATATCATTGCCGCAGGCATTGGCTCATCGCAAAGAAAAACGATGCTGTGATACGAGCCGTGTGGCAGTTGCTCGATTATTAATGATGTGTTTGTGCGTGAAGTTTGTGAGGCAGAAAAAATGGACATCGGAAAGCTTGTATCGAATGTGATATGAACTGGACGTGTTCTTGTATTAATCATTGAACCTCTGGCTGATTCAGTCGGACGCTAAAATGGCTTACTGTTACAATGATAATTTCCTCTGTTTGGCAAACATGCAAAACCACTGCAAAATATTCGAAAAGCCCCATTGAACACCACTGCAAACAATGCAAGCCCTCAGCTAAGGGATTTATAAAACAAATTCAACAAGCGCTCAACAAAATGGCCTGATTTGCACAATCTACGTCAAACAGGAAGCCAATCATCAAACTGACCTTCTTTTTCTGCACATCAAACACATAGCTCTCTCGTGTTTTTTTTTTTCTTCTACGAACCCCCTCCTACCGGTTGAGCATGGAATCATGACAAATAATTTCCAGTACTGTGGGCACCGCAAGAAAAATTTGCTCGCACAAAAGGGTTGCATTTCAGTGCGGGCATGAATATGAAAATATCTCGGCTAAACTCATCGCCATGCCTACGCGTTTGCAGAGCGCACACGTACTGGTCCGGATGGCCAATCGTGCTCGTCAGCATTGTAGACCGCCCCCGGAACAAGGCGAACGATAACTACAGGTGTACCGGAGAAATGTGCGCCCGACATGACGGAAAAATAGAAACGATGGAAACGATGGATTTGCCTGCCGTCCGCCGGTTGCCCTCCGCTCGAAGCATGCTTGTATGGTCGTCTTTCCAGCAAGGGCCGCCCGCCTGCCATTGCTTTCATTCAGCAGCACACCCAGCAGACTGTTCATCCGCAAACAAGCAAACCGTGTGCGTACGCAACGCGCGCGCTCTGTACTTCTTCGCCATTTTTATTGTTCAACGCAAACCCACGGTAATGGAGCTTTGTTGGGGGTTGGATGGAGGCGGGTGGACAAAGGAGGAATCGGCAGAAATAACATAATTTGTGAACGTTGTACGCACAGCAACAAACGGGCGAACAAGTATCGGATAAAAACGCGCATGAAAATGCCATGCAATCGAATCGTTTATTTGCCGATGGGTTTTTTGTGTCGTTTTTTTTATCAAAGATTTTTTTTTTCTTCTTCTGAATACTCTCCACGCACACCGGTGCGTACTGTGAAAGCGTGAGCATTTTCCGCATCCCTTTGCGGGCCAGTTGGAGGCATCGTTCGTCGGGTATGAAACAGATATCGTCTTGTTTCGGTTTACCTTTTATTTTTTCGTACCGGTCCATGCCTTCCCCGCCGCCCAGGCACATCGACATAATCAGCATGAGTCAGGTCGCAACAAAATGGTACGGCGAGTTTCGGTGGGCACGTTCGGCAGATAAACGCACCTGGAAAGCCGGGCCCAGTGTGCCGTGACGGAGCACGGATTTTCCGGCCCGATGATAAACGCTGCACGCGTAGCATATAGAGATTTCCGCGCAGCGTTCGTTATGCTAATCCAGCCAATAGAACAATCAATCTGACGAATCGCCATCCGGGGGTTTCAGCTTGTTAATCATAAATGTGTTACAGTGGGTGGTTTTTTGTTTTCCACTTTTCGATTCTTTTCCATTTTGCGATTGCCGGAGGCCCGAAGGAAACGCTAAACTTATTTATGATGTTATGCAGCTAATAATAAAATTTCCCTTGATTCTGTTTGGTTTTTATGGACGGGGCTTTATTGGTTCGTTTGTTCGTTTGATGAAATATTTCTAATGTATTCATTACAATTCTTATCGCTGGCAGTTAGCTGGATTGACGACAACGGTAAACATTTGTGATTGATTAACATTTGTGGGCAATGGAATTGCCTAGTAGTTTGTAAGCATTTTGCTTCGAGTGTTTACATTTCTTTTCCTTACGTTGACAATCAAGTCGTTTCTTAATGTTGAAAAAAAACTTCCCCCATGTATAACATGGCTATATATCACCTAAAAGTGCCGCACCACTGCATCGAGCAGCAATCGAAAAACTGGAAAAAATCAAACATGCTCCACCGAAAACCAACCGAACGCAAAGCGTCAGATTTTCCATTTCAAAAGCAACAAATCATGCCATCTCGCGGTGCCACTGGAAGCGATTGATCGAGCAGCATCGGGAATCCCGGGCCGGATTTTTCTGACTCCACTTCACTGACACACAGTCACGGGCTATTTGTCTTTCCCTGTCAAGCGGTAACCGGTTTGGAACGATCATGCTATTTTCTTTACTTTTTGGTCCTCAGAGGGGGCATTTTGGTTTTCTTGTACGTTTTGCACGGCTTGCAACGCACGCAAGGACACTCCAGTAAATCCTCGTGCTAGATTTCCACACCGTCACCGTGGACGAGTGGGGGAAAAAAAAGATAAATCCGACAGCAATCTTTCACCGTGTCACGGTGTGACTACGCGGATGAATTGCACTCGCTTCGGCAAGTGCGCATGTGTTGTCTGCTGCCAGATTGTCCTTTCTCGTTGCCAAAATGTGGTAAGTTGCCTTGTTCGGTTTTTTTTTTTGGTAGATTTGTGACGAACAAAAAACATAAAAGACACGAACCAGCGAACGGGAAGTGTTTTATCCTTCCCGCGATGTCGCTGCCAAGGTTCTGCTCCTTTCATTGTCCGGATTTCGGTTTTATCTTTTCTCGATTCTTATCCTACAGCTTTACATCATTCGCCCGCGGAAGTCAACGGCCACGTCTTCGCCATAGTGAGCTCGCGCGAATTTTGCGTTCTCGTTTCACGTACCGTGGTGCGCATTTTCGTGCCTTTCCGGTGTGAAATATTTATCACCTTCTCAGACCACCAACCGCCTATTCCGGGCGGTGGTTAGGCTCGTCCTGGAGTTCGCCCTCTTCGGTGCACCCAAACCGAACTGGCTCGTTTGCATTCCAAAGGCAACCGCAAGTAATCCATCCACTACGGGCGACGTGTAGCGCTAAGCCCGGGACTCCATGCCTCACTGATGTCGGAAGGCACCCGCTACAGTTGGAGGCCAACCTCCAACGGAATACCTAATCCGTCCGAGCCGCCGGTGATGTGCCATCCTGTTCAACAGCCGAGCCGAGCATGTTATTTAAACGTGTTTTTGTAGCGCGTTGTTTAAATTTAGGGAACCTACGTACTCCTCTTACTGGCGGTACGGGCAACACTTCCTACGTGCCAGCGGTACACCTCGCGTGACAGCCTCCGGCGTGCCATGTACACGTGGAAAGCGCGCAATCTCACACCAAAAATCATGCTGAGAATTTGTAAAATTGTATCTTCTCCACGACACGGACGTACGTAAACCTTGCGTGGGAGTCTTCTTGAGGCTTTCATGGTTTCGTTCCAACTGATCTGTCACCTGAAAAGTTAAAAAAATAAATAAAAATCTTTGTTAGAATTCGCTTCCATACACACACTAACATAGCATGAGCAGTGTGGGAACAAGTTGCATCACTCAACAGAATATCCACCAGCCTGGGAGCCGACGCACAAGAAGGAAATGTAATTGATTGCCTGCCGATTGCGCCTCGTCGCGTTACCGGAGAGAACGCTGTCAATCAAATGCCAGCTGCTTAATGAGATCGAGCCAGCTCGGCACCTTCCATTCACGCCGCGGATGTGGCAAATCTTGAGCAAGATGGACTCGTACTCGCACTCGCAAACGAACGAACTAACCCGCTGATGATGATGATCGCGGTTGCGTTCGGAGCGTCGAAGCTGTGCTGGAAAGTAATGTTCCTCCCGGCCAGCAGGCCGACCCTGCCGCTCACGAACGCTTATTTACATTTTTTGGAACCGTCCATCAGCGTTACTCCTTGCGCCCCTTGGGTGCCTGCGGAGGATGCCCAACAGGTGCCATAATCGGATTTTAACCGTTCTTTTCGATTCACCACATGAAGCGTCGCGGTTCCGCGCCCGACAGTGGAAGCGCATTACATTTTGCTTGCCCCACTTTCACCGACCAAGACGGCGTTCTTTCCTTCGTGGGGGGGTTATTACTTGCCCGTTCCATGCCGGATCTTTACGCGACGGCGAAATATGGGCACACGGAACGGGAGGAAGTCGTTCCCTCGTCCTTCGCGCTCGCCGTTCCAGCGCTGAAGATGGAGATTAATTTCGATCGTCACGGTGGTTCTTTATTAAAAATTTCATTAGAATCTCTTTTCCCCCTCGAGTCCCCTCTAGCGTGGGGTGGGAAGGAGGGGTTGGTTTCACGCACTTCGCGTGTATCCCGACTGCGACGCCATGAAAGTCCGTGGGAAGCGGCGAAGTTCAGGCTTGGTGTTTAGAGTAAAAAATAACCAAATAAATCGTTTCCTTAATGTGGTTTTCATTTACCGTCGCTCGTGACCTTTTTAACAACCGGCTTTTTTTTTGCCGGCGAGGGGTTCGCGTGCAGCAAGCCGCCCAGTCGAGTGCGGCCGAGATTGATGAGTTGAGATTTAATTTTGTGGTTGAATTGATTCGATTTGGGGATGCTTCTTCCGCTGACGCTGACCACATCCGCGACGGTGGTCCCGGCCGGAAAGGAACAGGGGAGAATAAGAAGGGAGAAAAATACAAGCAACAAAAAATCAAACTCACGCCTGGAGCTGGCGCATGAAGCTCGCACGCCTCGTTTACCTTTTTCCAGCGCAGTCTACCAGATGAATCATACCACCATGACTGACCGGTCACGGTCGAGGGGTTGAATGTAATTCAATTAACGAAGGTTAAGCGTAGGAAATTATCACCTGAGGTTTGGCGGATATCCACCTGCTCGTGGGGAGCTGTGCACAAGAAATGTTGTGCGTGTGCTTGGACAGCATGACCGTTAAGGTGATTACGAGCAATTCAAAGAGACGTTCATGGCAAGAAGTCAGGTCATCTCAGACCTCAGCTCCTTGGAAAAAAAGATGTACGGTCGTAGAAACTGCTACATAAAAGAACGAAATTAGTGCGCAGCTCGCTAGCATCGACGCCGTAGCCTTGGGCACCGAAAAAATGGTTGTCCTTTAAAGGGTTTCTCTGTTAAGCAGGAAAAAAAAAGCAACTCATAATAGAGCTCATTAACTGCAAACGAAGTTCATCATCCGAGCCTGATACGGCTGCACGAATTGTATGAATTGTATGGTTTGTGACACAATTTTCACCGACGAGCCTTTCCTTCGTATGGTATTTAGAAATGTGAAAAGAGAACTGATTGGAAGGACTCTGGAACGGCAAATTAATGATATAGTGTACTTTTGAGACTGGACACAATTTCACATGCTTTCAAAAGGAATAACTATTAAATTTCATCTACATTCCATGTTCACGTTTGCAATTGTGCGTACCATGAAGGTAAGGTATTTAAATAATATGTTTAATCATATCACATCATAATCATCTCTCGCTGCCGAAAAACATTGAATATGGCTCGTATTGGGCTCGTATTAGCATAAAGTTGCCTTCAGTAGTCGTCGAACAACGATACTCGCTTTGAAAATAAACCTTTTGCCAACAACCATTAGCTCCGATGTACCGAAAAGGCACCACCGACGGTTGCTTCCGGTCGCTTATAATGGCCTGAAATATCCTTCAACTATAATGCTCGATGAAACACTACCATGATAATGACGCTTCAGAGCGAAACAAGCTCAATGAGGATAAATGAAGGGCTCGGGCTGTACTATGATCGCACTAGACCCTTCGACGGCCTTCCATTTCCCGGCCGTTGCTCCTCGTAGCTTGCCGGTGCACTCGTTCATAAACGAAGGATGCAAACCACGTTGTCTACAACCGACGGCGCATTCAGCTTCGGTAATCCAAAACAGAGCGTCGTCTAGCACCCGTTCGAAGCGGGTTCTCCAACGAGCGAAGGGCAAGCGAATCTACCATCGAGCGGTCTCTCCCTTGTGGGCAGGGAAATTCGTTGCACTGACAATTGGTTTCATTTTTGCTCCGACACGAACGACCGTACCGGACCGGCACCACACGGAGCGCTTCCATTTGAATTCCAGCTCCCGTGACCATGACGTCCACAGTCGGGTGATTTTCGTGCTGCCATGCAATCCGAAACTATACGCTGCTTGCTGCTGAATGTTTATTGGCAAAATTAAGCAGAAAGCAACGATGACAGTGTGACTGTCCGGATGCCTGGGCCAAACCCCTGGAACCGGGATCGGCATGTTCTGCTCGATGAAAATACGCTTTCCCGGGTGGCGGGAAAACGTAGCACGACCGAAGGGGATGAGAACATCAAGTGGAAGCATTTACATGCCTCTTGGGCCTTGTCGTCTGGGAGCGCACTGACTTTCGAGGAGGAAAAGAAACTACCATGGAAATTTACCAAGGAGACAAGTAGCCGACTGTTTTTTTCCTTCAGATATGATCAGAACGACTCGAACCGGTTGGTTTAATCTGATACCCATAAGACATTTGCATCATGTACTACAAATGAACAAGCGTTGTGCAATGCAACTACTTCGAAAATCAACTACGCACGATGTGACAGCGGTTTAAAATTAAGTGGAACCAAAGGAAGGATCTGTGCTTCGACTATCGCCTAATTGAAACATGTCGCTCTCGAGTGTTTTAAAAGCAGTGCAAACTAAAATTATTTTATAATTTCACCGACATTAAAATGGTTGGAAAATACGTCTTTGCTCATCGACGCAGTATATTCTCTGTTGCTTCTCGCGCGTGTCAGTCCATCCCAAAAACGACAGCTCCAGCTCCGACAGACTGACGTTTTGCCTTACGCCCAACATTCTTGTAAACATGAATCATGTCCTCTTATGTTTGTGGGAAATTTGAGAAACCATCTGCGCCACACCAACCTACACGTCACCGGTTACGCGCCCGTGCTGCTATTTGAAGTTTGACGCTTGCTTGCGCCGGCGGTGTTTGTGGATTTTCCGCGATGCGATGGAACGTATTCGGCACCCAAAACCGAGAATCATACCGACAAGCTAAAACCTTCAGTCCGACCTGCAAAGATGCTCCGCACGATCGACGCCGTTTGATGATCGCAGGCTGTTTTTCGATGGCGGTAAATGCGCCCACGCCCGCGAAATTGATCTTCAATGATTGCGAATTTCTTTTCCTTCACCGGTCGACGCGCTCAAGGGATGCCCTGAATTCAGCTGCCTTTCATTAGAAGGCCCCCCCCCCCCCCCGTACCCAGGCTCCCGCTTTTCCGGGGATTACTAGAGTCGAGGCGATGGTTGAAATGTAATATTTTAATGCACTTTCGGTTCACGTCGACAGCGGGCAGGTGGTTTTGGTGGAAGTCGACCGGTTGATGGACCAATGGAGCTCCCAACGCCCAGGTAATACGATCAACACCACGCTCTGAAGTTGTGAGCTTGAAACTTTCCAGACACTGCGGACGGATGGGTCGTCAGGCAGAAGAAGACAACATAAAAATGTGACGTCTCTAGAATTGGCGACCGATAGAGAAAAGAAAACGTAAAAAAAACACAACCTTATGCGGGGCACGTGAGAGAAAAAAAAAACAAACAAACGGAGGGAAAAAGAAAACTCACACCTACCGGGCCAGACCGGCATCGCTGCGGTTAGGTCATAGGCAATCCGCCACTGACTCATATTCTATTTGGTAGTTTTATTTTTCACTTGTCCAATTTTCTCCCCACGAATGCGTCGGTTTTTTCCACACTACCCTGCCGCATGACGCTGCCTCGGCTTGCTTTATTCTTCTTTTTTTTTCCACCGTGACGTAAATACACATGCACCCGAAAACTGCCCCTCAAGACGCACGCGATGAGTGTGAGAGGAATGCAGAATTACAGCATCTACGCCGTTCGCCAGCACGCGCACAATACGCATCATGTTACGCGCGCTGACATTTGCGCAATCTTCACACCCGAAGCGGTTGCTGGGAGCTGGCATCTTTGAGAGGCGTTTCCATCGCGGTTCGGGGTCTTTTTGGGTTTCTTGCTAATGGAAAGGGAAATACACTCCAAAAGATGTCCGAGACAAAGTCGGAGTGGGCCGTTAAGTGTTTAGAATGTTACTGAGTTTTAATCTTGTTTGTTTGTTTTTTATTCTTCCAATAAGTCACAACTTTTAAAGCACTCAAACGAAGCCCGTCTGTTGACGATTGGTGACTGCAGTGGAGGATGTCGGGCGAGTTCCAAATGTCCATACATTTATCAACGCTTATTCAAAAACAGCAACCTTGTTTTTGACAGCCCAGCCGAATCAGTGCTGTGCATCGTTAAGTGCTTCGCGAACATTTATTTAATCATCTCGCGTCAGATTTAATTTGACAGCCTGGGCCCGTCAATTTCGCATCATCGCACCGGCCAAAAGACAGTTGGACAGCGACCTCACAAAGTATCGCACCGAATCACAAAAGCCGGCGGCGCAAAACTCATAAATCAAACACTGGACGATGACACTCGAATTAAGCCCTGAAAACAGAATGAAGCCGCAGACAATGGCTGTCCCTTTGGTTCGAGCAGGGGAACCCTCGGCCAGGTCGCACCACCGGGCGGCCGCAAATGTCGATCAATTTTCATCTCATTTCCGCGGCTCATTTATATTGTCCCTCCCGTGCTGCGCGCACTTTTCATTCATTTATTTTATTTTTAACTCACTGGCAAATAAATTGAATCGAGTTTTCCCGGCCGAAACGTACAGTGCGCAGAGCGGAAACAAATGGGAAACAAACTGCAAGCTAGCAACGGTGAGGAAGAAAAATGAACAGGCGGCAAGGCAAACAGCGTCGCTCCAAAAGGGCATCAAAAATCGGCCTATCGTTCAACCCCCGGAAAGCGGGAGAGCAATTTTGGAAAATAAAGTTCGATTCACAGAACGAAAACAGCGGGGTGCTTCTGCGGAAAGGTGGAATATGGCAGAGCCGGGAAACGATGAAACGGATGACGAATAAATAAATAAAACAATTTCATCGACCAATCCTCCGGGAAGCTCCTCTTTTATTTACCCTAATTAAATTTTAATAATCACATCATTGCCCCATCGAACTCTAGCCGCATTTTCGCCAGCTTCGTTCTGTGCCCAAACGCTGCCCACCCCTCGCCGGTTGCCCCGGAACATCCACGGAACACGAAAACGAGAAGCGAAAATTGAAAGGTATAAAAAAGAGCCGCCTGAAAAACTTGAATGGAACGAATTGTTGAGTGAAACTGCGGCAGAGAGCAAAAAAAAAAAAAGAGCAATAAGCCTCAAACAAGCACCGTTCCGTGGCAATACGGTCGGAAAATGGAAGAAAAATCTACTGCCCACACATGCCATCCCTTCGTTCGCTCCGAGCAGCACACGATGCTGATGGTGATGATGATGATCACGATGGCGGTGATGACCATAAAACATTGATAGATATTTTCGTTCATTAAAAATGCAGCGTCCATCTCACGTCCGGTTTCCGGCATTCGATGGAAACTTTCAGCCAAAGGGTGAGGCTGGCAAAGAAAGGAAACGACGGGATCCGGGAATGCCAAGCCCGTCGGCCATCGGGCGGCCAAGCGCACGCCAATTGCATCCCGTTGAAGCCGTCCGTGCGTTCAGCGACTCGTTTCGAATTTAAACCCATCCGCACGACATTCGCCCGGTGCCGTTGCGTCTCCGATGCCCCGTGTGGACCCTTTGCGTCCTTGGGAAAAAGGGATCCCGCTCTCGATCGGAGGGACCGCACCAACACAGCGGGTTGTGATCCGGACAGACAGCTCGACGTCGTGATGAAGGCATGAAATATTTATTTACCGGAAAAAGGCTGGACGCGCTCGAAGCGACACGGAGTTTCTATTTTTATTTGAACTCCAGTGAAAACCTGCGCGCACTAAGCGACAGGATCCTTTGGAGTGTCGCCATCAATAGACGCTTCTCGTGAAACTTTGCTACACGCCAACCCCGTTACTGTGGTGAATTATTTAACATGGCTCTTGTGTATTCCATAAAATTATCTCTTTTTGGTTTGTTGCTGTACTTCTTGTGCTTTGCAATTGTGATGCTTTCGTAAATTGTGAATTAAAGAATTGTCTCAGCAAAAGTGTCAATTAGTTTCACTAACATAATGAAACATATTGTAACACTAGCAGGCCCGGTAAACCTTGCTTTACCCGATAATGTATGATGTTGATGTTTGTTTTTTTAAGCGAAAATTTGTTGCTTTATCTGTTCAGACCAAAAACATAATTCAAACAAACAAAACAGAAATTAAAGAATTCAGTAAGTTTTCCAACAGAAAAAAAACTTCTTGTGCAATTTCATCGATTTCCCGTTTGTGATCGATATTTCATCGATTCCTTTTTGCTGCATTCACCTTTCTCTGCTTTGATGTATACACCTTGACAGATATGCCACTGTCATTGGATTACAGTAGTGGCCAGCGCTGTATACATACGCGGAGTAACATTTAATTTTATTAGAGTTATTTTTGACTCTAAATTAAGTTTAATGGTAACGAAACATTCGATAATTCTGCGAATGATTATTGTTTAACCGTTAAACTACAAAACGTTGTAGACAATCTTTGGTTTGTGCCACAAAAATATGAGTTAAAACATTTTCTTGGTGTGATGTTATTTTGTCAACAACTGAAAAAGCGTTCATGGTTGTTTTGTTTGTGCTATTAGTAAAACTGAGTGTCAAATGTTAAATTTGGCCGAAGTTATCAAAAAACATTAATTTGTTTGATTAATCTTCAACAACATCTGCAGTGCTTAAACTTAATGTGTGGAAGGTTTCAGAAGCAACGGTGAAGTATTGGTCGAGTTTTTAGTGTACACAAAACTCCATACAAAAAAAAAGCTTAAATATTTTATAGAATAGGCATCAATATAATTAAGAATTAATTACAATGGTGTCCAATTTCATAACAGCAGAAAAACCACTCAAAACTTCCATTGTGAAATCAACCATTTCCGTGGCGTTACACTCGACTGCAAAAACAGTAAAATTGTTGATTGATTTTCACAACTAAAATAGCGCTGTGCAGTGAGCCAATTCTCTGCTGGCTTCTGTAACTAATAGGCGCTAACGTCAGCAGAGCGTCGTATTGATCAAAGTTTATGCGTTCCCCGTCGTAAATATGATCACAACAAATGCACTTTTTTCCAAGCGGCCCCGGCCCGGAAGCAGAGCGTCACCGAACGCAACGTTAGGCGAATAGTTTATTGCTCCATAACCATTGCCATAATCAAATGGACGATTCCGCGAAAACATTCACTCGCCTGCTCCTGGCCCCTTCCACGTATGCCGAGCTTCCAGGCAGCAACACAGGCAGAGTGTGGAAGAAAGTCGACACGTCGGGATGCGGACCCTTGGTCCCTCCTTAACGATTTTCGTGCACTTTATCGTTCATCAACACATTTACGATGCCCGGCGGGCGAAAGGCAGACGGCATCCGGTTCACGGCTCCGGTTTGAGGGCGATCCGATGGGTTTTATTGATCGCAAATGGCAAGATTTTCCCGCCAGTTCCGCCAATAAAAACCATCCGCACGGCCTGTCGCGCTGCTGCCGTCGTCCGTTTGTCTACGCCGCGTTGTCATCGTCCAATCCGTCCGGTGAACCGATCGTCTTCAGTTTCTTTTTCTTTTCTTCTTTCTTTTTATTATGATTCCCCTACCTCACGCCTCCCTCCCAGGCGACAGCGAGATCGATTTGATGATTGCATCCCGACGCTCGCACACATTTCCCAAATAGAGAAAACGCTGCCGGCCAGGAAATAAAGACGATAAAACTGAAAGGCCTCCACGGAAGTCGCAGCTTGCGGCGGGGACTTCTTCGTCACAAAGGCGAGGTGGAGGCCAATGGGGAGCGCGGGTCGAATATTTGCATTTGCATATCCACGCCATCTTGGGGAGCTGACGGTTTTCCGATTTCGCGCCGTTCCGCCACTGGTTTTCGACCATCAACCTAAACTGGTGCGACACATATGGTGCGGCCGGAATCCAATTACTTTTCGAAATGGCCTGACCAGACCGGCTCAGGTTGGATGGAGCGCATCATCTCGAGCGCAGTTGTACTCCGGGGGCATCCATGGTGATCGGTAGGACGACATCGTGTGAAACTCTGCGCCCCCTTGGGAAGGATCATAAAAGACGGCACGTGTGGATGTCGCCAAGGAAAAACAAAACAAAAAAATATTAAAATTTGATTACATCCAGCATTATTCGAAACATTTTCCTACGGTAATGGGACGGAAGATTGGAAACCATCGTGGAAGGCAGCGGTGGGCTGAGCTCCACGAGGAAAATGTATAAAATAAAAGACGATCGACGGCGAGGAGCGCCAAGCGTCATTTGAAATCGGACCTCAGTTTATCTTCCTTTACGATCGAACAAAATAGAGGCGCGTTTGTGTGTGTGCATTTGGGATGCATGTTTGTTTTTTGATTTCAAATTCAAGCGTACACCGAAAGATGAAGACAGCAAAATCGGTAAACCTTGAAGCACGGTAACCGAGGGACACTCTTAAACAACTCGGTGTGAGATGCAAATAAAAATCCGACCCAGATGCGAAGTAGCTTACATACGTTACGTGAAACATATGGGTGGGTCGTAAAATTAAGGTTGAGTATTTGTGGAAGTGTCAACTATGAGAAAACGATGGAACTTTAGTGTACAATATTGTAAACTAAAGATGATTGTATGCATAGATATAGTAGAAAACCATACCATACTGAAACAGTATAGTTTGTGTATGTTTCTTGTCAGAAAACATGCCACAGAATTGTTTGTGAAACCTTTAATCGATAGAAGAAAAAAATGGTCACCCTTGGTCGAACGTACGGATCCCCATTTCGATGACAACACGGTTCCTTTTTTACCCAATGCAAACAAGAAAAAAAAGGAAATACCACGAACTCTCACAGCGTTCTATTTGATCGTGAATGGGTCAGAACTTCCTGTAAAGACATTCCCCACATTGTGTGTCATTCAAAACGGTCCGAAGAAAAGCGTTTCTTGAGCAAACGCTGGTTTGTCTTTTATCCCGAGATCCTTTGAGCGGTTCCAGGCGCACCGTGCTTCGAGACGTACGATTTCTTCCACCACAGCGCAGGCGGATATGACCTGATGAAAGGCAGGTTGAAAAATGGTCCATGAACCTGAAAGCAATCGATTGCAGAAATCTTCAGAAACGGGTCTTAAGGAGCAGCACGAGAACAAACAACAGCGAACCGTTGCAACGGCAGGAAGTGGCGAAGCGGGAAAAATGGGGCACGCGGGAAATCCGGGCGAATAAAAGAAAATCCATTAAAAACGAAATCCCTTCCGCGTGGCTCCGTCGATGCCGGTGGCTGTACATCATTTCCCTCGAGAAAATCCTCGGTGGCTCCCTCTCGAGGGGCAGCTTGTAAAATTTACGCAAGCTTGTGTTTGATGAAATGTGTTCGACGGTTCGGTTCCTTCTTCATTCTTTTCGGTACGTTTTTTTTTCTTCTTTCTCCATTTTACAATTGTCCGTCTCCTGCCGACAAGCGCATCCGCGAAGCGCGCACGTTCGCCTGCGCTTGCACCGCGCGACCATAAAACATCGTCAAACGATGGCAGTTATTCAAATTGGCACCGAATGAGCCCATTGGCGCGCCGTTTTTACGACTCAGGCCAACAATGTGCGCGTCCTGGAGGTTCGACAACTTCACTCGCAACTCGCGGGGCCGTTAAATTGCCCCGGGCAAGCGGAACAGATGCGAAATTACCGCTCGCTTAAGGGATATATTTCGGTTCTTTGTGACGGTCGTTAAGAGCGCTCGTCGGTGACGGCTTCAAATGTGCGCCGGATGAGCGGAAACCGTTTCCTTCCGAGCGGCTGGCTAGGTTCGCTGCAATTCTCGTACAAAAAGGTTGCCAGGTTTCGGTGTGCGCACTGTCAACTAAGACGTTTGTTTTAAGGAGCGTCTGCAAAGTTTTCATTGAATTGTTTGAATTTATTCCGCTAGAAAAAGTATTGAAAAAATGCTGCATTTGAAAAACAGTGCGGAACATCAAATCACATTTTAAAAAAAACAACAACATGGAAACACAAAAATTAATTTAAGCATAAAATAGTATGATTTAAGAACTTACAATGCTGGCAGAAATATAGCTCCTTATGTTAATGCTTCCTTTTCCTCGTGGCTTCATCTTTCGTTCGCAGGTCCAGAACAGTATCCGGTTGCCGCTGGCCGGGCTAGCCCCTCCCCGCGTGCTCATGTGCAGTGCCTCGATGGGTGCGGAAGGATCGGTTACGCTTCAGCTGCGCGAAGCCGTGCCGGCACCGGACGCGACCGGTTCCCTCGATGGGGCCCTCACGATCGGCTACCCGGACTCGGAGATGCTGGCCGACATGCTGGGCACCTTTCAGGGTGCCTCGACCGGCGGGGCCGATTCGGATGGAGGTAGCTTCGACCTGCTGCAAGACACCAGCCGAACGGCGGCCGAGCAGATCGAACACATCCTAACGAAATCCACCGTCTCCAGCAGCAGCACCGGCTCACCGTCGTTGGCGCTAAAACCGGAAGCTGGTAAGTTTAAAGTTACATAAATAAAGCATTCTTGGAACAGCTTTTCAGTATCTTCTACTGTGAAAACAAACGGTCCGTTCGTCTTCGGAGAAAAGTAAAACACCCGCTTTTATTGTTGTGTATAAAAACCACAATAAGTTTGGAAAAACTAGTTTTTTGTGTACACATTCTTCCAGTGACATTTTCTGAAAAACAAGAAATAATTGATGCCATTTCGTTTGAATAATGCCATTTCATTTGACCCTGATTTCTTTATTCCTTTATTTTAAATTATACTTTTCGAAACATGCACTAAACAAGTAAACTTTTTATTAACTTACAAGAGTTGTCTTTGAACAAGAACATTTTTGGCTTGCAGAATGACCTCGAAACCTTCGCTCAGAGCGTACGATCGTAGGGGAATCATTCGCAAAAGCACTTACACGAGCGGTTCAAATAGCCATTCAAAGCAATCCACTATCTAAAGCTGCTAAATCCATTTGCACCACAAATAACGATCGGCCCCCCATCTACGGCAGGCTCAACAAGTACGCCGTTCGCATATCGTTCCATTTTCATGGCTCGTAAAGACTAATCATCTATCACACCCGCGCCCGTGCCCCTCGCGCCTCGGCCACTTGTTGTCCGGTGCAACGTTCGGCACCCATTCACGTGGCACCATAAAAATCTGGACCCTACACTTTTAGGGTTTCGGCTCGGTACCGGCTGAGGCTCAGGTGCACTAACACTCCGACAAACTATGCAACACTACGTTCAACAATTGGGCGAAGCCGTTGCGAGTTCCGATGACGTGATGGTGCTGAAATCGTAAAGGCTTAAGTTTTCTTTCCAGGACCTTTCGGTAGAGAATAATTGGAAGCACATTTAGTCGGAAAGTTCCGCTGGGAAACTTGCTGGAAACACAAACCCAGCTTGTGGGCATCGGTATAAGCTTGGAAGCAGGTTTTTCATTTCCATTTCATGTTTTGCAACTGGAATTTGATTGATATTTTTTGACAACATTTTTGTCATTAGGCAAAACTAGTCTTGACTGCAGTGTATGAAGATATGTTAGATATAAGTCAATTTATTTTAAATAACCGCATCAAAAAACAAGAGAAAAATATAGTCCGTTCAAAGGCAAAAGCCTCGCATAGCAAATATATCCTCAGAGTATTCATATTTTACCCATGGTATCCATTTGGAGTTGCTGTTATGGAAACTCCTTCTCCGGAACTCGGGAAGCTATCGACTGGTGCATTGAATAGTACCATAGTTTCGATTGATGTTTGTTTGTGTGTACGCCAACATGTTTTTTATGAGTGTGTTCATGCACAGACTCTCCATGGTCTCATGTTTCATGATTATTCAATATCTGCTCTGCGGCTCGAGTTTCTATCATACGTTCCTTTTTCGTCCTGGTTTGTTTGAAAAAAAAATCTGTCTGTAAAAAATTGATCAACCCAGAGCAAACTCTGCCGTGCCTTGCGCTATGTGCACGTACAACGATGTGTTGGTTATTCCAACGACACACCAGGAACATAAATTTATTGAAATAACTCTACATATCGTCGTCCCTTATCCGGAACGAAGGGAAACGGGAAGCCTGCTCCCGTACCGTTCCCAACCACCTCCTCGCTCGACCGAGGTTTGTCTGCTCCGGCCCAGAGGTCCACTTTGTCCAGCTTTCGACCCAACATCCTCTACCGCCTCCCGAGCCGCATCCCTTATCTCCAACATACGACTTTATCAAAGCTCAGTTTCGCCTACCACCCAAACAAGACACACACACACACACGGAGTCGAACATTCACCACCACTACCACCAACACGGGTCGAGTGCATAAACTTTTCAGCTAGGTTTTATGGTTTTAAAGCATATTTATGTGCATGCACATGAGCTTTGATATCGACTCCCATCGGAATTTTGCACCGGACCGTTTTTCACCTCCACTTCCACGGTCCACGGTCCACGTTTCCATCCACTCCACACCGTCCCCTTCTGCGCTGGGGCACCGTAGAGATCAAACTACGAACTTTTGCTTTCCGCCACGGTTCACTTGCTCCCTAAGCCGACCGCGTTTTCCCCTGTTCCTATCTCGCTCGCTCAGTGATTTCATCGCGCAGGCAGCCGGGGCAGCCATCTTGGACGCCGCACCGAGCGGGTCGTTTTGTCCTTTTGTCGGTCCTTTGGCGAGGGCAGAATAGTCACTTTTACGCCCGTGCTCTCCGGTCGCACTGTAATTGTGCAAAACCAACAATGGCTATGGGCCGGTGGTTGTTTGTAAATGCCAGAAAATTGTACAGTGTGAGACAATTTTTGCCTCTCCGTGGGTGTAGCAGCGCAGAATGGTTTCTAGGAGGTATCTTACATTTTTGAGGGCATAAGAAATGAAAGCTGAAGTGTGTAAATAATGTATTGAGCCAGTCGACTTCTATTGAAATGCCCTATTTTTCTATTTTTCTCAAAGTATTATACGAAGCACTAAGAACTATTCTAAAGCAAAACTGTGTAGGTTTCAACGAAACCGTTTCATTGGAGACCATAACCCCTAATATTGCAAAATGGCCATTACTTTCTTACAATTTCCATTTACCGAGAGAACACACATCTGTTGGCATCTTCTACACGAAAGCAACCTTTATTACCGTTGCAAAGTCAAGGGTATTGCCGATCGCTCGTTCGGCATTGTAGCCTGTGTTGCATGTCGTTAAAATGTTTCTTTATGCGCCGCCCACTGTCCGTAAACACCGGAATGTGCGCTGACCGTCGGAGTACGAATGCGAAATGGTTTCCGATGTCGTTCGTTGCCTCGTTGCCTTCGTTCGTCCTGCTGCCAGACTAACTCTTGCCGACCCACGTACGCGCACTTCCTTCCGCCTGTTGGCGGTCTTAAAGCAGCTTCATGCATATTTACATTAAATGTGTGTAGTATTTGCATTGTATATTTATCTATCTAGTTTTGTGGAATTATAAAAGCAACCTTTGCGGGCGCCTCGATGCCGCGTTGTATGTGGTCAGGGCGGGGCGGAGCGAAATGCGGCAAGCTCTTCCTGCCCTGCAAACCACTCGCCTAATGCTCCAGCCCAGTGGGTTGGTCGAATCGAGAACGCAACATGCCCGGACTCGTAGGCCCGGACCGCAGTTGCCCGGGTGCTCCTGATGACCTCGATCGGTTAGGAGATAATAACCCTTCGGTGGCGCGCTGGTGCCATCAGTGACATCCGCCCCGGTCCATGGACGTGGGAAAATGAACATGAAATTAATGATAGACATTTTGTCGGGCCTTGCAGAGGCCGGTCGGGAAAATCCTGGCATCGATGAGGCAAAAAGTGGACGAGTGTTGGCCGGGCTGGGCAGCGGACGAGCAGAGAACGCGGGGACGCGGGGAACTTTGCAGATTGCCTTTGCTGGCCACATTGCGCTGCCGGAGTGAGGCGAGATGATCCTCGTGGAAGTGCATTTGCATGGCTCGCTGCACTGGACAAATACAGGCGTCCATCCCCCCCGGCGATCCGACCTCACCCTGTGGGCCGTGGGGGTTACGTTTCGGGCTGGGGAAACACCGTTGGAAAATCTCCCGCTTCCGCTTTAATGAACATGAAATGTTAAATGTCACGGTGATTGACGTTTGGGACCGGTTCATTAGCGCTGCGGGACGTTCGCTGCAGGATTTATGCTCATAAATATAAATAGTGGGTTTGTTGCGGAAACACCGCTCGGCTTCGTCTATTTGCTGACAGCCATTTTTCGCACAAGGCCACCATCCGGGAGCGCTGGGAGGCCGAGGTCAGCTGCTTGACCAACGTCTGCTGCCACGGGCTGGGATGGAACAATTCGACCCTTTCGAAACGCGATTTTGTTCAATTGTTTGCGCACTCCATACAATTTTATGCTGGAACCCATGCCTGTTCTCCCTTGCAGGCCCTGCTTGGTGTTACGAAATTGCTCTACCGAAGCATCGCCAGGCCCTGTGATCAAGCTCCCCGTTGCATGGCTGGTGTGTGACAGGATTTAATTATTGACTTTTTGCCTAAACCTACCGCGAACTTTGCTTCATTAGGAACGCGTATAATTATGCGCATGGAAGGATAGCGTAGTACATTGTATCGAATATTCTACAGAGAAGAAATTCAAAACGGTGCATTTGAAGTATTAATTGCGTTTTGACTAGCGGTGGTGCGGAAAATTTAATATGTGGGATTAATTCTACAAAAAAAAAAAAGTAACAACGTTTACAAAACAAAAACAAGTAACATGTTTAAAATCAGCATTCACAAAGCATCGATCAGAATGAATAGTTTTAATTTTTTATCTGTTTTCCGGCATAGTGTTTAATAACATTGTATACTTTGCATACATAGTTTCCTTTATCAATAACAGAAAACATGTTACCGTATTTTCAGGTTCAACATAAAATAAAAAGTTTTGTTTGTTTGTTTGTCCAAACTCCTAAATCATGCTTATCGATGGATGAAATGCTACAATATTAAACTGTATAGTTGGTCATGAATTTTCTTCATAAGAAATGTTGAGGTCTATCTCGAATTTCCCGGCAGGGGTTTTTTTTTTTACTTGTGACCCTTTTTCTCAAAAAGAGGGGAAAAAAGAAACCAAAGCACGTCTTAACGTTCACGGTTTTCAGACGAGTCGACTACCCACCCCATTGTGTAGAACAATAGAAACCCTGACCATCTCCCAGAAATACCGTGTACTTTTCACATTGAACTCCCATGTGTGTCCTTTGAAGTTCTTTCAAAATCCACACGTGAATCCGCGCAGAATGTTTTATTTTATCCTAGTTCACCTCACGAGTTTACCAGAACGCCAGAGGATCATGGGCAAAGACTGCCGGCCACCTTTTTTTCTCGTGAAAATGTTTCGATCCCGAATAGATGCAGCCATTTTTAACGAGAAATAAATACCAACAACGTGGCCTTTCACATATGGCTGCAACCACACGGTTCCCAGCTTGGTGAGATTCTCTTTCAGTTCCTGCTCCTTCACAGTCCTTCGACTGGGTAATGTTCGGGAGAAACGTAAACTCCTTCCACCACCCGAACGCAAACGTCAAAATAAATAACGAAAAGCGGGACAATTCGGTTAGACTAACGAGTGGGAAAAGCGCCCGAGCGCGGGCTTAGGAGCTTTTCGCGATTGAAGTGAAATCCGCCCGCCGTCGGAGCGCCATTTGCTTTTGTTGTGCCGGCAGTTGCGCCGCTATTGTGTGCGAGCGGGCAAAAGCAAAATGGCGGCACTCGCTGGAGCGAAAGAAGATAAGAGCAAGCGGTTCGCTCCACTACCCGACGGCAACCGACGCAGACGAAGGCGACCGCTCTAATGTGAATGGTTGGGCTATTGCTATGCTAGCAAGTTGCTTTTGGCTTCGATGGTTCGACGGCGGATCAGGCTGAAAGGGTTTCTTTGAAGATAATGCCACCCAGTGCTTGACTATCGATGACACGTGAACACTGCATTCATAGCCTCTTTCACAGCCATTAATCCTGACAGATATTTGTCTAATATGATTAAGAGACACAACAAATGCATGAGCAGAGCCACACATTTTTGCATCATTAGTTAAACTTCATGTGTTTGCCAATACCTACTTGTTTGACGATACCTTGATGCTATAGGTGTAGAAATAAGTGTATGGAACAACTTTATGTTCAATCTATATCCATTAGAATTCAATCAAACGCTTACTATTGCTGCCTTATGCTTCATTAATTATCTTCAATTGACCCAAAGGCACATTCGATTCCGGGAGAAAATTCTCCATCACCGACCGAACGAAATTAATTCGGATTATTGGACGAATATTTTCCCATCTAAACACAGACACACACATACACACGCCAACCCGTTCGTTCAAGCTTGGCAAGTGCAACGCTCGGCAAGGGCGTCCTGTGCATCTTTATTGCATTCCGTTCAATTATCTCTAATCCGGATAAGTTCCATCGAATTCGAGGTCCAAAGTACTGCAAGATCAAAGTCGCTGTTTGCTAGGGCTTTGGTTTTTATCTGTCTTCTTATCCTGACTGTCCCATCGCAGCACTCGGATCCGCATGCCATGAAAATTCTTGTGCTCGACAATCTTCCCACTCAATTACTCGAGTTCGTTTTTTTTTTTTTCTTTTGCGCCACCCCGTTCCGAACCCGTTCCACGACACATTGCCTAAACTACGGGCTAATCCGACAGACGCAACCTAGATCCGCCCGGTTTCGAAGCCGAAGCGAAGGAATGCCGGCGTCCGGGCGAAATGGAGACGGATTAGGAAATCTCATTTCGATAGTAACTTCGTTGCGAAGCGAGTCATCCGGGGGTTTCACCGAACGCCGGGAAGCGTTTACCGCTCGCAACGATCGAAAAGTCAACCCGATATTGATTTGCGGATTTCTTTATATCATTTCCGGTTTCCGCTCGCTATCTCTCCCGCTCCCTCTCTCTCGCTCTCTCTCTACTACTACATCTCTCGCCTTTCCCTTCTTTCCCGGTTTTCACGCTAGGCACGAGAACGGCCAGCGCTACCGCCGCCGAGAAAGCGAATGCAATCACCAACCGCCTCAGCAACTCGTCCAGCACCAGTTCGTCGCCTTCGTCATCCTCGTCGTCGTCGTCGTCGTCATCGGCTGGCGTTCTGCACCACGGCACCACGATGGTGACCGTGAAAAGCTCGGCATCGGGCGGAAGCCCCAGCACCGGCATTGCCACAGCCAGCCCCACCGCCGCCACCGCCAGCTCCTCCACCACCACCACCAGCCTTGTCCTGACGACCGTCGGCCGCAGCGAGACGATTTCGCCAGCGATGGCTTCCTGCAACAGCTCGGCGGCATCCTCGCCGTCGGCGGCGTCCTCGCCCGGGGCAGTCTCGCTCGGCGGGCTGGCGAAGAAGCCCCGGCCCAAGACGGTCTCACCGACCCGGCACGGCCCGCAACAGTGTCAGGTAAGTGCACCCGGTCGGAGCGATTGAACTTTTCCTACCCTATAGGAAGCATGGACACTTTCCTCGTGCTCATTAATGCAATCTCATTATCGATTGATTACCACCGGCGAGATTCTTCGAACAGTTCTTTTCTTTTAAACTTTCACTTCATTTGACATTTTTGCTAAGGTATCATTGGATCACGCTAACAGGCGTTCATCTGCTGCACGTTAAATTGTGTCAATGGCGATGACGTCTCAATTCCTATGAAACTCTTATGTTTATCTGCTTTTGTTGGTTTTGTTTAGTTTCAATACTAAACAAGGTAAACCATAAACCTTGGCAAAGAACTCTCCGATGTCGAGAAGCATCCTCCATTGTCCACATTTTATCCCAAGTAGGAGCATGATAAACTCGTACTTATGTTTATGTGAAAACCACGCACTATACAATATCACAAACTGTAAGAATTCGACAAAGATAGCTTGTGCCAAAGCACTATCAATCATATGGTTCGTTCTCGAACTCTCCAGCTCCCCAATAAGAGAATGCTTTACCTCTTCGACGTCTGCTTGGTTCGGGTTCAAAGTTCAGAAGGAAAACACGAACATCGCTGCTTAATTTGAGTTCCGTTCTTGCCGTGCCGAGGGTACGCTATTTATTTAATTTTCCCTACGTGCCATCGAGAAAGGGATCACCACGTCGAGAGCCACCCGGTTCCGGCTGCAATCGGACTTCCGCTTCCAACGTCACATCCTTTCACTCCGCTCCACTCGCAACTTCCTCCCAGCAGAGCTTCCTTGCACAAGGCAAAGGTATTTGGTGCGCTTTTGGTGCTCCATCTGTCTACAACCGTCGAGGAAGCAAAACGGTAATGTGTGTAGTATTCTATGGCTACGCTTTTCGGGGTTGCCCGTTCCCTCGCTTCCTTTAGACTCTTCGTGATTAAATCATGCACGAAAACGGCCCATTTTGATGTGACGCGCAACCTGATGAAAGGTCTCTCGTAGCCACATCCTACCACGAGCCCTTCAGACGAACTGCTTGGGTGCTGAAAGGATGCTCTTTGTTGGAAGGTGCCAGCGACGGAAGGCCCGGCCCGGGCATGATGAAGTCGGTGATTTCTCGCAAAGCCAACCGTTATGGCAACGTCCCGGAACGCGAGCCGTCCGAAACCGGCAGGCCAAGTCCTTTCCGTACGTGTGAACACAAGATGGCAAAGCTCTTACGTTAATTTATCAGCCATCTTTTGCAAATCTTCCATCGCCTTTCCTAGGCAATACGCTCCAACGCAAATACACACATTCAAAATTTGTATCCTGTGTCACATGTTGATGCTTTGATGATAGTTTTGATGGATATTAAGTACCAAGGATTTTTTGTTAAACCTTTACAATGACAGTGCAAACTTTGTCTGTTGATATAACTAACCAGTCATTTTAAGCTAGCAATTTTAATTTATGTTGTCCAACAGTCTATTCCAATTTGAACGGAAGAAAAGCGCATTTACCAAGGAGATAAAAATCTTGAGAAAGCGACTGGCCAGTGAGTTAATTTCCAGAGCTGCGAATAAAAAACTGCACAAATCCAAATCAACCCGCTGCCGATCTATAACGCTAATTAAAACGAACCGGAAGTTAATTTGTAATCTTACTTTGAACGCTTGAATAGCTTGGCTTACAAATCTTCCCGGCAAATTCCATTGAGCGAATTCCTTATAACTTCTTTTTTCTCACGAGTCACTTATTCAGTAAACGCACGGTTAATCATCTTTTTTTTTTCTCGTCTTTATTCCCTTTGCCATCTTCACAGTGCATCAAAGCAAGTTCACCCAGCACGCTCGTTAGATTATTGCTTTAACTATTCGCAGCAACTTTGAAACCCACTCCCCAACTCCCTGCCCCCTGCAGGGGTTTCCAAAACGAAGTCCAACGGCAAACGAACCGTAGTGGCATCGCAGTCGCGGCGAGTATCATGCAAAATTGTAATCGGAACCGGAAACGAAAAGGTTTCCTTTTCCCATGCCGTATACTTAATTTCTCTTCCGCCCTCGTGTCAACGCTTTCCACGCCGATATTGCTTTCGATTTGGGGCGCATCGCAAACGCCGGTGATGATGACGATGGTGATGGGAAGGCGGGAAAGATGCGCGTTCCGTTTGGCAGTCTTAATGTTGACAGTCTTGACGTTCCGTACGATGCGCTCGTCCTTTTATGCTGCTAGGAAAAGCCCCGCTTTCCCGCTTTCGCAAGAGCGTGGGACCAAACCGAGTACGGGGTGGAGGGGAGGGGGATATTAAAATCATTTAAGGAACGGAAAAGTACTTTATAAATATTTTCCAAACGAGCCAAACGAGTTTTTTTTGTGATGTGGGTGCGCCACGTCGTTTCTTTGTCCTTGGTACGCAATCCGAGTCGCCCACCGGATGATAAGCGATGACGTCCCACATCGTTCCGCCCGTCTGTAAGTGAATGGTTTCCGACGGCTACGACGTACCATCGTCATTCGTCGTCGGAGCATTTCAGCAAAGGGCGCATCTCACTCAGTTCCATGAAATGGGGCCCGATTTATTTTTGATCGTACCGAAACCTGCTACCTGTTTACTCGTCGATAAACCGGCGCGCGTAGCGACTGGAGGAAAATTAGAGCGGAAATGCGGGATTACGGCGGCCGGCGGGAAAGGGGAGGGAGATTTGTTCAGATTTCATTCCGCTACAAATTTCGCCCATCCGACGTAGATGCAGATCGTCCAAAAAATGGCACCGTATCTGCCTTCGGAACGAATACAAGTTTAACGAAAAAAGGTTTAAAAAAAAACTGCGGAAAAACGGAAAACAGGCAAACGAAATCCGTCCCCGCTGCAGGAAGCACTAAATCTACCCCAATACACCGGTTTTTTCCTGAAAATGATAGCAAGACAACTTCAAAGCGAGATGAGTTGTTTTTTTTTTCTTTTTGCAATCCCTCCATCTCTTCACTCCAAAGGAACGCTCCAGCCCCATCGACCGATGGATGGGTCCTTTGCGCCATGGGGCCTGATAACGATATCCATCTTGTTCTCCATCCCAGTCCGAGCCGTTTCGGGGCTTACGGTAAACATTCAACAGATCAAAAACATGTTCATTAAAACGATGATGCTGTAAACACGCTTTTATAAGGAAACTCTGTTCGCAGGTACGACGCACAACAAAAACAATTCCGGATAAACATGGATACTGACCAAAACATGTCGAGGCATTATAATTTCTTTTGGACTTTTCGAAAAAAAACATTTCCTAGGATGTTCATAATTGGTCATTAGGTAGGCGAAACAAATAAATACAGTCCGCTATGTAGAACTAAATTATTTGTAGCGTGTTACATTACGCTTGGAAATGTAATTTAAAAAACCTGCCCTTTTTCTGCCAACTAAATATGGTAAAAATGTGAACGCTCTTCCCTTAGTATTCGAAGTAAATAGTATCAACAAATAACACCGATGACACATTAAACAAAAAAAAACTTACTTAAGGTGCTTTTGCACGGTTCAACGAGTCGTACGCTCATTGCATTATCTCAATGGTTGCGAGTTTTTCAAATCACATTTAAAACATCGTCCCAAAACTTCTCTTCCCTTCGTGGGGTCCCATTTCTTGGTTCAACTGTTTCGTCCCTTCAACCGCTTTGATTAACTTTTCGGTCCGGTCTCGACCAAAAACACACACACACACACACCGAATCCACCGGCAACCCCTTTCACTGCAGCGAGGTCAAATCAAAACGAATCTTCCATCATTTATCAACCCTCGGGGCTTGCTTGGCATGGATCGGCAGGAAAATAAAGTTGCCGCCTGACAGGGGGGAAGATGGAGAAGAAGGTACACGCAACCAAAAAAAAAAGAAGAGACAAGCAGTGTCTCGGAGCCCGGGAAGAAGCTCGTGCTTGCCAGAAGCAATCCGTGCTGGCCGAGATCCGTACCGGTTCCGTCCGTTGAAGATAATAATCCGGCAGGTCGACACGGGGGGTAATAAACTATAAATCTCAATCTTCATTCCTTCATTTTGACGCTGGTTTTCCGGTTTCCGGGTGCGCCCCGGTCGGAGGCTTTCACCGGAAGGAAAGTCTCATCGGCAGGTATCTCATTTGTAACTTTATGACAAGCGGCGAAGGCAAACTAAGGCTAACAGAAAACAGGGGCCAGGCGAGCAGTGGCCAATCCGAGCCTGCTAGAGAAACCCTTTAACGAATCTCGCCCGGTTTCGGAATAGTATCTCGACCCGGCAGCCCGGCCCGTCACGGGGTGCCAATTTCTTACGAAAATTACTGTCCAGTGCACCGACGGCCAACGAGAAGCCCGCTTGGCTCGTCGGTGGCCTCGTCCGTTGGACTTTGAAGATGAAAGGCAACTTGTTAAATCCTAGCGAAGCCTGCCACGTCGTTTCCACGTCGACCGTTCGCTTTTGCGTCGACCTGTTCCACCTTTTCCCCGGTCCACCGGATCGTGCTCACGTCACGTTGGGGCGCCCAGGACACGGAGGGAGCATGAAAAAGGCTTGAGATTAATAAGGATTTCCTTTCCGGAGCGTACTCAATAGATCACTAGCAATTGAGGGTCATTAATTTGTACGTGGACGAACGGATATCGTTGGCTCCGATATTGTTCGCCTGCCCGCCCGACGCCAGCAGCGGAAGGTCGGCCAAAGGATCATCAGCCGATTGCCGGGACCGTCTTGCCGGACGATTGGCGTCGCCCAGCCGTGACTGCACTTAGCGAGATAAACCTTCCGCTCGCTTCGAGGGCTGAACCTTTGGCACTTGTACCTATTAGGTGCAATTTGTTATCGGGCGATATCGTGCCAGCTTCGCCAGATTTTGCTTCCAGTTTTTACCGCTTCCTGTAAAAACAAGTCCTCAAGCTTGCCGTGCCGTGAAAAGCCCGTTGTAATGAAGATAATTTTCCGCAGGGGTCAGCAAGCAGGGACTTAAAAGTGACATCAACCCGAGCCGGTCCCATTAGTGTGATGTTTAAATGTTCCAATCATTCATTTTCGAGGGTAGCTGGAAGGGTTTCCAACGACTTAACGCTGTTTGGTACGATAAAGCTACACAATGAACCATTTCGTTTCGTCGACCACACAAACCTTCGTATCTCTCTTTAAGCTTTTTTAGCAATTTAATGCAACAAGCCGTCTTCAGCTTAGGCAAAAACCTTTTGCTCGTTTGATTCTTTTCGTCCTTCTTGCACAACACTACGCAATGCGCATGTTACGAACGTCCTGCACAAAAGGAAAATGGAGCAAAGGAAATTAAAATCTCATTAACAGATATTGTTGTTTGAGGGAAAATCATCGTAAGCCGTACGCCAGAACAGAGGCCCTGCGCAGAACTTTCTTTATCCAAATCAATTACGCGAATTTCACTCCAACGTCCGTAGCGCCATTAGGCGTTTTATGTCTTCCACACAGTTTTTTTTTGTTGCTATCCATCCCGGAAATGGGAGAATCTTTTGATGTCGATAAGTTGGCGGAATGCAGCAGCATCTCATTTCGGTTCTATCCGTAGACACAAGGCACCATCTATCTTTCGTTTCTCGAACGACGGTGTTTGTGCTGCATTAAACAATGAAAGATCTGCCCTCGACGACTGTTCCGTATTATATTTACTTACGTTTTTAATTTATGAATACTACCACAGTTCATGGAAATGCAAGAAGTTGAATTTCTTTTATCACGAGTTACTAGACTTGATATTATCTAACGCACACTGTATCAATGATTCCTTTTTTTTATTGCCTGCACTTAGCGTTCGACCATTTCCCTATGCCGAGCGATTAAGGCTTACCTTGAAAGTAAAAGGAACCAGTTTCACGTGTCGCGTGTGAGTCGCAAATCCCCCATAATGAATGGTTTTGGCGTCAGGGCGATCTTCAACATTAAAAGCAGAAAAAAGCTTGCACTCAAAGTCCTCTCAGCTCAAAGCTTAATCCACACCTCACGTTAATGAGAAGGTAGCCAAGTGTGTGCATGTGCCAGTGTTCCCTTGCGGGGGTGTGGTGCGGTGAAAATTACTTCGACATAAATTAAAACTTCCTGCCTCGTTAACCGACATCCCAGGAAGTGTGTCATTTGGAAGTGTGGTTTCGCTCTCCTTCTGGGGACGCGTTCCGGTCCTCCCAACCGCCTCGTTCAGCTCCCATCCATTTCGTTGATTACGATGGCTGAAGGTTCTTTCTTGTTTTCTTCCCCCTTTCTCTTTCTCGTGTTCCCGACAATCGTCTATGAACTTGGATTTTTATTGTCTTCTCAAGAGTCGTCCGGGTGCTGGCCGGACCCGGTCGTCCACAGCCTGGCCAGGATGCTTCATCGACTAATTCTTGCACTAACGATTATCCAACGGTGTGGGCCGGTCGAGGCGGGTGTGCACCTTGAGTAAGGTTTCGCGCCGACGATACACACCGGGCACGGGCGCTAGACGAAACGGGCAGAAAGATAGTAATTACGGTTGATAGAGCATCAAATAAAGCCCGGACCTAGCGGTCCCGGGACGGAACAGTTTCATCCCGGAAAAGCAAAACGGAAGCCGACCCGTAGCCGCCATTGCGAATCGTTCCCGCCCGAAGCCACGGCAGTTAATGAACTAATAAAAATAAAATGAGAAACTGTACCGTCGTCCGCTGCCCTTGACGTCTGCTATCCAGGGACAGTTGGCATTGGACGGTTCGTTCGATACCAATGGCAGCGGGCCGGTTGGAAAACTATCGGAGCGCTACGGGAAGCAGGAGCAAACGACTTCCTTAAACGAGCAGAGGATAGTGGAAAATAACGAACAAACGGGACATTGCAGCAAATGTTGCCACTTTCAAATAGCAATTGGCATGATGAGCTAGCAAAGTAAAGCAAACTAAACACACACACACATCGGCATCTCTTGCTTTGGTCGATTCGTTCTCAATTGGTTTACCAGCTGTCATTCTAGTTTCTAACGAGTTATCGTGATTTATGTAATCGTTGAAAATAAACGGTGATAGACATCAGTAAGCTCGATTTTCCCGGTATACCAGACTATTTGTAACAATTCTTATTTGAAACAAGCATGTCTCTCCTGTCAATTACTGATAAGACCCCAAAAACCCCCAGCAAATCGATTCAGCCGTTGCCCCCTGATGCGGCTACAAACATTTGGGCTATTTCATTTTGATAAATAATTCATAGACCTCTTAAATGTAAGATAAAAAAGAAATACTTTTTTTTTCGAAAAAGATTATATTTTCACTGTTGAATTAAGCTTCTCAAAATTGTTTTCTAAAGAGCGTTTGAAAATTATAAAGCATGTGCTACTTGATCATGAAAGCCTGTAGCTTGTCAAAAATTGACCCAGATGAAGAAAGAATCGTTCAAAGGAAACTAAAAGCATGAGTTTTATGTTGGAAAATTTCACTTACAAGAATTAAATGTGAAATAAATTTCAATTACTTTTCTTCTTCGCCTCTTGCCATCAAAAGGCACATAAATCTTTCCGGCATCATTGCTCGACCTTTCTAGCTCGATGGAAGACCGTAATTTGCTGAACTGGTCGGAGAGTCGAATCGAGGACCGCTAATGGATGAGAGCCGTACATTGAGTTTTACTTTCGCGCAACAAACCGTGTGAACGTAGAATCGAAACCTCTTCAATCAGTCACTTACCGGTGCTCGAGATTCGCTTTTCAACATTTCAAAAGTCGCTGTAACACATACGGGTACCGCTCCGTATCTTCAGAAGAAGAAAAAAATCACGGAAGTTAGACAAACCGTTGTGCGAACGTAGCAAAAACACCCGAAGACAACCCTTCCCGGCGCGATTCACAGAACGCGCCCGGTGCCAGCAACATAAACTCCAACACACGTTTACGCCCGTTTTGTGCACGCACGCACGTACGCCCGGACGAACGTAAAACACGCCTAACCCATAACCATCAGGGCTCATCAATAATGCAGCCCCGGCCGGGTTGGAATTCACTGAACGAGCCTCGGCCACGCGCCACATCCATCCCGGTCGGCCCACGCAGCAAAAGCGCACGTGGAGTGCCGACGGGAGCCCGGTTTGGAGCACGATGGTCCGTGAGCCTTAACTGGCCACCTGGGAACCGGACCGGAACGAGCCGGCGTCGAAGCAACCAGTGGCTCGCCTCGCTCCAATCGTGCCGTTGCCTCACTTATCAACCCAGTCAGACCCGTTGACAGCTGGCAAGGACGAACGACAAATGGATGATAGGACGCGGAGCGAAACGAGGGAGGGAGCGAGAGCGAGCATCAGGCATCACGGTGAGCCAAGGCGGACCAAAGGCAGGCAATCTCATTAAACGATTCCATTGCGTGACAACTAAATTTATCATATTTTCACGCAATCACGAGCGCACACACAATCGCCCTACCGGGATCGTGTCGTGGTGCGTGTCGGCGTCGTAGACATCAGGTGAACTCCGTGTTCCAGATTGCTCCTCACCCAAGCGCCGCACGTCGGTCGGGTACGTGGGCGTGCGTGGCACGTAATTACAATAAGGTCCACCGCGCTGCCTCCAATCTCGGACGTCCCCGGGGACGGGCAAAACACGAAAATCTTCCCCGTTATGCTACCGCTAATAAAAGTGCATGTTTAACAGCGCCATAAAAATGTCCACGCTTTCGTTTGAATCACTTACTGGTTTTTTTGATGCCATCTTCTGTTTTTTTGTGTCCTCCTCTCCTGTCCTGTCAATAGGATTTTATTTCTTCCATTTTCCACTGCACAGTTTAAAAAAAATGTACACGAGTCGTGTATTAAATTACGGCCTCATGTTTGAAGAATTTTTTTTTTATTTGAATAATAATACTTTAAATTATTTCAGATGCTTAATTTTATTAGTGTTATTAATATTTTTGTCATGCAACTTTAAAAAAAAAAGAGGGTTAACATTATAAATGTTATAATTTTACATCTGTTATCCTTCCCTTTGCTATCTTCACTCTATTATGTCCAATCATTCCTTGGAGAGCACCCAAAATCAAATCGCTCCATTCGCATTGAATCATGTTTTGCCATTCATGGAATCTGTTTGATCCCTCCGCTGGCTAAGAAACTAACCCATGACCTTCAGTGGAAGCTACGTTCGCGGCGATACAATGTCTTACCAGACCGTATTCAATATGAAGACGAACCGTAGCCTGTGTGTGACGGAAGCACGTCCTTCGCCTTCAGGAGATTATATTTTCACCAATCGAAGCTGCCCTATTAGCGGCGCTCTGTTTCGCGGCCGTTCCAACAGCTGCGCAAACGGAAGTGGAAGTGCCGTGCGCCTGCAGCCAACATCTTGCCTTTCGAATGGAATTAATTAGCGATGTATGTTCTGCCTTCCAACCGGCTATGGCGTAACAGCCGGCGAATTGAGGAATCTTGTGTGCGTCGGCCGATGCGCGTCTAAGAAAATGAACGCCGGAGGAGACTGTTTCGCCGAGAGTACGGCTGTTCATCGGCAGTGAAGTGTTTACCGTGGCAGGGTGGATCCGTGCAAACCTACTGGCGTATCGCTTCCCCGCTGTAGCACGCTCCCAATGCTGGTTGCTTTCCCCCCTAACCTGGCCCATGGTTTCCGACCAGCACGCTTGGAAAATAAGCCCACCCGTGTGGACGTGCTTTTCCCAGAAGGGCGCCCCCCAAAGCACTCGCAGTCAGCCCTGAAGCAAGCCGCGGAGGGAGATTTTTGTTTTTAAGAGAATTATTAATTAATTTCTCCATCGTCATCCAGCCCGCGGGAAAGCGTACTATCCCGGTGTCTATCCGTACGCAGCCCGTCTACAACCCACGGGGAATGCCCGGGAACGTGAATGCCGCGCCGGTAATTGCTTTCATGTCCAATTAATGGTTCAATTTGTTTTCCGTTTCTCGAGCGCAACTGTTGGCGGATAATACAATCCAGAAGCTCCCGCCTGTCCTCTTGCCAGGAGGTCAACCGCAGTTAGTTTTATTGATCTTCCAAATCACAGGCTAATTTCGCCAGAATGCAAAGCATTGAGCTGTAAATTTTATAATAATTATTATTTATGGACAAAATATGGGGGGGGGGGGGGAAACTCGGATTTGAAAGGGAACGTTTCGGTGAAATTAAAAGAAAAACAGTCAGAAATGTTTCCCCGGAACTGTACGGTACGATCGAGCAAAAAGCTCTATACCTAAGCTGGTGCGATGGCGGATTTGGGAACCTTAATTAAAATTCGATTGATTAAATTTTAACACTCTCGGACAACATTTTTAATGACTTTTGTCTGCGTTTCGATGTCCTTGTAATATTGCCAGTCGACACTTCACCTCATATTCGAGATTAATTTAACAAAAGAAATAAAGAAACCTTACAGCATCCTTTGCCTGATTCCTAAGGGGCTGAAGAAGGCTAGGACTGACCAGATTGACCAAACACAAACCGAGTACAAGCTGTTCATTTGAACGGACTTGGAACGAAAGTTTAATCGCTTTTAATATCGACAGTATGTCCCGAATCGACCCACAAACACTGACACACGCGCACACACACACAAACAGAAACCTAGCCTTATGCCATGTCATACGATGCGTAAAATGAATGTCCTTCCGCCAAACCCTCTCAAGGTACTCAGGGGAGGGAGGAATATTGACAATCGACGGAAGGCGTCGGATCGGAAGCGGGTGGATAGCAGCAGTGAGAGAGGAATGTGGGTTTCTATAATCGGTACAGTTTTACGACTCACTGACCAGCTGGCCAGAGGCTTTCCAGGGTTTGATAGTTTTGGGACCGGACGAACGGAACGGCCGAGCAATCGGGCTTAATCGGCCCTCGGAGAAAATTAAAAGCTATTTTGCTATCAACCGTAAAAAGGGTTGTAATGCTGATATCGTCCCCGCCGCCCAAAAACCCGGTGGAAAGGCAGAGATCTGTGAAGTGAGGGAAGTGATAAACGTCACCAGTCAGGCCGATGGAGGTACGCCTCACTAGTTACCCTATGTCCTGACCGCTCCACTCTCCCCGAAACGGCAACCCTTGGGATTCATTTACAAATAATTGACATTTGCGTGGCGAATTTTTGAGCACGATCCACCCGTTGCTGCCTCACTCCCGGTTCAGGCTCGAAGCATGATAGAGTGCCGTTTATGGGTGGTTTCCGATTATAGTCAAATCTAGGAAATATGTATTTTACAATCTCGAACGATCCTTTTGGGACTCCTTAGGTTAAGCAGGTGATGGACTAGAAACAGTCTAGAGAGAGAGAGAGAAAAAATACACAGAAACGCTTGGAATGAAGCAGTTCCACATGTTTGCTATAAATTATCACCGTAATCCTCTTTTGACTCTACCTCCCTTCCAAAAACCTTCTGTTCACGATCCATCGCTTCGATCACAGCGAATTGCATAACATTGGCACGATCTTCGTCCTCCCCTAAGCAGGCGTATCAACAGGAGTTTCATCAGCCTAAGCTTCCGCCCAAAGAACCGTTCCGCCGGCTTGGGCGGTTGAGTGGTTTTCCGACCGTCTAGCAGGGGATTAATCGGCAAGCATGAATTGCCAACGGTGGTCGAAGGTAAATCGAAACTATCCCAAACGCGGCTCCACCCCAAGCCGATGCAATAAAAATAAGAACCAAACAAATTTGACTTGAACCCAAACCGAACCCGAAATTGGGTTGCCCAGGGAAAGGCGCGATGCCGTTGCAGTCTGAAGGGAAGGGCAGACGCAGTGAGCTGGAAAAAAAAAGGATACCAGTATTGTCCAGTCGCTCAGGGTACACCTTTTAATAAGGTCAGGTTAATAAATAACTGCCCCGGAAGAGTGTTCGGATCCTTTTCGCTGCGTCTTGCATGCAAACACATTGCCTTGTCGTGGTCGGACAACGAAGGAGTCGAACGTCGAAGGGGGGCAGAATTCCCGGGGCCGGGTTTCCATAGCCTTCCTCCCGGGAAAGCCAGGATCGGGATCGTTCCTTTCTCCTTTCGGTCAACGGAATCCTTTCGGCCAACGGACGCCACCGCAGGAACGAAGAAGCGAAGGAAAATCCGCCATCCTTGGCGCTCAACTGCTTGGGAAAAGGTGCTCTCGCTTATACTGGCATCGAGCACACAAACAAAACAACAACAGCGTCCCACCTAGCTCACAACAATGTAGATGGGTTCAGCAGCCGTCCAGCGAAGGAGCCCAAGGAAAAATGCCCAAATTTTCCATCCCAAATGAAGTGGGGTTCAGCGAACGTTGGGGCGTCAAAGAAAGTGGCAAAAAAAAAGGAACGAAAGACGATAGAACAAACAACCCACCAAACCCCGCCGGAATGTCCAGAGGAAAAACAAGCCCAACAAAAGAGCCATCGGTTCTTGTATCGCTGCATAGAAAAAAAAGGAAAGGAAAACAACGGCCAATGTAACAATGTTACATGTTTTTTGGGTGCTGCCGCTTTAGGCTGGCCAGCGAAGAAAGCTTCGAAAACTAAGCGGAATAAAAGCTTGGGACACTGCTTTCTGCTACTTTTTTATTTTCATTTTTGCTCTCCGGTTGAGCATCGGCCGAATGGGAAAGGCGGACAAAGAATGGCCACTTAAAAAAGGCAGCCCTCCCCCCACAACAAGGCCATAGTTTTCGATGGCAAGACCAACAACATGATGTTGTCGTTGATGACGACGACGACGACGAAGACGACGATGGGGCTTGTAAGGGCGTAAGTGAAGAACGATCGCACGGCGAACAATGCAGGACGGAACACACACTCCCAACAATGGCCCCGCAATTTGAAAGCATTTCGTAAACCCCGCCCAACCGAAGGGCCCAGCCGGGGCAGTAGGCCCGATGAAAATCAATGCGATTCCATTAGAGCCCCGGTGAACAATTGTTTCAATGGGTCAAGGAGCAGGGCAAACGTAGGATTCTCGCTCGGGGAAGAGCATCGAAAACGGGATAAAACACGTACTTCCCTTTTGATGCTACCGGGAAAAGGGGGGAAATGGACTAGGCGCAACTCCTTTGCAACGTAGGAAACATTTACCTTCGAACATTCGAAAAGGCCTTTTGTTTGAGTGATGATGATGTTGATGATGATGATGATGATGTCGATGGTGATGGTGCGGTACGGTAAAACAGGACGTAATGGTCGAATCGAGTAAGGTACACACACTCGCAAAGCATCTTTTACACACTGCCCTTCGCCAGTCTAAAGGGCTGAGGCGGTGTAGAAGGATGGCAGAAAAATAAAACACTTCTCTGCAACCCGGGGCTCGAAGGTGCGCAGGCACAACAATGAAGCCTAACGAAGTGCGTCCCAATATCGAAACGCTTACCTTGTAGGTACTATGTTGCGCTTCGAACAAAAGCTTACAAGCCTTACAGACGGACGTAGAGCCTCGATATTGGACGAGCGCTATGAATCACTAAGCGTCGTGTCCGCGGAAAGACCTTTCCCAAGGGAAAGCCAACCCAAGCTCATTGATAAAACTCATTTAATTAGATTAGAAAAGGGATTTACGTTGCATTCAAAAAAGGTTAATAAATAAATATAGGACATGAGAGTCACACGAAATAGAAATCTTTTGTCGGTGAAACATCTCCAATTCACCAGAGCCCGTAATTAAATTGCTAAACCCCGACGGTGAATACTATGTTCCTTATTGATGTCCTTTGAGCTACATGTTGTCTTCATCAAAACATGTCATTCCGCGACCGTTTGCAGTCACTTTTGCGTGTATGTGTATTTCGTTGTTAACAATGTCTAACCATGTTGTCTTCTCTTTCGCCCTTTTCACGACAGGTTTGCAGCAAGGTGTTCGGTAACGCGTCCGCCCTGGCCAAGCACAAGCTGACGCACAGCGATGAGCGGAAGTACGTTTGCGGCATGTGCTCGAAAGCGTTCAAGAGACAGGATCACCTGTAAGTAATAACGGCGTCCCCAAAGCGACATCCTTTGATCGTTCTAACTCCGCTCTCCTCCTACTTCCAGCAATGGCCACATGCTGACGCACCGGAACAAAAAGCCGTACGAGTGCAAGGCGGACGGCTGCGGCAAGTCGTACTGCGACGCGCGGTCTTTGCGGCGTCACACGGAGAACCATCACACCGCGCTCGGGCTGTCGGGTGTCACCTCGGGAACGGCCAGCCCCGGTCCGGGAGGCAGCAACGCAGGGCCACCCGGGGGGCTCAGTCTGTCCCCGGCGACGGCCAGTGGTAAGTTGCGTTGTGCATCTGTTGGCTGGTTGTTGGCGTTCTTCTGACTCGACCGTGCCGCTCGGGAACTTCAAACGCACCAGCGGAGTTCCTTCCCGGGCAAGGCTTGATTGAATGCTAAAAAAAAAAACAAACAAAGGTTCATACGCGTCATGTTGTGCCACATTCCACCGTGCTATTTTCCCCTTTTGTAATGCAGTTTTGCGAAATGCTATGCTTTGTGAAAATATGCGCTTGCAGCAAAATGCATAAAAGCTGCTCGAAACATGATGCGAAATTCCATCAAGCATACTATTTGCTATTGCATTACAACAATTTGCTTTCTCTAAAACGAAACTCAATTATTATTATTAAATTGTGCATTCCTTGTTGAGCGTAGCATTCTCTTCGTCTGGCTGGCTTGTGCTTGACGATGCCATTTATATGAGCATATGCACGGGAGCATGATGTATGATACCATGAATTTGAGCATTGTTTTAATTGCTTAGCAATGTACCGAAAACAAACGAACGGTACACTTTTTTATTTTGTTAAATATATCACATTACGAACCGACTGTACCATCCGTAGCCGCGATGCGTCGGTTATTATTTCCCAGCACATTGCAACGATCCCGTGCACAAAAGCTCATTTTTACGAACTTCGAAGAAAAACACCAGTGGAAAACACCGTCAAACAGTGTGCGCCGAACGAAGCGTGATTGTCGGAGGATGTTCCGCAACCTGTTAGTGCCTCGGAACAGCGATTCAGCTATCAATTTTACCGTGATTCGAAAAACTTATTTCACTCCGATCCCGCCTTTTTAAACAGCCTGTTAATCAGATCAACTTTCACTCGCTATCTATTTTTGCCCGACTTGTTTTTATTTCGACCACGCAGAAATGCCGCCATCCACGTAGTGTAGAGTGGAAATCGGAGATCGGCGGTGGCCATTATTGACGAGCGAGCTCGAAAAGCCCTTTCGGTGCGACCGGGGGGAAATCTCGCTGCCCACATCTGCTTGGGCAAACACACAATCGCACAATACGGCAGGCGAATCGAAAAATGTACATTCAACGTACGTGCAAATGTGCCATTGTTTGCACAGCGTTCGGCGCACATTTCTGCACGTTTTTCTGTGCAGCGGTGTAGCGGAGATTTTTCTTCCTATTATTGCGAATGCTGTTGCTGTTGCCGTTGTCCGTGTTTACCTGTACCTTTATTTCCCCTGACAGAGACGAGCAATGGCAGGTGGATGCGGGCGTCCGGGAATAGTGAAGGGAAAAAGCATGATTTTGGTTATTGATGGTTTCCACCGACACGTCAGCATGTCAGAGGAGGGAAGGAGGGAGGGTAGTGGGACGCACGGGAAGCAAGTGGGTTGAATTTCCCAAAGCATCCCTTTCCCCTAAACGGTACTTTTGCGCTGGGGCTGCAGCCATTTGCGTTCGCTTGCCCGAGCTGCTGACGATGCTGATGATGGAAAAAGGATCGAATTGCTTTGAGCGGCTTTCGAGCAGGTAGAATAAACTCTGACCTTACTCTTCCTGTTTTGCCTGCAACCGTGCCATACACAAATGCACACACACACGCGCACACATGTACGTGTTTGGCTGGCACATTCTTCCGATCGCTTTCGCGCAAGTTTCGCCGAGTGTATTCCCGCCGCCATCGTCCCATTCCGCAAACAACACTCAAACCAAGTTCAAATTCAGACGAGAAGTTTGGGAAACCCTCCAGGTACCGCTCTACCCCACCCGTCCAGCGGTGGAACGGTAGAAAAGAACGAAAATTTGATTGGTGCTGACAGTTTATTGAAATTGAATGGGATTTTCGTTCGAGAAAAGCAACAGCGTACTACAACGGCGTGTGTGCGCGCAGCGTTGGCAGCGTTCAGTCGGCACATATTCCGATTATGTGCACACTTGGGAGTGGAAGGAGAAAAACAGCAAAAAATATAGCAGGGATGAACACGGTGGGGAAAACTCTCGCCCGGAAGAAAACATCGGGAACTTTATCCATCCACACCGGCCATCGATCGGGCAGGGCCGTCGGTCGGCATTGGGAAAGGGCGGACGGTTTCAGTTTGTGAGATAAGTTCGAAGTTTTGCTACGTTCCTACCCGGTCGAGAAGACGCGTCCGTTCGATCCTTCAAACCGAAACATGGGGAGGAGTAGGAACATGCGAGGAATGTGCTTCATGAAGGATCTGCTGAATGCAAAATGTGCCAAATTTTCGCTGATGTGTGCCTGTTCGGAAGGTAAATCGTCACTGACGCTGACGTGCGGGCTGAGACGCCACCAGGGGTTCGCTGTCGTTTCCGCTCGTGGTGGCGACATTTTTACGTCCATTTTCGTACACTTCACTTTCGAGCATAATCATCGGGCTTTCGCCAGGGCTTCGGATGGAGTTTTCGAAGTTTCAGCTATCTGTCGATGCGATCAGCTGGCTTGGGGAAAAAGTGTTCGGGAAAATAAGTCACATCGGCTTGAAGAATGAGCGTTGGCTGATGCTGACAATTTGTCTATGGAATGATAGCAACGCAATCACAAAAAAAAAAACGTCCATCATTCGTCCTTTTCACAACCAGTCAATGATGCGCTTTGGACTAATTTGAGCAACGAAAGCTAACTGATACAGATACGGACTGAATCCGAATCAATGCCTAAGATTTGCCATCTACTCGTCGAACTCGCCTTCATACGGGAAGGCGTAGAAAAAGGGAGCTTCAGGCTTAAAACAAATAAGTTGATCGTGAAGAATAACGTTCCTCAATTATGTTTTGACCCATTAACTAAAGTCTCTACGTCATTAAGTCAAACCTATACATCTAAGGGTTAACGTACGCGGATAGTCGGTCCTTAGGTTTGGCAGAAGTCCAGTCTGGATTCGAACCCACGCCGCCGTGGGTCATGTTCTAGCCGGCATACGCGCTTGGTTATCTTTGTACCCACAACAATACATATGACAAAATTGATCGAAAATTAACAAAATAATACCTTCGTCTATAAAATTGTAATCAAGATCCTTGATGTCTCATAACTCGCTTTCCTTCGCAGGCGATGCCAGCTCACCGCACGGTGCGACGCTCGTTCAGTTCAGTGTCAACGGAAGCAGCGGAACGGCCGGTTCTGGGAGCTCCAGCAACAGCAATTGCAGCCTTTCAAGCAGCTCGAGCAGCTCGAGCAGCAGTAGCAGTAGTAGTAGCAGCAGCAGTTCCAGCAGCAGCAGTAGCAGCAGTAGTGGCAACGTGAGCGACTCCAACTCTAGCTGCAAGTCACCATCGCCGAGCTCACCGGCTCCGGGCTCGGGCAACGAGGGTCTGACGCGCCAGCAGCTCGATCTCATCTCGCAGATCATGCAGCAGACGAAGCAGGCGAACGCGGCGGCCGCCGCCGCCGCCGCTGCCGCCAATTCCGGTTCGGGGACCGCCAACGGTACCGCGTCATCCAACTCCGGGCTGGTCGGAGCGGGTAGCGGTAGCAACCAGAAAGTTCCGCTCCGTCCCCGGACCTGGAACATGCAGGTAAGCTTCAAGCATCAACGTTAAACAGCATTAGGCGGCATGAGACCGTATGTGTGCGGCGGTGTTTTGAAATGCGGAAGAAAGGCACAGACGATAACACTCGACTAACGGTGCGGCAGGCCCATGTTTATGCAAGACGTGTCCTTTAATGGCCAATCGGGGTCCCGGCGGTGGCATTAAGCATTTTAACGACGGCCGGCCCGAGCTCGAACGATTTCCACCGCCCGAAGAGGGGTAATTTAATTTTTCTCCTCGGATTCCGCGCGGATAAAGGCACCAATGTCCTTGCTGTTGTCTCGCTGCCTGCAGGTACCACGGATCTCAGCCAACCCATGGTCGGAGTCAGTGAAATGGATGCCATTATCATATCCGAGACACACACACACACACACACACGTTGGCTGCTGTTAGGTCGTGAAACACCGGGCGCCCCCATCGGGCGCGCACTCACAAATGACAGCGGAAGCACCACGACCTCCATGCAAGGGGCGAAAGGGGGATGCGAGTCTTCCGAGCGCGAACAATGTCCCGGTGCTGTTTTGCATTTTGATATGGATTCGAGTTTCCGTTCCGCTCTGAAAACCAAAACCAGAAACGGCAAAAATGAACGAGCGCGAAACCTGGCAACCATGGTTCGACCGAAAAACTCCGCCTTCCGCTTCGATGGTGGACACGGAACTGGGCGGGGAGGCGGCGGATACGCCGGACAAGCACCTCAGCATTCCCAGTCGCCCAACAACAACGACTGCGAAAAAATGACATCACTGTGCAACCGATCCACGCTTCGCATGGTGTTGCCATGTGTGTGCCCAAACCACTATTTTCCCCGCTCCCCTACTCGCCTCCTCCTTACCACCCTTCTCTCTTCAAAATGTTCAAACTGTCTCCTATTCCAGCTGGTAGTATGCAAAAATGGCGCTTCATGTTCCATTGTACCCCCAACCGTGTGCGAAACTCGCCGCGTTTCCCATGGAGACCCACTCTCACACACAAGCGCACACACACACACATGTACCCATCCTCACGGTCACAGACTTTCCAACTGGGACCACCCACCGTCCTCCCGAATCGCGTTCTCTCCCGATGACAATGGGGATAGCGAGCGATGTTTTATTCATAATTTCGCCATGCTTCCGCCATACGGCTGCCGGCGGAACACGCTCGTTGCGCCACAAAGAAAACCTTTTTCCGCGCCCACGGGGCTCTCGGAAGCGGTTCGGTTTTTGGCCACGTTCCGATTACGGATGGAGCCCCCCTCGCTGGTTTCATTCCCCGAACCGGGGCCTGCTCCCGGTGTGTGCGAAGCGAATCGGTTGGCAAAAACATCGAACGGTAGCTTACGGGACGGTTCGATAGCCTCGAGGTGGTTGTCGCGGGAGGGAAGCGGGCTTGGAGCGGACCGGCCGCATGCCAAATCGAGCTGGCACCGGGCCCATTTGCACGCCGGTCCTCTCGAATAAGTCCTCGATGCGAAAGTGCTTCACGGCCGATAGTCGACATCGTCACTTGCACACGCCGAGTGCGACCGTCTTTCACAACTTGCTGTTTATGACTTTCTTTTGCTTCGCAATGGTACGCCTAGCTCTGTCGGTGAAGGGGGAATAGATTCCTGAATAGAGAAAAAGGCGTCCGGAAAAGCCCTTATGATTTGCTCATTGAATTTATCCGCTTGATTTCAAGACTCATAAGTGATGCCTTTGAACTTCAATTAAATCATTTTAAAGGACTTAACAAAGATTTGTGAATACTTTTCCAAGGATCAGTTTCGTACGAGTTTCCCAACGGCCAAAAGATTTTGTGGTCGACATTTGATTGTACCCTTGTTCACGAACGCAAACCCTCAGGCAGGATACTGGTGAATGCTTCCTGAATAGTTTCCCTTTCATGAACTATCATCCTTTGATGATAATGACCAGCCTATGAACTCATTTCTATGGTGATATTTTTGTTACCCTTGCACCACCAACACCGGGGAGCTAATGTCACTCAGCATAAATTCAGAAAGAAACCTTTTTTTTCCTGTTAGGCAGGAAAATACATGAAGGCAAACAAAAAAAAATCCTGGAAAATCAAATGATACATTTCCAGTTAGGTACACATTTATTTCAAGCCTCGAGGATCGAGTCGGACATCGTTCAAGCAACGAATGCGGGCAGGAACTTGATGATTGGATTGTCCGTTTTTGTTCGTCGAATTTTCCCTCACATTTGCTGCCCAATTAGAGCGGCGCACTAATTAGTGTGTGAATCTTCTGATTCTATGTGTTAAAAATACCCTTTTCCGTGCGTGGGAGAACTATCATGCCAGCGGTATGATGTGACGCTGTGATCCTTTTATGCCGTTCACCTTTGTGCCCGAAATACGTTTCCGTGCGCCTTTGATGTCGTTTTCCCTCCGAATGTTAAGCTATTGCTAAAACCTGCCTCCCACCGCATGCCGAGCGAAAGGACATCATGTTCCGGCTAGGGCGGGTAGTTCGCAATATCTCGCTTGGTTTCATGCATCGGACACTTTGGTCACTATGGTGCACAGGATTCGACGCTATCGATGCGCTGTGCCGGCACCACTCGCTCGTTTTATTTCCTGCAATTCCAATCATCGCGCAACTCTCACCGCACACTTTCCCCGGTTGGCCCTAGACCGTGCTCGTTCTACAAACCACCCGAATATTCGACCAAAAGGAAAACTTCCAAATTAGCAATTCCACAGTCCATAGGCGCAGAATACGGATGCGAGGAGGTACCTCTACCTCCTAAGGGCATCAAAAAAATCTACAACGCATAGGCATCCTTTGTACAGAAGAGAAAAAAACACCTCTATCTATAAATGTAGTAACTTCACTCGCTGAAGTTTGCAAAACCTCGCACGATCTTGTCCGCCCATTTCCACCTCACGCAACAACTTTCGAACCATTTTTTCTATCCTTTGCGAGGGCCATCTGTGGGCGTTTTTCAAGGGTACGGACTGAGCGGGGAACTCTGTTTTCAAAAAACGGACCTTACTGAGCGACTCTATTGCACGCACACCGTTGCTGACATCGCATTCAGGCCCCTTCCCGGAATGAAGATGAAAAAAATAATGAAGTCCCCATGTCGTTTTTGCCCCAGCACCATCCCATGTTGACCATGTTGGGGGTGAGGAAAGAACTGATGCGATCCAGGGCAAAGGTGTTATAATATTATTGTCATTATCAACAACGCCACCGCCATTACTTCGAGATCGAGTCGACGGGATATTGGCAATCGAGAAGAGCTTTCCCATTTTATACATTATTCGGTTGCTCGAGTCTGTGTCGGTGGATGTGTGTGGCTGTTTACGATCGAAAGCTCCATCTTTCCCGGTGCTCTAGGCAAAAAAAAAAAATCTTCCGCCCCAAAATGAGCCTCACGCTGTGGAGGCTCATTTCCCGTGCGATACTTGATGGTACTTCATAATTTTTGAATTCTTAACCACCCGTCGGTTTTCGCGACTCGACGACACGACTCGTCCTTTCCTACGTCAACATCGGTGTCCCCTGCCCAACGTGCTCCATTTTGGGTTGGGCTGTGTTGATTGTTTTTTTAAATGATGCACGACAACGAAGGTACGCGAGTGGTGCGAGGCAGGGTGCGATGGTGTTGAATAACAAGGGCGGGAAAATGAACCACACAGAACAGAACTTGGAGAAAAAAAACCGGGCGATTGAGAAATAAAGTACCCGCTTTACAGAAGAGCTCTTGGCGCCGTCGCCAGGTAGCACACGCACATTCACAGTACGAACAAAAAAAAAAAGAAAACACACGTAAACGAGAGGCGGCACACCGAAAGCGCATTATGATAATCGATATGGCAAGTGCTTGGTTTTTATTTCACGAAGCTCGAAGTGTCACGAAATAAACGTTAACGAGGTTTTTCTTTCAGTTAAGGGCGAAGGTGCGACTTTTGGTCTACCACCTCTACCCTTCCCATCAGCTCTGACCCCTCCAACCCTCAAAGGAAAATGTGTATTCGGGGGTTGTTATTTTGTAATCTTTCTGTCCCCCGCGTTGAGGAAGAGGAACGAAACTCGAACGATACCGGCGGCGCGAGAAGGACTTTATTTTTTTCCTCAGCTAGAGTTGGGACGAGTTTGCAACGTTTGGGTTCCCATGGAAAAGCTTGTTGAAGGTTGAGTGGCAATTGAAGATGATGCCTCGGAAAGAAAATGAAACGAACTATTTTCTTTCCTTACTCGAACTGGCTTTTCATCCAAAAGCAAGACTGCTTGAAGAAGATACCCCGCTGTTCAATTTTCTCTGTTCTGTAACGACTTCTTCTGAAGCATGTAACTTTAAGTCTTTCCCCACTCCATTCATCCCCGCGGCCCGCTGTACAGTGTGTACGAAATGAATCGAATATAAATGCGAAATTTTCCCGGCAGAAGGGTACGGTCGGCTTACTTCTGTCACCCTTAATGTCAACCTCATTGGCCGGTGATTTTTCACGGGCGATGATAGGACCCGGGTAGTGGAAGGCGAAACACCTGACCAAGGTAGGAAAAAGGGGGAAATAAAATTAAGCGCAACTCAACGGTAACACCGACACCGGCGACCTGTGTTATATCATTCATTTCCTTCCTGGTTTCGCTTCGCGCCCTCGGTGACTCTATCTGGCCGACGCAATCGTTCATTTCTCCACCCCGTGGGAGTTGGAAGAAGGGAGCCTGGGAGACGTGGGTCGCCGGAAAGTAAGAAGACCGCCTAATGTTTCGCGTCAGCAATCCCGCCTTATGAATTATTACCTTCAGATAGTAGAACGGTCCATTAAGTTTCGCACATCTTCGGCAACCCTTTTTTTTTTTGACGAGGACACAAACCCTTTTTCTTGGGAGAAAGGGATGGAGTGTCCTTGTGCGCGCACACACGTACAAACAACGGCCAAGCCGCCACGGTGTCCAAAGATAATAACGAATCGGACCGAAATGATGGTCACAGGCGAGGTCATTTATGCCAAGGACTACCCGTTTCAAAGAAGCCGATAAGACGGTACAGAACAGGCAGGCAAGAAGGGAGGGCGATAAAGAAAATTGTCTCGCTGCGTTAACGCTGGGTCGTAGCAAAGTGGAGCTGGGCGGGAAGAATGGGGCTAGAAAATGCCTGAAAGTGCTTGCCGGAGCAAATAAAGCGCCAGTTTATTTCGTTAATCGTGGCGATGTTTTATCATTTCAACGGAGCAATTGAAGCTTAAACGCTTGGAGAAGGAGCACTTTCAGCGTTCGGAAGGGTTTGTTCGCTGTGAAGATTCTTGTGGACAAATATAATGAATGGTGCTTATTTATTGTTATTTTCACAATTAAATCCTCCATTCCATTCTTTCTTTTTCAATTTTATCCCTAACTTTGGATTACACCAAAATAAAATAATCGTAGTTTAACACCTCCGATAATCAGTGAAATGATTTTTTTTATGCGAAACCTACGATTTATCAATGCATGGGGTTTCTTCGTTCTAAAAGCGTCAGCACTAAAAGACGAATCTACAACCCTCTGGGTCATAAAAGGAAACGGCAAACAATCTTAGAAATTTGGTAATTTAACTGTAAGGCCAAAAACACGGATACCAAAGTGCGCAGGAAACCGTGCGGAATTGAGTCATTAGCCATGTTGTGTAAATCGACACAGCTATCTTTTGCAAAAAGCTATTTGTCGTAAATTATTAAGGATCCGAGATTCACTCTACAAGTAAGCATTCATCGGCATCGGCCAAGGGTAGCTAAACATAACCGTTTTCGGTTTGTATCGTAAAAACCGGCGCATAAATGACCCGATCGGAGAAGGCTCATATTCGGAACGAAACCTCAATAGAAACAGGGCCTTTCTGTATGTATGATGAATGGAATAGATCACAGCGTGGCAATCATTTACCTTCCACTTGCACGCCTCAGTCGTAGCGGCATCAATGCTCTGTTTCGTCTCCCTCAAGGATCAATCTTTCCCTCGAATCCACTCAAAATCGGAACCGAACGGTTTGAGCAGGACGGAGAGAAAGGTGAAACATTCCGGCCTTACCAGGCCATCCTTTCTTGCGAATATGTGAGTACTTTCCCCCGAACGGATGGGTTCCTTTATTTATGGTTGCTTTCAGCGCACACGCCCCTGCAGCAAAACAGGACCAAAGGTCCAGAGGCTTTTCCGTTACGGCCTATTGCCGAACCGAGATGGGAGATTTTCCCGGGTAAGGAAAAAAACCCCGACTCAACGGGAACCATTTTAATGAACATGGGTTTCAGCTCACCTCCCGGCTCCACACCAGCAGTAAATCCCGCGTGACTGGGCTCCCGTGTCCTTCAGATGATGTGATGTGTGTTTTGTGCTTGGATTTCATTTCGTTCCCTGCTTCTCTTTTCTTTTTTTTAACAACCATACGTTTGTGTTCGATGTTTCCCGAAAACCTTCCCGCATGCAGGATTGCTGGCAAATTTATTACAACCATAACGTACCCGACTTCTCAATGGGCATCAAAGCCGCCCTTATACTGTCGGTGTGTATGGATGGAACCACCCCAACCCCGTTTTATTGAAGGGTTTTGCACTGCGATGCGTGGAAACCATCGCTGGCACAGAATTGCTTCAGGTACCTGTGGGTGGTTGTCTCCCCGAGCCGGTCCCGTCGGTCGTACCGTGCAATCAAAAAAGTGATAGTCTTCATAAATGCACACCAACAACCTTAATTGGGCCGTCTCTATGGCTTTCTCCGCCACTCGGCTTTATGCGGGAAAGAAAGCAGGCACATTTCCCCGCTTTACAATGGCCAAGTGGGCCTGGTAAAGCGAATCCGTCGTAGGGTACATGAAACGCTCTAGCACCGCACCGTCGTTTGGCCGAATGGTATATGGTTTAATTTACGCCAAGATTCTAGTCCTGCCCATGGACCCCGTTGACAGACATGATTGAGAGGCGGAAGGACTCGTTAATCCAAAATGGACCGAACCCCGGTAGCCGGCAAAGTCGGGAAAGAGACGGATGAAGGAACGATCCACCGACAGACAAGAAATTCGCCCCCTTCATCCCCTTGTAGTTGCACGATGGTGGCACTGCTTTTCTCCAAGATGAATATGTCACTGCTCATCAAGGGTAAGTGATGAAAGATAACCGAAACCGAGAGCCACAAGTCGACCTGGTCGGATCCCATTCAAAGTGGCTAAGCTACCGAGAAGCTCCAGAATTTTCGAACAGAACCGGGACGCGCCAGGTCTACATCTAAATTCTTCGGGCCGCTTTCGGAAATCTTACCGGTTCACGGCATCCCTCTTCTGTGCTACATTCGCCGTCAGCCTTTGCGGGCTAAAACGTGGACTTCCGTCGCTGACATGTGGTAGCCTTTTTCGAGGACCGCGCCGTTGAACTTCACCGCAAATGGTGCGGATATGTAACCGACAGCCCGCACTGCATTCCGCACTTTCTACTTGTTCGCTTCTTTTTCCGCGTTCTCTACCATTCCGCGTCCTTTTCGGCGACCGTAAGCACAATTTGGCACGGAGGCCGTGCACAAGCCGAAAATCTCATTTAATGGGGCTCGGAAGTTTGCCTGGCCGAAAACCCAACCGGTTGCACCGGAGCAGCGAATGCAGGAAGAAAGCACCCCTCCGGTTCCCGGTGACAGAACGAAATTTGATTCAATAGATAAGTTTCAATTGAATTACGGTCTTACCGGGTTAGGCGAGTGCCGTTGTGCTGTGATTGTGTAGCGATTCGTCCTCGAGGCACAATGTCACCAGTGTTGTGGCCGAGACCACGACGACTTTGCGTTTTCCGCCCCCAGGAATGGGCCAGATCCAATTCCCGATAGTGAACCGTGATGCGAGTCGAGCTCCGTCTCTTGGGCTGAAGGCGTGAAAGCCGCATGCGAGCCCGGACCGAAATGTGCTTTTTGCATTACGAGTGTGTTGACGAAATGGGTTTATCCCATCAGAAGGTCGCATTCGAGACGAACTCCAGTGAGGGAAGAAGCGGGGAGACGGGATTACTCACGCAACGACACAACACCGAACTAGTTGTCGAAAGTGGTTGGATTCCGGTGGACGAAAAGTACCCGGAGACGTTTTACGAAACTGTCCTTTAGTTTCGAAACGTATTGGCTCTGATGAGGATGCCTGTGTCCATCAGAGATATCGAATGGAACGGTCTATAGACCGATGGAAATGTTATGCTTCTTCGGAGACATCTGAGAGAAGGCTTGTAAATTTGAAATGTGGCTTTTTACCCAGCTTTTCGGTTGTTTTTTTCAGACGAGATGATGATTTAGATGATTTTATTCCGCGATTTCTTAAAAAAAAAAGTCGACCTATGGTACCTCACACGCTTTTCTTTTATTTTACTTAATTTGAGTTTGTTCTTTGCAGCGTTTCTTAAAGTAAAACGAATTCGGCCGCATTCAAGCAGTATACTTCAACATGAACAAGGCCCTAGCGAAAAAGCACATTTATCGCCGGAAGTTCTTGAATGATTTCCCTACTTGAACACTCCGTCGCCTGCTGTTCTCTTGCAGTTTAAAACTTTCTGTGCCTGTAACGCTAAGCCTTGTGCCCTTGAACGCGTCAAACGCCCCCCCGATTCGTAGCAAAGCCAGCTCGAGAAATACTTTTTACACTCAGGCACCTTCGCAGTCACCCATCCAGCACCGATAAGCGTGAAGCGAAAGAGGAAGAGAAGGTCGCAAAAGAAATGGTCCTCGAGTTGGAAATGAAAATGGAATCTCGCCAAAGTTGACCCCCGGTGGAGATCCATAAATTGTTTCTCTCCCCTCGTTTTCTTTCCCTCGGGGAGAAAGTGAGGCAGTGGTGGCACACCGGCTCCGCGTAATGGACAAACGAAACCGCCCATTAGGAGTCAGGAAGCGGAACCACTGGAAGACGCGGGGCGAAACGGCGACGCGGGCAGCATTTCTATTTTAAAAAGATAATAATAGTTTCAGCCCACCCCATCCCGGCGAGGGGTGGGTTGGCCTTCCGGTGGGCGTCGCTCTTAATTCTTGCGCTTCGCTGGCAGATGGCAGGTCCGGGAAGCTGTTGGGAACAGTTGAAAACCTCGGAGATAAAAACCACGGACTAGCGAAAAAAAAATGGAAGAGAGAAAACTGTCGTAAATTAACATTCTGCCCATTTCTTTTTTTTATTTTCTTGCTCTTCCCTCCCCGGGGGGAAACGGGAAGGGGGGGGGGGGGGGGGGGGGGGGCACTGGAAAATAATCCAAGCTCGCTCTATAGTTGCACTCTACAGCCAAGCGGAAGCAGGCGAGCGGAAGCGGAAACAGAATGGCAGAAAAGTCAAAAGCAGATTCCTTTCTTGCGCCCCGGCGTTCGCTGCGGTGCATCCAACCGCAAGCCCACCCCGTGTAGGCCCCGTCCCCCGCAGCCAACCGAGAATAGTTTCAACACTTCCGAGCTCAAAATGACCGCCCTTTCACCGTTCACGCTTACTTTCAGCTGCAGCTCAGCCAGAACAAGCTGTCCGCAACCGCAACGCCGACGACGACGGTCGTAAGCGCAGTACCCAGCGCAGTGTCCTCGCTCGCAGCCACATCGACGGTTGCGTCAGCGTCCGCCACCTCCTCCTCCACCACAGCCACCACCCTCGTGTCCACCAGCAACTCCAGCAACGCCAACAGCAAGGTGCCAAGCGCTGGCAGTGCAAGTGCCGATCCTAATGGACAACTGGCGGCGTCGTCGTCGTCGGGCTCGGTGTCGTCCACAACTGCCTCCGGTGGTGCGGTCGGTGCGGTTGCCACGACGAACGGTTCGACCAACACCAACACCACCACCGCCACCAACACCACTACCGCCACCACCGCCAACGCGCCCCAACCCGCAGCCAAGCTGGAGCAGAAGCCGGTCGAGTGCAATCTGTGCCATCGCAAGTTCAAAAATATTCCCGCCCTCAACGGCCACATGCGGCTGCACGGGGGCTACTTCAAGAAGGACTCGGAGGCGAAGAAATGTGATAAGAAGGAGAACACCGGCCCGCCGCTGCAGACGGCCAGCGTGGGCGTGCGGGCGCTGATCGAGGAGAAGATCATCAACAAGCGGAGCAAAGACCTGAAGGTACGTTGCCGCCCGAGTCGAACTCGTATGTGTGTTTGTACCGTGTGTATGTGTCCGTATGTGCGTGCGTTAGTTAATGTTTGCGTGTAGTTTATGGCGCTGGCTGTTGCAATGAATTGGTTTTTAATGGATCTGACTCATTTAAAGATTAACTACAACCTTTCCTACAACTCGTAGAAAATGTATTACTTTCCAAGTTACGAAATAGAAAAACCTCAAATTTCAACGTCGAAATTTATTTTTTTTCATCTTTTCTAATAACGATACCTTGGTTCATTTTGGTGTTATCGTGTTGAATTAAAAAAGTTGCAGTTACAGTTCGAGTTGAGTAGAGTAGAACCAAAGTGACAACAATTTTATGATATTCATGTTCCATATTGGTTGAACTTAAAAAAAAAACGTTGTTAAGAACACAGGATATAAACAAACTGGTAACACCTTTATAGATTTTTGATAGCACAGTTCTCGTAGTCCGCTTCAAATAAATTAAAATCACTATACAAACTGTACGCATACCTTTAAAAAAAAAAAATTAAAATTAAAAATTTTAAATTTGAGTTGATTCCGATGTAAAATAGTACCATTCAATTGCAACGGCCAGCATTTATTGTGCACTTTTGCGTTTATCTTCTGTTCCGTTATCCTAATGTGTCGTATCTTTCTTCGGTGTTATCAATCGGTGTCCGACCGCGCGTTGGGTAATGATAGAATCTATTGTTGAAGGGTTCGTTCGTCGTGCCGGCGCCGCCCCTGACCGCCCGCCGGCTGATCGAGGCCAGCGAAGCATTCCTCTCGCCGAAACCGGGCACGGTCTCGATCGTGTCGACGCAGAACGGCACCACGCAGATCATCAACACCGGCACGCTGCACTCGAAGGCGGCCATCCTCACGGCCAGCAACGCGGCATCCACCTGCGCTCCGCCCTCGATCACGATCAACGGTCTGACAACGACAATGGCGGCGGGCACGGTCATGGCCACCGGCGTCCCGCCCGGCACCGAGCTGAAGGACGCCACGCTGATCGAGCTGCTGAAGCGCGGCACGAAAGTGGCAGTGAAGCGGGCAGCCGCCACGACCAACTCCGAACACGCTCCGACGCTCTCCCAGCAGCCGATCTCGATCACCACCAGCAGCAGCACCGGAACGACGCACCTCATCAGCACCGTGTCGTCCGCCGGCTCCCGATCCATAGTGCTTCCCGGGACGACGCTGTCCACGCCAACCAAGCCGACCACGACGACGCCCACCAATGGCTCGAGTCTGATGAGCGCCGCGACGGACTCCGGCCCACTCTCGCTGACCATCTCCCAAGCGACGGGTGGCAGCACGGCGGGTGACGTGTTCACGCTGGCGTACTCCACCGACGCGAGCGGAGGCGCTTCGTTCTTCAGCGACAGCGACGTCTACAGCGTGAGCGAGACGGCCATGCTGCTGCAGGCCGTCGACTCCATACAGCTGCTGCAGGACTCCAACTCTGCCGAGCCGCTGGACGAGATTGCGCTCGCCGACTATGGCTCCATCGGTGACCAGGGCTTCACGCCGTCGCGCCAGATCCAGGCCGTGCTCGACTCGCCCCTGCCCGAGAGTCTCGCCGAGTTCGGTGCGCTCAACTCCAAAGACTTCGTCCTGTACGGCAGCACGTCGACGACGGCCAACGGCAACAGTGGACCGTCCGCTAACTCCACCGCAGGCGGCAACAACCTACTCGAGTCACCGTCGGGTGCCCACCTATCGCCGCTTCCCTCACCACTGGCCTACCCGACGCCGCCGGCGTCGCACGAAGCCGTGGCGCAAGCATCGCCTTTCCTGGACGACTCGCGCCACTTCACCGACGCCGGCTCATTCTTCGACGACAAGCGTGGCCAGAACTTCCTCGACGATGGCTTCTTCAAGAGCGAGCCGGACAAGTCGGACGCGTCGACGGGGGAAACGGGGGGCACGGGCAAGCTGTCCGACAGCGAGAAGATCCTGGCGCTCAAGCACGAGCTGCTCGACCACGAGCACCACGATCTGTTCCGGGCGAACAAGCACCTGCTGGACGAGCACTGCTCGGAGCTGTTCAAGTCGGAGGACAGCTTCTTCGCCGAGTCGAAACCGTCGCCGGTCGACGGCACCTCCAAGATGAACCTCGACTTCCTCGACGACGCGCAGGTGTTCATCGAGGAGACACGCAACGCGCCCTCGCCGCTCTCGAACGCGTTCTTCTCCGCCACCATGGGTGCAGCCTCGGCCGAGGAGGTGAAGGAGGCGCTCGAGGTGGTGCTGCCGAACGACGACGACGTCGACGACGTGGACGGTATCGGCGTGACCGAGGGCGACATCGATCTCTACTACCTGAACGGCCTTTCCTCGCTGCAGTCGCAGATGATGCCCAACTCGGACGACCCACTGCTGTCCTCCTCGCCGAAGGACTTTGCCCACCGTCAGCACCAGAAGTTCCTGTTCGAGCAGAGCCAGCAGCAGCAGCAGCAGCAGCAACTCCAACAGCAGCAGCAGCAGCAGCAGCAACAACAAATTCAGCAACTGCAAAATCACCTTCGACAGCAGCATCATTCATCATCGCACAACCATCATCTGCATGCGACAGCAGCCGCAAACCACTGTATGCCACCTAGTGCCAAAAAGTCGAAACCCTGCGGAGATCCTGCGCTTCCTGCAACGATGCTGGGCGGGGACGCGCAAAAGGCCCCGCTCACCGTGCAAACCGAGCCGATGCCGAAGGACACGGACAGCGTGTTTCTCAGTCCGAGCAGCCTCTCGTCGCACAGCTCCTCCTCGTCCTCGTCGCTGTCGTCCTCGTCAGCCGCTTCGCCCAAGCTCCAGCACGCCCTGCTCGGAGGTGGCAGTGGTAGTCTCGTGTGGCCCCGCAAGCGATCCCAGGCGTCGGCGGCCGGCGGTAACGGGCTCAGCCTGCCGATGGGCCAACGCAAGCCCACAACCTACCTGTCCAAGCTGCGCCGCTCGGCAACCACGTCACTACCGGCCGTGCACTACACGCCCTCGCCCATGCTGAACCCGGAGCGGGCCGGTTCCACCGGGCTGTACGTGAGCGTGGCGCATAGTCGCGCGCCCGGCCTCGACGCCGACCTCGACTCCACGATGGACAGCACGAACGACATCTTCTCCGAGCCGCCGCTCCCGATACGGCCACGCATCAACCTCGGTCCCGACTACCAGGCCACCCTGCCCGACTGCACGCGTCCCACCCACACTGGGATGCAGTTCTCGTCCCACCCGGCACCCGCACAACTCTGGGACCCCGCGGTCGCGCACAACGAGCGCCAGGTGCAGCGTTTCGTCGAGCTGGCCCGCTCATCGGCCGCCCCGCTCGGTTGCCACTCGGAGGAGAACGCGCTGCAGGCGCTGCTCGAGGCGAACGGCGAAGTGCACGTGGCCATCCTGAGCATGCTGCAGGCGCCACCGGCCACCATCCACCGCCGCTGGGCCGCCGGCGAGATCGAGCAGTTCATCCACGGGCTGGAGAGCTACGGCAAGGACTTCCACCGGATCGCCCGTGACCTGCTGCCCGCCAAGTCCACGGCCGACTGCGTGCAGATGTACTACTTCTGGAAGAAGCTCTGCATCGACTATAAACATTCGCACGGCGCAGCCCATCGACTCGCCGACGGACTGGTGGCGGCCAAGTACGCCGGCCCTTCCTCGCCGGCCACCCCATCGGTCGCTCCGCCCCCTTCGCTCCCAGTCGAGGACCTGCTGCTGGACCATCTGGACTACACGAGCACCACGACCGGCGCGGCCAAGGTGCTGCTGCACCACTCGAGCCAGCCCGCGGCCCCGACGAACGGAAGCACGCAGCCGTCCGGGGGCGTTACACACACGCACACCGCGGCCAGCGACGTCCGACCGCACGTTTGCGAAGTTCCCGATTGTTCAGCGGTAGGTTGCCACACGAACGGCCAATTAGTGTTTCTTTATTCTAACTTTTTGAAATTGACTTCCCTTTCGGAACACTACGAAATAACTAGCCACACTTTATCTTGGTTATGATCACTGAAATTGCTGCCTCTGTTTCCTAATTTTGTGAACAAATAAACTCCGTAATAGCCTGCAACTTGTAACAATTGCTAATACGTATCAAAGGTAGAGCTTCATATGAAATTTGATTTTTTTTTCACCTCAACAAACATTGTTCGTGGTCAGAGAAAAAGGATACTTTTATGAACTCGATCACGGGTCATTTTAGGATATTGTAAAATCATTTTTGCAATATGCCATTAGTTTTAACTTTTCCCGTTCATCCTAAATGAACTTGGTTGGGATTTTTAAATAATCATCTATTTTCAACATCAAAATTCAATTTTCAAAAAAAATCAATCAACAGAAAGAGACATAACACATATCGTTTCTTTTATGCTAGAAACAATAGCAAAATCAAAATAAGAGAAAGCTTTTAGCGAGGAGAGAATATTTGAATTTGATAATTCTTTCAAATGTATAAACACCCGAAGATCAAATAAGGAAAGTAGTAAAATCCACTGTTGGTTCTGTAAGGTTTATGCGTGCATACTATTTAACAAAAAACAGCACCACCCCGCCGTGACGAGACGTTTTGAATGTTTTAACCCTTGTGTCACATCCTTCCTTATGCAGGCTTAATATATTGTTTTCCCACATTATTGCCACCGGGAGGAAGTATTAATATATTGCCCTACACTCTGTTAACGACTGCTGCTACGCGCCACTCTCGATTTAATTAGCCCCGCCTCGCTCTCTTTCTCTCTCTCATTCTCTTTCCGCAGAGCTTCTCGTCCAAAGCGGCCCTGCACGGTCACATCCGTATTCACTGTATCGGACGTAGCCACAGCGCAATTCAAAATGGTAATTTCTTGAGTGCCGCCGGTAACCCCATTAACCCTAACCTCATACCGACAAAGGATGACTATCCCTGCAAGGTGTGCGGCAAGTAAGATCACCCCATAAATGCTCGTTTTATACGATACTCAACCGATTTAAAAAAAAAAACAACTACAACAACCACCACAACAACTCCACATCAACAACCTACCCAAAACAAACAGAACAGCTCGTTTCGTTCGTTGGCGTTTTTGGTTCTGGTTGGCGGGATCGCGCGAGGAACCACCGGGTGGCGGTGGCGGGTAGAAGATGTTTGCCCACCCGAATGGCGGCGAATGGCTTAATTCGGACCGGGATGGTCGGGTTCACACGGTTACCACGATCAGGTTAAGGCCTTTTTAGGCCCGTTTACGCTCACGTCTCCCTTTATTTCTCTCCTTTCCTTTAACCGCTCCGTTCTTCTGTCACACTGGCCGTGGTACACCGTCCCTGATCGGCCAAGCGTGCCAGATTGGTCCCGCCGGACAGCATCCATTCTCCTGCCACGCCAAACGATGCCCTCCGCGGTGCGTCATCTCTCTTATCAGTTGCATCAGTATGAGGGACAGAGAATGCTAGAGAGGCTAGAGAGTGTGCGGGAGAAGGAGGAGGAGGAGGAGGAGGAGAAATCACCTCAACACACGCACAGCTGACACTCCACATTCCACACACCAGACGACGACACCTCCAGAAATTGGGGGTGCACATTCGCCGGAAACAGAACAACACACCACAAGCCAGGACACTGTAAATTTCCTTCCGCCGACCGTGGCCGACTTCGTAGTGTGTGCTCGCATGGCCGTATGCGTCTTTCCGTGTGACAAGCTCCTCCTCTGCGTTCTTCCTTTTCTAGTGCGAGTAAGTGAATCACGCAAGTGTACTCGTCGATGCCCACAAGATCGCACGTCTGACGCACGCTTTCACGAGAAAAAAGATCCTTCTCTTGTGGCTTACTCCTATCTCTTTCGCTGCCTCTCTCACTCTCTCTGTCTCGCTCTCTTCTCTCCTAACTCCTTCTCCTATCCTGTCCATTCGTCGACGCCGCAAACCTTCTTCTCATATGGCTTTCTATTAGTATGGATAGGTGTCTGCCTTCCTTAAACGATTCGAAACCATCTGCCGACACTCCTTCTGGCTTGGTGTGTGTGCGTGTGAGTGTTTGTATGTATGTCAATTGTTATCAACCGAACCAAAAAAAAAAGCAGAAAATGTACTGATCAAACTGAATTCACACCTGCATCATCCGTCATCCTTATCATCCGCAACCACGATCCCTCACTGACTCCCTTGGACTATGTGTTATGACGTACGTTTTATGACCACTAACCCGTGGGTTTATGCCCGAACGACCACAGTGACGTGTCTCTTCATGTCTCCATCCTTCAACTGCTTGCTGTTCACCTTCGCTGTTTAGTGTATCCGGACCGACGCAGTATCCTGTTAGAGCGATACGGCAGCGGAAAACGGACCGTGCCTGTGAAAACTGATAGCAAAACTAGCAAACCACTAGCTTTTTGTTCACTATTGCTGCTATCACTACTACTGTAATTAATGCTGCTACTATAACTACTGCTACTACTACTACTACTACTCCTACTGCTGCCTCTAAAGAATTGTAACTGTAACTAACGCTAAGGTGTCTCATTTCAAGAGCAGAGGGCTAGTAAGAAACGCTTCTTAACTCAATGTTTGTCATGCGTCCCGCTTTAGAGCGTAGTTGAAACTCAAACGACTCGCAAACTACAAACCGAAAACTAACCACCACAGAAAAATAAAACCCGTACGAACCACGCTCAGACTCGCCACGTCACGCGAGGCCCTCAAGGATCGCCATTAATTGTACGTTCTTCTCTTTTCTCCCCTTTCCCTGCTCGATCGCCATCGATCCTCGGCCCATCCTCGCGCGGACTGCTTGTTTGTGGCGTCGTCGGCGCGATCACCGAATGTCCTACCGGCTGCCGCTTGAAGGGTTTTCAATAAGGTAAAAAGCCGAAGCGCCCACATGAAGTCACACCGACCCCAGGATGCAAGCGATCAGCTGCAGCAGCAACTACAGCTGCACCAGCAACAGCTGCAGCAACAGCAGCAGCAGCAGCAACAACGGCAACAGGATAGCGAAAAGCCTGGCGGAGGCGGGCAACAACAGCAACAGCAGCTAACAGTGGCCAAATAAGCGCTGGACAAGTGCGCGTAAGTGGAACATCCCTGTGCCCAACCGGGGCACAGCGACACGAGAGCGCCGCACCGAAAGCGAAACGCATCTAGACAATCTACTAAGGGAGGAAAGCGACATTCAACCTACTGAATCGGGGGGAAAAAAACAAAGCAAGAGGTTAAACAAAACCAAACCAGAACGGCTCACCGGTCGCCCTTTTCTCTGAGGCGAACTGTACATTCGTATGGCGATGCAACTGCAAAGCAAATTTGTAAGACAAAATATAGAACAAACTAGTGGTTTAATCGGGAAATGGGGAAGGGCGTAAACGTAATTTACACTAAACTAACGAATGGTTGTTAAAGCTACAAATCACACCGAACTTTGAGGAGGAAAAAGGAAATCGACAAACTTAACCCACAGAAGGGCATAGAACCAGACGGCAAACTAAGTCTGGACGGAAAGCCTAAAAAGACTCATCACTGGTCGAAAGGACAAATTGGGAAACGCAAAAACCATGTCAAATTATGGAACTTCCACACATACACAACGCAAGACACAAGTTTTATAGCGCAGTAGGTAAAGTGTAAAGGCATCACAGACACAGGATTAGCGAAAAGTTGGAGGCGTATAGCGATATTAGGTCTTGCCTAATCCTGTGGGGTGAGTGTGAAGTGAAGAACTTTAAAATCCATTAAAGCGCCCCGTTGCCGCGAGCGGGGCGCGCTCCGTGCTGCACGATAGAGTTTAGTCTATGGAAGAAACCTGGAAGGGTAGTAAATAATTGAAGCCCATATTTGTTCGAGCATTAACACTTACAAACAAACTAAGCATATTACATCAAATGAAATTTGCAGCACAGCAAACTATAAGATAGGGGATCCAGATTGGTTCGGGCAACCCACGAACGAACCGACGGACGGAGGACGTTTTTTGTATACCTTTTTGTTGTTGAATCTTTCTACTCTAGTCATAAATGGAACGTCGTATGCTCAACAACAACAAAAACACACTCACTCACACAAAATTACACCCAAAGGTCTTAGGCGGTCTTTGGGGCGGGAAAGATGTTACAAAAGTAAGTTAAGCATGTTTGCCGATAGGTGTCGCCTCGGGATCTTACCGGTCGGCCAACCATCTTGAGCGTGGACTGTTTTCCGCTCGCAATGTACATACCGTATGTAAGCAGACAGAAACTGTGCGTTCATTGTTACGTCGTTGAGTCCTGAGCAGTGGCAGGGACAAAAAGAAAAGCAAGAAGACAGCAGATCGGGCACGATTTAACAAAACGAAACGTTTTACACACTCCACCAGGGAAAGCATATAGGAAAAGACACGCAGCTATGGTTCTAAGCTACTCTCGTCTTCTAAGCTACTTCTCGCCCCGCGTGGGGAGGGGGCTGGGATTGGCGTAAGGTGATGGGTGATCACGATAGCTTGATGGCAAAAGACGACGTGAAACGGCATGTTTACTTGGTGATCCGCATTGCCAAACATTCGAAATCTTTATCGTTGCACAACCGGTACATAGGACATTTGGCAAATTCATTTGCAATCATGTGGTTGTGGTCTTAGTTTCTTTGAAAAATCTGTTCCCTTCAGATAGCAAACGATCATAGGCAAGGAACAGCTTAAAATTAAGGTAACTTTTACATTGTCCTATACTAGGCGAATACTGTGGCCAACCATTTCCAGTATTAGCACTCGAACCACTGCGTCTTTTGCTCATCCACCTTAAGGAAGGTAGAAAAACAATCATCGCAACACGTCGTCAATAGACCGTTACGGCCTGCGCTGTCGTAAAATGCACCTGACGAGGCGTCTTTTGGTCACCATCACGCGCATCTACCCAACCACCAGACGAGTTGAGACAGAGGAACGCACGTTGGCGGGAAAGCGAGGAAAAAGGTGGTCGCTCTAAAGATTTTTTTGTTTCTAATCAAAACGAGTCACACTCACCTGTAAATCATGAAGAAGAATCCAGAGAGAAGATAACTTGAAACATGGTTGTATCTAGAACTTAAGTGTTGATCAATGTTCTTTATTCTATATATGATTGAGCCGTAAGGTAGTAGAAAAAGAAAGGCCAGTGAAAACCGGCCAGCTGATATTAAGTGTCTGTAAATGCGTTGGGCAAACGAAGGGGGGGGGGAAACCACGGAACTGGAACTGGAAACGTACCGGTCTGGAGGCACCCGCAATGATCGTTGTTAATAATGATAGGTAAAAAAGGGAATTGGTTTTACAAGTGAGCGACCGCAGCAGAGAGAAAACATTTAAGCCCTGGTGACAAGAGGGTTAGACGGGGGGAAAGGCACACGATATCACGAGCGGGCGGGTGTGTCACGAACGTGTAGCATATGTTTATTTTTCTACGTCAAACTGCAAACCAACCTATCTGATAACTAAAACTCTATCTGAATAGATTTAAAAGAAAAGCATACATACACACACACACAGTCATTGTTACCGTAAAGTACCGCAGTTTTTGAGAACGTAATCAAACAGTTTTGCCGCGGAAAGGATACAATTCGTCGGGCAAACAAAATAGAAGAAATTGGAAATGATGATTCTTCGTGATTTTTCGTCGAACTTAGAGCAAATTTGATCCACTTTCTATCACTCAGCAGAGAACTACCACTCGAAGATATCCTACTCTCCACTACTATATAAATTACATTTTAGCTCCAAGATGGCTCAGCGAAGCAGGATAGAAAAGGAAATCTTCTAATCTTAGGTGAAATCTAAACTCACACAGAAAGGGGGGCGGGGGTGGAGGGGGAGGGGGTATCCGTCTCCAATAAGGCCAACATAACATTGGACGTTGTTATTCGATACTAACATATATCACGCTAGATCACAATTTTTCTTCCTGTTATTCACGATTTTCGATTTGGTTGATCATGCTTGATAGAAGGAGGAACGGTAGAACGAAATAAAATCGCCTGTGACGATATTTATACTTTCGCAGTGTCTCTCAAAATTGTGATAATGACAATGTTTTAAAAAGCTGATAAAAAGTGAATGCCATCTTTCTGCAACGAACGCTGCAGAGACCCGAATACGAACCCCCTTGCAATTTGTATCTTTAAAAAAGTCTTTTAAAAATGGTCAGACGGGGGACAAAACTTGAGTGACAATTACCATCCGGCCACTCGAACCGTGTTAAGTCTGGCTAGTCATGTGAGCTGCTCAATCGGGGAGGGTGATTTTCGTCTCTCCTCAAGGAATAGCACTGTTGTACTGATCAAGCGTACTGATTTATTTGTACTTTTTACAATCGCACCTACATCTCAATGCAACGAAATTCACGACGCAGAACTCGACAGGGAGATGCAAATACTCATCGCACTCTTTTTTCCGGATCGCTGGAGAATCGCTCAATTTAATACTTAAAAGCAAACTGAATAAATTCAAGGTGATGATTTTAAATCAGGTCAGGCTAATCGGGGACACGGTAAATTTATTTAATCGTCTACTCAAAAACTAAACACTCTTCTACTGTGTACCGCATAATGGCCCGGAAAAATCCAGAACAGGAGAGCCACTAAAAAATGAATCAAACGAAGTATGGCAAAGGGTGGCCGCCAGCCTGTTAGCTCAAGGTGAGGTGTATAAAAAATGAAGCGAAATCAAATACTCCGCGTTGTGATTTTTAAAAACGATAAACGAAACCACACAAATCGAAACCGAGCACAACTGAAGCAAATTGCCATTTGCCAAACGGTATGGTCACCTTCGTTTTACTGTTTATACGGATCTAGAGCAATTTAAACTTACTTATAATCTTACTAGCAAGAGGAAAGTCCCGCTGTTTGTCGGATCATTCTACGAGCCAACACACGGCGGGGGAGCTTGGGTTCAGTTACCATTTTCACATCTTGTCGTCGAGTGGATCACCGTTCAGTGTAAGATAGACAAACTCATATTCGTATTTCGTATGCTGCGGCCTAACACACGAACACACACACAAACACACACACACACAAACACACTCACTCAAATGCCGGTTGTTTGGAAGGTAAAAGCAAACGAAACGGCCGGATTCGTCCCTCCCTTTGGGAAGTGGCCTAATACAGCACAACGCATCACCAATCAACGACACTACGGCGTCGGATAGTTTCCTTACTGGACGTTTCGTTCGTTTCCATCTCTCCTTCCTTCCGCCGAAGACGAGGCGCTTCAATGATCAAATTGCATCCACTCTCACGAGAAACCTTAGACGAACCATAAGCTCTAACGAATAAACTGCACGAACGATGAAATTGAGATAATAGAAGTTAATACATATCAGTTTTCTAGACAAAAAAAAACTTATAAAGGAAAAAAGAAACCATACACGTGGAAGACGTTCAGAAACGAGTTGACGTGTATGTATTTAACGGTAAGCTCTTTTACCACAAGGGTGGTATGAAATGGAGAGCATGTTGACCTAACACTTTTAATAACAAAACACACGAGAAGAATTCGATCGGAAAAGAAACACATCCGCCAGGGAAGCTGTACCAGGCCAGGAGGGCAATGTTTTGGGGCGATCGGAGGGGGGGGGGGGGAAGTGTTTATGCGAGGCAGCGAAATCAACCTTAAGAAACGTGTTGTGTACCTTATCTTTAGAACTGTGTAACGGAAGAAGCTGGAAGCGTGGAAGCCCCAGGCGACGTGCGATAGTATTAAGTTTCCCCGCTGCACGACGAACAGTACGTCGTCCGTGTTGTTGGGGAAGAGAAAAAGAAAATGCCAAATTAATTTTAACGAAAAACATAAATGCGAGAGACAGAGAGCCGCCAGAAAGGGCATCGCAATGCCGGGATGGTTGTATAAAAGGAAAAGCAAGCAGAAGGAGCGCATACTTTCTTCCCGCGCTGCGAAACCAACAAAGCAAAACAGCAAAGTTACAAAAATACCACTGAAATGTCCGACCTGTCGGAATGCCAAAAGAAATTCACAATACAAATGCCACTTGGAGCCGGAGAAAGAGAGAGATAGAGTGCGTGTGTGTTTAATGTCTCGGGGCACGAAAAGCCTTTCCCCACTCCGGGAGGCGATGGAAAATAAAAGTAATATTCAATGACAATCCTACGCAAAGCAAGATGATAACTAATGAGTGATGAGCAATTGATAAAGAACATGCATCTCATACACACACACACACACTCACACAAGCATACACACACACCCACAGAAAGACGAGAACAACAATTCACACACTCATCTACTGGATAAAAAAAAAACCTATCCCCCCCAAAAAATAGTTCGTGTCACAAGCGGACGGTGGAGCGAAGTTCAAAGCAAAGAAGGGCGGCGAAACGCGGAATCCTTCGCTGAAGGGAAAATGGGAAACACGAATCGACGCTTTCCGTTTTGTCCTTTTCTTGTAAATACACTATTGTTTCTCGATCGATATTAGAGTGTAAGTTACCAATGGAACCGAAGGAGGAGAACCGTGAATTATGTAAGACAATTTCCTCTTGTGCAAAAGATTGAATATTTTGTAATATTATTTACACATACTTTCTTCTCACTTGCGCGCAAAACGGTTGTGCTTTTATGTCGTACCGTTGGTAAGCCTATATGAGTATGTTTTACAACTCGAATTTAAATTACATTCAGCCTCGAACGGCAGGACGGCTGCCAAGCTACCAAGGTGTTGGTGGTTTAAATGTTTAAACGTCTTCTTTAAATCAATAAGTACCAAGGGACACAGTACACCCTACGAAAAACGGTCTCCCAAGCGAAACGAACCGAACATCTTATGCTCTTGTTGTTAATCTTTTGTATACTTCTTTTAAGTTTAAAGTGTATGTGTTTGTTATGTGCTATAAGACGTTAATTAGCGACCAGAAACGGTGGAGACGGTTTGAAGTATTTCGAGACTTTTTGTTCCTTTGATTCCCCCCAAACACATCCACTCACACATACACACACGTTTACGTTGACGTTTGAGACGGATCAACGATAAGTTTTACATTTTTGGTGTTACCTTTTTCTACGTCTTTAGTGTTAATGATTGAACTTTAAGCAATTGGTGAAGCTTCCGTTTGTTAATTAGACATTATTGCCCAGCGAGGGCGTTTGAAACTGGCTTTCAAACCGTTGGTGTATGTGTTTTTCTTTTCTCTTCAAATGTTTTGTTAATTAATCATTCGGTGTTGTAGGTTAGATCGTTCGTTTTCCGTCAGCCGGTTTTGCTGACGGCTTGCTTCCCGTTGCGTAGGAGATCTCGTAGGACAACGGTGGAGCACAGGAAGCGCCGCCTATCTCATCCATGTTTTAATGACAGCCACCGTATTTATTATACATTACTGTATTGCGTGGGTTAAGCGATTGTGCAGGATTGAACCGTACGGTGTAATATTGGAATGGATTTATCGTGCCGTATTACGACACTGATTAAACATTATTATAATAATTCAATTATGTAACCGTTATCCCCGACATGAAGGAAACGAGAAGGTCGCCTGCGAGAACGTACCGCCATGCAGCAAAATTGGCATTGGCAAATTGGGAGGGCGTGCGGGAAAACTGATTCGCACATTCGTTACGAGCTAGAATGAGGTACGCTCCCAGTGGAAATGAAAGGAGGTAGAAGGACATGAGGATGAAAATGGTTCAAATGTAAAAGATTTAATATGACAAACAAACAAACACACAAAAAACCACACACTCATCACGTGAAGGCTCACCCACAACCACTCACTTAATAATATAAATGTTTTCACTGTTAGTTTTTAATGTGATTATAACTTAAGGAAAATGAGAAAGAGAGAAACCGATCCAGCACCGCCAGCGGGCAGGTTTGGGCAGTTGAAAGGGATGAAAATGTTATGACAAGTCGATTAGCGTGTGCGCTGTACTATTTGGTTTGAGAAAGGAAAAAAAAAGAATGCAACGGCAAAATCCGCGTTTCCTTTCATGTCGCTAACAGCATCGTCACGTGTTACGATTTGTGTAAATTATTTATGGCCGTGTAACTCCATCGTGCATAATGCAAAAGTTGCCGGAAAAAGGAAAAGTTTTGTTCATTTTTAAGTGACTTTTGATCCGTTTATTTTACATGCTAAAACTCTAGCGATAGCTGGCCGGTTGCAATTCGGCAAAAAAACTCGCAAACAAAAGTAAAGAAAGACAAATACATTTGCGCACGCAATCTCTCACTCTTGGTTAGTGCATCTCACTCGCAGCAAACAGCAAAAGAAGAAGAAAAAACACACATTAACCGTTGATACAAGTAAACCATTGTCAATTCTGGAGCATAAAACGAAACTTTACCGCAGAGATGATCAGTGCCGTGGAAATAAGAGTGAAATCGCTACAACATATTGCACAAACAGAACAAAACACAGCGAACGTACAGGAGAACGACATGGAAGTAACAACGTTAAAAAATGCACCCAAACACATCGAAACATTTTAAATTGTTACAGACACATTTTAACCAACCGCCGCCACCGGTCTGTTTTTAATCGATCGGTTGCAAAAACGCTTTTTCTTGGAAGAACTGGTAGCTAACTGAGGCAGACAACGAAGCATGCATGAATATGTAACGAAATTGACCCCTGCAGAATAGCATCATGGCTTTTTATGCAATCCGAACACTCACTAAAATCCCCCGACGCCGTTAACGTGCAACGATCGGGCGTGATCTTCGCATTACCGTTGATAGACATCGTCGTAGGGCAAACTACCATCTCCCATCCTACCCCGGGGGTGAAAACCCTCTCGCTTTGGCAATGAATTAAAGGAAACTTAAACGTCACTCAGAATGGAAAAACCATGAGCTAAAGAACATTGGAGGGAGAAACTGCAGAAGCTAAAATTATGTGCAGCCGATGGCGTATTATTTGTTCATCGATGATGTTGCGTGTTTTCCAATCAGCGTTCGCTTTTAACTGGCAACAGACAAAACTGGCCCACATCATGCATCATATATACGTTAGGCAGCAACAGCTTTCAGTCGCTAGCGCAGCAAAAAAAAAAGGACAAAAACCAAGGAGGATAAAAAAGCACAATGATGTAACCTTAAACGTTAAAGAAAGATGAAAATGAAAATAAAGCAAAATTCTGTGATTTCCGAATGTAATTAAAGCACTTTCTTCCTCAAGGAAAACGAATCTTCGGGAAACCGTTAAACGATGTTAGCAACGATGCCTCTGCATCCCAGCCGTGTGAAGAAGCAGGAAGACGCCGGAATGGTTTTAATTCTCAGAAAACTCTCTCTTACTATGCTCGCGCAGTTTGAGCAACACACGTGTAAAGACAAAAGTAATCGGCAACCCTGTATGCTAGAGTGTGCAAGTGTAACAAAGCAGAAGCAAAAAAAAACGATCTACAAAACGGGGCGGGTGGGAGGAGAAACGATTTTTGAACTATTACCCATAAACGATCAAGCATGCGCTAATGCCAACTGTTACGTTGCAGATAAAATCAATGCAGCAACGAGAGAATAGAGAGTGAATAAGAGTAGATAAAGCAGAGACACATGATACAAAAACACAAAACAACGTAGACAAGAAGCAAAAAAAAAATGAAACAGATAAATATTCCAGTGCCAGTGCTATTTTTAAAGACAAATAGAAGAAACAAAAAAAAGAAACTCTTGATATGCGCCAATGGAGGTTGGAATGCAAGCATTGAGATTCAATGGAACCGAGAACCGTTCAGTTAAAAGTTACCGACAAAACTACTAGAGTTGATACGACGCGGAGCACATTAGTGGGATTAGAGAACAAGGCGCTGGGGATAGATTGAACAAACCCAGGAAAAGAGTGATCAAAACCGAGGAATGAATAGCGAAAAGTGACAAAACGGGCGCAAACATTGAAAACGCGTAATGAGGAAAATGAGAAACGATGTATATTTTAAACTAAATGTGTGTATAAAACCAGCAAAAAAAACTGTGGAAATGCCAGAAAAAGAAAAGAAATATATGTAATGTAAATTCTATTTAACCAAGCGTGTTTGTAAATCAACTCAATCTTATCAATCTTATCACATTAACTGCCAGGGGTGGAAACATTAAACATGCTGCTATTGTTGCACTTTAAATTGCAATTCTTTTTCTCACGTCCAGGTGTCGCTATTATTAAAGACACTCCCATCTTAATTTTCTTTCAATTTCCTCGCATCCAGATGTCGCTAGCAGTCGAGTAACGACACGTGCAAGCGATATGTTTGAACCGGTTTGACATAAATTAGCGGTACCGGTTCTGTTCCAAAAGGAGTTGACGTATCATAAAACGGATCGCTTCCTAGGTTCCGTAAAACTGCCAACACTACATCTGCGCGGAACTTGTCAGAAAAAACGTAAACAAAACGGTAGACGATGCCGGCTTTCGCGTCTCTTTTTTCCAAAAAGTAGTGAGTTTAGTGAATTCTGTCGTGTTACTAACCCCCACCGACACGCTTTTTATTTTACACTGCCTTGCCTAGCACAGTGCCCCGTTTCCTACCTTTTAGTGATACTTTTGTTTTTATTTTCGTACCGGTTGCGCTCGATTTTTGTTTTGTGCATTTGCAGCGTTCTAGGTGCAGTTGCGGCGAGCGTCAAACGTTTTCCTTTGCTGCAGTCGTTTCCTCACGGCCTCAAGATTAATTACTCAAAGTTCCATGGCTCGATGTCGCTGTCCGCGATGTCGAAGGTAAGCTGCTTCATTTCGCTTCGAGTGAATATTGATCGTAATTGCTTCGATCCCAAACGATTGCTCTTCTTCGGAGCGCCTGAAGTGTAGGCAACCGGCAGCGCATCATCCGGGATGGTAACTGGTTTCAGTTTTGCGATCGTCTGGTGGTTGAGGAGAATTCTAATCGCCAGAAAACCAGTTCCAATCAAAACCGGAATAAACGCTAAACCCGATGGAGAAGCCGTTCGAAGCCACAGTCTACCATTCGTTCCGTAGCGCTTCATCTGTGTACACGAGTGACTTTCAAAACCATGGCTAATCAAGACATTCTTCCCGAATCGCAGCCCATCCTGTACTCGTACTGGCGCAGTTCCTGCTCGTGGCGTGTACGAATTGCGCTGAACCTGAAGGAAATCCCGTACGACATCAAGCCGATCAGTTTGATCAAATCCGGCGGCGAGCAGCACTGCAACGAGTACCGAGAGGTCAACCCCATGGAGCAAGTTCCTGCACTTCAAATCGGTAAGTTTTTATTCACGCATCGGCGCGGAAACATTCTTCCAGCGCTTGCTTAACGAACTCGATCGTGTAGTTGAAGAAAAACAAGGCCTGGTTGAGGCAAAGCGGTAGCTGCTCCATAGCAACGACGTAGTCGGCGGCTTTGCGATCGATGATGTTGCGTAGTTCGTTCTGCACGCTAAGCCACGCGTCTTGCAATCGAATCCACTGGTGCTGCAACAGTTGGCGCTGCTCGGATCGTTCCGGTGCGGTATACACGACCACCAAAGCGGTCCCGATGCTATCCTTCGCCAGCTGGTTGGCGGCGCGCAGTGCATCGAAATACTCCTCCCAGTGGCTCACGGCGAGAGATCGATGGAGAACGTAGTTGCACCGCGATATGTCCTCACCCAGCAAATGCGCGTACATCTGTTGGGCCGCACGTGCCTCGTCCAAACAGGTTTCCTCTCGGGCGGTGAGATTGCCGTTGAACGCCTCGATAAAGTCCAACGCTTGCATCGTCCGGGTGCGCCCGATCGAGCTGGTCGTGGCCACCGCACGTAACGCGTTTTCACTGATGTCCGAAAGCGTGCTCCGTTGTGCGTCACGAATTTGCACCGTTCGGAAGGTGATGTTGCGTCCAAGCGATGCAAACATTCCTTGATATTCCACCAGAAAGCCATCAACACTGGCCAGAAACAGGAAGTAAAAGAAAATCCGAACGAAAAAAGCTTTGCCCCTTCTCAGCGGGATCATTGTGGAGTTTTGAAAGGCTGCTCTGGCAAATGTTACGAATTTGAACAAACAATGGGTACAATCGGATGGTACCGCGTTACTGATAAGAGATAACTTTTATTTTTAAAGAGATTAGCGCACCAATCGCAGATTGTCGTATGCACGATTAACATGTACATGCGGATATGCGTTTAAACGGCGATTGCGGTAATCGGGGGATGGAAAATCCGTCTAGCATTTAATATTGCTCAAACGAATGTCACGAACATTCTGTACAACACTTTGTTTAATGGTTGTTTATTTATTTGGCAGCCATTTAAATAATCTTTTCGATACCCTGAATTTGTTTCTTTGATTTATTATTAAAAACGATCTGGGGGCATCGATTAACAAATCACACTAATTGATTCATGTTCCGTCCGCAATTCAAATAAATTTCGTCTAGTATGGAATCGATACCGGTCTGTTGGTAGACGAGCGCGTTTTCAAGACATGGTTCAAACCGGCTCATCGTACCATCCACAACCGACCCGTGGCGATCGAGATCGTCCTGCAACGTCGTTTGAGACATCTCCCATGTGCCCCGGTACGATTGCAGCTCGTCCGCGAGCTTCCGTTCGATACCAGGCGCGTCGAAAATGTCACTCTGAGCCACGGTGCGAACAGCCTGGTAGGTTGCACTGTTCATGATGCGCAGTGCCGAGGAAGCTTGCGGCCGGAAGCGGGTCAGGGTGTCGTAATCCAGGTCAATGTTTGCGCTCCGCATGCACTCCCTGAGCGTTGCGCCCCAAAGCCACCGGAAAAGCTCGTAGGAATCTGCCATATCATCCCGACACGCTTGATCCAAGTTGTCCGCCTCGGCTTGCATCTTCTCCGCTAGGTCGACATCCAGCGCTCTCATTTTGACTATCGGGGCCGCTATCGTCGTTAGGATCAGTTCGTTGAATGCTCCGTTTAACCGGCTGTTGGTGGCCGAGCTGGCGGCAACCTCTCGTATTGCGGTGGCGCTTAGGTTGGACAGCTCGTTCTGGTACTGTAACAGGAAGCCTGCCACGCGACCTCCGGTCAGCAGAAGGAGGCTATGCAAAGCGATAAAAATCACCGTCCACTTTGGCATCATTTTCGAGTCCTGTGCGATACTCGTGCGACGCTCCAATGCGTGTGGACCAATCAATACTGACCGCTCTCGAATGCTCCTCGAATCATCGAGCAGGAAGAATGGATTTCCCACACACACACACAAAAACACAATAATATTCAAAGTCATTCCGGTTCGGTGTTTCCCCCGAATACTTTTTTATGGATTTATTGTTCGTCTGATCACGATAGTGCGGCCACTCCGTTTCCGTTTACGACCCTCACAGGTAGCAGTTATCGTCCAGATAACTCTTGACGTACTCAGCATCGCTGTCCTGCCAGAAGTAAGCCAAATCGCGGCAGTCCTCGAACGCGTTGATCGTGATGTACGCGTCATCGCCGTGCTTGGCCAGCTCCTCGTCCAGCAGCGTGCGGTAGCTCTCGCGCAGCGTCGAGAAGTACTCCCATTCGTCCGCTAGCTCGTCCGCGATCGCCTCCGCGTCCAGGATGTTGTTGCGCGCCACCGTTATCAGCGTCTGGCTGATGGAGCGGAAGTTTTCGCGCGTGTACGAACGCTCGACCGGCAGGAAACGGTACAGTGCGTCGTTGCGCAGGTCGGCGAACGCGTAGTATGCGCAGTCCTGGATGTCGAACGTCTGGAACATCCGGTACAGCTCGAACAGGTTCAGCGTGTACTCGCGGCACTCGTCGCTGACGCCATCGCGGTTCAGGATGTACTGTTCCGTTTCGCGGCTCACCTGGCGCATGCGCGGTATCATGATGCCAAACTCCAGCAGCAGCTCCCGGTTGAACTCGCGAATCAACTGACCGTTGAACTCGCGCTTCTGCTGCAGCTCGAACTCGACGTCGCGTGCCAGCTCGGAGAAGTTTCCATGGTACTCGACCAGGATGTTACCGACGGTGGTGCTGACACAGCAGAGGCACAGCAGCAACGCCACCGGAACCGAACAGTTCATCACGTTTCGCATGGTTAATTTAAGCTTTCCTTCGGTCTTGGCGCTCTTTTCTTGGACACGAATCCGCACGCTGGTAAACGTACACTGAATGTCCAGCTGGAGTGCGTTTCCATATTGATGCACGGTCGGCACCTTGAGCCTGGTGGATCGAAGGCGCTAGCGAATGGGCTAATGATAAGCCGGAGGCGGTAGTAACCCTATCAGCTTTATTATCGCCCGGTGGCGTAGGTTATAAACTTCCGATCGTGTAAGCAATCGATGAGGAAATTATCTTAACGCACCAACCTTTCGCTACCGACCATACCCGCACCTCGTGCGTCAGTAGGAACATAGATTTGAATATGCGATGACCTTCCGTTGGCTAGTCTGATAAAAGGCACATGGATTCCATGGATAATATTTTAACAAACTATCACTATGTTTATTTTAAGGAATGAAATAATTCCGAGGCATAAATAACGTTAAAGATCGTTTCTATTGGCTTTTTGAACCCTCACAGTAGATTTTCAAATTAAATTTCAGTGCGTAGTTAATTTGTGTAAATAAGGTTTATTGTTTGATGATCTGCAAACAGCTTATTAATCCGTTTTTGAATTCACCCACGTTTCATGTTTGGTTTGGAGTGGGAGTGCCTTTTGCAAATTGCTTAACCCTAAAAACCACAAGAGTCATCAACGTAACTCAACACGTACTCCATGTCGGTCTGATGCAACGTGACGGTCGTGTCCAAACAATCGCGCAGCGCCAGCCGCACCGGATGATCCGGTGGGTCCAATCGCTCCAGCTCCCTGTTGAGAACTTCTTGCAGCGCATTGTTGTAGCTGTTGAAGGTGTAGTACTCGTCCTCCAACCGCGCCGCGATGTCTCCCATCTCCGTCACCTTGTTGTACTGCTCTAGCACGAGCGCCACCCGGTGCGTTAGCTCCGTCGAGTCCCGGTGAGCAATGTTGGCGTAGCTGAAGAACCGCTGGGTCGTCCAGTACTGCAGTTCTCTCGAGGCGTACGCGGCACAACCCTGCAGCTCCGTCTGCCCGACCGTGCGGAAAATGTTGAACAACTGTAGCACCACTTGCCGGCACGGTTCGCCGATGGTATCGGCCTGCTGGATCGTGGCAACGGTTGCATTGTCCACCGTTCTGAGCTCCGACGTGGCGCCTGCGAGCATTCCCAGGAGCTCGATGTTGAACGTGAGCGTTTTGTTGGAGTTGGCCGCGCGCTTCAATGCCATCCGTTCCTCCGCGATGGATGCATACTCACTGAACCATTGCTGGTACTGCACAATGAGCGGATCACCGGTCGCTGAGGTGAAACCGGGCAGGAATATCCAACCGATCAAGATACAAAAAAGCAACTCCTTCAAAAACATCTCGCCGTGGAAAGGGGTTTCTGTTGTGGTTAATGGCCAGTAGTTGATGGCGACGCTAGCCACCTGTCGGACTGCACTGATACACAGTGCGAAAACGTACGCGACAATTAGGATAGGTTCGAATGGAGATAAGAGGAATAATCTCGCTTAAGGCGCAAAACCGCGACGTAAATGAAATGTTTCCTTATCGGAACGTTCACTTGCCAGACTCATCTAGACAAGGAATTTGAAATGTTTCATTTCCATTAAATGGTTGATTTATTGTAGCTTTGTTGCGATCGGTTAACACTAACAGTAGAGGTCCATGTAATCGAGCACAAACTCCACATCGATTTCATAGTAAGCAAGTGCGCTGTCGAGACATTCATACAGGTTCACCCTCAGTGGGTGCAGCTCATCGTCGAACCGCTCCAGTTCGTACTCCAGGATGGTCTGGTAGTTGTTGTAGATCCAGCTGAAGTTTTCATAGTACTGTCCTAGCAGCGTATCGATGGTGTAGATTTGCGCGAGCGAGTTGTAACTCGCGAGCACGCGCACCACACGGTGCGTCAGTTGTGTCAGCTGCCCGTACACGTAGTCCGCGTACCGGAAGAACCGATCCGTCGTCCACGGTATCATGTCCTGCGCGTTGTACCAGGCGCACTGTTTCATGTCCACCACCGCGTACCACGAGAAGTAGTCGTGCAGATCGAGCACGATGTCTCTGCACGCACTGTCCACCAGGTCAGCCGTCTCGATGGCGTGAAGCGTTTCGTTGTGCATGGTCCTCATCACCACCGTGGCGTTTGCCAGCATCCTCAGCAGGTCCACATTGAGCTGACGAGTGATGGCCGAATTGATCACTCTTCTCACCTGCATCCGCTGTTCGCCATCGCTCGAGTGGTTCCCGAACAGGTCCTGATACTGCACGATGGCCGGAACAGCCGAGGCTTCCTGGACCGTCCAACCAAACGCCACAACCACCAAACAGTACGCGGCAACCACGTTACGCAACATGTCGCTTCCCTTTATGATCGGCTACTGCCAAACGATAGAAGACTATTGCCTTTCGATTGTATCCACCGTAACCGTGGGCCGCATGATAAGAAAGCATTAATCAGCCTTAGACCAGGCAAGATTATTACCTCAACAAAGATTACTTTGTGGCATTCAAGAACCGGAATAGCTATCTGTTGCGCAATTCATGAAATAAATCGAACATTTGACGATTCCTGATATGAGCGAAGGCGAAAATCCAATTCGTGTCTCTGAATGTTCTGGGAGGAAGGAGGCCACGCCGGTAGAAGGAATTAAAAACATGCCCTTATATAAATCCCTCTTTATTGCTTTCCTTTGAATAATGAATACTCCCCACTGAGCTCACACGGCACATCTTATCGGTGTAGGAAGAACAGGTCATTCACAGTTATCATCGATGTAGCTCAGCACGTACGCCATGTCGCTCTCGTACCAATATACCGCAATGTCTAGACAATTCTGCAGATTCTGACGAACCGGATGATCCTCGTCGTCGAAGCGCTCCAGCTCACCGTTCAGAATGATCTGGTAGCTGTTCTGGATGAAGCCAAAGTCCTCGTAGTACAGCTGCAGCTGGTCGTCGATGCGATCCATCTCGAAAATCTTGCTGTACGTGCCGAGCACCTCCAACACACGGTGCGTCAGATATGTCAGCTCCGTGTGGACGTAGTTGGAATAGCGAAAGAACCGATCCAACGTCCACGGTTCGAGCTCCGAGCGTGAGCTTTCAGCGCACTGCATCACGTCCCATTCGCTGAAAACGGTGTAGATGTATCGCAGGTCCTCCACCTGTTCGCGGCAGTAGTTGTCGAGGTTGGTAGAGCTCTGGATGCTCTCGAGCGCTGCGTTATTGATCTGCCGCAGCGCAACTGTGGCGTTACCGAGCAGACGCACCAACTCGATGTTGAACTGAGACGTTGCCTGAGAGTTGCCGAGGCGCTTCTGTTGCATCAAACTTTCCCCTAGCTGGGAGTAATTGGCGAATTGTTCCTGGAAGGACACGAAAGCGGGCACCGAGTCCACGAGTCTCACCGCGGACAGCAGGCACACCAGGGTGGCCCCCGCACAAAGAATACTCTTTCGATACATCTTTCCGTTGCTGCGTCGTTACACTTCCTTCCGTGGCGAGCGAACGGTAACTTGTAAAACGGATGAATGTTGTAAAAAGGGTGCTCACCTAATTCACCTGGTTTGGCATTGCGATAAGACAAAGATAATTCCATTGGTGATCAAGGGCGATATTTCGTTTAGTGGGAGTGGAGATATTGAGTTCCGGCTATAAAGCACAATGGCTTTACGACACAACCCCCTACGTAAATCGGGGGATATTGCTAGGGCGTTTTAGCTGTGGTCAGTTATAAACAGGCAGTAACATAGGAGCGATTAAATCTTGATGATAAATAATCGCAAGCTGCCTTTTCGTGATGGCGGCATCTTAATAGGGATTTCTGAAAAGAAAGTGAATTCGTATTTCTGCATGTTCCGGGGGAGGATGGCGCCAATGCCGAAAGAAGGATCTAGAAATATGTAATTATACACATCCCCTTTTTATTGATTTACTTTTAATAACAAATTTCTCCCCTCGAGGCTCACATGGCACATCTTATTAGTATAGGAAGGACAGGTCATCGATTCGACTACAGTTTTCATCGACGAGGCTCAGCAGGTACGCCATATCGCTCTCGTACGAATATACAGCGCTGTCTAGACAATTCTGCAGATTCTGACGGACCGGATGATCCTCGTCGTCGAAGCGCTCCAGCTCGCCGTTCAGAATAATCTGGTAGCTGTTCTGGATGAAGCCAACGTCCTCGTAGTACAGCTGCAGCTGGTCGTCGATGCGATCCATCTCGAAAATCTTGCTGTACGTGCCGATCACCTCCAACACACGGTGCGTCAGATATGTCAGCTCCGTGTGGACGTAGTTGGAGTAGCGAAAGAACCGATCCAACGTCCACGGTTCGAGCTGCGAGCGTGAGACATCAGCGCACTGCATCACGTCCAACTCGTTCAACCAGGTGTAGATGTACCGCAGGCCATCCACCTGTTCGCGGCAGTAGTTGTCGATGTTGTCTGCGCTCTGGATGCTCACAAGCGTTGAGTTATTGATCTGCCGCAGCGCAACCGTGGCGTTACCGAGCAGGCGCACCAACTCGATGTTGAACTGAGACGTTGCCTGAGAGTTGCCGAGGCGCTTCTGTTGCATCAAACTTTCCCCTAGCTGGGAGTAATTGGCAAATTGTTCCTGGAAGGACACGAAAGCGGGCACCGAGTCCACGAGACTCACCGCGGACAGCAGGCACACCAGGGCGGCCCCCGCACAAAGAACACTCTTTCGATACATCCTTCCGTGGCGAGCGGACGGTGACTTGTAAGCCATGCTTCTCCTGATCATCAGCGCGTAACGGATGAATGTTGTAAAAGGGGTGCTCACCTAATCCACCTACTTCCATTGCGATAACCCAAAGATAATTCCATTGGCGATCAAAGGGCGAGCGGGAGAGGAGTTGTGTTGCGACTATAACCCCCGACGTACATAACATAACAATAACAAAGGAGCGATTAGATCCTGATGATAAATAATGTCCAGCTGCGTTTGGTCAATGGCGACATCTGTGTGGTAAAATGACTCTGCGTCAAAGTTTTTGATTGGGTTTTCTGGAAAGAAAAGCTTTTCGGAACATGCCTTGCATGCAAGGTAGATGATCCATTGTTAATTCCAAGCTGGTTCATCAATTTCCATATTGCTGTGGAATCAAATAAAATATTTGTTCTTAAGGTCTTTTTGCTCGTCAACCATACCATCGTCCAGAAAGATGTTGGATGACTTGTAAATATACTATGGGGCAAATTATTTTCTAAATGCTTTTGGCAAGCCTTTATCGGAATGGAATAATTGTATCAATTGAATTGAATGCTCCAAAAGATTGGGCATTTTGTTGCAAAATGTGTCAAGTCAATGATTTTTTTAACACCGTTCACTTTAATTTGAACAGTGAGTGAATGCTAGAAGAAGAAGAGTTTAGTCAATGCCTTCAAATTCTGAGCTAAACCTCCAACGACGAGCTTAATTTATACAGTTGGCCGTCATCGTCTTAAATACAGGATATCCATACATTTCCTATCCATTTCCGACCACGTGCACAGGATATAATCTCGTTGCCTTATCGAGGGTCGTGCGGCGGCCGTTATCGCATCGAGTAGCTCGCTAGGACACCTGGTCGGTAATAATACTTAGTGTTGAGTCAAGTTTCCGCAATCCTCGGGCACCTGCGATTCTAGTTATCGCTCCCGTCCAACGGTAGGCAGGGAACTGACCGGCTGCAGCAATCTAATCGGGATGTGCCGTATGTGTGTGTGTGTGTGTGTTCCGTTTGATTAAAAAGGCTTTCGATCAGTAGCTAGCTACTCAATTCGCATCCGCCGAAAGCTGATATAAACCTGCGGAACCAGAAGCGCACGGTGCATTTAGTTAAATTTAGTAGAGGCGTGCGTACAGTGTTGACCAGTCATCATCGACCCATTAAAATAATGGCCTGGAATCGTGCGTTGTTCGTGCTTATCGCCGCGCTAGCTGTGCTGGTAAGTGTGGATTGCGTGATTGAAAACGCAGGTGTTTCGATCGGATGAAGATTGAGATAATCCACCGGCTTCCAGATGAAGAAGGGAGCGTTTTAGGGAATGGGATTAGAAAGCCAAAACGTCACGTAATACCGCCGATCATTTGCAGGCCAGCGGTGCCCCGTCCAAGACGGCCATTAAGCCCCGCAACGAGGAACTTCGGGAGGCGCTCGAGGAGTATCGCGTGCGCTTCGATGAGTTGCACCGAGAGAAGGACCTGTTCCTGCAGTTTGCCCGCACCGGCCTGTGGGCCTCCGTTCGCCAGATGAACGAAGAAGTCCTGCAGGATCTGGGTGCGGTCCGCAACACGGTCGAGTACGGGTTCGACGACGTGCGGCTAGATATCAGTCTGCTGATCGTCGAGGGCAACCACCAGGAGCAGTGTCTGCTGGATCTGGTGTACGAGATCGTCGCCGAGAAGGTTCGTCTCGGTGACGAAATCAGCCGGTGCGCGGCCGGCACGACCGAAACGAAGGACGCTCTGCCCGAGTCGTTCTACGAGTTCCTGAACCTGCTCCAGCGCCTGTCCAACTCGATCGCCGAGCTGACGCTGTACTCGTTCATCAGCCAGAACTCGGTCACCGATCCGGAGGCGCACCTCGCCTTCCTGGAGGAGACGTTCATCGAAACGGAGCGCAGCTGGAACGACGAAGCCCGCCCACTAATGCAGTTCGAGCTCGACGCCATGGAGTTAAACCGGCCGCTGATCGTCGCCGACAATGCCGAGTGCGTGGCGGAAATCACTGCCAGCCAGCAGAGCTTCGAGAACTACATCCGCGAGAAGATCCCGTCGTGTCTGTAACCTCGTCAGTCTCTAAGTTAAACTGCTAATGCTACAAATACATCTACTGCTAGATTAATTGTCTAGGCCCACATGTCCGCCATGTTGGTGCGCCAACAAATATTCATTTGAAACGACATTGTTAATTTGAAATGCCTGAAAAGAGATTCAACATAAGAGCAAACGTGTTAATTACGTCATAGATTTTATTTAGTTTTATCACAGCAGATTTGTTTTGATACTACGCCATATTGTTTCTTGGCAGGTTAAAAGGGGTTGTTTAAATTTTACCGTATCATATTTGGTACGATATAATTCAAAATAATAAGAACAAGTCAATTTATAAATGAACCTAGCTCTCCTAGCTAGTATGTCTTCCTCAATGCCTCCGCAATTGTGCCATGCGTGAGCATAATTATAGCATTTGGACACTGACAGTAAGTAAGAACGTAAGAATTAAATCGTACGTTTGTAATTTCTACTCGATCGGTGCGTCTTTGCGCACCTTAAGGAAATTTTTTTACTAAGCATATTATTATCAGTTACCAGCAGAATAATTACGCATGTGCGAACAATGCAACAACAAAAATATTGCCAATCACACTGAATTTGGAGATACTGAAAACATTCTAATGGTGTTGGAAAGTCACACGATTCGACAGGCAAGCGCACAAGCAACGGAAGGAAGGTATTACTCAAAAGGTATCCACATGTCCTTCAAGATGTGGGTAGAAGGTAACGTGGCACCAATAATCCACCGAAGCAGATAGCACCCTTCAGCGGATATTTGCTACCGATAAGGAATATGTTTTTGGTTTTTCGTCGTCATTCAATCCACGATCCTTATCAACGGTTTCATTTTAATCAAGTCATTTAACGGAAGAGGAGGTGGGGGGATGACTGTGGACGAAAAGGGACCGCTCGGTTTATATCTACCGTTTGGCTTATCTAAATTCCACGACCAATTGGACCGTAATCTATTAGCTAACGCCATTATAACGTGATCAAATAATTACCGTCCTTTTTCGCAGGTCGTTATCGGACGTTTCTGTTTCGCCCAGCGCTCTGCATTGGCCGATCGGAGTGAACTTTGTGACGCAGCCCACGTTCGTTAACGTTACGATTGTTTATTGAGTCTTGAAAATTGTTTGGCACGGGGAAACTGGACGTCTTGTGGCAAATCCGGTCCGCTGGCGATTAGCAACCGTTGATCTGAATCCGCACGTTCTGCATGGCCGTGTTGAGCCGGGCGATGACAGCGTCGAGGCAGGCGCGATTCTCAGCCACCAGGATGGGCCGGTTCAACTCCATGTTGTCCAGATCCTCCTGCGCTTCCGGGCGGGCCACCTCGTCCCAGAACGCGACCTGGTTGGCGTAGTTGCGCTCCAGCCAGTCGATGTGATCCTCCGGGTCGTTGAACGAATCGTGGATGGCAAACGTGTAGAGCGTGTACTCGGACGCGGCCGTCGCGATGCGCTGCAGCGTGTTGGTGAGCGTGCGGAACTCGTCTCCGAGGCCCTCCTTGATGGCGATCTTATCCGCGGCACAGCTGCTCATGCCATCGCCCGCCTGGCTCCCCTCGGAGATGACCGTGTTGACCAGGTCCAGCAGGCACTGCTCGTTGGCGTTCGGCAGCAGGATGGCGTTGGCGATGTCCTCGCGCGTCTCCGTCAGGATGTCATCGATCTCGTTGCGCGCGTTGGCCAGGTTCTCCAGCGTGGCTTCGTTCAGTCCCTTCAGCTCGGCACGAATGATCACGCGCGCCAGACGAATGAACGCATCCTTGTCCTCGTACAGCTCGTCGAAGCGCACCCGGTACTCCTCGGTGATTTCGGCCAGCTCCCGCATCGATATCTGCGCCGTGACACTCTGGGGGAACACATGGGGGGAAATCCAAACGCCATTGTTGAATCTCTACACTATCCAAAGGGCATCCCAGGGTTCGAAAAAAAAACTCACCACGACGGCCAGAAGGACGCACACAGCAACGGAAGAAAACGTCTTCATCTCGTTTCAGCAGCAACAGAGGGACAAGCACAGCACGGTGTGGACGAACAATTCACTATATCGGCACGGCCCCCAGCGAGTCCATCTTATATAATTTTGAATTTCCCTGGATTTACACGACAACTTCCTGCGCTGCCGGGGGGGTGGCTTGAACGTAAACATCGGGTACTAATCAATACCTCATTTCCTAGGAATCAATGGAAAAGAGGGGACTGAGCGGATGATCGATTTGCAGGAGGTGCTTCCCCTGGTGCTCCTGCGATTAGATTAGCGAGCGAAAATCCATACGCAAGTAAAAAAACAACAAAACACAAACGACTAACACATGCGTACCGTACCCAGTAGGAGAGGGGACACAATATTATTTCACCGGTCAAAGAGCCCGTTTATTGGATGTCATATTTTGATAATCATGCGCGCGCAAACCCAACGTAAGGAAGGTTCCAACGAACCTTCACGATGGTATCTTCACTCGAGGCTCGGATCTTTATGACACCGGAACGCAGGATTACCTTCCCGATGCTTGGTGGTCGAATTACGTAAGAAAGGGCTGCCCTTTACGAGCACTGGAGCGCCTCCTCGAGCAGCATTTGTATGTTGAAGACGAAATTGCGCCCGATCGAGTCCGCCATGGCCCAAACTTCACGGCGCACGTTGTTGACCACCTCCTGGAAGTTCTCCAGTTCCTGCTCGACGCCGGCCAGCACGCGTTCCACCTTGTCTTCCTCGCCCTCGTACTGGTACGCCAGCTCGGCCAGCACGATGTCCAGATCGGTGACGATGTTTGAGCGGCTCAGCTTCTCCAGCACGGCGCTCTGCAAGTCGGTCGAGCTGTTCTGGAACGCCTGCACCTGCGGGTAGAAGAAGACGCGCGACGCCGTCGCCATGTCGGCGTACGCGAGCTCAGCCGCGAGGCTGATGTCCGCCGCCGCCTGGGTCGCCTGCCGGATCGCCTCGTCGTTCGCCGCCACGATGCACGGGCTCTGCGTACCGTCGATTTCAAGCGCGTGCTGCAGGATCAGATCCTTGACGCGCAGCTTCTCCTGCTGGATCTCCGTGATCACGATGCCGAAGCGCGAGATGAACTGTGCGTTCAGGTTCTTGATCGCAAGTGACTGGTTCATGCGCAGCACGCGCAGCTTGTAGTCCACGTTGTAGTGCAGCCGGTTGAACAGACTGTCGAACTCGGCCAGCAGGGCCCCGTCAGCATGCGGCAGCACCTTCTTCACCGCTTCCGGCACCTCGACGATTTTCTTCGACAGTACGATCTGTGGAGACAGAGAATAGAAGAAAGCTCACATGTAACGCATGCTCCACGCCAGATTATTGATCTATTTCACACACCTGTTGGCAGGCGAAGGACGCCAAGACCGTTACAAGCACAAGTTTCTGCCACATTTTCGTCACTACTAAACTGCTTGCAATCGCCTTTCAACTTATCGAACTACCTTCAGTTCCTTTCGAGCAACAGTTACAAACTGACACAGATCCGTGCCGGGCGTCCGGTTCTATAGTTTCCCCCCGCCGGTCATTCCCATTCCGCTCGGCAGTCGGAAGCGTATCCCCGGAAACAGTCAGGAAGGAAGAAACGTCCAATAAACGGTTTTTATCGTTGGCGAGTGGTCAATTTTGCTCGGACCGCCGCAACCTATAATCTTGTCCCGCTTTATGGCACCCCGTTAGGGCTGGCTTCAATGAGCACCGCGCCGCCATCGGAACATAGTGGTTGCGATCGCGGATCTTATCGCGGATCTTCCTTCCCCATCGATGGGGACTCTTCCTGTCTTCTTTGTTGGCAGATGATGATGGGGCGAGAAACGGTTTGGAAACGTTTTTCGCTTTCAATTTACGAGAGTTCAAATCTAGCCTCAGATGGGGATGAGATCGAGAATTAAAATATACAGAAAGGGATGGGGGAAACGTTTCGCAGCAACAGCATGTCTTAAATAGGTATTACTAATTCCTAGTTACAATATGGTCTCTTCTTTTCTTTCTCTTTACAGATGGGCACACGCTTATCGAGTCGCTGTCCATTATGTACTACCTGGAGGAAACCCGTCCCCAGCGTCCCTTGATGCCGCAGGACGTCCTGAAACGTGCCAAAGTGCGTGAGATTTGTGAGGTACGATCAAAATAAAAATAAATCTGTGCAATGTGGTTGTGAAGAAAATATACGCTGAGTGGTTAATGTAATTTCATTATTTGTAGGTAATTGCATCCGGCGTTCAACCGCTGCAAAATCTCATCGTGCTCATCCACGTGGGTGAGGAGAAGAAGAAGGAATGGGCACAGCATTGGATCACCCGCGGCTTCCGGGCGGTCGAGAAGCTGCTCTCGACCTCGGCCGGGAAGTTCTGCGTCGGCGACGAGGTATCGCTAGCCGACTGCTGCCTTGTGCCGCAGGTGTTCAACGCGCGCCGGTTCCACGTCGACCTGCGCCCGTATCCGATCATCTTGCGCATCGACCGCGAGCTCGAGGGCCATCCGGCGTTCCGGGCGGCGCACCCGTCCAACCAACCGGACTGCCCGCCCGAGGCAGCTAAGTAAGGCGCGTTGGGCTTGATTGCGTTTCACACATTCCCTATACGATGACGCGAGTGTGTGTGCGCCCCCTGCAAAGGGTATGGTAAAGAAAGTAAAAAGAAACATACAACTAACGAACGCACTAAATCCGCCCACCTCTCGATGAACACCTCAACTAACCAAACCCAAAACCCACCCCGCTCCGGACAAGACCTTTCAACAAATCAGGGTTCGACGGAATTAACTTCTTGTCTTATTTGCCATAAATTGAAAAGGTAATTCTAGTCGCATACATGAACGTATAAATGTGTCGAACGATCACAAGCCATTTTAAGTACTCCTGCTAAAACGAGATGCTACAAATAATATTTACAACCCAGAATGGGAAACGAAACGAGAGGAGGGAAACTAAATTCCAAGAAAACACGCATAGTAGAATCAAACTCAAATAATCAGGAAGAAGTACGGTTACCATACTACGAGCAAACGATGCACAAAACATCGATACACAGATCGAGGAGGTGAAATGTTTTTTGTACGATTAAGCTAACATTGAGCGCCCCATATTGTGACTAATTCGCTTGTAAAGTGAGGATGTTCAGCAAACACTCAAAGGAACGGCTTTTCTCTCAGGGTGAAACATACCGCTGCTGTGAAGTAGATCAGCTGTAGTCGATTCTGTACTACATACGCAACTTCGAACTATCAATTTCTTCAGGAAAGATGACGATCCACGATACTGGTTGGCATCTCTAAACCGTTTCTTACTTTAGTGGTGGTTTGTGCTTACTTTCTTAATTTTAATCAATGCTATCGGAGCGATCATAACTAGTGCTTAAGTCCAACAATATCTTTACTTTCTAAAAGAAAAAGAAATTATTTCTTGTGCTTAGTATCGCTAACATTCTATGCGTCTTCTTCTTATATAATCAGATATATTCAGTACACTAAGTGTCGTTTTGCTTTAAAAAAAAAACATAATACCCCTTTTCCTCTATTGCTTTTATTCGTGTATTTGTGTTGTGAATGGAAAAAAAGTCCGCCGAAAAAGGAAAACATCTTACTTCGTTGTGTGGAAGCCGAACAGTGAATGATAATATTGCGTGTGTTTTTTCGCGAACTTGAACAATACATATTTTGTGAGCAGCTACGTATTGCAGTCTTTTCTGAGTTACGACGTAAAAATATCACATGTACGATGGAGTTGGAGAGTTATTTTTACAAACTCCCTAAGTAAGTGTTTTAAAATTGCATATCTGAGGGAATTATGTAAATGATCTGCTTATTAGTTCAATGTTTAGCAAAGTACTTAGTATATCATTTTTGTCATTTGCCGTTGTACCGACAAATGGTGTGTCTCAGGTTTTGTCACAATAGTCCATTCCGCCACGACATTTGCAAAAGAATCCGGTTCCGAAACGCTACTTAAAATACGCAATTTCCAACGTGTCCGCAGAAAAGTGGCGCTACTAGGCTTGTTTTACAGATCGCCAATAGATGGCAGCAAAAGTTTGTCTGAAGTATCAGGGCTCCTCACTAGGTGGCGCTTTTTTGTAAATTGCCGTTTCTAATCCGTTGCACGGAATTCAAAGCATCACTGTGAGATTAGGCTTTTTGATAATTATTGTAACAAAACGCATAATTGCATAATTTTGAAAAATTGCCCTTTTATTTCAATAACACTCAAGCGATTCCTTTCTACAATTCTACGAATACAATTTAATGAAATTTCTTTTTCTAACATTTTCAATTTTTCCCGCACCGCCTACCCCTAGTTCCAGTGTGTTTGCTTAACAAACTTCTTTGCGTCAAATACCAGCGAAAGGACACTCAGGAAGGATTAACCGATCCCAATATATGTGTCTCTTTTCGATTGTCACGGATTCACCCATTTGCTCAATCATCCCCAACGTTGCCTAAGATCGCAACATTACCTCTCAGGAAGAGGAAGAGGTGAAGGGGTGGAAGACAAGCCTGCGGCCATCGACGGTCTCGTGTCCGTCCGAAAACATACACTGAAGGTCACCGGCCGTTCCCGGGACATGCCCCTCGCACCGTGGATTACATCATGCTAGCGCGATTGCCTATTCCGGTATCACTCGTCGCGTTCAATTGCCGGGAGTTGATGGTGTGCGTTGTCGAGAGGAAGGCATTCAATTAATGTGCCCAATCAGCAGCATTCAAATGCTGGTAACCTTCAGTTCCTCGATGGCGAGAAGTTGAACAAGCGCATTTGCCATGATTTAATTCTTTTCTTTTTGTTGTCTTATGTAATCTTGTAGTTGCCAGGAATAAAACGACCGACCTCTGTAAGAAGAAGCGAAGAATTTGGCTCGGAAGCAAAGCAAGTTCCATTGAATATGACCGTGGCGGAAGATCACCACTCAAAACGGTGTCCTTCGAGTGATCATCTGTCGAAGTACAACGCGCGAAGCTGCGACCTTTCACAGTTTGACGACGTTCGTTTCCTCCAGTCGAGAGGACGAGAGACAGAGGGAGGGCCACATCTTCCACAGGGCCCGTCTTTACTCGATGTGTGCAGCCTCACGTACTCGCACGGGGGAGGGAAATATGCATGCGCACAACCAGCACTCGTTAGCCTAACTCGTTGCCAAGGCCAGACCAGCTAATCATATTCATCGCCGTTGATGCTGACGATGCCGTCGTGGTCGCTGTTGATGCGATCAATTCGTTTCACGATCGTACCGCGACTACGCCGCTGCACTGATGCGCCACTCCGGGTTGCATCGCCCCCTGAAGCAGTTACACAGCGGGACGCGCTTCGATACCCGCATTCAAATGCCTCACCACCACCGTCACCAACATCACCCACCGACCGATGATAAGGGGATGATGGGGGAAGGCAATTTCGCAAAAGCAATAAAAATTCCCTTTCCATCACTGCCGCCAAGAGAGGGGGCAGAACGGGGGTCAGAACGATTAACTCAGGACAAAAAAAAATGCAAATGCTTCCCGGACGCATCCATGGCGCACAGACACGAAGCAACAGTTGTCCCTTAGCTGGAAGGGCCGTGATTTACCTTTGTTCCGCTTGCTGAGCATGCAATCACCAACCCACCGACCCACCGAGCTTGACCCGACTGACCCGAGACACCCGACCTGGAGGAGACTTTACACCTCGAAAGCCACCACCGCCGTCGACCTTGACATTGTCGGAGGTTTGTGTGTGGTTTTTCCCCCGGTTGATGTGTTTCCACTTTTCGAAGACGATTTCGATGCGGTCCCGGCGAAAACCTCGCCCTTACCCTTCAGACACAAACAAAAAACAAAAGCCAGCAAAACCTCATCGCCGGTTGGAGGGGGAGGTATGTTTTGCGTGCCGGGAGAAGATGAAGCAGGGTGCGTTCGTGTTTGCGTGCATCGGCATCTTCCGCCATTAACACTGCAACTAGTGTGTGTGTTTGTGTGTGTGTAACTGGTAATTATATTGCGCAACCCAGCGACCTAGGAACACACACTTGCTCTTTTCCTCGGCGAGTGTTAACGATACCGTTTCTCTCCAGATAATTATGTGGTTTCTCCTGCACTTTTCGTTTAGATTCTGATCTCTTGGTTGCGTGTAAAGCCATAAAGCTCTTCCTGTTCTCACAACAATCGACAGTTGTTTTTTCCCCATCATGAGCCAGTATGTTCTTCAGACGAAGTTCCTGATGAGGCACTCGAATCACGGAGTTAGGTTTTCTTTGCAATTCACAAGTGCAGCTCAACTGAACTCAACTCATTTATTAAACTGTAAATTTCATTCCGCTCAATCCAACAAAGCTTCTACAGAAAACCAAAATCAAAACGAATTAGCTGTAGCTAAATGGAATGTAGACATTGAGATGAAGTTAGAAAACGTGAAGTTAAAAAACGAACGTTGCAAAGCTCTATTGACCTAAAGAAGACGGTGGAAATTCAATGTTGCCCTGCGTTTCATACTATCTAAACCATTTCCATTGCGTTTTTAACATCGATCACATTGACCCCAACTAGCTGTAACAGTTTCAGTTTCATCTAAAAATGCGGCCAACGCTTTCCGCCTGTGTTTGAAATTTCCGTTTCTCGCGATCAAGCAAAACAAGTGTTAGGAATCTCGTCCAACAATCCGATCGCAAGCATCGTTCGTTTCACTTCACGTTTCAAGGCAACATTGCGCGCATGTTACCCGGCACGCTTTTTTAAAGTGACTACGATCTTCTTACGATACATGTAGTACTACGAGCCACAACCAATCTCCGGCTTGTTTTCATTCCAAACTTGTGGCACTGTATCATGTTGCAAAAAAAAAAAATAACACACAAAAGAAGCAAAACTAACACGCCTCTGCCCTTGACATTTGTTCCGCGAAGGGATAAGAGTGTTGGGGCTGCTGTAGTGAGAGGAAGGAGAGGCAAAGGACGGTGATATAAAAATTGGATAAAGACAACCACCGACAACCCCGTCACGCTGGATGGAGCAAATCATCTTAGCCGCCGTTCGCGTTAACAGCTTGTTTATACCTAAACGCTCGCTAATGGCGATGACAGCGTCTTTACATGAACTTTGAAGAGTTGCAGTGCAGCAAAACGGTTGCGCGGACTCGATGAGTATTTGTGCATGTGTTATTCTCTGGCCTGAAGACTTCGCCTTTTTTTCTAACCGAGTTCTCCATCCGCCTTGTCGTGACCTTCCTGGATGAAACGATCGATTTGAATGATCCTGAAGTCTGAAGTCCTAAGACTTAAGCAAAAAGCCAATACCGTCTCATATACTTTTCGAAAAAAAATCCCAAGTTGCTTTGGAACATTTTTCACAAAATTTGTTTTTCGACATCCATTAGCAAGCACCAATATTTGAAAGATATACAATACCAATTTAATAAAAATGGCATCAAATATTGCACGAATGTCATGGAATCATGTGTTTATTTTACATTAATATATTTATGATTTGTAGTGTTGTATAATTAAACAAGTTTATCTGCGGTTCCAAAGAAATCGTGTACCATTTGGTTATTGCATCGCCATAAATACTAACGATTGATCTGTTTTGGCAGCTGTTCCAAATGATTCGTCACTCCATATGACTCGTCGCTGCAATCGTCGATTGTTATGTGTGATGTGTAGGCATTCTTTTGAACATTTTGGAACAGGCTTCTTGTAATTCGTTCGACAGTTTATTGAACCAGGGACCAGGGAAGTTGCAGCACCGATGCAATCCAGACAAGAAGCGATCGTCAAATTTGTTCGTTCTGGAGTTCTATCCACTCTTCCCACCATGCAACATACGAGATCCGTTCTCAGGAGGTTGGAACCGTGGCCTGCTGGAAAAACGCGCCCAAACTCATCACTATCTTATCGGCACGCATTCAACTATGTTTTCGAAGCCCTTCGCGCATCGTTGCCCGTCAAGAATGTTTATCACACTCGAAAAAAGGCCCTCATCCCTCGACGGCTTATCGACGTATATGTGTGTACGTGTGTGTGTGCTTGTTTGATTAAGGATAGTGCGGCCTCAAGGAGCCGAAAAACGATGCCACATCAGACGTTTCCTTTCACGAGGGTGTGTTTGGTTTCAGGCGCGCCGCTTATCAATGCGATGGCAGCGTATTTATGATCTTCGATTGCGATCGGTTCCGGTATGGATGGACTGGACACGTTTGTGAATGTGTCCAGGTCACGGAGAGGTTCACCATACACCGCACCTTTCCCCCAATGGTTTTATCCTTGCGGGAGCCATTTAAACTGACGAATTCCATTCCACGTCAGTTTCGTTTCCAACGTGAAAACGCTTCCCCAAGGTGTCGTGCCTGGCTCGAAAGGTTCCAGGGCAGTTGATGGGAAATTTATGAAGCACCCACTGTTGAACAGCTTGCTCGGTCCACGTTGGGCAGAGGGGATGCGTGTGCGTGTGTGTGTGTGTGTGTGTGTGACTTCGGAGTGGCGTGACCGGCCCCAATATTTGACCCACAAAAATTAAGGAGCCCATCCGGAGGGCCAATCGGGAGAAGCAGCCGGCAAGGGAGCAGGGCTAGGAAGGCAAATATATGTAGCCACCCATCAGTGTCGATAAGCCGACGGACGTTCAATATCGGACGCGGGTCCGTGTTTTCCAGCGCTTACCGTCGATGGTATTTTTTTTTTTCGTTCTCCTTCCGTTGTTTCTGGTTGGCGCGGCTAAAAATACAGCGCCGTGGGACCGAAGGGGAGGGGGGAAGGGCCGGACGGAAGAGGAAGCAACGAGCAGCGATAAACTTAAACCTATAGCACAGGCCCCCTTGTCAGGCGTGGAAAAGAGCTTCGGGAGCGAAAAATAAATAAGCCAATCGATCGGAGATCCGCTTCCAGATGACCTTCTCCCGTCTTCGATGGCGGGGGCAGGTTTCAAGCTTGGGGCCGGGAGAGAATGGTGGGAAAAATGGTCAGTGTTGGCGGCCAGTCGAACTCCCTCCCCGATCCAACCCGCATCTGGTCCGTTCAACATGACATGAAATTCAAATTTGGTTTCGTGACTGGATGCAATCAAAATGCGCTCGAAACGTTGCCACGTGTGTACCCAGGGGGTGGTGGTGGGTGGGGGGCGGAGGGGTGAAGAGAGGCTTGTTGTTGTGTGTTTTATCATAATGTTAGCCTCCCAACCGCGCCAACGCTGTCCCTCCCCGCCATATGTGAGCTTCCCTTCAACATATGAAAAAAGTGGTTTAAAATTTCCAATCGTTAAAATTATTTTCCCTCACTTGCGTTGCTATCACTCGGGGGAGTTTCCACTTCAAAATGGCTAAGCTCGATGGGAAAAGTGGGGAGAGGATGATGCCTTTGGGCACAATACAAAATAATCAAACTACATGATGCCCTTGTGGATCGGCCGTTGTTCAAATCTGGACGGCGGTCTCATCGAACGGCTTTCAAACGCTTAATCAAACCGAATCGGAGTTTGGAATCCTTCTCCCCCCTCCCCAGCTCCTCCTGGGGGCCTTTTTTAACACGTGCCGAGCAGCGAAATAATTACCAGCGGAAGGGAACCATTTTGAAGGACGTTTGGACTTCCGAATAAACCGATGTGTTAGCCCAGCCCCTTTTCCGGACGCTTAGGTAAGGGTTCGGCCGCCCTTTGGGACGACATCCTGATTGATGCCGAGGGTCACATTTCGGTTTGAGGTGAGATTTACCACTTGAGAGTAGCTGACATATTAATTTGTTCACAATAAATCATGTAATCACGAGCCTTTTAAAAGATGTGAGGATAACGAGCAAATAAAGGGCACACAATGGTTAATTTGATAGTTTTCTCCCCGAACAAGCTCAACATTTTCGTTTTCTAGTTTGCATACATTCAAATTGTATCCATAAATTTCCCTGCTCCTTTATTTTCATGTCGTCAAAGCGAAACATCTATTATCTTCCCCTCCCGATGTATGTACAAATCTTTTCCTGCGTCGTTGATGATCGTAGCAACATGTGAAGCACCTCGCACCGGCCCCCCCTTGCTCGTACCTTGTACTTATTCGAATGGCCAACTTGATGAAAATTGACAGCCACTTGCGCTGGGAACAATGGCGGCCCGTAATGTGGAGGTTGCTTTGATCGCACACGCCGCACCCCGCCATCCCGCGGGTTCTTCGACGGGCCCTTCGTGCAAAAAGGAGAACGGTGGCGGTTCCTGCAACACCCATGACCATTCCCGGCTACGGCCACCGCGGAATGGAACGGGGAAGACCGGGCACCATATGATCCGAGCACTAACACCACGGTACCGAATGCCCTCCCCAGCAGCTGACCAGGACAGCAGGGGGCAAATGGGAGCTAAAAATAAATAAACCCTCTCCTCTGCAACCCAACGCCTGCTGCCAGCACAACCCCTCCTCGAAAGGCGAACGCGCGAAAACGGCACCGGTCAACTCAACGCAACGCGCCCGGGCCACGGGAATCGGAAAGTGTTACATGGTTGCTGCACAACAACAACAACTACTACTAAAAACAAAAAATGGAAAAGAAAATGGGGGGAACGAAAATTAAATAGACAATCCTCGGGGTTGGCCCCTCGACGACAGGACAGCGGGATGCGTGCTCAATAGAAGTGTTGCCTTTTTTCACGACGATTTGAAATGGTGGAAAAGTTTGAGGGGAAATGTGGTTGTCGGGTGTGGAAAAATGCAGCGCAAAAAGTTGCTGCACAGGATGAAGGATTTTCGTGGCACTTGTTTCTTCTTTGGCAGTTAGGATACGTTTTAGAAACATCGACGCCAACTGTGCAATCCGGAAACAACTCGAAACGCAAAAAAACTACAAATGTGAAATAATTCAATTCAATAAAAAAAACTATAAATTTGAATATTGAATAAATATAAAGTTGAACTACATCATAACTTTTCCACATTTTTGTATTCATGTCTTGAGTTTGCAGAAGATTTAGTTTTTCACACTCGCATTAAATCAATTTCATGCTAGAACTCAAACCTTTTCGCAAGAAACAACACTTTGGTCCGATCTTCGCCGTTTATTCTGTTTTGCATACGCTGGGATGATTTCTGCACCGCATCCGGCCACCGGCCCTCCCGAACCCGCCGCTCCTAACCCCACCGGGGCAGACGAACCTCATGCCGTACTTTTCTCGTTAATTTCCTACACATTCCCATCAATCAGCAGCACCGGGCCCGGCTCGTGCGAACGTCGCAGATATCATTTCAACGTGACAGCGGCACAATAGGGCACCACCACCACCCCCCCTCCCCCCCACCACTTCCACCTGCCTTCTGCGCCTTCGCGGTCATCTTTCGCCAGGCGCGGCGAGGAGTGGGGTAAACGGTGTCAGCCAGATTACCCACACCACCCAGCACGAGTGGTATGTTTCGTACCACATCATTTGGAAGGTGCCTCTCGATGTCCGATGGGTCTTCTTCAGATGTTTCTATTTGACGGAGTCACTGGGGGAGGGGTTTTTTTTTCCTTTCTACGTGAGTTTACCTTGTGCGATCGATGGTGGACTTTATCCTTTGAAAACCTCACATCATCGCTCCGATCAGTTGACGAATATTTATATTTCTATGGCAGAGGAGCAAAAAGCAACGCGAACGAAGCAAGTGCACAGAACGAGCGGTTCTTTTTTGTTTCAGCGAGAGACCATCAGCATCATCATGTTTGCGTCATGAATCATGTCCGGCAGGCACGCTCTGACTAACCGAATCCCAACGCATTCCCATGCATAAGGACGACAACCAGTTCGAAGGAGAAGTTGTGATAAGTTTAAGAAAAATACAAAAATGGGTAACTGAAGGATAAGATATAAAGAGCAGAAGTACAGCAGCATCGCATGCAATTGCAAGGTTAGGCGCTAAACATGTGCTCCAAAGGCACGGAAAGTTGGTGACGCATCCGCTTTCCCAGCTTCTCCCAGTTACACGCTCCCTCTTCCTCTCGCGGTAGCCCACGCTTCCCAGCCACCGCGATGTCGTTGCGCCATCGCGAGCGCCGACCACGTGTTGGATCACGTTTTTCCGGTGGCGTTGTACGGCGATGCGCAAGCAGCTCGGTCGGAGTTATATTGGCGGTGTAAAGTAAACAGGCGGCTTCGCATTTCCCACCCCGGACGGGAGGCAAATGTGAAAAGGTTTGCTTGTGTGTTGCGAGTGTGGTGCATCTTCTTTCCATCCCCCCGCTTTGCTACACTCGGGTAATGCGGGATTGGGTGATGAATGTTCCCAAGATGTTTAAACTCATTCCCATTCCGTCCCTGCTGAAGCCGGCAAGCGGGTTATGGAAGTGAAGGCATTCGAAAACATTTACCCATTTTAGCATCGGGCCATCGTGCGATGCGCCACCGATGTTTACCTGGCGTGCAATGGCGGTGTTTAATGTTTTTTTTGTGTGTGTGTGTTATTTCCTGTGGCTTCCGAGCGCACAGCAAACGACACCCGACGAACTTTCGCCAAGGTTAACGCCAAACGTGCCGGCCAACCGTTTCGGCAACTTAGCTGCGCCTAGCTCGCGCTGTCTTATCGCGAATCCAGGGAAAGATGGGGTGTTTATATTTCCAAAACTTCAATGGAGCAATTAATTTCGTCATCATCGTCGTCGTTTACTTCAACAGTGGCGACAGTCGATAAAGATAAGAAAAGGGGGTTTTCGAAAGCGGGGATTTATTTTCTTCAAATCTTTTTAATAAATAATCCTTTTCTTTTTCAAGGTTTTGAACTGTGTGTTGAATATTTTATAAAATACATCATTGAACAGTCTAGACCATAGGAAACTCGTTTACGTGACTCGTTGAATGCGAACGTTGGCACTAACCGATGGAGGCGCCCATCCAAACCCTTCAGCATCAAACGTTTCCAATTTCCCACCGATTTCCCCGATTCCGTTCCCGTCTTGCGGAAGTTATGGTGATGAGATCAATGCGGTCAATGCGATGTGGAAACGTTCCGCGCGTGTCCTTCAACAGTTTGGACAGCATCAATCCATCCATACCGTCTACACTGCTATCTCATATCTCACGGCCAAACATCAACCCCTGCCCGCCTCCCTTCCTGCCGCTGTAGCACCTGTCGCTGGCTGTGCTAGAAAGGTCGAACATGTCGGAAATGGTTTCCCAATGGAAAATGATTGGTTGGAAAAAAGATCGCGTTTCCTTTCGATCTTTTCCACCGATCGTTTACGTACGATCTTCATAATCGTGTGTGTTTTTTAGCTGGAGTTGTAGGTGTTTATCGAAAAAAAAAACTGCACTTTGTTATGGATGCATCTTAGCGGCTGTAAAACTACCGGTGGCAAACAATGGAGGGTGAAAAAGAGTACTTCAAGCTTACGATAAGCTGTGTGCAGCGTCTTCTGCACAAAATTCCTTTGGTCTCGACCAGTGTTTACTTATCTCTCACTCTACCTCTTTTTTACTCCCTCTTTCTCTCTTTCTCTCACTCTCTCTCTCTCTTTTACGATTATCCAATATTGGAGAGAGGAATAGGAGGGTTCGCCGGGTCCCTATTATATCACATTCCACAGCGTAGCGATGGCATAGCTCTTTTTGACTTCATCTCATCCGTGTCACGCTTCAAAATGCTACCACTAGCTCCTAAGCCATCAGTTTATTTTATAGCAAAGCAAAATAAATAAAATAAAACATTTTTACATTTTTTATTTATTAATGTTCTCGCGGTGCACAGGATTCAGGACACGGCACATTTCATTCCCACCTTGAACAATCATACCGCTCAGTGAGCTGGCTCATCTCTCGTACCTTGTTTAGCTCATACCAAAGAGCTTAAGTGCCCATCCCTACAACTTTATTTGGCGTAGGGCGCCGTGTAAAGGAGCAAGAGCGTCCACATGCACCCAGAGGCGTGGGAACGAGAGAGAGAGAGAGAAAAACGATCGAACCCAGCACGCATACCATGGCCGAGAAGCGAGACACATTCCGCGGTCGCGTTTCTCAGAAAATGTGCGCGCGGGAGTGAAACAGGCTACGCCCGACGGCGTACGTAGCTGTCAAGTGTCAAACCGCGGCAGTCGGCCGAGCGTGAGAAAGGGAAGACTGCTCCAGTGAGATGTCTGAGCCGCGCGTGTAAAACAGAATACGGAGAACACGGTGAATCAACGCTCCAACGTGTGCGATCGGTGTGTGCGCTGGCGCTTTTTGCGTCGGTGTGCGTGCGTGTCAGTCGTCGTCGTCGTCGTCGTCGTCGTCGTCGTCGGCCCGTGGCGCGGCGGTGTGAAGAGAATTCTCGGTACCCGCTCGGGATAGTATCGTTCGTTCGGTCTCGCGGGTGTGTGTTTTCATTGAGGTGAGCGCTCGAGCGACAGAACATCGCCATTCACAGCAGCAGTGTGTCAGCAGCGCACGGTGAGAAACGCACGACGCACTGTGTGATTGTGCTTGCAGGTCGTCCGACGACCGTTCGAGAAAAAGGGACTTTGTGTGGTGATAAGTGGTCCACCGTTTGCCGAGATACCAAACAAACAAAAAACACACACACAGAACAACATTGCTCCAAAGTGGCCTTTTCTGAGGCACGTGGAACAAGTCAGTGGTTGAAAGCAGTGAAAACATTCTTGCCGTGAATCGCACAACCTGTGCTGTGTGTGTTTTCGTTGGTTTTCGTGAGGTGGAAGAGGGCGCGCGTGCAAGAGGGAAGAAGTGAAGAGTGTGCAACCTGGCTGGCGAGGACCAAAATCTAGAAACAAATCGCGTTATCGCTCCGCTCCACATGGGGACGGTGTGTGCGTTCGGTGCTTGGTGTGTGTTATCATTCGAACGTTTGGTTCGGTTCGAGAGTGAATCGATCGAAACTGAAATCTCCACAAAAGCTATGCCCCGTTCGTTGCTCCTCTCTCTCATCCACCAAACCTTGGCGTTCGCTCGATCTCGCGATCTCGCTCCTACCTACCCTGCAACCCCACCCGCTCATACGCCTCGTTCGCTCGTTCGATTTCTGTGTCACCTCGAAACCAGTGACGTCATCTTCGCGGACGGTGAGACTTGCGCAATCATCGACAGCTCCGGCGCACTATCTGGTGGTGGTGGTGGTGGTGATGGCGATGGTGGAGCACTGGTGGAGCTTGCGTTTGTTGGTCTCCTCTCACGTCCAACGAAATCCCTCGTCCATCAGACGTAACAATACGCGCACAAGTGCGTCCCTTCCATCGGCCAACTACCCCACCCCGCCCGGCCAGGGCCTGGACCAACACGATCGCGTACGCACACCCACACCCCGGCCAGCAAGTCGAAACACAAACAAGAGCCAGTGAGAGCGAGACAGCGAGTGAGGGTGGGAGTCATCTCGCTCGCTTTCCCAGAACATCGCTCTGCACGAGTGAGAAAAGCGCGATGATTCTCACCAGCAGCGCAATGAGAGCAGCGAAGCTGAGTGAGAAGGGCCACGAAATGTGTGTGCGTACGAGGGGAATGCATGAGAGGGAGAGCGAGATGCGAGACAAAAAAAGGGAGCGCGAAATGGATGGGGCCTTAGTTTTGTGCAGAAGAAGTAGAAAAAATAAAATAAATTCCTCCACCCGTCAAACAGCGCATACAGCACGGCGTAGTCGAGCAGCGGGTTTCGCATTGACGGGACACCATCATTATTCTCATCTCGCGGTATTCGCTACTAATTCGCACACACGACGACAACGACGCTCGATCGCGCGATTGTAGTAGCAGCGTACGGCGTATTGTGTGAGCCCGAGCGCAAACAATTCAAACAAATTCCACACGCCTCCGGTTCGGTGACAACCGGATATTTCAATCGCACATTTCGAGCTTTTTGCGCGACCGTTCCTTTCTATCGCATCGCTGTAAGGGCTGTGACAACGGATTGTGTGCGAACCTTCTGGGTGCGAAACTTGGTGCGGCGTACGCCTCGCGGTGGCCTGAGAAGAAAACTGGGAAGATTAAGAGAAAAAAAAATCGAACACCTTCACATTGCGGCAAGCGGTGACGTTTCCAAGGGGGCCCCAAGACGCGTGCACCCGTCCGGTGGCGGCGGGAAGCCAAAACGGTGGCGGATTGCAGTTCCGAAAACGGCAAAGAAGGAAGCTGGCAACAACACGCAACAATTCCATCTTCAAACGGGTCGCGCTTCGACATGTGGAAGTTTTCATTACGTTTTTTTCCCCCCCACCAGCGATCGCTCTCGCTTTTTGTCCCTCCCCAATGCAAACACACACACACCAGTTTTACAGGCCCAACTGGCAGCTGCAAACGAAAGTGACAGTTGTGTGATTTTTGTTGATAAAACGAGCTTTGTTATGGTTGCAGAGTTGTTGTTGCATTCTGCAAAATTTTCCAAGAAACAACGTGTTCCGTTTCCCTCCCTTTCCAGTGTAGGTGAGCATGAGCTTCTTCGGTATGCGAGCAGTGTGGCCTTGGTGAGAAGGAACGTGGATGGAACCTATCGGAGGGATAAAGGGAGAAAATCCAACAAACAACTTTCCTGGTTGTTTCGGTGGAAGCAAAGCCTTGTAGCTTCCCAAAGCATGCTTGGATCTACTTGCAATGTCCTTTGCGAGAAATCCCTGAGTCTCAGCCATCCGGTGAGCGGATTTGCGAGAGCGAGCCACGAGAGTCTAAGAAAAATTAAACCACCGGAAAAAAGGTAGAGAAACCCGCGTGTACCCGTAGCGCTTTTTCCAGGGGAAAGAAAGTCCAAAAAACCTCTTGGAAATGGATACACATCGTCCCCGAAGGGAGTCCTGTTCTCTGCCATCTTGTTTCAATTGGTTTCTGGTGTGTACTTTTTTGCTCTCCTGATCTTCGAAGGATACTTTTTCTTTCCCAGTGGGAAATGTTTTAGTGCTGCAGGAGAAAGTATTATCTACTTTACGGAACACGCCAATAGCTTTCTTTTCTATCATTTTGCAGAAAGTTTCAATAGCGTGCCTGCGTGCAAATGCCGCTGAACTGCAAGGTCGCGAAACGTACTAGATCGAAGAATTGTCGCTTTAAAATGGATAGAATCCACGAATTCAACCATCACCGAGGATCGCCTGCAATATCGCACACTCTCACGTTCCCATTACGCTCCCCCAATACGCACTCGATTGTGTTCGAATAGGTATCCCTTATCATTGGAACAAACCGATAACAATGGCCGCTGTTTGTTTGTTTGATTGGTGGCCATTTTTGTCCTGGCGAGACGGGACCAAACGAAACGAAACGGATCAACTGAGGGTAGCATTTTTCGAACATCTATACAACCCATTGTAAACTGCGCGAGTCAGTAAGCGAGTGAGAAGTAGAATTCGTCACCGTTCGGGGGGGTTTTTTTTATCATCCCATCCTCTGCCTCTTGTTGGCCATTTTGACCCGCAATCGCACCACACGCTCGAACGTGTCGAGCCGTGTGCGTTTATCACTGCAGTGTAACGCTGTGTTGGAGTGATAAGGCGTGCGCTCTCTGCTCGGCAACCGCGGTCTTATCAGCTCCGATTCGTTTGTTCGTGGGCACCTCGGGTCGGCCGCCATGTTTGCACACGTACGCCATGGCAGCGCGCGCCCGCCGGGGCCGAGAACGAACCAATTGGAACAGCGATCGTCTGACGCGGATGGTTGATGGGCGATCGTCGGAAGCATAATCAACGGTGACTTGGTGCCTCGCCGCACCAGACGTCATTCACTGAACTGTACTCACACCAGCCGTACGTCCATTCGGGTCCTTCTTCCTGCCTCCGTGCTGCGAACGAAATAGTTGTGCCCGCGTTGGCAAAAGGAAACAATTTATTTGCGATCGAAAAGGTGTGTGTACCACACCGGACTCAGTCTAATACTAATCACACTTTATCGTTTCTTCCAAAAATCAAACACACAGCGAAAGAAAGAGCCAGAGCGTCACGGCACGAAAACAAACAGATGCGCTGGGAAAAGTGATCGATTAAACGTGTTAGTTTTTCGCGAGTCCACACGTTACCGAAGAAAACCAACAAACGCCCCGGTTCAACAATCCCCTGTCATACATTTGTTGTTGCATATAGGCGCGGATTTTGGTGATCGTTCTGGAGTACTTTTTCCGCTTCCGGTGAAAGCAGGGATGCATTTCCACCGCTCTCGTTTCGCCAGTGTCAACGCCACCGTTACAACCGCGCAAGTAGTGAGCTAACGTCCACAAGGCCGAGTGTGTGTGTGCGCGTGCATGTGTGTGGGTGCGTGTTTGTCCGTGTCAGTCGCAGCAGTGTGCAGTGTGCCAGTGGTGGTTCCCGTTTGGCCCTTGCTAAATCAGTGTGTTGCCAACCCCACCGTCTCTCGTTTTGCCAGTGTCCTCCGCTGATGTCTTGAGTAAGCGAGCAACAGTGTGCAATAGATAGCAAGGAAAAGCAAACGCGGGCTAGTCCAGTGTCTAGCCTGGGAAGTCCAGTTCTCCAACCCCTCAAGGTACACCGGTGGCTGTTTCGGGCAGCGGCGTCGCCGTAATCTGTGTGCAATATTTACCTGTGTGATTTAATTTCTGTTTGTGATACCCCGATTGCATCCCGACACCGCACCAAGGACCGCGCGCTTCTGCATAGCTGTGTGTGCGCGTGTATTTCGGTGCGTGATTGTCTTCTTTTGTCGTGAGAGGTGGTACGCGTGTAAGATTCCTCTTCCCCACCCGTGTGTGGCCGTGCGTGCGCTCCCCGGGACGCACCAGAAGGCGAGCAAGATAGAGGGTCAACTAGGAGACTTCTCGCCGTTCCGTTGCGCCCAACTGCCACCCCCGGTCACGCAACTTCCGGCCACGGTGGAGCACGGCACAGCAACGGTGGCGGCGGCGGCGGCAGCGGCAGCAGCAGCAGCAGCGGCAGCGGCAGCCACGGGAAACGCAGTCTGCGACAAGGTCCTGAACATTATCAACAACAATAACAACAGCATAATGGCCGCCGATGCCGCCATGGACACGACCTGCCCGAGCCCGGAACTGGGCGACTCGCGCAAGCGACCCCTGGACGACGGCACCGACGACGGTACCTCGAAACGGTCACATTTCAGCAACGGTAAGTCCAGACCCTTCCCGCGTGCTCTCCCGCCCCAAAGAGGCCAGAGGCCAGCACTCTGACCTACACTCCACTCCATGCTGTCGCTTTTCTTTTCCCAAAGACATGGTTATCACGGCTTCTTTCTTTCGCTACATTTTTCTACCCAACTGAAATGCATTCGTCGGTGGCAAACCGTTTGAAACCTGTCCGCCAAACACGTGTCCTGCGGATGCCAGCGATTTTCTGCAATCGACAGATTGGCTATGCCTCATCTCATCGCGAGTTCAACGTACCGGATCGATCGCTCGAGGGAGTTGAGCTCCGTGTTACGTAGATTTGGACAATGCCACGTGTTTATTTTGTCTTCTGCCCTTTTTTTTGTTTTTTGCCTGTCTTTCTTATCGTGCACCACCCCGTGGGTCGTCGGATGATTGCCGTGGATTGTCGCGCTGAACAATGCTATCGGTTGGCGGCGGTTGGATTCTTCTTTATTTTTCATCGATTTATCTTCTTTCCTCCGGGTTGCAACCAAGCTCGTTCCGCTGTTGAACCAATTTTTTTTTTCTTGCTTCTTTTCTTAACTAGACCATAAAGCGAGCGAAGGTTGCTAGTCCTAGGCACCCTATCAAGCGCTATTGACAAATGACCGCAAACTGTCATTCATCACCTATTCTGGAGCAGCAGCGGCTTCACACAAACACACACACACATACACCCACGAAGGCTTACCAGTGATAACCGAAAAATCGTGCGCAGACACAGTATGATCCTGGCAAACGTTCCTCTGCAGGGCGAGGGTTGGCCAGGGAGGGGTTGGCAAGTTGCGCCAAATGTTGGCCACGCTGCTGCAAGGTTCAATCGCTTAATCAATCATCAGATTTTATTTTCAATCGCGCCCAACCTTCGGCTACCCCTTTTCGGGCGTGAGCGTTTTTGGGACCGTTTCGATCGATCGATTGCGCATCGTTACCTTCCGATGCCAAGGCATTCGATTTCGGTCCCATTTCTATACAGCAGCAGCTCTTCCTTAAATTGCCTTGACGGAGCAGAACAGTCCATCGAAGCGATGGTGGAACATTCTGCCTTCCTTTCATGGCTATAAACAACATGATGACTTTCGTGCTCTCGTCTCAATGATCCCAAAGCAATCCTAAAAAAAATTCTTGTTGTCCTAGCACGAATGAGTTTCTATTGATTTGTATTCTGGCAAGCCCTGTGGGAATATGTGTTCAATCGTTCCCGCCAGCCAAACGCAGGCGGACAGGAGAGTTCAATCAGTTTGTGAAACAATAGAGTGCATTCATTTAACTCCCAACTTCGAACAGATGCACTAGGTCAGATCGGAAACAATCGTTACGACGTGGAGATGGAAGATGGAATTGAAACGAGCCGGGTTCGTACTGCAGGGTATGTGGAGCCGGTGGTTCACCTGCCCACCCATTGGCACCATCACATTTTTTTTTCCTATTGGAGCACAGATACGTCCATCTGGATGCACCGCCTCGCTATCAATTCGTCTGATGCAAACGCGTTGGTTCTCACAAAGGGTTCAAAGTGATACATAAGACTGGGAGCAGCACCATCAGCAGCAGCCACAAAAGCCTGCCCTTCCTCGTTTGATGAGCTTCCCGCTTCCGTTGCGCACGAGGGTGCGGCATTGGAACGTATTTATGCGTTTGTGGGTTGTGGATAACGGAGTCGATGGACCTTCCCGGCAGCACCCGGCAGCTCATCCCAGGCCCGAATGCTCTCAGCCTGGGGCCCCCTGCGGTCGATGCACGTTTTCATGCTGCCTGAAACTTTTGCACGGCTCAAGTGCATCCCAGCCTTGCAGGAACAGGGCCGATCGGAGGTGCAGCTGAGGCGAGTGCAGAGTGCGAACCATGCGGGCCTGTCAGCTTTGTAGTGGCACGGCTTGATTAGTCCGTTGTTCGCGGAGTGCGATGCAGACGGGCCAATCTACTCGGTTTGTTCGGTGGCTTCTAATGCTTCATTCGCCGCCCGTGCTGCTGGTTGCAGTTAAACCGCGCGTTTTCCCTATCGGTGGGTTTTTTTTGTTCCACCAGCGGTTGAGACAAAGCGGACAATATGAAACGCCGCGAGAAAAGTGGACTTCCGAGTAGTTTCCGAGATGTCCTGATAGAGCACGTGCTTCAAGCACTTTTTAAAGGTCAGCGCCTTTCTAGGAGCGTGGCCGTCTTTTGCAACGTTCCTTGCCGAAGGATAGCAAAAACAAATGCAAGCTTCACTGTTTGAAAGAAATAGGGCAAGTCTTCAAACACAAAACAACGCAGATATTGCATTGTCTCCAGGAATAGAAAAAAAAACTCTTATCCTCCCTGATAGCCGCAATGCAAATTTATAACATTGCAGAATATTATTGTTTAAACGCTTAAAAACTGTAACAAAAGTCATTCCACTAATCAATTACATCCGAAAAATTGTTCACTTAGGGGTTGCTTTCTATTCCGTATTTAAATTATCCCCTGCTGGTATCGGAAGCCCACTTGGTAACAATTTTCCATAGCACCAAGTTACCATAGCGCGTGAAAAAAAGGTAACTCTAGAAGCAGTCGTCACTTGTCTTTTTTTTTTTTTCATGCGGGTGACTAAATATTCACATTTAACTCCCTATGTAACCCTTAGCTCCTGCCACTTGCGCGCAGTCTTATCACCGTGGCGAACTAAATTAAGTGCTTTTCTAATTATATCGCCCCATTGCTCCCATTGTGCAGCTGTTTTCTTCATAGTGGGTTTTTCTCGGGGGTTTGACTTTTATTACAGCTAGTTATAAAGTTCCGGAAATGAAATTTGGGTTAGGCTTTTTTACCAAGTGGCTGACAAAAAAAAAACCTCCTAACCTAAAACCCTTTTGCTGTTTTACTTTGGTGTGAGGTGCTTCGTTTGGGTTATGGTGGTTTTTCTGTGGGAAAACTATGCAAAATGAAGTCAATGTTGAGGCAAATGAACCTATGCTTGCAATCATGCAGATCATTTCACAAATAGAATGTATTGTTATCGGAGAAAAGAACAAAATAACGTAGGATAGAAGACAACACACAAGAAAAAAAAAACGAAGCATGGAACATTTCCAGGCGCTCTTCACGAAAGATCCAATCCAATAGTGTAGCTTTAAGAAGGCTTAACAGTTCAGTGGCAGCTTACGAGGGGGAGGAAAAAACTCTTCATACTCATGCATTCGAGGTACTTCCAGCATATTGTCCGGCCGTGCCAAGCTTCGACGGCTTCGCTTATCCCTTTTGTAATCCCCCTGTCCCATCCGGGGGTACCGATCCGCCCACCTCGAATACAATCCTTTTCCTTCCCATGCCTTCGGTGACCCATTTTCGATGGGATTCATTTCAAAGATTACATTATTGTTTTATCGTCCGCCCGAGCTCCATAGATTGCCAGCTGTGGTTCCCCGCGTTCGTTTCTGTTTCGATGTTGGTGTGGTTGCTGTTGTTGCTCGAACGCTGGGTGTCGTTGCATCCGTTTTGGGCATATCCTTTTTTACCACCCCCCTCCCCCCACCCAATTAAACCTCCCTTGTGTTCCCGGGAACAATCACAAGCGGCCTGCCTCGAAATGGGAGCCTTCTGTTTTTTCGCTCGCGCTTTGATTTGTTGTGCCTGCACAAATCCCGGTCACGAATGAGGTCCCGGGATATGGGGCATCTTTTCGCTAACATTGTGCGCTCCAACCTAGCACGCCCCCCCCCCACCCCCCCCGCTCTCCTCTACCAATTCTCTTGTCTCGGTGTCATTTCACAAACGATGCTAAATGAAAAACTTCATCACCTTCGTGCGTCCTACATTTGCCCGCTGCATTATCCACCTTGCAAAGGCGACTCCTTTCCTTTGGCTTTAGCCGTTACCCTCACCTTCATCACCCTCTACCTCTACCTTCCTTTTCCCCTCTATCCCTCGTTCGCTCTTTCTCTCTCCGCTCGCCGTTCCAAGGGTGGCAGTGCGCCAAGAATGTGACGAGTATGTAGGCTAGCTTGGGGCTTGTTCGGAGGCATCCTTTTCAATTTTCGCTCCCGCCATTTGTCGCCCTGTATTCGCACAGCTTGCACGCTTTCCTTTGTGCCGTATAATATCATCTTTCTGTCTTCGCAACCCGTGTGGCCTATCAGTTGCCTTGCAGAAAAATATCTCGCACCTTCCCGATCATCCGCAAGGCGACCCTGGCGTAACCTGATTCGAACGATTTCAACGTCCGTAATCGTCCAGCTGCGGGAGATAAATGTCCCCGCTTTCCGTCATCCTCACCCGGGAAACCGACACGCCGGACCCAAGCTGTGAGGATTTATATCCGGTAGCAGCAGGATTTGGTTACTTCTGGAATCTTCTTGCCTTCTTTGTTTTTATTTGGTCCACGCAGCGGATTAAATTTTCCTATCGTCCTTTCGATGTTTCTAGAGGAATTTAAATTCCCCAAACCCCCCTTACGCCATCGTGAAGGTGTGCAGAAGTATTTCACGGGAAAGCAAAAGTGAAAACCTGATGGTTTCCTCAAAATCCATGCCCCGTTTGCCGGAAATGGAGACTTCCTTTTCACAGAAGAAACCAATGTTGAATGAAGCAATTCGTGTTAGGGAGAAAAAAACATATTTTGAAACAAAAAATAAGGTTCCTCTCTACTCCCCTTCTGAACTCCCCTCCAAAAAGGTTCGTCCCGTTTAAAGTTAAAAAAAGAACTTCCCACCATCTGACATCTGCGCAATGAGCGCGACCTTGTATTAGATTGTCGAGCGAAGGAAAATCCTGCCGAGGCAGCTGGGCAAGCTTTTCGCTCCAAGCCCAGGCAAGAGAAGCGGTTTTCGGGTGGCGCAGGCACAGGCGTGAGGGCCCGTAATGTTTCTCTTTTCCAGAGAGCGTCCGCCTTGGCTATGCTGCACGCTGCTCGCGAGCCTTCCACTGGGAGACCGGACCCCTTTTTTCACTCTACTTTTCCATTGCCGAAGCTGTTGCTTTTCGTCCCTTGGCATTCTTGTTTTTTCTTCTGGCCGCTTTCACTGTCATCAACGCAGCCGTCAGTTTTTCTTTCCGGGCAACTGCTGAAATCTGCAAAATAATTATCCCGAGCCAGTTTCGCATCTTCAGGCTCCAACCGGGATGCGTCTGCTTCTCGCCGAGCGACTCGCCGAGGATCTCTCGCACGGCTGGCAGCCACATATCTTTGTGTTTGGACAGGCCAGGGCTGGCTCTCGCGCGAAACAAAGTGTTACGAGCGAGCAGCAGATCCGACCGCACCACGTGACTGCGAAACGTAACTGATTATCGTTTTCACTCCCACGGGATGCTCTGTCTCTATGGTTAGATGTCCTTTTTTTGTTGTTGCCATTTTCCGGACGCGCTCTTCCGTTCCGTTTCCCGTGATCTCCATGGTGTCCAACGACCGAACGCAGCTTCCGCGTGCCAAATAATTAAATGATACTTGCTCGTTACGTGCTACATTTACGTTTGATCATTCACCAGGGAAGAGTGCTTCGTCGATCGCACTTGGGCTTCGTTCGTTCAGCACCTTTTTGCCCTGCCTACCTTCCTTCCCTTTCGGAAGTGGTTCATTTGCTAATGGTCAGCTTGGACGGGTGAAGCCTTGCTAGCTATACGTCACTCATTGCCGGTGCGTTTAATTTATGGCACACCGTGCGGAAGTTTTACCCTTTGACTCGCCTTTTTTTGTGCCCCTTGAAATGATGATGAGTCCCACCTCTTACCCCAACAAAGGTTTGAGAATGGCGGAGTTATCTTGAGATATTTGTAACGCATTTCTAAGCAAATCACGAAGTGGTGGTATCAAAGTGACCCTTCAAAGAAGAGACCAGTCAACTCTCTTTTCCTTGCTTACAGTAGTTAGCACAATTATCTATGGAAAGAAATCGTGGAACCACTCTCCGGAGTGCACGGTCAAAAAATGCTATTTCCCGTTTGTGTAGCCGGTACCTCCCTTGTCCAACATATGGAGGGGAGTTACCACTATCAAGGATTGGCAAATTAAGCAAACCTTATTCGTGAAACAGTTGGTCGCGTCGAAAAAATCATCAATGGATGAATCCGAGGCGCCTGCCACGTAATTGCACAAGAGTGACTGATGAAGTTCCTACAGAAAAATCATCTTCGAATTTCCACTTTTACGCGCGCGTGTCTCAAAAGTATGTTGTCTCATTCATTTTTAAATTTACTTTCAATTTTGCAAAACAAAAATCTCATCATCATCATCTGTGAGATCGTGATGACGAGTGCGGTGTTCACAAACATTAAATTTTGACAATATACAATTACAAGACATTTCACATTCTACTGGGTTCTACTTCACAACCTGCTTGACGTACACAGCACACAAGCGTTTGAACTCGCGAACATTTGCAGCCCCGGCAATCTCTCGTGGGATGCTGTTGTACCATTGTATCCCTTTACAAAATAAGGCATTTCTTGCAAATACAGTTGAAAAGCTCGACGTTCTAGGATCATGAGCCCTTCGAGTGTTGTACCGGTGAACGTCAGAGCCCCTAACTACTCTTTCTCCAAGGTACCCCGGCAACAAGCCCCTCAGTAATTTGAATATCAGTATCATAGTCTGATACACTATCCGCTGCTCTACCGACATCCATTGCAGGACATCCAGCATAACAGCAGAAGGTGTGTACCGACTACAACACAACACCAACCTCATTACCCTATTTTGCACTTTCTGCAACCTTTTGAGTTGTGTCCGATTGCCAAGGAATAATATAGATGGACAAAAATCAAAATGCGGTGAGATAATTGACTTGTAGAGGGTAATTTTCCCAAAGAAATTTAGGTTCTTCCCCAGTCTACTCATCACCCCACACTTCTTTGCCACCTTAGCGATGACCCCATCAATGTGTGCACTGAATGTAAGCCCGTCGTCCAGAGTGACTCCCAGATATTTAACCTGGGAGACTCGGTCAACCGGCTCTGTGTTGATAGCAATGGAAAGCTGGCCGATCCACTCCTTCCTCGACATTACCATATAGTGTGTTTTACCAATGTTTAATGCGAGTTTCTTGTATTTCAACCAGCCATCCAGAGCCACCAAGTCTGCATGAAATGGAGGCCCGACCATTGGAAAACAAATTTCCGGGACTTGGCTGCCGATGGACGCATCAAACACACCGACGGGACGCAGAGGGAATTAAATCAATTCAGGTCGATCATTGTCTGGTCTTCATTGTGACACCATGTGTGTTCCTTGGCGCGCGTTTGCCTTTTGACTGTGTGTCCGAAGGAATAATTTATTTATTCGCCATTGGGCACTTTTTCAAACTGATTAATATGCTCAAACATTTCTGATTGCAGTGCAACAGAGCTGGCCTTTTCTCATGTGCCTAAACAATTTTTACTCAAGTTCATATATTTCCCCCCTTTGAATTGGAATGTTCGCTTTTTCACTGTTGTGTAGGGACTCCCATTAAATAGCCCCCAACCTATACTCCCTGGCAAAGCTCCCTCATTTCCGTTGACCCAAAACCGCACGGCGGTACCTACCGCAACACCATCGGCATCTATTACGCTTATTTATGACGCAAAACATGGCCAGCCTTCCCGAAAGAAGCCCAATAGTCCTGCAACACGCGAAGCGACAAGTAAGAAGTTTCCTAAGGGTGTTTGGTGAAACTTTCTTATCGCAGCAAGCAAAGCCGGCAAAGTCGGGCGATCAACCACACTTATGAAGCCCATTGTCATCGTCGTCGTGAACTCTGGCCGGGATCCTGAACTCGATTCGGTGGACGGCATTAAAATTCAACTTCTCACTGTGGCACTTGTAAAGGGTCGCAGTGTTTTACTTGTTGGTCAGCTCCTACCAACGTAAATGGTTCAGTTTTATATGCTGTCGACTTGTGCATGGACTGGAGTGTTGTCATTCAAATGAAACCACAACGACGGCTTTCAATTTCCCTTTCATCTTCACGGCCAGTGTTTGTGTGTGCGTTTTGGTATGGGTGATTTATAGTGCCGGGCACAATAAAAAAAAAAAATAAGAATAAAGCTTGTAAAGCTCACAAAGTTTCGTAGCGACGTTGGACGGCGCGAAATATTAAAAAATACCCTGGAGGACTACACATTTCAGCGTTTTGGGCTTCAAATATTAGCTATTTTCCTTATGTCCGCTGCTTAATCGTTAAGGCATTATTCTAGCAGCCTGCTTCTTAATGTATTAGAGATGGTTTCCAATTGAGCTATTCAGTATAAAACTAGTTGCAACCCACTTCTTTTTTATCGGTTTTGTTGATTCGTAAACATTGTCCACTTGCTTTCCCAAATTACAACCCATCAAGCGTCGAGACAGGCAGAGCCCGAAATTTTGGCCAACAAGCTCGACCGATCGATTTCGAACGAGCCGATTGTTGGAGGGACCTATCATAAAATAATTAAATATCCATCCTCCGCGTCCCGGCCTACCTGCTGCGACGGGCTTGCGGCTCGTTTTTGGGCCAACGGCCAATTTTCGGTGTGTCCGCAGTGCGTCATATCTCAAGCCGTCGGGGCGTCAGGCGTCGTCCTTCGAAAGGTGTCCGGATCAGAGGTCACGCTTCTGGAGCGGAAACGGGGCCGGAAATTCTCCCTTTTCGCCCCGAGTTCGCCCTCCTCGTGTCGCCTGGGAGGGTACCGCAAGTTATCCGTTTGAGAATCTGTGTCCGAAATCCGTGACACGACAGCGTGTTCCGAAATTCTTAACGGTGCCCGGCCCCGTCCACTGTTCCACTGGGTCATGTCCTACATTTTTAAATCCGCTTCGATCGAGAAGCCAGAAGTGGAGCTGCAGGACCGAAGGGCACCTGTGGGAGGATGGAACGAAATCGAGCTGCGGCGTTTAATTAAATCAGAGATTCGTATCAAAGGGACAAACCAAATCCACGCACTCACATAAAACCACATACAAAAAAGGAAACACGAACGCGGCGAACTAGGGACAGAAGGAAAACGCCATGAGCACAACGGTGGCTGGCAAGGGGTGGAAGGAGCTCCCCACTAATTTGTATCGGTTCCGGTGTGGGACTTGTTTTTTACAGGTTGGCCTATCTGGCACACGAAACTGTTGAAAAGAAGAAATGTGAATTAAAATGAATCATTTAAAGCATCAATCTACTACCCCATTCCATTCCAACATTCGTTTTATGTCAGTGCGACCTGGAAACGTGCTCCTTTAGATCCACAACCTTTTCCCTTTTTCCCCACAATGGCTTTGAATCGTCCCGAGAGTCCTTTTGCCGTACGGGAAGGCTCCCCCCGAGGGTGCTGGCGGTGGTCGATCCTAATTTAAAATGATACCAAACACTCTTTTTTTTCGTGCGATGTTTTTCCATGGAAACAGTTTTATGGGGGAAGATTTTCCCACGACCCAAAATGGAACGAGACGTCTTTTTAGGGTTAACGAAAGAACCAAGGTAGAGGTAAAACCCTTTTTGCGTCCTTGCACAAATGGGAAAGCATTTAACATACACATTTGATCAACGCGAATCGATCGGACACGGCGGAAGGCGACAAACGCTCTGATGGAAACGGTCCCTGCCTTGTTGTTCAACTCGGACACTGTTTGTGCCGACGAGAGGCACCGAGTGACACAAATTAAAAATATATCAATGTGACCTCAAAGAAAGAGACACACACACACGGTAGGAGGATGTGTGATCCGATCGAAAATAGCAGCGTGCAGCGCTGAAATCATGCATTGCTCCTAATTGTCGTCGCCTCAAAGACGATCAAAGCGACATCGGACGTGGCGTTGTCGAAAAGTGGAAAGCTTCTCTCGACCACCGCCTGTACGCAGTGAGCTAGATTAGGTATATCTTCTAACGCCCGGCTCCGCTTTCTCGAGGTGCCCTTGAAAAGCGCAGTACCACACGAGATGGTCGGGGGGGAGAGAGAGAGAGGGAGAGAACCACCGTACGGGCAGAAGGGCGATCAAGTTTATTTTGGGACGAGCTTTTGATCGGCCTGTTTTTATTCGGTCGTTTCAGCTTTGGCTTCGTCCCAGCGAAAGGACGCCGAGCAGCCCACATGACGCCCGTGTTCTATTTTTCCCGCGTGGCCACCACCCCATGGTAGTTGCCCCGGGGAGAGAAGAGTGTCGTTGAATAACAAATGAACTTGGTGCCCGTTCCGAATGCACCATTGCCGGCGGGCTTTGCACATTTGCACTTGCCCGCTTCCCCGTCGGCGAACTCGGGGCGTCATTTTGGGGCCAAACGCCGCTGAACGTATGCCAAAAATAAAAGTGGACCAGCCAATCGAATTCACAAACACAAAGAAAATCGTACTGCCAAATGTGCCCAACAACGGGTTGGCCACGACTCGCCGTATGCAAAGGGGGTTTTGTTTTGCAATGGCGTCGGCACGGACGGGGGGCGTCAGTGTGTGCGAGGGTAAGGTGATAATTATTCGTGCGGTGATTATTAGCAACCGGACACGAATTATTGCAGTATCACTTTGCCATTAGCTAATCGAATTCGTCTGCCGAGCTGACGTAATGCTCAAGGTTATCGATATATGGTTTATGTTTTTTGGACGGAATGCTTTTGGTGTCACTTACGCGTCGACAGACGCAATGGTACTGATTGAATCTTAAAGCGTCCCAAAAACGTGCATAATTTATCACTTTTAATTTAAGAACACTCTTGGTATTAATGGACAGCTCGTTGTACTAAATCTCGTTGCTTTTGTTACCTTCGTTTGCTATTTGCTTACCATTTTCGCGATTCAGTTTGTTTGCACCTCTGAAGTTGCTGCTCTCTGGAGCTTCATTCCCTGGAGTAAATAAAACCCGCAACCCAACTAATTGCCCCCGCAGCTCGGTCGTGCTGGATAACCAGCAGCAGCATTTAGTATCGCCTGCCCGCCCTGCGATGGGAGAGATAATTACCATCATCCAATTTCATGTCGAACCGATTAACTAAAAACTCCGTCCACACCAGCACTGGGCTGGCTCGCTGAAAGATGCCACCCCGTTTGCCGCTGGAACGGTGACATTTAAACGCGTGCACCGGTTTTGAAAAGTCCCAACGACGACGGTGTGGACGGAACACGTGCCCGTAAACTGGTCCAGTTGCGCTCAGCTGTTGGCAACAACCTACCAACCACCTCTGCCGGTGTGGCACTACGCTTGTGTCATTAGAGCAATGCCAGCAGGGGCAGCAGCAGCAACATTCCGCTGTTTAGCGAGAACGCGTTGAAGATCATCTGAATTTATGATGAGTGGTTCACAAAACGACTGGCACGTCCATGTGAGCTGGTTTTGTCCGGCGTTTGCTCTGTTTGATTACTTGTTTCTCCACCTTCATGACAATGGGATGGGTTTAACCTCGAATGGAAGTTGCTTGGGGTAGGTGTGGACATGAGTTTGTTACAAACATAATGACCAATTCGTTGATAACTTACAAAACAAGTATATATTAGGTTGAAGTAGCATTGAAGTTGAAGAAAAGGTTAGCAACATGGTTATTCCCCCTCAGAAACTCCTGAGACTGCATTACAAATATGTTCATAAAACTAACACTATTTCCATTGCACCGATTTTGATAGCAAAACAAAACTTGTTTGTGACCGTTACCGTATCATCTTCTTCATCTTTTTCTTTTAGATGACATCCATTTTCATGATCATTTTACACTCTCATTCGGAGCGCTTCATCACGCAAAATCATCCTCGAGCAGTGGCTCTGACCTGATTCAGGGCTCGCCGCCGATTACACAACCATTCGCGGGCAGCACGATCGGTAAGTGTCGTTTTGTTTTTTGTTTTTATTTTTTTTATTGGGGATTTCATTTTCTTCGGAATTTATCGCACAATTCCTGACCCCTTGATAGAAACAGCAAGAAGATTATGTTTGACAACTTTTAGCAAATTCAATAGACATAATGTTTAGTATGTACTTTTATATACATAACAGTTTAAGATCAAACAAAATAGGATTCTGATACGAGTCATTTGTTTTGGAAATTGAATTGATTTTCAAATATTAAAAAGGGTTAAGCGTTATATACCATAAACAAAATACGAGTAGTGACATAATGAAATAAAATCCTAATTAACGGCAGTACTGCAGGAGTCAAACTTAAATTCATCCAAATTTACCGCGACAACAGTGTCAATCATACAGCTAAATTCAAGTTGGTGCTTGATTCCAGAAGGCTTAACATCATTTTATGTTCCACTGGAAAATCGGCTCGGCGGCTTATAATGCCTGCGTTTTACGTGTCACATTACACATTACTCAATGTTTTATTTTTCTTGCTCCATCGTACCGTTTTGATATCATTCATATCATCAACAACGTCTCTATCGAGATGTTGTTTTTATTTTTTGAACAATTGAAATATCTTGCTTTAAACTCTCGCTCATCTTTAGTCCATCTTTCCACCCAAAACGTAAAAAAAGATCTAAGCTGATTGGTAAGCGTACGACCCTCAGCACTGGTTTTCCTCAACCTCCGTACACTTTTTGTCCTGATTAGTCCATCTCGTCCTGCCTGGCGTGTTTGATGTAGCAGATTTTCAATTCCACATAAAAAAGACGCGAACACGTAGAAACCAGCAGCCAAAGGTTTCACCGTCCTAGGCAAGGAGGAAAAGAGTGCTTTAAGAGGAAAAGAGTGGTAATTGGATTAACTTTGCTCTCTCGGCTCGGTGTCGGTGGTGGGAAAGCGCTGCCTTTACCGCACATCGTTTAAGTGGCGCTGCTGGTGAATTTGGGCACCATTTTCCATCTTCACCTGGCGCACGTTCCATACCGCCGCCCAAATTATCTCGCAGCCGCGACGTTTGCTCCCGGGCTCCTCATCGTCGTTGCGCGGAGTTTTAAAGACCCCATGGGAGCAGAATCTATCCGAAATCGGTTGCCTGGGAAAGCTTTTCCGAACGGTCGCTAATAGTCGTCGGTTTGCGAGGGGCACCTGATTCCGGAAAATTATCCTTCAAAGGAGTGGAACGCGTGTTCGTTGGAGCCAGAAGAGACCTGACGTCGTCGTTTTGCGTCACAGTTTCATTTGGGGCGTAGGACGTGCCTGAGCGTTTTCGGAAGCATCTTCGCAGTGCTGTGCGCTTGTCGAGGAGCTGCGAAATGGAATGCCTTGTTCGTTCGACGAAGGACCAACCCGAGTGCTGCCATCTATTATTCACCGGCCGACGAGTGATCCAGCCATGGTCATATCTACGCCTTTTCTTAGGTTTCGCATTTTCGTTTTCTAGCTGCAACGCGCGGAAAATCCACACTGAAAGTTCGAAGGTCGCCTCCAAGGGGCGAATACTCCGCAATACCGCGGACCTCTCTTCTTTCACGTGCATCTAACGGAACAGGAGAAGATAAGGTTGCATATATAATTGATAAAGTTTAAAAGGCTTTACTCTTTCCGTGAAGTGACCTCTGTTATCTGTGCGATTGTAGCAAGAGCAAGTACGATTTTTCATACATCAAATAAACCAATACTTGAACTTTCGGGGAACCATGAATATTTCTAATGAAAACTGTAAATGTTTGTTGTGACATGAGGAATTGATCTTAAAGAGATATTAAAAACAATTTAAATCATCAGCTCTACTTGGATCACATCACATACGTTAAATGCAAAATTTATTTTTACTCAGAAGGAAAAAAAGTAATGGTTTAAGATGCTAAACAATCGATTTGGAAATAAGTAGACGATAAACAATCGGTTTGGAAACCCGAGTGCCAAAGCACTAGATAACAAGGTTACAAACAACGCCGGAAGTGGGAAAAGCAGTAACAATGTCAACCAAACCAGGCCGACCAACCTGCCATGCGATGGCAGCAGGCCATAACAGGTTTAAATCTTGCGATCTGCTTTCGTCACCAAACCTCCCCCCGGGTCGGACCCCCGGGAGTGGGTCGCGTACGAGCGCTACCCCACAATAAATAACTTTACACAATCGCACTTCATCGGCTTCGGTATCGTTGGGCGCGCGTTTGTCTTCCAGTGCGAGTTTGATTCGCTTGTTTCTTGCTCCTTCACTCTGGCGGGGCTTTTGAATACTTTGTTTCCCTTTCCACGGTGCCACTGTTGCCGCACAATTTCACAATGGTGCGGGCCGACCGATCAGCTGGCACCGCGGAAAGTAAGACAATGTCATCATTCGGCGTACTGCGTCCCCGGCCTGCACATGGGCGGAATTTTTCGGCGGTCGCTTGGCCTATTTTCGAGGCGCGAGTGAAGTAACCGTGCAAGCCGCGGCGCACATACACCGAAGAAAAAACCGGTTCGCTGCCGAAGAGCAGCGTGATCAGTTGGTGGTAGTGTCAATAGTCGACACGGTTGCGTAGTCTTTCAATGGCATTGGCAGTGAGGTCATTGGTGAGGGCGATCAAGGCGATCAGGGTGACGGGTCGAGAGATCAAGAAGGATGAGGAGGGGGAGCTGCAGCCAAAAATTACAAAGGCCATTTTGGATTGCAAGCCGGTGTGCGTTTTTGTTGTTGTTGGGTTTTGGCATGTCATATTTTTGTTGATTATTATAATATAGTTTACATAACTTCCGCGGTTCGAAAAACGTTACGTTTGAAGTCATGAAGTAACTAGTTCCGTTTGATTAATACATCGATTAATCTGTCTGAGTTTTTAACTGTTTGAACTGTTTAACTTTTTGTAGTTTTTCGATATTTCTTATATTTTATCTTTTGCGAGTTCGAAAACGGGTTAACAAAACCTGTTTCTGCCACCATTCAGCGGTGCCTTGGAATAGGTCAGGATGAAATCGAAAGTTTTACGACCATCTTTTTCGCCCTCCCCCGTTCGCAGCCGATACAAAACTCCCAACTCTCTGCTCGCTGCCCGTGCATTGGTTCGTTTGACATAACTACTTCTTTCGCCGAATACTTTCGCCAAGTTGGGATGAACTCAAATCGATTGCTGAACGGCATGTTGAAGCGGGGAATAAGAAGAAGGTTCCCCAGCAGTACAACCAACGAGAAGTGTGACAATTTGACACCCTTTATAACTTGCGATGCACAACATCGGCCCGGGAGTGTTTGTGTGACACGTTTTCGCACATTGCACAATGCTCCTTCGAGGTTTGAGGACTGGAAGAAATGGGGTTAGGTGTGTTGTGTGGGTGTGTCTCGGGAGGCTATGAAGTGTGAGGGTGCGAAGTTGCATCTTCCGGGCCTAAAGGTGAATTATTCCTGGAGTCTATCTCTGTTGATTCTAAGAAATAAAGAAACAAACTGTTTTAATAGCAGAAAGTGAAAGTGACGAAGACTTTTCATATTGATCCCTTCAAAAATTGTTGAAGAGATGACCCTTTCAGTAAATGTTTTGAATGTTAAGGAAATAGTTTTCCTCAGCTTGAAATTTGTTGTTTCAATCTCTAATATTTTTAAGATAATCTCTACCATAGAATCGCAATATTTGCTCATTTTACCGTACTCACACACTCTGTTCGCCTACGTCCCCTTTTTTCCATAGGACGGGTGTCTTTCTTTGTAGCAAAGCATGTGCATTAATCATGGATTTGGTCAGGTTTTGTTTTCCCATGGCACAGACTTTTAACGAAAAAACCCTTTCCCGGGGACATCTTAGCGATCATCATAGGCAACATCGGAAAGGTCAGCTTAAATCTCTCGCACGATTTATGTGTGGTTTCTTTGGGGCCACGAATGGAGAGGCGGAGTAAAACCATGTAAAACGAAAATGCACCGATTCCACCCAACCTTCCCGTTCCTTTCATCGATGAGTTATAAATCATCACCAACCAAGCGGAAAGCGAAGCACATTTTCCGGCGCGGTTCACGTTACCTTAGAGCTGCGGGGGGCTTTTGAAGTTGGTTTGGGTTTGAAGCAAAAGAATTGTGAAATCCCAGCTCAAACCGGTGGTCACCCATTAGCAAAAGGGCAGCGCTTCATTGGGATGAGGTAAAAATAAAGAAACTGCGATCTGGTGTGGAACCGTTTACAGTCGAATTGAAAGGGTGCCCTCGGTGGGTCACAGTTATGCCCACCCTAGAGGAAGATATAATTATTCATTTCAAAAGCATTGCTTTAAAATTGATGGAGCAATCTGCGATCGTTTGATCATTTGGTGCAGTTGCAGCCAAAACGACCAGGAAGAGATCATTTCTTTGGTAATGCCAAGTAAGAAACTGGAAACCGATCCATCCCTCCTCTACATTAAAAACAAAACTTCACTAATTTTAGGTTCGTGATTGCTAAGCAAACGAAAAAGCATGAATTGTCCAATTCTAAAAATGCACCCCGAATGGCGAAGACGCATCTGCAGCAGGGGAAACAATAGACGTCTCAGCAACCTGACGCATGACTCCGATGGCAAAGCAAATGGGGGGGGGGGGGGGGGGGGTATATCTTAGGCACCACCACCGTGACGATAATGAAACTGAAGGCAGACCCGGTCAAACATTTCGTCAGCAGTGTCGCGCCGAGGCAGGAGGGTTTGGTCCAGCTACCTCACAATACTGCCCAGTTGTGCGTTTATATTTATCTTGGCTGCGATTGTGTTGGTCGGTGTTGATGGCATGACGCTGCTTATACATCACACTTCTTACACACCTTCTTTACGCAACTGCGTCGACGACGACTCGCGGCGCAAATCTCGGCTCGCCAACGAAGGAGAAAAACAAAATCCCACGCGAAGAAGAGCTAAAAAGTATCCAATTGACCAATTGACTGGGTCTCTACGGTTTCAGTTAGCGGCCGTGTTCGCTGCGTCCAGTAGTGAGATGCGGGCAGAGCAGTTGAATTCATGGCAACGACGTCACTGCCGTCGATTTGATTTCAGTCCTTTTTTTTTTTTTTGTTCTTCCTTCCAAGCCGAACGGAAGCGCCAGAACGCCGGAACATTTTTCGATCTGGTACCCCACGCGCTCCGGAACGGCCCAAGTGGATGATGGAATCAATTGGATACAATTTAGCATACTTGAAACGGCTGTTTTTTTTTTTATAGACCGGGGTTCTAAGCACTACGACTTGAACCCTTCAGCACCGATCGTCTGATGCTGTGTCGATGTCGACACGTATAGATCTTCCTTTTACACATTATAAAAAAAAAAAAGTTGCTGAAATAGAAACAGCGAGAGGCAGCAAGAGGGCAAACCCCTTAACACGCGTCCCATTGGCCTTCCTTGAACGAATCGTCATCACATCGTCGATAGCAAGAAGTGGCGAGAAGTTAACGCCATTAGCCGCTCTGCGGTTGGTTGCCTGAAGAGCTTTCGTTATCGTTCGTCTGACGATTTCTCGGTTTTAAGTGATTGGAATTAGAAACAATTCTCAGCATCTGCATATGGCTTGAGTAAACGATTGACGTTTTTTTTCTTTCTTCCTTTCAGCCATGTGGCATTAAATTTGTTTTGTAACCTTGCCTTATAAAGTGGAAATACTTGCATTGTTTTTTATTTCATCTATGGGAAATAAATGCGATCTGTTTTGGTGTTTTTTAAATCAGATTTCGATCCGTCAAAGTCTGATTTTTTGCTTGTGATACACACTTGCTCAACATAAAGATTCGAGGAAAATAATGACAGTTTACAAGAGCGAGCATAAAGCATACGGTGACAGCATAAATGCAGCTTTTCATATGTTCATGCATTCATACCGGCCACATCCGGCCACAGACAATGGACTGTCTCTCTGGCTGTGCATGTAAATTCCCGAGGCGCGGTGTGCATTTGGTGATTGTTTTATGTTCATGCTCAAATAAATCCACCGTCATGCGGGCCGTGACACGAACGGACAAAAAAGACAAGGGGGGGACGGAAAGGGATCGAAGCTAAAAGAGATGGATAAAAGCAGTTAAGCGGCGGACAGTAAGCCGACATCGGACCGGAAGCAATATTCCCACTTGTAAACGATGATGCTATCGGCCTCAGGCATTGCCATCATCATCACCACGATCGGCGGTGGTTGGCCGAGTGCATCATGCTTTTCTCTAGCATATTATGCCGACTAGTCCCGCGGAACGAGCGGGGACTTTTGATGGTAGTGAGCCCGGACGATGACGATTTCCTTCTCGTCTGTGGACGCAAAACGGTTACAAAAGAACGGAAGACGGTGTTGAGTGTTAAATGTCATCCGAATTTGTGAGGCAGCTGTAAACTTCCGACCGAAACCCCATTTCGTCAAGGCAGCACAACAAATCCGAGACAGTGTAACAAAATTCACAACAACATCGTTACACGCTTTGAAATGTTTCAAGCTTGTAGTCCACTTTTCCATCGTAAATTCTTACAATTTCATTATCTCGCTCTTTTACCTTACGCCACTGTGGGGATTATTTGCTGTCCGTTAAACCGAACCGTAACAAATAAACAAACGTTTCTGGAGGTTTTTGTTTGCTTCAAGTTTGTTAAATTTCAAGTTTTCCATGGTTTTGAACTCTTAATGCCAAAGGGAAAGCAGAAATTTCTTTTAATTTGTTTAAGCTCTTCTAACTGCATTAATAAATAAAGAGAGGTAAATACGTATCGCTGAGGGCTCAATTTGCATGAATGTGTATGCTTTATGCTTGATAAGTGAGTATCTCAGTACACCATGTCTCATGCTCGATTGTTGACAACCATAACAGTGGCTCCGTGACACCGTGGGCGCTTTTCCTTGCTGTTCCATGAGAAAGAGACAGACAGTCGCGCGCGTCCGCCGCCACACGTTGGACAGTCATCTGCGTAAATATTTCCCGTTCCGAGCGCCGACGGGCCAAGTCAACAACGGCCGCAGACCGACTCTAAGCCCACATGACGTCCCGTCTGCAGGCTCGAGGGGACGATGTATTTAGCTGTAGAGAAACAGCTGGCAACAATGCTGCCCGACGCGTGCAGGAGCCCCTATATCATAAACGCTTGAAATGGTGATTAGAAAATTGGAATACCGCACCGTGTGTAATTAAACGACACGACGATCATATACACGCAGCCTTGTGTATGTAGTAACGATTATACCCTGTTGCTTAGCTTTTTCACTCTCGCACTGTAGCCTACCTCACGCTACCTCCGTATCGGTCTCTGCCGTTTCCAAAATTTCCTGTGGGTTATATATTTGGGCCACAATCTCTCTGAAAAAGCAACAGGAGGAGCACCGTGTCGAACGATGGAGTCGAACTGTTTGAGATAAGATTAAGTGCCGCTTGTTGGCCGTACGCTGGCGCACGCCCAGGCCAGTTGATTTCCGTTATTACATAAATGTTTCTCAATTTAACAACCGTACCATTGCGCACCCAAATGCTCAACGAACCGAGTGATATGTTATCGATTGAGTTCACGTCAGGGCTTCGTTCGAACGCCTCATGCAGATTAGCTGTGAAAGATTTCCTAGGTACAAGCCGATTGATATTTCAGATGGGAATGGAAACGGAACGTACGTTAATAAAATGACACACGAGTTCCCAACGCTCCGCCGGCCAATTAGTTTATTACAGTCATGCGTTAACGTTATCGGAGCTCAAACGTGCTATCGGAGCATCGGAGTAACTTGACACACTCCAGCAACAATGATGATGCTAGATTTTCTTCACTGGCTTTAATAACATTTTAAACTTTTTCTTGAAACATGGTGATTTATCTCCCTTGTGAGTTACTGCGATTCCATCCCGTCAAAGAATGTGTTCCATCGATAAGCGGGGTGATTATGAGCCCTAAAAACGGTCCACATGTCCTTCCCGTCGCACTCTGTCTTTCGTCAACTCATTCCCCAGGGCGTGGGTTTCGTGATGTTTTCTTGAAAGACCTGCTGGTATCACAAAAGATGCCTTCTTCTTCCTCTCGAGGGATCAAGTTGTCAAATATTGATGATTCTTGGGTGAGTCATTGAATTTTGTGATAACTTTCGGGTAAAGTTCCAACTTGCTTATCACTGAAGGTAACAAATCGTTGCCGTAGAAATCTGTTGAAAATTTCTGCCAGTTATGAGTAAGCTTTTATAAGTAGAAGTCAACAATTTATTCACATCTAACTAATTTGGAAACTCGTGTGTCACGTTACGCTGCACAACGAATTATGCTCAACTAAAACAAACAACATTATGCAAGCGACGTGAACATTGTTTATTCATATTTTATGTCAGCAAAGCCAGCATTCGCTAGGTTCAAATAAACATGTTTCACAGAAGTTTTAATGCTATGCTGCTCTTGCCGTCTTTCATGCATTTTCAGCACAATTCAGCTTTTTCCCTTTTTTTTCGGTTCGGTTTTCATTGCTTTCTCCTCGGTCGCCCACGAGCAACTGTCAACAACGCGGTTATCCTCCCTTTTTTTCGCATGCCATTGTGTCTCTATTGGCCTCTGTGTGTGACACAACTCGCCTGTCCCGTCAGCCCGATCTCGTGGTCAACGCCATTCTTCGACCATCGAATTCGAGCCGTTTCTGCCCGGCGCCTCAACGCATCGGCTCGCTGGTTCGCAGCCAAGTACGCCCTAGTGTGTGATTAGATAACGAAATGCAGTCGCTTTTCTGTTTCTTGAACTTTTGCTCTCCACCTGTCCAATCGGGTGATGGTCTAATCCACTACTCCTACTGCTGTCTTATGTCTCTCCCAGTGGCTCCCAGTGGTTCTGCTCTGTACGTTGCCACATAACGCACTGCACGGCTTCTCTATGAAAGAAAAGTGTTGGCCGACACGATTGGATGTTATTCCCTACACTGCCACATTCCTCTTCTGCCTGCAACAAAATGGCATCAAAAAGGAACGCAAAGAGGATGCCCCACGTTCGCGTGAGGATGTTACGTTGGCACGAATGGCACGCGGACGGCGACAAACGAATATATCAATCACCTTCGCGCTTGACGGCGGAACCAAAAGGGTTCCTGGCGAGGACGGCCGTAACAATTCTTCCCAGCCCAGTGAAGCGCGCCCATTTTCTGCTCTGCCCCCGGGCGGCGTCCGACAAGCCCTAATTAAAATCCAATAAACGGCACGTTCCCATTTTACCACGCTCAAAATCGATACCACCTTGCCAGCCCAGCGCCTGACGCCTCATTTAGCCCGCCCCCGATTGGCCCCAATTGATCGGACCGATGGTTGGAAAACGCCCGAAATGAAGAGGGAAAAAACGCAGGCTCCACGGCGGGGGGCTGCTTCTTTTGCTGCGCGAAATAAGGTAGCAGAACTCAGAGAGCTCAAACGTCACTTAAATCCTGGCCGAATCCTAGCGAACCGAAACGATAAAGAAAAGGACGAACGAACGCAGGATATTGACTCCTACGAGCGTGTGCCACTACCTGCGTATACGTCCTCGGTATCCCTGCTAAAAAGGATTTTAATGAGAAATTTGAATGAATTTTAATTAGCTCCTAGTGCGCGCTCGTGCCGCACAGGCACACATACACACATGCCGTGACCTCTCATTAGCCGACGCTCCTTCTTACTTGCGTTTCTCACTGTCTGCCCATCGCTCGACCTAATTTGACACCGAACGAGGATGCCCGGCCCTTTCTGCCCGGTGTGGGCGCTTCGGCCGGCTTCCAAAGCTACGCGTTTGCTAATTGTGGCGCGGCGGGATGACTTTCAAACCACGGGGTATTTGGCTACCTTTTTTGCAGGGTGAAATTGTGTTTAAACTTTGCTTACTCAGCCGAAGGTTTGGCTGCTTGAAGGTTGAAGATGCAACGCCGCTGGGTGCGCCTTGTATGGTGCTTAAACTGTTGTGACTTCTTATGGCAGTATGTACTTTTTACTCAGTCTTCAAAAAGTATGTCCTAAACAGATATGTAACTTAACCTGTTGTGTCTTCTGATGGTATAATCCACTTTCTATCAATTCTTGCAAAAGCATGTCTTAAATTGATATTTAACGTTCCGTAATTTGTACGTGTTTATGGCATAATTCTTAACATTCATCTTAAAATGTTTTTGTTTTCTTTAATTTTAAGGAAGTTTGACATTTATTAGTCCTTCAATTGCTATTATTTCATGCAATTTTTGTAGGGCCATCACATATACAATGGCATGTTTGATTTTCAATTGATAAGCAACAATTTTAAACTGTCTATCTATCGATTATTTATTGAAACATAGATAAAAAAATGGAATGCGAATGGTATCCGTAGCCTTACTAAAATGTTCACCAGTGTAAGCAAAACGTCGCACGTACAACCGGTGACACCTACACCACTACCACGGCAGCAAAAGCGTCACTCATTGGCACGCGCGCCTAAAACCCGTCGTTTAATCGATTCGGAGGAACGGGCGAAAACTTAAACAAGCTGAACATTTGGCGTCGCAGAAAAAACTATCCCCAAACGAAGGCTCGGGAACGCGGATCTGAAGGCGGAAGGTCGCTGGTTCGGTGCCGTTCGATGGTGGTTTTGCCGAGCGAAGAGAGGGAAACTCGGTCCAACAGATCATATGAAAGCACACGCGAACGCCAAAAAAAAAAAAAGCGTGATAGACCTTAGGATACCATATGCCGGACAGGAAGGGACTGGAAGGACATCCCCGACCGATCAACCTTCGAAATCCGATTTCATGTCCGTTTCCGCGCAACCGGTTCGATTTAAATGCTCAACGTCGTTTTTTGTTTTGTGTGTTCTCTTCGTTTGTTTGAGTTTGTTGTTAAATGTTGTTTCATCATCAGCCCTGCATCCACCTGCCCCATTCCGTTCCTCAGACCGCGACACGTTTGCGGTCGGTCGAGGGCAACCGCCTAATCCTTGTCTGTTTCTTTCGGTTTGTTTCGTACAACACTTGGGATTTGAGCTTTTTTTTTCCTCCATTCTTGTAGCGAGATCCCTCCCGTGTGGTTCGAATGTTCGTCCGAGGATACATTTGGGGATATATTTTATTATCGGATTTTGTTTTGCCCATGTTTTACCACCGCTCGATTCGAGAGTTATTTTTAATGTTTGAACATTTTTGCCTAAGAAAACTGGTTATGAATCTTCCAGCAGTTTGCCTTTTCCCCAGCCCGTTACCGCTGGCCAATCGAAGGAGGATGGTTTGGTTAAAAACGTTCGTGAAGGTCGCGTGTCCCGGCGAGCTTGAGCCCTTCGTTGACTAGCGAAATTTGTGTGTTGGTGCGCTTAGAATGCGTGACGCTTTATTTGAGTAAAGCAGACAGTTTTGCACTTGGAAACATTTTACTCAGACCGAAACTGAAACAGTTTATATCGAAAAACTCAAAGCGATAGCTTCTGCTTTACACGGCCTGCTCGGTAGTCCTTCGATGTAAAATCAATGATAAATAAAAGTTTGTTCCTTCATGAAACCTTTTAATGCTTGAGGACTTCGCAAGCTTTGCATAAATCTTTTTTTTTTTAAGATCCTTCTCCGTTCGATGCTTGTTTTGGCAAATTTTACTTAACTTAATGGTTATGGAATCACCAGCATATATTCCTTTCGCCGGTAATCATAGAACCAAGTTCAACTAACATTAAGAATTTGAAACTCTTTAAAAATGCGGCAAAGATTATTTGAATGTCTCGTTGATTTGGGATCAAGTGCATCTGTAATGACGCAAATGCATGCCCCCTCCCCTTCGGTTTTACTTGAGTGTTTCATGTTTTTCTTGAGCGATTATGGAGGTGGAGATTGACATGAAATTGAAGTCATGCTCGGTTGCAGGACAAACAAAAAACTTCTATTAAGTTACTGTACCGCATGACTAGCTGCGTCACTGTTCATCGTGCAATCGGAATCCAATCCCTCCGTCCGTGGTGACCCATATTCGTTCGTGGCACTGGCAAGCCGTAAGCCCGAATATCCTCGACCGTGATACCGCAACCAGGGCAGAGCAAGGATACGCAGGGTTTTCGTATGTCAGGCGAAAATATCCAACGTCACCGTTCGACTGGAAATAATCCGCACACAGTTTCTGTTTATTTCCTTTCTCTCTCTTCTCATCGCTCTATCTCCCTCCCTGATTCGCTCGGGTTTTCCTCCGCGTTCTCGGAGCAAACGTCACCATCCGATGGGGGATGAGATTCCATTTTTGCTGCATACCATTACATAAACAACCCGCCTCTAGCTCCCGGTTGCGCTCCCCAATTGCCATTTCAAGGCGTGGGGCGGTGGGGGGGGGGGGGGGGGTAGATTTACCCTGAGCGCCTGAGTCCATGAACCACGTGGACAAGCATGGCACTCGGAAACTTCGAGGACGCGCGTTCGGCTCTCCCGCGCGGGGAGAACGGTTTGCTTGTTGGTTGAGAGAACGTTTAATTCGCCTCGTCGCCAGGACACGAAGTCGTAAGGTGTCAAAAGAAACCCAATGGCCGAACGAGTAAAGCAGAAGGTCTATACCTCGTTATGTTTGCGGAGGAGTTTCGCCACCATCGCATCTCAGTTATTTCGGAAAGTTTTGCCGTTTGCGACAACTATCTCACCGTTCTGCTCCGAACGATTTGTCTGCAAACACGCAGTGAGCAAAAACTTCTCCATTCCGCACCGAACGGGCAAAAAACGGTACCGTGTCACGAGCGTGTCTGAAGAGAGTATCCGTGCGTGCTCCATCGCAGACGGACCTTTTTCGGGGGATGGAGCAGCCCAGTTACAGACATACACACACACAAACCTGGGTAGGCGCACAGTCGCAATCGGTATTGCGGGCACTAGCGCACTTTTGGCCGTGGAAGAGTGTGTTCCCGTCTCCAGCTGACCGAACACCTGAGCGACCGTAGGGAAGGAAAAAAAAGGGGGGGACACATGCAGAGATGTTGTAGAGCATGAGAGAAGCTTTGGAGCAGCCTCCGGAGAGCGATTGCTGTTCGTTGGAATCAACAACAACTCGCGTTCTCGTCGTTGTGGTGTGTTGCGCTGTGCTGTGTGTTTGTGTGTGCTCGTACTGTACACCACACTGCGCCAAGTTGACGGTTGCGCAACCTCTCCCCCTTGCTCCACCTCTTCAGTCGCGCTTGGATGCCTTGGGCAGGAGCGTCCCTTTAACCTTCACCCCCTCAGGCCCCAGGCTCACCGAGAGCGCCACAATAATGCAGCAAAGCGAGGATGGGAGCGAACGAGAGAGAGAGACTTTCCGGAGCGAGTGAGCTCCCACACCATTAGAATCGTGTTTGAGTGCCGCAAGGGTGATCCATAACCGACGACGTCGATCGCCAAACACCAGCCAGGGCCGAAAAGAAGCCAGGAACAAGGGTGGGGAGGGTTTGTCCTCGCGTTGTGGTTTGGGGATGCGTTGGGCGGCAGGGATCAGCAGCAAAACAGATTGGCGAGCGCCAATCGGTCGGGGTTTGCTCGCGGTTCGGTTCGGTCGGGTCGGGTCGGCCGATTGGATCGGGTCCACACAGGCAAATCCTCGAAAGCAGCGCCGCGTACACGGCAGGTTAGTTCGCTGCTATCGGCAAAGCCTTCCTCACTCACAACGTTCTCTCGGTTGCGCGGTGCTTCTTCTCTTTGGCCGCCAGCCCCAAACCGACCCAATCCCCCATTCCCCGCTTGATCATTCTCTTGGCCCTGGTTTGGGCGCGCGCTGTCATTTTTCGAGTGACAGCAGCAGCAGCAGCACGAGCAACGTGAGTTTGTCGTCGAAACGTCGCGGCACTCGGCGTTTTCCGTCGGTCCACTTTTCGCGCACATCATCATCCATCTCGCTCTTACCACACACGTACAGGCACACACACACAGACCATCCAGCTGCGTGCGTGGTATGCTTCGCCTCGAACACGGGCGTCCGTATCGTCGTAGGCACATTTTAAACGCCGCCGCTGCGACACATCATCAAACGCATTCCCTCGTGCGGTGTGTGGTGTGTATTTTGGAGCTGCTCGTGAAGCAATTAAACAAAAAATCACCTTCTACGCTAGTATGAGTAGGTATGTGTGTGTGTGTGCGTTGTCACTGAACAAGACAGACGGAACGGTGTACTCAGATTGGTGTCAGGTGAAAATCGACGGCCAGTCAGCAGCAGCAGCAGCATCGCGGTTCCGTCATGTGTGAAAAGTGACCGTGCTGCAGACCGTGGCCAAACAAGCCAAAGGACACAGAAAAAACCATTCACTAGCAAGAGAGCAAACATCCAGCAGTGTTTATGTAAAGGATAGAATCGAAATTATTAATTTCACTTGCCCATCAACCCGCTTGATATGTTCTGCGCTGCTGCGCTGTTTGGTCCCGAAGCTCGCCAGAGTGAACGTAGCAAGAATCCGGAACATCAGCTGTACGGACAGGCTCGAACTTGCACCCGGACTGACAGGGGATCCCGGGACGTTCGCTTCCAGTTCTCCCTTGACCCTAGATGTCCTTTTTGCCCGTGTTTCCTAGTCCACCAGCTCCCCTAGCCTAGCTCCCCCTTCGCCCTCCCAACCGGAAGTCGAAAGTTAGTCGGAATGTAAGGCACGCCAGGCAGAAACAAAAAAGAAAAAGAGCGACAGGAAGTGGGGAAAAAACAAACATCTACTTGTGCCGCAGTGCTTGCCGCATTCCGGGCAGTCCGTGGGGGTATATGGCTTTCATTCCGGTGGATGGCGACGGATCGATCGCACGACCGAAGCTATCCTACGAACAGGTTAGCGAAACGAAGGATAACAAGAGGAAGAATGCGAAGCCAAGGCATGGGGAAGCTTGAAACACACGAGAAACCGTGAAACACCCCGCACAGACGGTGCACCAGGATCTGCGGGGGTGCCTTGCCTGCACCTACAGCAGGAAGCGAACCGCGCGGAAAATGAGACAGAACGAGCCCTTGGGGCTAAACAAAATATTGGAAAAGAGCAAAGGCGAGAGAGAACCAAACACGGACGGAGAGGGAGATAGAAGCACGACGAAGAGAGCACGCGAATGATTGACAGTTTGTGTCATAACAGTAAGACGACAGTGCCGTTGCAATTTGCATAGGTCTCAAGGAAAAACAGTATTCAAGAAAAGCATTAACGTTAAAGAAAACATTAGCCTCCTCTTTTTCACGCCTTCAGACAGGACAATTGTAATTTGTGGTTGCCAAAAAAAAAAAAATTGAGGGATACTAAAGTGGGGAAAGAGAGCGCAAACACTCGTTCCGTAGTGTCATTCCGTAGCGAGAATGTCTTGAATTTTCCGGGGGTTGTTTTTCCACGCATTGTTAACGAGTTTTTTTTTACCTTCTTTTCCCACGTGCCATTGCATTACGGTTATCCTTAGAAAGTAAAACAACAGGCTCACACACTCCCCATGCTGGAACCGGTTTGCGATTGTGAACCGAACAAAGTGGTACTTCGCGCGCAAGTGTGTGTGTTTGTGTGATTTTTGGTGTATTATCCCTGCAGCAAGCCAGTGTCCTTTCCGTTCGTTAGTTTCCGGCCGGGGCTTGACGTGGTTGCAGTATCGCAGCGAAAGTGTCTCGAAGCAGAAGATTCCGATGAACGTGTAACGCGTGTGTGCGCGAGGTCCGGAGTTCCTAATTTATTTATTTGGTTTATGGTTCACAAAGTGGGGGGGGAAGGAAATCGATCGAGGCGACCCGCGGGCGCATCCGTGCCTTTCCTGTTGTTGTTCGTGTGCTCGTCCTTCACCGAACCGTCGCACGTTCTGCAGGTGTTACGACACACGAGCCTCCCTGACCGAGCCGTCCAGGCAATTCCAGCGATCCAACACTCCCACACAGACACGCGCGGCAGTGTGCCAAACGGCGCCACATTCCGTCCGGGTGCGGGAAAGGCCGGAAGTAGCAGCCAGCCATCGGGCAAGCGGGTTCTCCGTTTCGGTTTCGGTCGGTGGCGCTTCTAGGGCTACGCTCCATCGGTCGGTCGGTCAGTCAGTCAGTCGGTTGGTCGGTCGGTCAGTCGGGCAGGCAACCAGGCAGGCCTCACAGTCGGTCTGTCCACAGTCGGCCACAACCTGGATTCCTTCATCGTCAACGGCGGTGGTAGCCAACGTAAGCAGTTATTTGTTATTATGCTCTCGTTTTCTTTTATCCATTCTGTTCCGTTCGTTTTGTGTTTTGCTCCAGTTTTCCATTTCATTACGCGCCCACTTCCCGCCCCCCTGCCCTCGGCCTCGCTTTCGCGCCCGCTGGGGTTTCCGTCCCAGTGCGCGGTTGGGGTTTTAGCAGCTACACAGTCGAGAAGCTCAAGTAAACGCGATTATGTTATGCGCGATTGCGTGACATGTGTGATTTTGTTCTAGCCCGGCGTCTAGTAGCTAAAAATTTAATTAACTTCTACTCTGCCACAATTCCCGGGTTAGGACTCCTAACTTAGGAGACAGTTAATTAATTCATTCACGATAGTTTTTAATGTTTTAAATTTGCTCGAATTTGTTGTCAGTACAATCAGCTTCTTTGTAAGTGCCTGAGTAGGATCTAGAAGGATTTATAATGTTATCTAAAGTTCTTCAAAAGTGTTTATCACCAGGACCAGGTTAAAGCACCAGGACGACGTCCTTGATCGCACGCGTGTCTTGTGTGTCATAATTGTGCATTGATTGCGGCAAACATTGTCAGACTTTGCCCCTCGAATTGTTTGACCGCTGTTGACGTGAATGTACCACACCAGAGCACGCACATAGGATATGTACGTAGAATCGCACAGCTGTCAATGAAGCACCAAAACCACAACTGAGACAGCAGACCGGAGAGGACGAAAGCCATCCCGGAGAGAAAATGCGGAGCAGTTCTCTGGTTGTGGGCTCGATCTCGGCGGTCCTTTCAAAGATCCTTCGACGTCCCCGAACGTCCCTGCTCACGTGTGTATTCGGGTTTTGCTGGTGTGCTGCCAAGGGATGCAGTAAAAGCAAATCGTGCAAGGTACGACCCGCAACGGAGAGCTCCCGGAGATTGCTCCAACGCGTCAACGCTGCTCGGTTCAATCCCTGCTGGTTCTCTGAATGTTCTTGCGCCACCAACCCCCCCACAAACAGGATGACAAATATCTGTGTGTATGTGTGTGTGTGTGTTTGTGCTCCACTCCCCGGGGAAGGTCATCCGTCGTAGGCCAGTTGTTGTTGCCAGTGTTTTTCTTTTTTTTTTAAATATATTTCACTTTTATCCTGAGCTCACTTTGCGGGATTCGCATGCGGGATGTTTTTCGCTCGCATGTCCGGGGCTCATGTTCGTTCGCTCTCTTTGCTCCACGCTCTTACGTCTACAAGAGAGCGCTTGGGGCGCACGTGTTTTCGCGTGAAAAGCTCCATCCTTGACGGACGGTGAAAAACTTGAGTGACCTACTCATCGAGTCGGCCACGGGAGAGTCCATCGGTATCCTGCTGTTGGAGTCCTTTTACCCGCTACGTAAAAGTTCGTCAGCCACCTACACTGGAAGAAAATGGCGTCCCGAAATTGAACCGGGGGATTAAACTATCAAGAAGCATCGAACGAGAAAAAGTCGCGGTGGAACCAGGCCGAGCCCGACATATGTCACGAGGGCGTCGGCGTCACCAAAGCATGAACGACGACGGCTCATCAGCTGTTTTCAGCAGCATGCTCTCTTTCTCCCTCTCTCTCACACACACACACACACTCCACTCCTTGCCATCCTGGCGTACAATCCCCCCCCCCCTCCCTCCGCATTTAGCGGAGCTGTCAAAGTCAAACGAATGCCACTCGGCGGTGTTAGACTCTCCTCGGGTTTGCTCTCCATTTCGGGGAACCGCTAGCAGATGATCGCACCGTTCGTAACAAGCTCGGCGTTTTTTTTTTAAAATAAATTATTGCTTTCTCGTTCTTCAACGCCCTTCTCGAACGTTTGCGGGACGCGTTCCGGAGTCGCTCTGGTATCCGATTTCAAATGTCGGATCACCTCCTGACCAAAGACGCTGATGGGAAAATAGATAGACGGAGAGAGTGAGTGTGAGAGTGAGTGTGAGAGTAAGGGAGAAACAGGGGAAAAACTAGACCACCTTTTGCGAAGTCATCCGCAGCGGCAGCATGTATGCATGCAAGCATGCGGAGGCCTGTGTTTGTTGTCCTAGATTGCATTCAAATATGTCAAATGTCAGGGAGGATATTTGGGACGGTATTTATGTCACCCGTTTAGGGGACTCTCTCCCGCTCTCCTACTGAATCTGTTATGTTCCGTTTGATCTATGTGACGCGATCGAGCGACCTGAACCTGAATGACCCTATTGGTGTTGCTCTGTGCAACTTAAGCTTCACGGAAACCGTTGGAATAATCCCTTCTTTTCGGTCAACAGTTTTGCTGATAAGAAATGGTAGCTGCTTCTTTCAGTTGTGTGTATCTCGCTCTTATATAACCCTGAACTCGCATGCTTCAAGAGCGTTTCGTAAGGTCGCGTATGTACGCTGCGTTATTTATTTTTTCCTGTTTGGCAACGCTTGCTTCTTTTCTGGCTGGCGTATTTCCACATTTACGCGTACTTTCATTCAGATAGTTCTACAAAATTCGACCGGGAAGCTGATAAGGCAACGAGCAATGTTGAATGCTTGTTTCTGGTCATCCCCGCCCCAGCCAAATAAATGTTGCGATAAGTGTGGCTCACAAACACAAAGGCAACGCTTATCAATGCGCGTACATTGTTGTAAACATCTTGCTCCTTTTGCCATACGCTCGTCAACTGGGCCTCATCCGCGACGTACAAGCTACTCAAACAAAATCGTTTGACGGTGTTGCGTGTGTGTTTTGGTCGGCCACGTATGAGGTTATTCGATATGCAATGGGTTGAGCGCAGTTAGACCTACCGATTGCTTATCTGGCGTTTGTTTTTTTTTTTTGGCTCAAATTCTGTCTCGTTTCTCCCCGCATCTTCGTTTCTCCCCGCTTGAAGGACGGACCCTCTTAAGAAACCCTTGATGTGAACTTCGACCGATCGTCGTGCCACTTCTTTAAAATCCGCACCGATATCCGCGAATGAGCGATATTCCATTTCAAAATCCATACAAACCCAACAGGAAGTTCTACTGCTGAAATTTAGCCTCTATGCATAGGTGCATGGCGATGGAAAAGAACTCTGAAACCGAGGGCAATTTGTATTGCAAATAGGCATCTTCTAACAGATAAATATCCCTCCATTTTCAGCGTGACCATAAATTAATGAAGCTGTGTATCTTCCTATCAATCGTTCCATTGTTAAACGGTTTCCTATCCGTGCTCAATGGCGTTCTTGATATTGCAACCGTCCTGGCGGAGCAGCGTTTAAGGCTCATTTTTCACCAGACCGAGAGCTCCCGAGTTGGCCGATCCTCTGCTGGTTTGGCGATTCCATGGAAGAATAGAAGAAGTTGCAACTGGCACAATGCAGCAGCAGTAAGTGCGCACGGGCAGTGGCGTCCGATTGTGACATGACGTTTGCATTCCCTCCTCAGCTGGGTCCGTGCAGTTGACGGCGGCTCAATTGTGCAAAGGCTTCGCTAGCCACGTTGCCCAACGCCAGCTCCACCATCTTCTCGCCGGCGGTATTGTTGACCTGTTCGCCTTGGAACACCATCGACGGCGGACGGTGACGGGTGGCGGCGTTATGATTGTGTGGCTTGTAGGTCGTGAAAGCTGGGCGGGGAGAGATATTCAGTGCAACTGTGTCCAACTTCGCTCGGAAGCGACCGTTTGATTGATGGACCGGTCACGGTAGCGAATCGGCTCTTGTTTTTTTTCATTCTCCTCTAGAAACTCCCTCAGCAAGAAGGAGCACAGGCGAACCGGGGTTGGAAGGGGACCGTAAGCTTGTTAGAGTTCGAGAAAACCCGAAGGAAGCAAAGAACAGGGTTCTAAAGCTGTCGATGCCCCCGAAATCGATTGGCAACACTGCAGATCGCATTAGCAATAGAAATGGGACCGCGTGCAAGGCAAACCCTTGGATGACGAGTGCGGGGGAAGAAAGGGTCGGTAATCCCCCAGGGAATCGGTAGAACACCGTTAAGGTGGGGAGACCTGGCCGTTGGCAACCGTGTGGAAACTCCACCCGCCCATCACGTGTGGCGTCCGTTTGCGGTGGCGCAAGATGGCGGCTCCAGTTTCGACAAAACAATTGGCATCAATTAGCGTCAACTGGTCGGACCGGCACCGCCACCAAGGATGCCCGTGTTGCGGCACCAGCGGCTGAACTGTGGAGAAAATCACAAACAGAATTTGAAATGCATAGGGTTTTCCCTTTTTTTTTCGGGCAGAGGTGCACGGTGCGGGTTTTCCATGCGCCAATCGAAAGTGGTGCACGCAAGGATGCGCAAAACGCGTGCGCGTTTATAATAAATCACCCTTCGAGCCACATGCGGTGGCGAACGGAGAAAAGCGGCCGAAAATTGGCGAGCAATTATCGATGATCGATCGCCAATCGAACGGAACGGGAGCCCGTCCGAGCGGAACAAACCCTCGAAAGAGTGAGTCGAAACCTGAGCACGACACGCAGAATCGAACGATTTGTGCATCAAGTCGATTCACTCGTTTAGGAAAAGAAACACTTTTAGTATCGCGATACATTGGGAAGTTCGATCACAACCGGTTGCTTCCATCCGTTGACATGACTCTTGTGATTTTCTTGGCAAGGTCGGTGCGTTCTTTACCGTGTGCTCCGCCGAAGGCACCGTTAAGTGTGATCTCACTCGACGAGCCTTCTATAAAACGTTCGAAATCTAAACTTAAGGTTAGAAATCGTAATAATTTCATCTCCGACGCAAGTATGATTGTGTGTGTGTGTGTGTTTCTGTGGTTTGGATCCACATTTCCATATGACACCGATTACCGAACCGAATGGTGTTAGAAAGAGAGGAATTGTGATTAACAAAAAGATGTCCGGGCAAACTCAGCCTCCGGCCAGCGATCAGCGCAAGCAGCAGATCGTTTGGCGCCTTCTCGCTCGCTCCATCCATTTCATGCGCGGGCTCATCCGTTAGTTCGTTCTGTCGCCTCCTGGTGTCGTTTGGCGCTCGTCGCGTTTTGTCGCGATCGCGATCATCGGGTGCCACATTTGGCCAGATAGGTCTACTTTGCTCTCTTCTTTGTCTCTCGCATCGTGGCGACAAAAAGTAACCCCAAAACGTCGAGTAATCGTGTTGGACCCCCGTGTGGATCATTCGGAGATGTTTGCCTTCCTTCCCTTAGAACTTGGAAGATGGAGATCGGAGTTTAACACGGATAATGCGAGAGAGAGCGATGGCGCCGCCGGAAGGGAAGATCGGTACGGATCGGACGCTTCTTCTTGCGACCGCGATCTGCCTCTCAAAGCCTCAGCTCCGGTGGGTCGGGGCGAGGGAAACTAATCGATCGAAGCAACGGGTGGGGGAGTGTAGGCACGGGTATGATTCTGCCTCTGTCCCGTCCGCACTCATCGGCTCGGGCGCACACAGCGCGACACTATATACGCAGGCGATAAGAGCCTGATGGCGCGCTGAGACGCGATCGCCTCGCGTCGCACTTCGCTTGGAGCGTGCGAGTGAGCGAAACGGGCTGAGCTGTTACCGCGGCAGCAGCAGGAGCAGAAGCAGGGGCATCAGCCCGCACAACAACAGCAAGCCTCGTCGCCACCGCCAACGCCGCCGTCTCTGCAGCGAACGAAGCGAACGAACGCGACCGGACTGGACGACGACGAGCTGCGTTCGGCGCGATGCGGGCGTCCGCGCGGCGCGAGTGTCAGTTTCAGTCCAATATCGGTCGTGCATAGAAATAGACAAAAACTCCGTGCCACTCCGCTCCGTGTGAGTCCGACAGGGGCAGTTCGTGCGCGCGCGTTTTCGTCCGCTTTTAGCTACAACAAACCTCGGATCGCCGGTGGGCGCCGTTGTTGTCCCCTATTGCTTCCTGCTCTGTACGTGCCAAAGTTCCACGTACGCGAGTTACATAGTCCGTTGCTCCATTGCTAGAACTGTCAAAATCGCAGCCTGTCGGCTTGCCTAAATGCATATATGAGTGTGTGTGTGTGCTTGTGTTAAGGCTGTCCTGTTTCTTTCCTTTCCGTGGGACAGAGGGGGTGTTTTCCTCATTAGCAGCCCGTAACACAACCACGCGCATCACGCGGGCTGCTCGCTCGCCATCGCACCGTTTCGCACTTGTCACCCTATTGGGCCATCTAGCGACGCGGTGTCAACGTCAACAAGTGTCAAACGGCCAACATCGACGGAAGGGAGAGGGGTGTGGTGGCTTGTAAATGCGCCAGTGTGTGACACGACGATATGCCTGTCGATCGCGCCTAGAGATCTAGCAGCACCGGTTGCCGCCGCAGTGGCCTTTTTTAAAGAAACGAACCTCCCACAGCTCCCTGCAACGGGCAAGCGATTGTTTGTTTGAATGTTTGTTTGTTTGTTTGCTTAGTGAACGAACGGCAGCAGCAGCAGCAGCAGGTAGTTCGCTGCTCGCCAGTGCTGGACGTGGTTGACAAATCGATTCGGAACCCGTTACCGAGCGTTACGCGATCGTGCGTTCTGCTCCTGCTACCTAACGCGGCTCGCGGTGGACGCGTTGACTAATCGTTACAGTTTTTGGCGGTTTGGTTTCTTTTTTGTTTGCCACATGGTTTGGTGCGGTGCTTTTTACCCCGTAGGCAGCTGGTGACGTACGCGGAACGAACCTTTTTTTTGTGTGCGTGTGTGTTGGTGTCTATTTTCAGCCGTGGCCTTTGTGTACTACCAGAAGGAGCGACTAGATTTCAATGCGCGATAGGCTAGTCCGGCTGGCGACCTAAGAGGACGCCTATCGTTTCGATGTGCGTCCCTCTTTCGAGGGCTACGACAATTGACGCCCCCAATTTTCATATCCCCCTCCCCCAGAAAGCAATCGTCGACAGTATGTGGAGTGCCTGAAATTTCTGCGTGGAATCGATAGAAAGTGCCAAAGTAAACAAAAAAACAAAAAAAAACGATATCCTTGCCTCGATCGCCTCACCCGAATCGCACGAGGACCGGAATTCGGCGCGAACGAACAGAATGGATTCACAGCTACTGGCATTGTTCCTGCAAAGTGAGTTCGATACAACGACAATTCATTTTCCTTCTCTAAACAAAACAAAAAAACAAGAACGCATGATCGTTTAAATTTCCCCGTGGCCGAGGGACACAATCGTGGTGAGCAACGAGTCCCGAAATATACGTTCCCGGTTTTTTTTCTTCAAATTATTCACTCTAACGTCTTCGTGGCACGCAACTTTTTTCCTACCCACACACACACAATCGCCGCGCTGGAATAAATCAACCACGGTGGCAGTTGCGTACCGCTGGGCGCATTGTAGGTTGAATTGCGCGACGATAAGAAAACAGCTTCATTGAAACAGTTGATATGTTTTCTCCCCTCCTCGCTCATTCCATCGCCGTCCACCCCACATACCGCTCACTCGCTCTGTCTCTCTATCGCGAGCCCTTCTATGAAACCCGCCACCGTCACTCCGACGTCGTTCGGTTAACTGTTTGCGCACATGTGCCGAGTTCCGCCTGTGACGCGCCTGTTTCCGATAGCGAAGAAACATTCCCATGTTTTTTTTTTTTTTTTTGAGTTTCTATTCCGTATAGCTCCGTATCGCACCATCTAACAGGCATTTGAATTGGTTCTCGTTGGCGGTGGTGAAATTTATTTTTGAGGAACCAAACCAGTTAACCCAAGGCGGCAGCCATATACGCAACGGCATAATGGTTTCTTCTAAGCGCGCATATGAAATAATTGAAACGAGTCGGTCAATTCTATCAGTCCCCGAATGCGCACGGGAAGTGTCATCTATATTCATTTTTCATGGACCGATGTCGCATTTTCCAACGCGCTTTTGTCCCTCTGCTTTCTACAGAACTAACACTAATAGCGCACTTCCGCGTGTGTCGATTACGTGAACTTCTGGAGCGCAATTCCGCGTTCAAGAGAACTTTTAAATTCCCTTATCATCATCATTACTACTAATGGAACAGGTTGTCAACTGCGGGTTCCTTTTTTTTTTATATGCAGCCATTCACATCCAGTTGTGTTTCTGTATCGTTAGGTATGGTTAGATATTTCGAAAATGTGTCAACCATGTTTGACAACCCTCAGTTCGTTTCCCTGCTCGGTTTGGAAGAATCAAAACTATGCACTACTATGGAAGCCTGTCCAATAGCACGCAATTCATTGCCAGAGCTAGGGTTGACGATGGTTATAAGTGTTGGTTGCCCGAATTTGCGGCGCTGGCTAACCCATGTTGTCACAAGCGACCCGCACATTGTGAACCCGAACAGCGTGCACGCCCGACACTCTGCTGCTAACCATCGGTTAATCGCGTCTTCAGTTGCCCTTTCGCTCACACCCACCCCCAGAGGTTTTGATGCTCTTTCTCCCATTCGCAGGGGCTTTATGATGTTCCATCATAAGGCACGTTCTTCAGCTCCCCGGCCCGCTCCGTAACAGCATATGTGATCACCATCGCCCCCGATTCCCGGTGATGTCGCCCGCTTTGCCACCGAAAATGCAAACGCAATCTGCAGAGGCCGGTTTTTATTTGAATATTCAAATATTAAAAAGAAAAAACTCTCCCCAAAGCGGACACGACGGTGCTCCGGTGCTGCTCCTGCCGATCCGATCTTTCACCTCTCTGTCGGTTGGAACATTCGTCCCTTTTTCCCCTCGGGTAACGAGTGGGGATTGGAGTGAAAAAAAGAGCCCACCAAAGCTCGCGTATCAATGGAGTGTGCGAGTTGGAAGTAGAGAAATACAAGCGCAGGCGACAGCTTCATTAATAAGCGGTCTTAAGTTTCTAAAAAATAAAGAAGAACCCAATCTCGAACCGATGAAACATGATCGAACCGTTCGAACCCATCCACAAGCAACAAAAAAAAAACCCGGGGACGATTTAAATGCGTTAGGAAGATTTGGTTTCTCCGTTTCTTTTGAGCGTGGCCTCCTTCTGCCCAATCGCGTACCGCGCTCGCATCATAAACCCGCTTATCGCCACGGTTGAATTTTTCCCCAAATCACTCCGCCGAGTGTGCGTGTTCGTATATCAGCGTTCTTGAATGTTTGATTTTTCGTTTCTTCGAATGACTTGGTCTGCTACAGCAATATGTTGCTTGGGAATCAAGTTTGATTAGCGCTGTACGAGATGATGGGGCATATTTTAATCGCATTTGGTGCTGGTGGATTAGTAATCGTTAGATTTTTGTATGGCCTTATGGAAACTAACAGCTTACCAACGAGCACAATTGAAGCTTTAATTATGCTGCAGGAATTAAAGTATAAGAAAACAAGACAAATGTTATTTTGCTACAATTAATGTGCAACAGCATATGTGAACTCTGATGCCACATTTCTTTATTTTTTTATCACGATCTTACCTTGCTGGTATTATTTTTATTCTGTAAATTCCTCAAACCAGTTTCATTTCCGTCCGACAGTCATGTTGTGTCCAATCTTTCGCGCAGTTTCAAGCAAAACCCATGCTTAAAATCCACTCCCCTTACTTCGACAGTTCGGTAGGAGTTTCGCCAATCATGTCGAATTTGCAATATGTTGCAACATTTTTGCTAATGTTTGGCACCAAATTTCCATTTGTCTTTTACGTCGCACCCGATCCCTTCTTCGAGCAGGTTTCCTTTATGGCTTCTCGTTACCGTGTTCTGTTTTGTTTTGTTTTTTTGTTTTTTTATTTGTGTATTTTTAACCAATCTGCATAAAAAGCTTGGCGTGGAACGTGTTGAATATTTAAATCACGAAGACTTAAAAACTGATGCTGGTTTTTATGCTCCAGTTTTGCTTCGTTTTGCTAAACGGAGTTTGGTACTATGATGTAGCCTATGGTTGTTTGCTCTGTTTCTCTAAAAATTATAGAATTATAGGTATTAGAAGAGGTCAAATCCCAGTGGGTCAGTATCTAGTCTGGTGTTTTTACTGTCTTTCTCCTCAAAAATCAATAACAAAACCAATTTCGCGAATTGTGATCCTCGTTTCTTCCTTCGCGCCTTATGGATCGTCAACTCTCTGATCGGTGGTTTTATTTCTCGATATTCACTCTATGGCAGCTTCTCCGTTCATAGATCTTTCAAAGTTCAAAGACATGAATTATTCATCACGCATAAATTATCCGAAGACGATCGTTACTATATGATAGTAGAAAAGAAAAAAAACTTGATTATTATCGAAATAGATCCAAGCGGTCCTCGGTCTTGCTATTTAGCTAATGTTGGGGTTCGTACCGATCTGCTAGTTCTCTGCCAGGTCATTATCCTTCGATCTTATTTCAATTTGGTAGTGGCGTTTTATTATTGATTTCATTCGTGTTACAACCCTCTACACGGTATATTTTGCTGCACAGTAGATCATATTCACCATTCACCCTGTTGCTTTTTGACTCGAACCAAAGAAACCAATTTTATAACTTGACGGAAGGACAAAAATTCCAACAAAACACATTGTTCATTGAACTTTAGCGACTCTGCGACGGCTGTTTGATTTGAAGAAATAAGAAACGAAAAAAAGTGCTACCGAAACCGCAAGCCCGGCTCGTTCAAACACATGGAAAACCAAGTGCAATTATCACCCGATCGAGTGTTTTTCTCCGACCAACGGAACCAAAGTGAGTGTTCTTCTGTCCCTTTATTTCTCACCTCGTTAGAGGGGTGAGATTGGCTGTAGAAAAAAAAAATAGGCCGAAAACCACGATAAAGCTCAACCGGAATCCGTGGTTCGTTAGACTCCTCCCCGGGGAACACGCTGCTGCGGTTCGCGGTCGTCGTAATTTACCGGCAGGGAGCTCCAGCAGCAAGGAAAACGCAACTACAACAAAAAACGAAACGACTCCCTTCAGCCGTGTGTGCCTTTCGTTTGTGGGATTTTGGTGCTCAATTTTCCGGACCGTTGCGCTCCGGCCGGTAGACTCGTACGCGGCGGTGTGTTTGCGCCAGTGCGCCACGTTTGCCGAGAAGCCCCTAGACAACGGCGCCCAATGATAACCACAAACCAGCAACAGCAGCAGCAGCACCAGCAGCAGCAGCAACAACAATATGGCACGGTACAGCGGCCGGACAGTGGGAGGGCGAACGGGAGCCATTCGTCGGCGGAGAATTCGCCCGATCACACCAACAATGGCTACTTCATGTTCGACGAGCTCAGCTCGGCCCTGCATGACGAGCGCAACAACAGTGGCGGCAGCGCGGGCAGCACCGTGAACCATCAGCAGCACCACCAGCGCTCCGTCAGTTTCCACGGCCATCAGCAGGCGACGAACGGGAGTGGTTCGTCGATCGCTAGTAGCGCCGGTAGCAACAGCAGCCTGCTGAGCAACGGCGACAGTTTGATGGCGCGAATCAACCAGCTCAGTCACCATCACCAGCACCAGCAGCAGCAACATCGTCAGCAGCAGAACAGCACCGCAAGCAGCATCGGAACGCCGACCAACAACGCTGAAGGTGGGCCAATGTTCCAATCGTCCACCCCGATCGGGTCGCCTTCCGACTCATCGGTCGGTGTCATCATTGCGCAGCAGCAGCAGCATCAGCACATGCTGTCTTCCGTTCTTGCCCAGCAGCAGCAGCAGCAGCAGCCGGGCTCGCCGTTTGCGTCTCAGCGCTTTCCATTCGAAGGCGACACTGGCACCAGCTTTCAGACGTCCAACAGTCACCATTACGATGGTGGCAGTGCGCAGTTCAACAGCTATGCACAGCAAAAGTCGCCGGCGCAGGAGCAACAGCAACATCATCAGCAGCAAACACTGACATTTCATCAGAGTCAGCAACAGCAACAGCAACACCACCACTACCACAGCCATCATCAGCATCATCAGTACACTCAGCAGAAGCCCGGTTTCGGTGAGTTTTCACTCTTCCAAAACCTTCCACTACTAAAGTGCCGTATATGAATCTTCTTTTACGTATGTCTAATTTATGTCAGAAGCAAGCAAAAAAAAAACAAACAAATGAAAAAAAAGGAAGCTAGAAAACAAAATACGCAAGCAAAATCCGGTTTTTGTTCGTAAAGACCGAAATGCGATAATAAATAAAACGATCACAGAAGCAAACAGAACAATAAGCGGCGCAAAATGAAACAAAACAGAAACACACTCTGCCTCACGCGCTGGTCATTATGTTCACCAAAGCAAGCCGTCCATACTCGAGTCGCAATGCAAAAGAAACAAAACGAACAAACAAAACTGATCCGCAGGGCGATAAACCAATAGAGGGCAGGAACAAATGTCAAACCTTTGCCACATTTCGACGCATCTGCATGTGAATTTACCATTTTCACCTTCAACAAACAATTTCACCACTGCCAACATCACCACCACCATCATCATCTTCATCTGCCTACAACACCACCAACACCACCGCCGCCGCTATCGAGCTCGGTATGCTGAAACGGAGAGCTCACGAACCCTGCACGTCTGCAAGACGGAAAGAATGGGATCTCGGGCAAAGGCACCAGATCAAGAAACCCTTCCGCTGTCCACAATGGATGGGAAAAGCAATAGGAATAAGCATTCGGGCCATCCGCAATGAACTCTGGTGGTTTCAAGTGTATCGCTCTTCTACTTCACTACTACTTCTACATGCGCTTTCCATCTGCTTATATTTTTTTCACACAAACCCAAAACGATCTTGTACCATACGGAACCATCGATAGTGGGAGGATGATGCTCAGTCAGTTTTGGCTGCTACCATTCGGTTCCGCTGCTGCACTCCGCGAGCCAATCGCAATAACCACCCATCATCGGAGGAGGGAATCAATAATAAATCCGCGCACAAAGGAGAAAGGATCACACACATAACCCCTAGGACCTCGAACACCATCATCGAAAGGCGAGCTACTACGGCACACACATAATACCGACACACGGAAATATACGTTCATTCATCGTTTTCCATGCGCAACAGAAGCATAAAAACCAAACCTAAAATAAACACGTACTTTCTCGTCAGCACAAGGAGGATCATTTATTCATGCATCTCTGTCTTTTTTTACCTTTCCTGCAGCTTTTTACCTGTACTATCCTCAATTTCATTCGCAAGTTATTTATAATAGTAACATTAAGTTATTTTACTTATAGTAAAGGATGAATTATTATGAATTTTTAATTATTGATGATTTTTTTTTGTGTGATTTAGTTTGGCTTGAAATTTAAATCTTCAATAGATAAAAGGGAGTTCAGAAATGGAACTTTGCTTCCGTTAAATTATTATTTATCACGCCATTTCAATCCCGTTATCCTTGGTTAAAAATTTTTTTATTACTCTTTTAATATCTTGCAACATAGTTCAGTACATAAGCCATAATCATCACCATGAATCGTTTTCGGCTACCGTTCAGGCGAACAAAGATATTCGCAAGTCGATGCATTTTTAACATCACATAAGTTCAATTGAAATAAAGCGCCACTAAATTTAAATAAAGCAAAGCCACGCTAGACACGTTCAAGCTTATCGAGAGTGCTGTGGAAGGATATATGAGCGTTATGCATACGGTATCATAAGCGCAGCACGGATCGCACCGGAAAAAGGCAGGTCTGCCCGTGCTAACCGTTGCCCGGAAAAACTGTGCCGCTCCGTTCACCCCACATCCTGCAGCGTTTTTCTGCTTAATTAATGACCCTTCACGATCACACCCACCGTCCCGATGCACAGCTGCACGCGAACGCCAGTAAATGCTGTCCTTAGCCAAAAACCGCTCATTAAGCATAAAACGATCCCTCGGGGTAAAGAAGAGTGTTGAATAATTATGTTCGTGTATGTGTGCATCTACGCCTGGCAATGCATATCCTTCCTTTCTTGCCTATTGCTTGGAAACGCAAAGGCACGAGCGGAAGAGGTCATTTTGTCGGCTTGATTTGATGATACTATTATGGAAATTATTAGGTTAACGCGTTTGTCATAGTACTGATTCTATAAACATCCGTACATAGTGCGACAGAAAGTAAACCACTTGCAGGACTGGACTTATTTGGGCCAGTGTATACTGCACCATTTGCCAACCCTCCGTCGCTGTACGGTCATTTATCGTTTTGGCTCATCCTTTCTCGAACGCACGACCAACCGTAACTACAACAGCAACCTCTTTCACGTCGCAGGGGATACAAAACACCCTCACCAACCGAAAGCGATGAGAGTAAGTTGCACACACCATTTCGTTTCCCTTTGCACCAACCAGACTCGAGTGGTGGCCTTCTTCACTGCCGTTCGCAACACGTCAGCAGACCCACTCCAGCTGTAAGGGCGGCAAGGAACTTTGGCAAACGCCGTAGACTCCCGAAGCCTCCAAGGCACATGCGCCCAAACCCGAGTGCGGTGTAGCAGTCCTTCGAAGTCTTGCTGCCTTCCCGTGGGTGGATGAAATCGAACTGTTGGCCTAGTTTTTGTTTCACTCTTTACCTTCCAACAATCCACCCATCCCTCCGGCTCCCAGCGCGCGGATCAACTGCGCTTCGGCACGGCCCGGTTGTTATGATGCCCTGGTTTTTGTTAAGGGTGGGTTAAACAAAACCCTAAAACTTGCGTCACGCAGCGATAGCGAAGCTTTGCTCAGTCCGTTGGTTCTCTAGGGTTTTCCTTTGGGTTGTGTTCCTGTGTTTGCCAAGTACTTATAATCAATAGCATTACACTGCAGTTATTCTTGCTTTAAACGTTGCAATTGTACATTTGACATCGCTCCTTAGTATAATACCTACTATTGTAGATATAAAACCATTATGCCTTCTTCCGTTATGCCAACACTGCTTCTAGTAACGCTTCTCCAAGCAATAGAACAAAATTCGCTTGAAATTGAAACCAGCTCTTTTTCAGTACCTTTGCTCCAATAAATCTTCACACCGGTGACAGGAAGCTGAGAAATATGAATCAATCTTCTTGCAACTAGTTTCGAATGACACTAGGATCAATGTGTGCTGATTAGGGTCAATTCAATGTGAAACCGAATCCGATGCATTACCATTCTTCTTCTGATCTTACTTACGCTGAAGTTTGGCCGGCGAATGACTGTTAGATTCGATGTAAGATTTTTAACAAATACTCAACAAATCGAAGCGGTCCAAATCGACTTTCTGCGTTCTGCGGATGCTGGAATAGGTCGTTACGAGGTTTCGCCAATGGAGGCGCCTGGTGGTTGATGGTTTTCATGGCAATAAATGTATACTGCGATCCGTTTGCTGATTTAAAAAGAATCCAACATTGTACACGGTTGTGTGCGCTATTAATTATTTATTTATGGAATGTATGTGAAGAACCATCGAACTGATTATATTTATTTGACAAAGGAGACGCATGGTCGTGTACAATGTGGTAATGTAAACCAAAAATTCATGTAAATCACATATGTTCCGCGAAATGGCAGTAGAGAATGAATAAAAATTGAAAAAAATCATGTATTTTGCCTGGAATAATTTCTTCCTTTCATTTTTCAATCAGTGCCACTTTAACATGAATTCAACGAATCGCATACAAAGTTGCGTTGGAGGTCGTGCTTCAATTTAATCGATGTTGGAACCGGTCGCACCCCACGCAGTGTTCAATAAAAACACGATTGGTATCAATTGCTGATTGGCCACCAGTATCGACTGCGACGTTCGTCATCGCAGTATCAATTTTATCGTTTCCCCTCTGTCACTTGTGAACATCGGAACTCGCGAGAAAAATTCACTGTCCTACCCAGTCCCCGCAACAAGTGTCAATTAGATGATTTTTTTGCTACTCTTTTTGAATTCATACGCCATAAATATGTTTTTATGGGTTATGCGATACGTACTGCAGTCGTGGCCGGCATATTTTTTATCAGTTGCCAAAAATCATACTCAATGCTTTGCTCTTCGTCGTTACGGGAACGGGGAGAAAGCTCATTGTTTGGAGTCGTTTGATCAATATCCAGCGTTAAAATGTTGTATGTATGATTGATATCGCATCGCTGGCTGGTTTTGTGCGAATGTGAAACATTGATGACAGCAGCACAAGCGAAACAAGCATAAAACAACATCACATTGGTTGATACATGCATCCCTGCACACTACAACATACGGCATGGAATTCTTTTTTCGCACATAGCATTTTATTATTGAAGATGGGAGAAAGTGGGTTAAAAGTATGAATATAGTAGGTTGCGAATAAATCTATATACAAAGAGAACTTCGGTAACTTTCCGAGAATATCCTTACGAAAACCGATTGTGAGAAAACTGGTTCTCGCTTGATTGATAGTGTTCCATTCAAAAAAACCTTTAGTGGGACCAAAGTAAAACTAAACCGTAAAAAAACGGAATAAGTCCATTGAAAACCTTCCGATTCCCTGAAGGGACGGATTGGAGCTTTGTTGGCTGTACAAACACGTTGCAGCCGTCCTATTTAAGACTAGGGTTCTTTCGATATGGCCATAAAGAAATACCCGAGCCCATGAACGTCTTCTTGGGTGAATCTTTTTTCCCAGGGGATTCTACGCTCCTAAAAAGTCACATTTGCATTCTATTAGAATTTTACGCAAAGGCTTCACATTTCTTATTGCACCAGAAATACAATATGCCAACAACTCACCAACATTACGCGACTCGATTTACGCAACCGTGCTTGTAGACTTTTGATAGGACTGTGTTTTGTTTTGTAATCCGCTCTCTGGAAGCGACGTCGAAAATTCTGGGCAACAAGAATTGTTGAGGTTGATAAAATATGGAAATGGATGATACCCCGGAGACGCTGCGTGCTGGGAAAAAGCGGAATAATCTCCGGTTTGGATATTACCTTTCTTGCTTACTTTCGTACCTTTCCCTTTCAAAGGGGGTGGAAATCATCCGACACAAAGAATTTCACAAATCAACAGCCTCGTCAAGGTTCGCATTCGGCGAACGGTCGGGTTTATCTGCGGGGCTGATGTTCTCTCTTTTGCTCCCTTTTCCGTTGTCATTGGGGATTGAATGGTGCTTGTATACGTAAGATGAAGAGTTTATGACGATGCTCGTACACTCCCGACTGGATTAGATTGTCTTTTGGGATGCTTTCACACAGTTTAATAATGCATCCAGGTATTTCAATGTCAGCCTGTTCGAAGGAAGCACCGAATTTTTGCTCCGTTTTGATTCTAACATAGAACATCTATACTATAGACTACAGGATCGTGAAGAGAAACGTGTTTTTTTAAACGGACCGGAGGCAAGAAGCACCTTATCCAATTGTTTGCCACCCGTTCGTTAACTAGCTCTTTGTGTTTAACTGTTGCAAATCGCAGAAGGAACGAACAATTTGCACATCTTTTTCCACGTCTCGTCCTCGTTCACCCAAATATTTCCATTTTCCTACTGACTAGTCGTAGTTTCAAAACTGGCCACGACTACTCCAAGACTCCCGCCGCCCGAGGAATGTTGGCCACGAGAAGCATCCTCCGAGCCCCCACCACCTGCGTTTCCGTCCAGCAAAACGCGTCCTCTGCCTCCCCACGCCACACTCGCTTTCATTCACCTGCTATTTTTATAGACCTATATTTACGTAAGCAAAAAAAAAAGATTATGAAAGAAAAATAGAACAGACGCACAGCACCGTCTCGTGCAGGTTACGTAAACGAGTCTAATGTTACGTTTCTCTTTTCTCTCCTTTCTTCCCATTCCCGCTGCTTCCCGCCGTTCACAGGTAAGTTCCCCGATGCGCACTTAGATCTCAGCACGACGGCCAACGTACAGCTGAACCACTACGAGATGGAACTGCTCGAAGGTAGGCACGTGGAAAGATGATTCTCCACTGAAGAACAGACGCACTTACTGGTGGTGGTAGCAATAAAGGGTAAAGCTCCACCTTCCAAACCGTACCACTGCACCATGGAGGGTTTCTGGGAATGCTAGATGCGAAATATTTTCATTGACTTTTGCCTCTTAGCTTCCCATAAATATTACAGTTTATTGAAAGTGTTGCTGAACCGAGTTGGGTCTCTAGTTTTTTCCCACTCCTTTCCGCTTCGGAAGTGTTGGGTCGACGTGATAATGATCGGACGGAGGTACTGGAAGAAGAAAACATCCCAACACAAAGAGCGGGACGACCGCAGCTCGGATGAGGTGGGGATCATCCTTTTGCTGGGAGAAACACGGTTTGTTATCATAAATTCCTGGCGAATTACGGCAATGACGTTTAAACAGAAAAACTAATGAACTCCTCTCATAATTTCATGGAATGATGAGACATAATGGTCTAAGCTAAGCATTGCTAAAACATGCTAGAGATTCTTAAAGTTATCATATGAACAACCAACATCTTTGATCCTGTTAGTTGGACATATTAAAGAACCAAATGATTTGATGAGGAATAATATGAAGCCAGACGGGCTTCTGAAGAAATCAATCGTCTTGCACCAATTGGTTTGCTTGATTTAACGTGAGGAGGAAACTCGGAATCAATAATTGAAATGAAAGCAGTGTGTTGAATTATTGGGATACCGTCAAATGTTTATCAACTACGACTATTGAATCGGTATGTTTCCGGAAACGTTGTTCGGCTCTCTATTTACGAGGCAAACAAACAAGCTAAACTACGATGGCACGGTTATTCACATTCAGAAGAACCACAGTGGGTCATTTCGAAACTCACGCAGTCCATTCACAAATCAAAACTCTACGATTACCCATCCGAAATGCGTGCAGTAAACGTAATATTACACCTTCCGTAACCGACGCGTCCCGGGCGTTTCCATAAACACCAATCAGCACGCCAATGGCAGTAGTTTATGTGATGAGAAATTATGAACTGCTCACCACTACCCAATGAACGTATAAGCATAAATATCAGCCTCCCGCTCTCTCTCCCTTTCGCAATGGAGCCGTTAATTTTTCGAAGCGCTACAGTACCTCCGGTTTCCCAATTTTACCTCGGACCTAAACAAAAAATAAAGGTAGAACGAAGAGCCACAACATTTACAATTCACCTTCAGCGTGAAATCGTATCAGTAACAGGACCGAACGGCGCGGAGTGGCCGGGGTACGGTACTCGTCTGTCTCGGAAAATTATTATTATAATAGCATTACCACGAAAATTCTTGCCGTGTCGCGCCGATGCGCCACCGTTGTCTCGTTGGAATTTTCGTACCTAACCGACCGAGACCGGTGCGTCCGAGGGTCCGGCAAAGTATTTGTTTTTTGTTTTTCTTTGCTGACTGCTTCAAAAATAGAACCCACCCGGGGGAAAGGCGTCGCCTGGGCCGGCGGTGCGCGGAAAGTTGAAGGATCTTGCGGTGTGTCGTCTGGTCCTAGAAGCGCCTGGCGTTTCTTCTCGCAGTGCCAGGGAAATTGCGAATGCGGGTCCCTCGCCATCCCAGAAACCATCTCACCTGAGGTGTGGACGGTCTTTGGTGAGTCGGTAAATTTACGGATACTTACTACCGACAGCTCAATGGTTCGTAATTGAAGGTCGGTGGATGCCGTCTGTCTGCTCGCTATTTGTTCGAGCGTTTAAAAGCAAGATGCGTGAAATGTACTTTCAACTGTAACACTACAGTATATCTTATATTTAATTCAAATCCACGCGATCTTTTCGATCGTCATTCTGCTGTGAGATCAAAGACATAAATCGTCCAAATGTGGAACAAACCTCGAGACACGGATTTTTTGTTGGCCGTTACCATGCACCAGTGTGGGTGATTTATGTTGCGAGCCCTATTTAAAGACTGTTACACGCATTTTCTATTGAACGTGGTGGATATCACAGGTCATTGTGGTAGAATAAACCTGAAGGATATTTTTTAATCCTTTCTTGGCGTATTTGGATAGCTCGAAAAATATAAAGTTTAAATAATTGAAAGCAAGCTTTCATGCTTTGAAAAAACATAAAAATTCTTTAAAAAAAAGCTATACCGTCGTTTTAGTGAGTGAGTTCATCGTAGCTTGAGCTGATAATGTGAACCGAAACGTAATAAATCTTTGTACTCAAAAAAAATTGTTTGTTAAAGATCTACACGTGTTGTCTGTAGAAAACAGAGGCAAGCAAGAAAACATCGATGGCTAATTGTAAGCTCAATGATTTGGCAGAAGATTAGTAACAGTGCATAGAGACCGTGCGAGTCGGCGCTCAGGAATTTCCCCGTTACAAATTACCACCGCACAATGCCAATGTACTCGCGGTGGAAAGACGCTAACCGTGGTTTAACAACTTTGTGCAACCATTGCTTGGGGAGCACCGGCGCATACCGAACCGCACGGGTCGGGCCATGGGAAACGTGCGCGGGTCGCTGGCGTTGGCCTTGGTACGCATTTTCGCGGCTAACTAAATAGAAGACTCCGTCTGCTCCGTCCTTCTCGCCGTTCTGTTCTCTCTGTCTGTGGCGCGTGCCGGACATGCTCGGGTTTGTCTTTCTCTTGCGCTCTTTCATGCGCGTGGTGGCAGGCGCGAAGGGAGCGCCCGATGAACCGCAACGCGTCTAACTGCTGACGGGTTTTGGTTGCGACGCTTTCGACGGGTGGCCACCGAACGGAGGAAAACCCTGGCCGGGGCGCACACGCGGACAGGTGAAATACCGTTTTGGACGCACTCTTGTGCGTTCGCGGCTCGAACAGGGCCGTAGCATAGCCGTAGCGTCGATCGATCGACCTGGGCATGGGTTTCGCTGTGACCTATTTCTTTTCGCGGCTGCTTCTATTTCAGGCGATGCTCGCGAAAGGTATCATAGCGTAGATCGCCGAGAACGTAAAACGTTCCAAGGGGGTCCAGGGTAAGTTTACGTTCTCGCTTATTATGTCAGCATAACTCCAAATCGTTGAGCAGAATGTAGGCAATACCAAATGTTAGCTACAAAAACAGATGTAAACCAGCAATGCATGTATCATTTGCCAACGAACAACTTACAACCAAAGGACAATCACGTTCCTTTTCCACTCTTCTATTAAACCCGTATCACTGCAGTAAAAGGTTCTTGGTCAAAAGCATTGCGACGGCATTCGGCGATTGACTGGCGGCTCGCACGGCTTACCGGGCGACGGTTTTCGATTGGTATGCTCCATGGCACAATAATAAACCATCCGCCGAGAGAAACTTGTCTGCCCAAGCCGTAAAGCATGACCGGCGCTCCGTGAAGGTCGCTTTCCGAGTGATAAATGGCAATAAATAGCTGTCTATGTACGTCTATCGGCCCGTGGTCCGTGCGGCTCAGCTGGACTCACCGTTTTACGTCCCAGCGCGCGTGGCCTTGTCCCGTTGACAGTGTGTGTGTGTGTGTGAGTGTGTGCTTTTTTCCACATCCATGATGGAGCTGTAACTGCAACACTGCAGTAGCTTGATGCTCGTCCGCCCCGGGTTGAAACATTTCGTGCGCATCACAACTGCCAACGTGCTCGTTTGGTTCTGCCACACGACGGTCCTTATTCCATCGGCACTGCATTACTGGCAACTGCTAGAATGCAAAAGCAGTTGCAAAGCAGAATGCAAAAGCAGAAAACAAAGTAACTTGAATGGCTAATGGACTGCAACAGAAGACGATAACAAACAACATTAGGAATGTACGTTGCATTACATGCAAGGTATTTTTCCAATTTTAATTTTAATATGCTCTGAATTTGATTTCTTAAAGCGCGCTCCCGAGGGCCAATCATTCATCAGTTCGACCATCCATCAGTTGAACCTTGTTACATATTCCCCAAACTCCTAGGACTCAACCCATTCTGGTGGTGGAATTATTTACGATCTCGGTGCGAATGTTTCCCAAAACGTACATCGGTTTTCATGGCAAGAAGAAGAAAAAAATCGCTCTGATCCTAGTTCCTGTTAATACATAATTTGAAAAATCCTCCCCCGAAAGCACACGCACACTACACCGTCAGAGTCAGATGTACGCGAGTGTAATCTTAAGTGTATCATTCGTAAAGCACATGAAACGGGCACCCATCGGGATGATCCCTTGATGGAGCAAATGGAACGAATCAAGCGTAAGCCTCCCAGTTCATTAAATATTTACTTATAGCCTCGGCTGTACAGAGCAAGGATGCTGAATGTTTTACTTTATTTACTGAATTTAGTTGCACCGGTTGGCTCCGACTTGTTTATTCGTCAGGCATTCGGGTGCTTGCTTGCTTGGAGACGCGGCAGAATAAATTTGAGGAGCATGCACTTTTCAAGCGAGCTTTCATGAAATACTTAGATGAGCCTATTACAATTATTTATGCATTTGAATTGCTGTGCTATCGATTTGAAATGGTCCGAATAGTAAAGTTTCCCCACACTTCATCTAGGGGCCTGGTATGAAACATGGGAAACCTGAACGGTATCCTCCACGATTCCCTACATCAAAGGCCGGTGTGAGTCGGTTGCGCAAACAGATGAAATGAATCGCTTGTTAGAACAAGTTTGGTACGGTCTAACATTTACAATCGCACCCTACCCGCACCTCGCCTCCCTAACAAGCATGGACGCGTGCGAAACCTCCAAGTACATCAGCCCATAAATTAATGAGCATATTTTGATTCCGCTCGAAACGATTACAAATTAAAAACCCGTTCCGATCCATTCATCACGCCGCTCAGCAAGCTCAAACAGACGGAGATATGGGTTACCCGGGGGGCTCGCATTCGACGCCATTTTTGTTTATTCCAATCGCTCCAGGTTTTCTTTTTATTTATTGCGATAGTGATTTATTTTCCTTCGTCCAAAATGCAGCACGCTTCGCCAGCGGTGGATGAAAATAATTCACAAACAAGCAGCACGGAGCGGAAAGGTAGTGACGGATGCCATATCCGGGCTGATGCGGATGATTCGAATCCTTCGAGTGGCACAAAGCCCCTCCCGGGAGGTGGCGGAAGTCGAACAGCATTCATTCAGTGCATCCTCACCCCTTGGGGAGAGACAAAAGATCCGATGACTGTTCCGAAGCGTGATGTTCGTCGTAGCAATTGTACACGGATTTGAGTCGAGGGTTGAAAGTGGTAGGAGAAACAGCACAAATTCCCTTCGGTTGCAAGACGATCATGGCCGGAAGTGTGCGGAGAATTCTTGAAATTCAATTCCTGCTACTGTATCCGGCTGCCGGAGGCGTCATCCTGCTGGTTGCCCGTCCTCTCGTGATGGAATGTATCTTCCCCGTGTTGACGCTGCTTTCAACAAGCGGCCTGACATAAGAACTTCAGGGTAAAAAAAACCCCCCCGTTTCACTTCCTAAAATGTCAACGGGTTGAAAGGCACCGACCGAGTAGTGTGAGGGACGAAAGTGACACCGTAAAGGTAGCAGGCGTCCGTTGTGGTGGTGTGAAAAGACAATTTTATCCCACTGCGGTAAATCCCCTGCTATCCTGCGCTGCATCTCGCACGACTCCGGTTGGGCTTGCTGTTGGTTTCCCGTTTCGCAACACTCTGACAGTCTGACGATAGCTATCCGATCAATCCTAGCGGCAGGCAGGCCGGGTCGAGTATCGCAGTGAACACACACTCGCTCCCTAGATGTTAATAAGCGAATACTGCGGCCGACGACGCCCCCGAGAGTGCAGAGCCCACTTGACAGGCAGGCAGGCGTTATTTGCCTTCATCCATCCCAAACGCCACCCCCTGTGCCTTCGCTCGTTTGCGGACTAAAACCCTCACACCAACATTCACAGCGCAGAAGTTCTAAGGGCCGGATTAAAAATAGACTCTACCCATACACACACACACACGCGCGCCTGGATAACGGAATGTTCCAACGAGATGTTGCTAAGCGCCAGCCATGGAAAAAGATGGTTCAGTTTGGGGTTTGCCTTCACTTTCTGCCTACCTTGCCGGCTCTTTCACCTTTCACGAGGAGTGTAGACGCTCGCCCTGGAATCGGCATCTGGACACTGTTTCACGCTGTTCTGCAACTTCCTCCGGGGCTCTAATCACTTCCTCTTTGCCAGAACTGCAATTGTTCCATCCTTCCAGCAGATGTAGGCAAGTGGATGAGTCGAGCCATGCGCTGGTGTTTTTGCGTTTTCGTTTGTCCTCCTAGCTTCCTTTGCTAACTAACGGACGGTGCGGGACTTCCCGATGGTCTCAACAGGAAGTGATAGGAAGACCGAACCTCCTCGCCAGGTCTGGCTTGAGGCCATGCAGAAACGACAGAACCGAAACGATTGTCCGTAGATCAATGATTGAGCGTAGCGCAAACTAAGTGCTTCCAAGAAACCCGCAGTCCTGGCACCTTGTGAAGGTGAGCACCGCAACCCCGTCCTTAGGCTAAAGCAGGTGGGTCCTTACGTTTTCTGCTTCATTCTGCGGAAGTTTTCCACCAGAGCACACTTCCGTCGCCACGGTTCGCTGGGGAAAAGGTGCACAGAGCTGAACTTATGCGTTCGGGGTGGAGTTCGCATCCCTTGGATTCGTGGTCGTCCTTGCCCGAAACGTCCGCGAGCACACGGTCGAGCTGCGGACATTGTGCAGAAGATGTTCTCGGTTCAAGATGGTCATGTGCCGTGACGAACCGTGATGAAGATTGTGAAGGCTCGACAGAAGAACTACAATAGCTTCGTGGTAGCTACCTGCTCGCACCCCTTGGGAGTAGAGGTTCAGAAACACATTTGCTCTCCAACCTCGCTTTCCTTTTCCGTCTCAAATGAGGGAGCGATAAATTTCCTTCTTTCAACTAAACTTATTCGCCGCTGCCGGCAAGCGTCCCCTCGTTGGGTCCTTCATTCGAACAGGCATAGTGCTGACAGTGAGGATTTTCTTTTATACTAGATCCACTTTTTCCGCCACTCCGTGTCTAGGTTATGAACACCGCAGAAGACCGGAACCGTTTTGGAGCACCATTAAGCGCTGCTACTACTGATTCTAGGGCAAAGCAAAAGGGGAAGAGGACACTTTGAAGAGTCGCTGATGAGGTAGAAACGTACGTCTACAGAATTAATGGTGATTTTTATGAGGCCATCACTTTTCAACAGCACACTGGAACGCCCGATACTTCGTTAAGGTTGGAGTAGGGGAATTAGTATGCAGAAGGAAGTTAATAATCGTTCTGGGCGAAGAAATGTATCAAGAATGTGTTGGAGTCTGTTGCTGATATAACATCGTGTGGATCTGGTGAAAAGGGAAATTATGGAAAGAAACCATTTGATGTTTAAAGAAGGTTAACATGAATTTATTAATTAATTTTCTAATTTCCACTCTCCACTCCACTCAAGAGTTATCAATAGAATATGGGATGACTTAAAGAATCGTCAAACAGCTTTAAATATGCAATTTCTTATCTACCCACAATGACCGACAATGGATCCTTGGAAATCCAGAATTTCCTCGTGCGTCAAATCGCAATCCGAAGCCACAAATATTACGGTGACACTTCTGAGAATGCTAATAGCCTAATCTATCTAATCCATCATCCAATGGACGGGAAGTAATGACATTTCTCCCCTGTGGGACTAATTAGAGCGGAGCATCATCTCTATCTCATAGACACGACCTGTGCGCCATTTTAGATGCAGACCATTTTCTATCTTCTCCACCATGAATGAAACGTATGAACCGCTAGAGTAGGGAACCGAGCTGTTGCATATGTGTGCCGTGCTGATGAAGTGTAAATATTTTCATATCATTAGACAACCGACTGCCCACTCCGGGCACTTCCGAAGCAGGAGCAACGTATTCGCTAACATGTGCTTGAGTGACACTCGGCACTTACCATCCTCCGGTTGGCGTTTAGTTCCCTGGTCACCTGAGTCGCCTCTCCGCGCACCGGAAGCCGTAACGTTTGCAGGAGGTATTTATTTTCGGACCTACCAATATGTCGCTGGAGGAGCGGATGAGGAGTGTTTCTTCCTTCCTTGCGGATTGCAGATCGGAAGCATGCCCTAGTGACCCCGGGAACTACACCGATACGCCGAGCATCATCTCGAGCATCAGTGAGGGAGGTCCCATGGTGTGCAATAATAAAAATCCGAGGCCTCTCTGTAGTCGCAGCAATGAAGCTGTCACACATAACGGCACGGGATGGTAAGTTCGCAGGGTTTGCTGGCGTTTGATGTCCCCACGCGTAGCAGAGGCCCGGAGGTGCACCGGAAGTGGCTCGTAAAATGGCATCTTATTAGCGTGCGTCTGATTGCGTAGACGCCACATGTCTTCCTTTTTTATGTATCTGTATGTTGAGATGGATTTGGACACTTTGCGGATGTGCCAAAGGTGTTCTGGGTGTTGCGAAAAATGGTCAGGGGAAGCACTTTGCCATTCTGGGTGAACAATACTATAAGGCGCAACCGAACTTCGAGAGAGATATGAAAAAGATACATTCATAGAAAAGGGTTGGATTTCACAACATAAAATGGAAAAGGATAGTAAACATATTTTAATAAATTTTACGACCTTTTCATTAGTATTACGAAGGCTATATGTAATTTTAAACATCCTTTCAGTAGTTATCAAGACTTTCCACAACATTTTCAATGCGAATCTTCGTGACACCCTTTACCACTTAAAACTTTTGACATCCATTACCGCTTAACGAGAAGACCAACACGACAGGACTAGACAACGGACTCTTCTTTTATTCTCCACAGCTCAAAACATGTGATTTCAATTATCGACATTTGTGTTTGATGCGTTAGCAAACGATGCTACTACCCCTTGGGGTCAGCGGAGTTAAAAAAAAAACAAAGAACCATGGCGGCGTGAAATGATGGCCATCCATTTTTCTTTTCTCTCGTAAAACCTTCTTCTCCACCAGTCGATCGTGGAAGAAGTGGGTCCACTAGCGGTGGGTGGTTACTGGTTTTTTTTTTTTGCTGACCTTATGCAACGCAGCGTCGGGCCCCAGCGAATCCACTCAACACTTCAACGTCGCAGCTTACGTTCGTGCTTCGTCATACCCAGAAGATTGAAGGGTGTGGGGCTTGGTGGATCACTTACCAACGGTCGCTGGTACTACCGCCGCATACACACAAATTTGTGAGCGAAAGTGGCATCTGGAAATTGAAACAACCACCATTGGAAGAAAAATTGAAAATGGAAAACTAAAAAGCATTCCCTTCGCCTCTTGGTTTTCGCTGCACAACGCGAAAAAAGAAGCGTCCGGTTTGCCGGGAGGCCCGCTTCCGCTAACGATGCGAGTAAATTTTCGTATCGGCCAGTTTTTCTTCGCCTTTGCACTATCTCGCGAACGAAGTGAGCCTGTCAAGTGGCGGTGACCGACATTTTTTTTTTCCACCGGCCGCCGGGTGGAGCAAAGCGTGGCAGTCTCTTAAAAACCCCACAGACGCCCTCTAAGCCGGCAGGAAAGTTAAAAGAAACTAAGCAACACACGTACACAGGCACGCCTTCATCTTGTATGATGCTCTCTTGACGCCGCACAAGTGCTCGCTTCTTTTAACAGACCCATTAATATGGAAATCGAGCATGTAAATGCTCCCGCTGCTCATTGAGTTCGGATAAATGTGCATAATCTTTACCACACTCCAACACGCACTCAATCTCGAACACCAGCTTCGTCCCCTGTGCTACACGACGGACGGGTGCCAATTGATTTTCGAGAACGCAGAAAAACGTGCTGACCACTATGGCGCAATTAGTTGCTCGTAAACGATCGTTCCCTCTATCGCCAGGCCCGGATTTATGGCCATTTATTTCAATTTTCATATCCACACAGCAGCCTATCGACCGATCGAGGGCGAGCATTAGGAACACTTGGTTTTCCTCAGGCTGTTTCGAAACAATTCTAGCAGAAATTCACTTTTGCTAGTGCAATTCTTTGCTTCTTAGATTGGAGTGGGAAAAGGAATCCCTTATGCCTTCCACATTTTTATCGTCCCCAGTGGACCCGTATCGATCGTTGTGATTACTTCCATTTACTAGCGCACCAGAAGATAAGACAAAAATCTGTGGCGGCTACAAAAGGGCAAAACAAATTTCGATGACCACACGCTCCTCCCAGCACTGCCCGCGTACTCTTCCCACGGTCCTAGAGGAGGCGCGCTCTAAGTGCGTCTAAAAATAGTCACCAACCACAGGTCCGGCTCATGGTGGCCATTCGGCATCGCATTCGCAAGGGGCAGCATAAACTCTGATTTTTCTACACCTCATTCTGCGCCGGATTGCACGCCGTAAGGGCCGTGATTCCCCGTGCGCCGGATGCTGCGATTTTGCTGCGGAATTTTTTTATTATTATTCTTCACCCATTCCACCGCGCGAGTTGGCTCCCTTCTAACGCGCTCTAAGCTCTTCTTGCTCGCTGCAATAAAAATAATAATAACGCGCCCAACGGTAACATTTACGAGCGCATAAAACGGTGATGCTTTTGGTGCGCGCAAGATGGGCCCAAAGTCCGCGAGAGTACGTACATCTTTTGGTGTGTCTCGGGCACTTTTCGGGCCACCGACTCTCCATCCCCCAGCGGCGTTTTGTGTTTCCTAATTTTTCAAGATTTTCAAGCTCGACACGGCTGGCTGGTGCGCCGGCAAATTTTCGGCGATGAAGCCATCAAAAAATGAAATTGACTCCGTCTGATCATGGTGATCATCATCGCCATCGCCATCGACGCTCAGCACGCGAGGGGAATTCCCGGCGAACGCACGAGACCAGTTTTCGTGGGTCGTTTGCGAAGAAAAATTATTGCGAAAATAAAACGAAAACACGGGCAAGCAAAGTGGCGACGCGCTTTAGTACGCTTCAACATTTAAATGCACTTCGCCTCGGGGAGGTGAGGATTTTTTGCGGGCACATGTGCATTTAATTATTTTTATTTGCTTGCAAACATTATTGGCGACATGCTTCGATGATTGGATTGATTCAGAGGGCACACATGGATGCCGATTTTGATATGTTTGATCAATAAATGTTATTGTTCCATATGCAATTGGGTAGTTGCACGACTTTTCCAGTTTTTGTGCATGGGAAATTCGATAAAACTTATACCAATGATATCAATGATAATGTCTATAACTAACAGCAAATATGGTTTAATACCGAAACACACGATCGATAAGTTGAAACTTGTTCAATATATCAACAATGTTGATGCATCAGAGGCATTTTTCCCATTAAAACCCGTTACAGAACTCCTCCTCCTTTACCATTGCATACTTTTGGCGAAAAAACGGTTACAGTATGTCAGGTACTGCTACCAAAACGCTATCGAACTTTCGATCAAACTATCGAGCATTGAGTGCATAGAGAAGGATTGCTCGAGTTGGTCTTAATGGTCTTCTTGAAAGTAGCTGGTACCGTTTGGGAAACACTTCTTGATGAAAGTTTTTCCTTTCATTACAGGTAAGTAAAAACCCGTTCAAATACGTCATCATTTCGGGCCATGCACAGTCATCCGACGGCAATCATCGATGTTTTTTTTGCGAAATATGAAGAAACCCACTGGCTGGAGCAGAAGCCAATTAAACAATCATAAGCAGACTGCTTACTACGATTTGTGACTGCAGTTTGCTCCAGCATACCAGAAGCCGGAATTATTGAAATCAACTTGCAATTCACGAAACGGTGTAAACTCTATCTGCTTTGAGAGACTAATAATGCGTCTCTATTAACTTTGAGCAAAAAGTGGTGCTGCGAAGAAAAGTTGTTGATTTGTTACAATCACGTAACAGCGCAGCGCGACTAGGGGTGCTTTCCTTTACCGAAATAGTATTTCTGGCCGTTGGACGGGGAAACTTTCCTGGGATGGATACAGCTTTCCGCTGTATGAGCTAAGGAAAATTGTCTCATCAAAACTTTGCGACCAACTACGCGGGACCGTATGATTACGGAGCGAACCATGAATGGACGTAAGATGACATTTCATCTTCAACCTGATACGACAGCCAGAAGAGATGATGAACAAACAGTAAGCCATCGTCGGTAATCACCAGCGCAAATGATAACCGTCGTAAAAAAGAGTGGCAATAGTTTGTGTGTTGAATCTTTCCAGGGCAGTGTTCCTCAACCTAAAATAGGTTACACGGCAACAACAGTCATGTTCAATTCCGATGACAATCATCTCCGTGCTCTGTTTGGTGATTGCCCTACGATTGAGAATCCGCCATTTGTCGGCTGCTTTCCGTTAGCTTCGCTGGTAATCATAATCATAATCATCGGAAGTTTGGAAGAGTGAACAAACCCCCTGTCAAATCATCCTACCACTCGCAATCGTCAGCTCAATCATTCCGAATGATAGTCATGACATGCCCTTGCTATGGACGCAATCGTCGCCCTCACATTTCACAAACGGCAGCGTTGGCCACAAAACAGCACACACGATAAGGACACCGGATCGTGCGAACGAAAGCGAACGAAGATATCGAGAGCAAACATGTGCCAAGGGGTTCGAACTACGTCGCTCGGCTCGGCATTCTCACTCCACCGGATGAGGAAGATCAACTTTCAAGTCGTTTGAAAACAATCGTCTTTTCTTTTCCACCCCGTTTTGACAGTCACCCTTGTGTTGACACCTTGCTTCTCGATCGATGTTTAATGGTGCCGATGGCTGGTAGAATTTATATTACATCAAAAGTGGTTCGATTTTTTATGGACTTGCTGGACGGTGGCTGCGTCTGTGCGCTGGAGAGGGAAATGGCGTGGGTTGCGATTATGGTGGTTTTTATCTGGTCATAAACTTTACGGTACGCATTCGTTCACACCATCCGATTATTTAGAATTGACTACTCTACCATGGGTTGACTTAACTGCTACAAATTTGGTATTATGTTTTAAATAGCGTTTCATGTCTCAGGATTTGGTGTTATTGACTTCTTTATGATTCACAGTTTTTTTTAACTTACGTAACATGAGTACTCAAGACAACTAAATCATTCCATTTTGTTAAGAACCACTTATATTGCATTATGGATTGTTTATGACCAAACACAGAGCCAAAGTAGAAACTCAACGAAAGCAAAGCAAATTTTAACATCAATCGTACAAGAATGGTGATCGTTCCTACGCTGTTCCCATCACATGTCCCTAATGTCGAGCAAAGTGGGTTCAGCGAACAAATCAGTCGTCAGCATTCGTTTCATTCCCAACCCAGACCTACCAGGAGTGCATCAATGTGGATCCGGCATGGAAGCTAAAACGGAAGCGAGGGAGCACAAAATATGCACGATTGCTATGCGCAACTGCAAAAGTCGGCCTCCCTGTTGGTTGCGATGCAGTGTATAGTGCATGCAGACACACGCACACCGATTAGCGAATATACGTTTGTCCCGCAGCAGCCTGGTAGACAAACGGCAGACCCCTGGCGTTCCCCCGTTCCCCACAGAGCCGAGCGGGATGATGAACACGTGACCGTGCTTCCGCTCGGTTGGTGCTGCAGTTTGGGCACATTTTGCTTGATCCCTTTTCCCTGGGCCGGATTTGCGAGTGTGTGTGTGTATGTGCGTCTTTATTGCTCATTTGAATTGTCAACGGGGAGCAGCGCATCGAGCAAGGCGATTCCGAACTGCGGTACGACGCGTCGACAATGCGCAAGATAACAAAAACGCTACCCTGCATGTTGCCGAACGGAACAGGTCACGTTCTCGGATTGCTCCGTGTGGTTTGGTTCTTTTTGCATCCCATTTTCCCTCCAAAAAAAGTGTCAACGTGTTGACGTAATCGACACACGAGATAGAACGCGAGACGTCGTCGAGAAGTCAATGTTTCGACGGCTCGAAACGAGATGGCTCACGGTCGCCTTCGCGACACCTCGCCGCGGGACCTTGGACTTGATTCGAAAGTTGATTCAAAGTATTTTAATTTCATTAGCGAGCTTTTTTTTTTGGGTGGTGGTCAGTGGCTTTTATTTCGGCCTGTTTCGTGGCAGGGGCGATCGAAATGCGTTGAAAACGCAAAGCAGATTCAATCAGTTTGGCCCTTGGTGATTATCATCTGCTTCTCTCGAGAATCCACTTCAAGGCGGCCGTCGTACGTGCGGTCCCAGAAACAACACACAAGAACGATGTCGCGTTTGTCAGCGCAATGTCAATTCATTTGTTATTCCGCTGCGGGCTCCGATCTTAAAATAGGTTCCTCCACCTGTAGCCGCCACAGCGCCATCTGGTGGGCAAGATCTCAGTGTCCCAATTTGCCCAGACCGGTAGCCAAGGGAACGTAGCGAACGGGCGCACATCGTCCGACCGAGCGGCAGAGGATAGTCAATGCACACGCTCGACCGACTGTTCAATTATTCAATCAAATCGGACCTGCAAATGAAAGCTGATCGATGTCACCGTCAGACTTCGGTCGGACGACATACTTACCTCTGCCACCATGCCCACCACCACCACCAGCAGGCTAATGTCAGCCAGAGGCAGAGACGAGACTGGCCGAGAAATCAGTCACTGTGAATAAAATATTGTCTGAGTGCAGTGCACCGCGCCATCCCATCCCATCAGGGGCCCGCCGGTCTTGGTAGGGCGATAAAAATAAATCTTCAACCACCACTTGACGAGGCCCGTTTGCAGATCGTATAGGTTTCCTTCGCATAACAATCGGCTTCAGAGACTGGCGACGCCAGCCATGTTATACGGCACCAGAACGATGTGATCGTACGAAGAAGATCGTCCTACCTTTTTTCTCTTACGCTTCTTAGCTCATGGGCCGAAATGTACCAGAAAGAAAAATAGACCAACAGCACAAAGCAGCTGTAGTGTCACATTGTCACCACGAAACCTTCAGCCGAACTCCCTAACCCTTAGAGCGGTAGAAACGGGGGCCCTCAGCAACCCTCAGCAGAAGCGGGTGGTACCGGCGATCAGTAAGCTAGTAGGTTAGAATGTGTTTCGCACGCACACACACCGGCACCGTTGAAGGAGTCATTTCAGTGCCGTTGACCATGACCGACAAATGGATCGGCTTGTCGTAGGCATTGATCTACTAAGGCAAGCCGGGTCGCATGCTGTGCACGATCACCGGAACCGGTCAGTAGTGCGGGCTCCGACAGCCGGTCAAACGTCTTGGCACGATGATAATCTAGGTTTTGTGAGAGAGAAAAAAAACGTTTATCCACTTACGCAGCATCATTATGTCGTGAATGTTTTCTGAGACGATATGGCTGATGCTTGTTAACGCAATAATATGTTAATAGCAGACGTTTTTTTACATTTTATTGTTTTTACCCGCTACTGGACTCTTAACTCATCATAATTTTTCCTAATATTGCACAATTTAAGGCGATATCTGGAAAGGCTTTAGCGATGGAACAAAAGTGTGATCTTTGTGTGGGGTTCTTAAAAGGCATTTATTCTAACGTACGTGTTCGTACGCCAATTGGTTTCTTTTTTATTACAATTTACCATTAACTTCATATATTTGAGTGGAGCTTGATGAAAACTTTTTCTATTTTATGTATCAATAGGGCAGTTCGGTCATGTCCCTTTTAGGAAAAAATAACTGGCAAATTTTGAACTTTTTATGTCAGCCTCACTCGGAAAGCTATCTCGTACAACAAAACTTTCCCAGTACCATACAGTACTGCCCATCTGCTTCGTCAGTCCTTGCAGGAGACGGTAAAAGGCTCAAGTCCATCTAAGGACAAACCATGTGTACTATGTGTCTTTTACCAACCCGGCGAACGAACGGGCAGGGAAGGATTGAATCGAACGAGAATGAACTCCAGGAGGAAGAAAAACTTTACCCCCATACGTGTTGTCAACGTGAACCGGGAGAACTTTTTTCCCTGCCCGAAGCTAGCTAATGACTCGCACTGTACTGGGTAAACCTGACAACACGTGCCTGGCCCTGCGTTGTCTCACGTCTGAAACCCGATGGAACGGACACACGGTTTGCCGACAGCGATATCGAGGACCGTAGGGAAAAAACACAATTAACTTTTATAGCCACGCGGGGGGCTCCACCCCTTGGGACCGTTCCGAGGGGAGGCTGGTCATCGTGACCGGGATTTTCCCTGCCGTAACGTTTTCCCCACCACGTGCCACCGAGCAGGAGGGAAAGGCAAAAAGGGAAAAATCAGAAACATTATGCTCTGATGAAAAAGGACCAAAATGACGCGAAAATTGCGCAAGTAGCGCACATCACGAAACGAGAAAGAATTAAACAACTGTGCAGGGCACGGCTGGTGCAAATGAACTTCCCTGTTCCACTATCTATCAGAGGGGCAGGGCTTGCGAAACTTCATGGAGATTAAAGCAACTCGACGATAGAGCACGATCTGCTGGAGTTGCTAAATCGTTTCAGTGGGGAAGTTTCCTGTTTGTTCTAAGTCGCGTGCAGCCTTGCACCCGGACGAGAAGTTTAATTGCAAAGTTCACTGGATAGATGGCAATACTGCTTTCAACTTTGTTGCTTCTTCCTCTTTAATGCTGTTTATCTTTTTGAAGTACGAATAGTTTTTCTTGATACATTTTTCTCTCACTGCGTGTTTATAACTTCAATTGGGTCCTAGTCCGTTAATAATGTAAAGACAGCTGCTTGTTGTTCGAAACCTTTTCAGGTTCCAAATGACATGGCAGTGGAACTTTAACACATTTGTATCTTAAATATTTGTCAATTATTGGTTACTTCCATGAAAGTAAATGCAAGTTCAATTGAATGGTATCAAGCAACGTCAATCATGCAGCTAAAAACCCAATTCTTTCGTAACTACAAATTTCATTCTCGTGCAAAGAATTCGCATTAGTAGTCTGACGATCACTGTCACAGTAATTGAGCACTTTTAAATTCAAGTATTGCGGCAACGATCGATCTAGTTTCGTGCCCGGTTGCTTGCCCCCTTCCCAGCCTTTTGTGGTTGCTAATCTTTCGTCCCACTTTACTAACCTCGTTTGATGGGAGTCAAAATGTGCCAATTCGTGGCCCGCCAGAAAGTGAAGACGTGAAAGTGAAACTGTGAAACACCACCGGCGGCACCGGCTCTCGAGGTTTTCCACTGGGGCCCCCGCAAAAGCCAAAGCACTTCACTTCACGTACACTTCCCGCCGAGCACCAGTAATTGACAGTTCAGCAAACGGATTTTATTTTTTTTCTAGTTCGGATTTTGCTCTGGTGATGCTTCCCGCGACGACCAGGTCGTCCAAATTCCACCAAGCAGATCGCGAGTAGGTTTTGATGTTTTCAATTTTGCTTCGAGCACAGGCTTTGGTCGGGCAAATAGCTCCACCACCCCTCCGAGATTGGCGACGAGCAAAAACGACAGCAAATAATCCTCAATTACGTTCGTTTTTGTAACATCCTCTCCCCGGGTTGTACGTTGGTTTGACGCAACTTTTCGATTTTGGAGTGTTCTGGTGTATGGTGGGATTTAGAAACCCATCGCCCAATGCCATATTTACATGCCGCCGTACGTCGTATTTGCTTGGGTATGAAAGACCCTGACATTCAGCAGACATAGAGAAAAAAAGCTGTGAGCTTCATGCTTCAGGGTCAGCTGCGAAGCGGCCGTTTTTGTGGGATGTCGTGGGTGACACAGTGTTTAACCAGTAAAACCCTAAAATTTACCTTGTGAATCTGGAGAAGCGTGCAGGTTAATTTATTTGATTTCCTTTTTTTTTTTTTGCCTCGCCAAAACTTCTTCATGTTACGAGGCGTAAATGTCAAACGCAGTGTAAATTTCAAAAACCCACAATCAAGACAAGAAAAAAAAGCTTCCGAACAACATCGAACAATCCACGGTATGGCACGCGAATGTGAGACGCTCGCGGGCGGCAAATGTTACGCGTAGGTGCTACAGGCTTCTGCGATCCTCCCACCGACCGCTGGACCGATCGAATGTCCGGGCGCGTACACATTCCTTCAGTGAGTCGTCGTCGTCGTGGTTCAAGGTTAACCTGTTCTGCGGCCGAGAAGGCGGCTGCGATAAGAAGCGTAGCCCGTAGTGGTTTCTTTTCGGCGGTTTGGTCAGATCTTATGTCCGGGCGGTTTGCTGCTCTGGCTGACTGCTTGGGTGTAAAAATATTGAATGCTTCAGCTGTAGGCTTGATTTTACTGCACTCCCACGGGCGGAAGTGAATCAAGCATTAACAATCAAATTTATGTTTATACCTCGAGGAAGGAAACATGTATCGGTGATCGGAGGAATAGTTTTACAAAAAAAAAATGGGAATTAGAATCCTGGCAGTTAAAAAAACTGGCGTTGCAATAGAACAAACTAAAACTAGGCGCATTAAGCAACATTAACTAATCAATTTTCTTACTCTGTCTTTTCCACAGCCACGGGAACCGCCACCGCCACCACCACCACAACCAGCAATGGCGGCGGGGACAATTTCCACTTCAAAACGCTGGTGCCGTCCGTTGCCGCCGGCGCCATCATCGGCAAGGGCGGCGAGACGATCGCCTCGCTGCAGAAGGACGCGGGAGCTCGGGTGAAGATGTCCAAGTCGCACGACTTCTACCCCGGTGAGTGTCGCCTTTCAACCACCCCCTTCCTCCTCGCTCTTTCTCTCTCTGTCTCTCTCTCTCTCTCTGTCTCTCTGGCCTGTTTTCCTCGTCTCGCCCTGGCCCACCATAATCTTCTTTTTCTATTATGTTTCCTCTCGTTCCGATTCGGTCGGCCTACACAGTCACGATCAGCATTGAACTCGTTGTTGGTGATGTTGATGATATTCGGGCGGAAAATTTATCGAAAACGGTGTGAAACGAGACGAGTTTCGTTCTGCGATTCCAATCGAAGGAAAACAGAAAGTTCTTTCCCTCAGCAAAAACAAATTTTTAATTGCCCCACTAGCTGAAGCTTCCCCCACAGGAACATGTGTATTCCTTAAACATGTTCCTTTTTTCTGTTTGTTCTACCCTTTTTTTAGTTTGCTCTCTCTCTCTCTCTCTCTCTCTCTCTCTCTCTGTCCCCATGTCGTTGTGTGTGCGCTCCAATCTACACGACTAAAACCATACTCGTTGCGCCAATCATTCACCAGCAAAAGGCTACAATCAGCTAAACAGCATAACATTTGGCGTTTTTGTAACACTCGCAAAATCAACGATCGATTGTTCACAAATGTATACATGTTTTTTTTTCTTCGTTTTAGTTGTTTTTCGTTTCCCGATATGTTTTTGCAAAGATCTGCAACATTGCCGTTTCATCTGTTTTCTCGATGTCTCGTTTCATATGCCTGTCCATCGTGTGCACTCGCTGGTCACGTGGTTTTATCGTTTTATATACTTATTATTGCATCAAGCAACATTTTCACCTTTCGCTCTCTCTCTCTTGCGATTGTTCGCTCCTCTTTTTTTTTATCCGCCAAATAACCGTCCCTCGCGTCCTACGGTTCACGACAGCTTTCGACGCAAAGGACCTCATCAAAACCAGCGACATCAGCCATAATAATCATGTTTATTTTGCAAACATCCTCAGCCTCAGAATGGTGCAGACCGGGAACCGTGAATCATGTTTCAAAAGTCCTCAGGCTGTTGAATCAATTTCTGTTTGTTTTGGAAATGTTGCGCGATTCAACTGAACATTAATCTTTTGACCTTTCCGTGCACGGATTGAGGTGTTGGGGCTTGCATTCTGGATGATACTAAACTAAACCATTGAAACTCGTCCATTGAACCGCCATAGACGAACGCCCCTTGGAAAATGGCGCACATTTCCATTACAACCATTCAACCTAAAACCGAGGGCAGGAAGCTCTTGGAGAAAAACTTCCAACACACAAACGGGGTTTTTTTTCGGTTTTAGACAACTGGTTTCATCAGTAGAAAAAAAAACACCCGAAACATCCCCTTACCCCACCTGCGCCATGTTCCTAGCGATTGCAAACCATTTCAAGGGACCACAACAATACAAACCATTTGTACAAAGTTTTTCACAGTCACAGGCTCATCAACTTTTTTTTCTTTCTCTCCCTCTCTGTCTCTCTCTCTCTCTTTCTCTCTCTCTTCTTTTTCTCTCTCATGTTGACCTTCTCTTCATTTTCCAAAGGAACCACCGAGCGTGTCTGTCTCATTAGCGGCACGGTCGATGGCATCTTGACCGTGCTCGACTTTATCATTGACAAGATCCGGGAGAAACCGGACATGACCAAAGCACTGACCGAGGCGGACGCGAAGCAGGCCCAGGAGCGCGACAAGCAGGTCAAGATCCTGGTGCCGAACTCGACCGCGGGCATGATCATCGGTAAGGCCGGTGCGTACATCAAACAGATCAAGGAGGAATCCGGCTCCTACGTGCAGATCTCGCAGAAGCCGAAAGAGCTCACGCTGCAGGAGCGCTGCATCACGATCATCGGCGAGAAGGAGAACAACAAAGTTGCATGCAAGATGATCCTGGCCAAGATCGTCGAAGACCCATCATCCGGCACCTGCTTGAACGTATCATACGCAGACATCAACGGACCGGTGGCCAATTTCAACCCCACTGGTTCGCCATTCGCCGCCTCACAGACTCCCAATTTCAGCTCCAGCACCGCATCACTGAACTCCGCCATCAGCGGGCCCCTGCCGAGTGCGACGGCGGCCGGTTTGCTGGTCAACGGCACCGGACTCAATCTGTCATTAAACCTAGGTGCACCATCACCACAGACTAATCCTACAGTTACTTCACAATTGCTTGATCATATTAAGGTAGAACTTTCATGGTTTTTTTCTTTCAATATATCTGAACCCTTTGATTTGTCCTGTCCCAAGCCCCTCCAATCCCCCCGTCCACAGCCCCCTCCTGTTTTCCCTCCCGACCATTCCATTTCCATCGTGCGGAGCGTCACCGTCCATGTCTGGAAAGTCCTTTCGTGTTACCTCTTGCGTTTACATATATTTTTGCAAGCTCTCCTTCCGATAACTCCCTTCTTCTCTCTATTGCTCTAGCTCCTTCTCTCTCTCTCTCTCTGTCTCTCTCTGTATTTTTCTCGCCTATATCGCCCTCGCGCCGTCAGTGTCTATCCTAGCCACATGTGTTTGCCTCATTACATATGTTTTTTTTTTATCACATGGCTCTCACTGTCCCGTTTTCAAATCTTCCAACCAGTAATTTCAACCACACCTTCACAAGGCCCGAAGGACAATCTGAAACTTACTCTCTTCTGCCCCCGAACTTGCTGACGCGGGTTGGAGAAGCGCTATGTTAAGTTCATAGTTCATTATTTCTCTTTTTGTTCTCTTTCTCTCTCATTGCTATCCCACCAAGTATTCTGCTGCATAGAAAAGGGCTTTACATTAACTTCTTCTCAATTCTTTTTTTTTTGTTTTTGCAACACCTGGGCGCGCGAAAGAATGTTCAAAATTTCACCGAAAGAATACGGCCATCTGGCAGAAGTAGTTGTTTCCAACTCCAATACCTCCCGGGAATGTGTAGCGCTTTCCGGTTGTGGCAGTTTTGAACGAATAGATTACAATATAAAGACTACAATTAAACCAGATTGATTCTTGATGTAATTAGAGCAGCATTTACATTTTAATATGCTCCCAGGTAAACCAAAAATTATCCTCCTCAGCTGCTTTGGAAACTGCCATAACCTACGAATGACCCACCCCCTCGTTTGTGACCTCCCTCCATTCCAAATGTTTAGTGTACAGTGTTACAGCTTGTCTATATCTCCGTTATCCTGTTAGCCTAACTAACTTATCTCCTTTTTCTCCGTTTTTTTTCTCTCTCTTTCCCCTCATTACCATTTCGATGGGTTTGTGTGAGCGTTTTTTTTTGTTCTTCTTCTTCTCTCCCTCTCTTTTCTTGGCCGCCATCATCACGCACCACGTATCGCCCCGCCACCCCCCCTCGGGAACTCCCCCTCACGCGCAACGCGAACGGCGCAGGGTGCCATGAGACAGTCCGGCTACTCCGACACGGCTACGGCTGAGGTGCACGCGGCGCTCGGCGTCCTGGCCAAGTACGGTGTGCTCGGCATCGGCGTCGGCCTCCAGAATGGCACGCACTCGACCCCGCTCGGCTATCTGGGCATGCAGGATATGCAGCAGTCGACGGCGGCCGCCGCGGCCGTGGCTTCCGCGGCCAGCAGCGTGTACGGCCCCGTCGGCCAGCTCAACCTCGACTCGTACCTGCATGGCGCGGGCACGGCGACGCCCCGCACCACCGCCATCGACCGCTACGATCCGAACTCGTTCGATCCGTTCCGCCACCCGGGCACGCAGGCCGCCACGCCGATCTCGCTCAACAACAACGCCTTCAGCCTGAGCAACCAGAGCGCGCTCAACGCGGCCGCCCAGTCGCTCGGCTCGCTCAGCAAGAGCCCGACGCCGGCCGAGATGACCACCAGCAAGGAGAAGAACGTCGAGATCCCGGAGGTGATCGTGGGCGCCATCCTGGGTAAGTCCACTGATGAGGAAGATCACCTTCCCGCACCCATTCGCCAGTCGCCATTGGTGTTTTTTTTTTTCTTTCTTTTTGAGCGTGATCTTTTTTTTCCCATGGCCACAATTTTTGGCACCACACGCACAACACGAACCTCCCCATTGCTCATATGCTCACATCCCCAAACACACACACACACAAGCACTCATCCCCCGCAAGCACACCCATATGTCACCGAATCATTGATATCTTCACGAAGACACCACGTGAAGACGTTTAATTTCGAACCCTTCCCATCTCTCGAATTTTCATCATCTTCGCATCACTCATTTTCGTTACAGTTTCATCTTCATCGACATTGCATTTTTATTTAACCTTCACCCTCTTGTGCCTTTTTCTTGCCTTTCAAACGCCTCCAAATTCTTATCTATTTTGCTTGCTTCGTCCATGCGAGAAAGTATTTTGTCGTACTCCTTGGGCAGGACGTACTAAAAAAAAAAACCAAATCCTGTCACACAAAGCACAAACACACAAAGTACTAACCCTGAACCTAAAGCAGGTAGCCACTATAAAAAGAAACCAACACGAAATTGGCCTAAACAATCCACTTACATTGGTTGTGTGTAACCTGTGTGTGAAAGGTTGTTTGCGGTTGATTCAGTTTTCTCAGTTTTCTTTTTCCGTCGTTGTTCTCTCGCATCTCTCAATCTCTCTCTTTCTCTCTCTCTCTCTGCGCACTATCAAACCAAATCTTCCTTTCTTCGCTCTCTACCATCGGGAAATCGACCACCACCATCATCCGCCTTGGTGACGGGGGAGCGCGGCAGAGGCGAGGGTGTCGATCGGTTGATCGATCGAGCTCAAGATCGTAGCCGCATTTCACGACATTTTCGAATCCAATGAGTAGCCCATTGCCACTAATAACACATTCAAGTTCGCCTAGCGCACGTTCGAGCCTATTCTCTGATCTGACTCACACCACCGAAAACTCATTCCGTTTTTTTTTTTCGGACCGCCCTTTACTCATGTAGATATCTCATTTCATGCGCCAGCATAATCGATAGTAAAATGAATCATTTTGCCACTGGGAAAATTTTGCCAGCTAGGTTTATTCCTTCCTGCAGGCTATGTTGTATTATTCTAGACGATCGATAGACGATCATCAGATACCTCATCGTTATGAGTAATGAATCTCTGATCATAATACAATTAGGTGTCTAATTTCCGCATTCAAATTAACAACAAAAAATTAACTGCGGTACCTGCGGTTATTCTAGTTATGGCAACCGCAAGATTTCGGTTTTTCTACACAAAACTCTAATAGGCAAAAAACCTAGAAAATTTGACACAACTCATTTAAAAGTGTTACTTATGTTCTCAAAAAAAAATCCGTACTTTGGCCTTCTTGTTCTTCATATGTTAATCGGAAGATTCAAGATTTCTCAAATCATTTTTAAATAAACACTGAAGATGGAAGACTGAAATTCGATTTCAGCTTAAAGTATATGCAATTGTTGTAAGCGTTTAAGGTTACTAATTTTTTTCTGTTTTTGTACAGTAGAATCTAATTTTACAAAACAAACATCATACCAATTGTATAATGCCATCGATTATCCTGCCCATTCTTTTTGTTTTCATTTGTACATGGAATCATTGAAAACTTTTTTTTCGCTGTACAAAAGACATTTGGGATGAAATCAGTGTTGCTTCCCAACCATCATGTCACTGCATTCGAAGAATCATCACCGACAGCCTTCACGCCCATGTAACGAAACAGAAAATAGTTCGTCATCATTCTGTTGGAAGATGTCTGTTCCGGGTGTTTGCTCTTTTCCGGCCCGAAGATCATCCCTTCCGTTTGCCGCCAATCAATCGGGGCATGGCGCAACATAACTGCACTGGTTTCACAGTGCTCATTCTTTCAGCCACAAGCCATGCATTTACTTAAACAAAAAGAAAGCAGTATCAAAGAGATCAACCGAAAGAAAGCCTCTGGCAAAACAAATGCAAACAAAACTCAGTCACCACCCACAACAACCCAGTCAGCGCTCGACAGCAAGCCACATTTTGACCAAATAAACGTTTACTCTTCCAGGTAATCCCTACCTGCAATCGACATACATGCCATTTCTGCAATATCCCATGAGCTCGGTCGACAACGTAATCGATCATCACTACTAAGACCACTCTGACCAACCCCCCCGACCCGCCTCAAGACCCGTACCCCTTCCCACCCACATCCCTGCACAGCTGACGTGCACGTACACGTTCGCACGTAGATAAGGCCTAGCCAGATAGGAGTACGAATAGCTATAGAAAGATAAGCGTTGGAAGCACGCGTCCCACTGAAGAGAAACGTAACATACCAAACACAAGTCTCCGGAAGTCCAAACCCCAGTCCACCGATACCGGGCAACAACCGGTTGCCCCTAAAAGAAGCTACAGCTGGGAGGGATTGCACCTGGAGCAGCACTGTTTGAGGCACAGCACACATTCCCGCTGCACTCCAGAGCGCATCCCGCGAAAGCCCTAACAATTGATCGAAAGATTCTCTCGTGTAGAACGAAGCACGTCGAACATGTGATAAGGCCCTAATGTGTCCACTGAATCTGCTGTTTTGAGTAGCTTGTTTTATTGTTTAATACCCGTTCGAGGGAATTACAAAAAAAAAAAGAAAAAGTATACTACTGTACTGTACTGAACTGTAGGATAACTGATTGATCCAGGGTTGCCATATTTGTTTAATCCATTCCACTCTATACGAACATATTTACAAAAAGGACTCTTTATTGTTATGTTTTTGTTTTACTCTTTTTATTTTATTTAAACAAAATACACTGGTCAGACCCAACAGCTATTAGGATAGCGTAGTCGGTAGGTAGTTTAGTGGGGAACACACACATACACAAATTCACTTGGATTGAAGAATAATAGCTTGTAGAACTTTAGTAAATGCCATTTTGACATAAGTACAAATCACAAGGCTACTGTTACAGACCTTCCCAAACTCCTAAAAGACAGACAGACCGAGTGACGGGACGCAGTGATGCATCGATCGATCGTTTGTGATCGTATTGTCGAACCAACCGCTCCCTCCGGGAAGCTCAAACGCTGACAGGTGCTGGAACGCATCGCCGTTCTGGGCCGGAAAACCCAACTTTCCCACTGAAACAGCGAGAGAGCGAAACAGAGAGATGAGAACGCGCGAGACTGAGCGGGAGGAACTTGTGCGCGTTTCTCTAAAAACCCACAAACACACAAAAAGTGCGACGATCGATCGAGACCGAATATGGCCGCTTTTTTGTCCCTTGATGCCAAGTATATACACTTTACTTTTTCTTCTTCTTCTTCTACTTCTTCGTCCTTCTACCTCTTCGTACTATATATGTTTCGGAAACACCGTTGCTTTGTCTTTTATCGCGTCGCGTCTAAACACACCCCATCTAACCCAATGTTCGCTTTTTTCGCTTGGTGCAACTCACATTCCGGACGACTGCAGCTTTAGACTCGGGTTATTACTTCGAAAGCCACAGTAAATTTGACCCAATCGAGAAGGTGGTTTTCCCGGCTGTTCAAGTATACACTATGCCCCCTAGAAGACACCATTCAGCCACCGACTAACCTGCACGATCATCCCAAGGGGTTCCGTCCTGTGTGAAAGGGTTTTAACGGATAACGATGGTTTTGTCTTCGTCACTGGCCTGTTGGGTTGTGCGTTGTCTATTCGTCGCATCGTACTGCTTGCTAGCGAATGCTGCATTTATGGACACAGGTGTAATCAGCATTCTGGTGTTGGGCAACTTGCTCGGGCATCCATCGTAGGGCCATTTCATTCCGGTGTATTCGGTGTCCCGGTGTCTTTTGGGGGATAAACATTCGAAGACATAACTAAAACACAAGTTATAAGAAACCTTTAACTTGTGCCCTTTAAATCAATACGTTTACTGTGTACATATACGACAAAGCTGTTCTAAAGATGGTCTTTTTCCCTTTTTTCATGCAAAGAATCCCTTAGAAATTATGAAAGGAAGATAAATCTCGAATATAATGCCGAAATAAATCTTGATCATGTTCTTCACTCAACCTTGTGTGTGTTTTTTTAAATCTTAATCACGTGGATAAGAACTGCTCTGAATTGCTTGATCAAACGATTGGGTCAAACTTGCTGTGGCGCTGTAGTCCCCAACTGAATTGGCTTCTGCAAGAACAACTCCTTCCTGCTCTGTCCCTTTTTGTTCTATTCACGCATAATAATAACAACCTTTACGCTGTAGACCTTTGCCGCTTACTAACTGGTGATGGTGAAATGCTTTAAACAAAAGAATATCCGTATCCGTCTGCAGCATGACACTGTTCGAGGCGAAAAGGAACCTCCGAAACGCATGATGGTACACTCTTACCAGCCGCGACTTGGAACGGTGTCGACGAACTGCACGTCATACATAAATGACAGAGTGTGTTTCCAGAGCCTGGCACTAATGATGTTTTTTTTTCCTTCTCCTTCTGGCATCGCACAATCAAACGACAATGCGGAAAAATGGTACACTGACCCTGCCGCACATCAACAGGACCCGCGGGGCGTAGTTTGGTCGAGATCCAGCACATATCCGGAGCCAACATTCAGATCTCGAAGAAGGGCATCTTCGCGCCGGGCACGCGCAACCGCATCGTCACCATCACCGGCCAGCCGAACGCAATCAACGTGGCGCAGTACCTGATCGAGGAGCGCATCACGCAGGAGGAGACGAAGCGCGCCTGCCAGACGCAGTCGGCGGCCAACAAGACGTCGGCCGCTTCGGTCGCCACCGTGTCGCAATAGGGTTGCGGTGCCGCCGCATCAGCCGTCGGCTCCGCCAACGCAGCTTTTGCCGGCACGACGGCCAAGGGCCGCCCGCAGTCCGCCATAGACGAGTTTAAGGCAAACATTCACCTGTACGTAGCGCATCCTTTAATCTGAGCCGCCGACGGCAGCGGCGCCAAAGGCGATAGATAGGGAGTAAAGAGGCAAGAGATAGAGCAAAAGAAAAAAAGCTAGTAATGGGCCATGAGGGGAGATCGTGAATGAAATGGAAACGTACCAGACCGGGTCGTCCCGTTACGATTAGTGCAGTGTGATATCCTTGCAGCAGGAGAGGGAGTAAAAAATACCGGAATCCCGAACGTCACTCAGCGTTGTACCACATCCACATCACAGAGAGAGGAAAAGAAAAGGCGCGTGTCAGCCGAAGAAAGTGTTTCGAAGGTTCTTTAATATTCCTTATTATTTTTCCCTCCGATGCCCCTCGCTGCTAACGCAGCGAAGAGCGTTTTTCGGTTCGGGCAGTGAAAGTTAATTGTTTGTTTGTTGTTGAAACTACTACCGTAAACTTTGTTGTTCGTTTTTAAACATTTTTTTTTTTCTGTGCAAGGCGCCATTTTATGTTAACAGTGACGCGGAGTATTTTGAGCAAGGTTCAAGAACGCAAGATGTGAAGGAAAATAGACAGGTTACCGTTAAAAATGTCTACCGTAGGAAAAAATGGAAAGCTTATAGCGGACGGGCTAAAGAAAAGGATGCATCGTGACTCCACCACGATAACGATTTCGCAATGTGATAGCGAACAACAAGAAAGCAAAGCAGAATGCAAAGTGAAGGTTGAAGATGTGAAAAACTAGGTATAACTAATGTTGTTGGCACATCAACAAGTGAACACACAGACAAACACAACATAACATAACATAACGTTAAAACAAATGATAATGGACGGTTCGGAAAGAGGTAAACTAGTTTATAGTTGTTATTTTACTAGATAAATTGAATCGTGATTGAAACACGATAAACACAGAAGTAAGAAGCATACACTAAACTCATATACACATTACACAATTTTAACGATGGTAAGAGTGAGGTTTAGAAGAAATGGTAAAATCAAACAGTTGAAAAGGCATAAATGTAGGCAAATTTAAATGAACGTTTTGTTTAGAAAAAGGGACAGATGGTTAGAAACTACACGGAAAAGAAAATCACAAACACAAACAGAATCATCACAACACAACTAAACGGTAGGGTAAATATGAGAGACGGCAAGCATCACAACGCATGAAACCGTTGACCATTAAGGGCGTGGGAAACGAGGCGTAATCGCTAGTGTAATCTTGAAACATGCCGGTCAATCGTGAAACATCATCAATTTTTTGGCCAAGCGTATTCTGAGTATAATTTTCTCATGTCATGTCCTTTGACAAAGCATCCGTTACGTTTGAACACTTCAAACTCGCCCGATTAGCTACGTTGTAAACTTTATCCATATTGTTGCTGATTTGTTTGCTTTTGCTAGAAGCACAACGTTAGAAGCTTTGTTTTATTTTCGCAACAAATCGAATGGTTCAGTCGTATGTAAATCTGACTGACCGCGAGGGGATTTTGTGTTTTACCCAATTTTAGCTTGGCACCTCATCTACAGCTTACATTTTTTTTTTTTAGCAGTCGTTCACTCTGCAATGCCAGTCATCGTTAACGAATACCAAAATACCCATCAAACGTATAGCGACACGAGCATCATCCATTCACTAGGAGAGCGTTTGTTATATCCATTGAAAAGCATTACCCGCAGCAAGCAAGAAAGACCGGAGCAGCATGGCGTTAGGGTTTAGTGATGTTCTTTCTAGCCATAACGGAGCGCGATCCACCCCCTTTTCGCCTTCGTTTTTAAATCGTACGACACCATGGAAGAGTCATAAGAATTGTGTGTATGTTCTTTTCATATTTTTTTTTAACTGTAACAAATGTTTAATATTATGTTTCGGTTATATATCGTTCTCACCGCAGAACGCTTCAAGGGCGTCGGGAATTGTGGAATAGTGCGAAGGAAGAAAGAAATGAATCGTTACTGAGGGAATAGCGTATTTTAGGTTGTGTGTGTGTGTGTGGGTTTTAATTAATTTCTTCTACGGAAACACATATTCTGGTGTTTTAAAAGTTTAGGTTTGCCTTGTTATGAACGCATGAAACTCGTTAAACGGACAACGGAACGTTCACTAGTGAATGAGTATAGGTGAAATAGGATTAGGATAGGGCAAATGGGGCTAGCGAGTAGGAACTACCTTCTAGAGAGTCTCGGCCATCCAGCGGACGCTCGGTGGTACGTGTTGGTCGAGCCATTCATAGATGTATATTTACTTTGACCGTTTGTTTCATCATAGTTGTTCTCTTTTTTATTTTATTTTGTAATATCAACTCGTTCAAAATCGCACGCAATCTGAACCATCTTCCGTGGAACATTTTCTGCGTGCTTGATTTCGACGGTTTCAGGCCAGGCCTAAAGGAATCATTTCTTTCTTTTCATTTTACTTGTTCTAGTGTTGCTTAGTTAGCCGTAAACCATCGCTGAAACAGAAGCAAAACGAGCAGTCTGAAACAAGCGGCTCATTTTGGGGCATGTTCTTCCGGGCGTCGGGCGCATCAACTATTTAATTTCTCATCCCGTCTACTGAGCTTCATTTGCAGCGTTTCCAATTTGCACATCCATGTGTTCTTCTTTCTTTTTTTTAACTTACAATATTTCAATTGCCCCGAAAAGAAATGTATCTCTTGCCATAACGTATCCGCTAGGAGCATGCCAGAAACGAAATGATGTTGCATGTTACATTTTGTTCGTTTTGCTTCCTGCGCAATAATAGGCTCGTTTAGTTAAGGCTAGAGTCGTTAGTTATGATGTACCATTTCGTAACCACGACGGACGGAGTAGGATGGACCTTTGAAAAAAAACCAAAAAGACGATGATCCCGCGCACGTGGACGTCCAGGGGGTGACGAAACCCAAAAGCGCTTGATGCACCACAATGCACAGCAAAGCAAAGAATCCCACTCCACCCGTACCTGTCCCGAGGAACAGAGGTTATTTTCACCCATAAATGGGAGGGGAAGCTGTTTTCCGTTGTTTCCCATGCTGTCCGGCGCGCGAAGAAAAAGACATTTTCGCCTGTGTATGTGCCACCTCCTTCCCTCTCGAGGAACGAATCGAAAAACCGCCGCCACCCGGGGCCAACCCCGGAACTGTGTCCGAACCTTCCAACGTGTTGCGATCCCTTTTTGCGACGTGTTTGCACTGTTAAAATTTGCAACAAAACTAACAAACAAACACATTTCCAAACCGTAGCACAGACACCAGGACACACGTCATCATCCATGAGGGAAACGACATTCTCAAATTTTAGTTTGTTCTGTTAAAAAAAAAAAAAAACTAAACACATTACGGGAGTTTTGCGTCCCTCCCGAACGTGGTTCCCAAAGGAAGAGAGAAAGGGTTTTTCTTTTGTTTTTTGACGAAACGGTTAATGTCCGGAACGGAAACGGGTACAGCGGATAGAGTGAAACGAAAGTTGGTCCGTATATTAACTTTATACATAACGAAACATAAATGCATCAATATAATATACATACATATTAAAAATCCCCATAACTAGTACCGAAGTATAATTGAGTAATTTTAACTACGGATCTTTGTTCAGTTACCATTGTAAGAGACCATAGAGCGGGCGATCGGGTTGGAATGTTAGAGGAAGGAAGATGAAGGCGGTTCGTAACAGAAGAAGAAGAAAAAAACATGTAGACACATAAGAGAGAAAAGGAAAAAAACCATTAAACAGTAGGAGCAGCAGGAACGTTAAGCTTGCACGGGTTAGTTTTATGTTGCCGGAACGCTCTCAAAGACGCGTCCCGGCCACAAACCACACCATAACACAAACACACAAAACGATCTAGTTCCAAATAAAGTAGTCAAAGCGGTCAAGTGCAGTGTTGGGATCCCGGATAGGACGGACGGTGATGAGCGTCCTGTGAATAAAAGCAAACGGTTTGGAAGGCCAAACGTTATACCAAACCCCTCAACCATCCCGTTACACCACGCACCTTTTCACGAGCATTAACACACATTAAACATATATTAAAGCATCGTCAAAATAACACACTAGCATACACACTCGTACCATCTGTTCTATCTACTGTGTTATGTTTTATTGAAAGTTTATCTATATTTATAGTGAAATGAAGGCAAACGGAACAAGACATCTTGTAACATCTGCGACAGAACAGTACACAAACATTACACCCCATGGAAGTTGCGAAAATTCAAGTGAAAAAGAGGAATGTGAGAAAAAGCAAAGGAAATATTTAAAAAAATATATAAAAAAGATGGCATAAGTTGTGCCAGGGATCCTGCGATCCTGGATGTTATAGAAAGTAAACAAATTAAAAGAAAACTGAAAAGGAAATCCATTAACACACGGGGCTGAAGGAAACAAATACACACACAAAGGAAAGAGGAATAGAAATCCAACGAATCTGAACGGATTCGATCGTTACCGTTGTGACCGAATGGGGAAGGGAATGGGAAGTGAAACTTATGAAGTAAGTAAGTAAGTAGACTAGGGCGTAACAGCTGAAGGCAGACGGAAAGGGAGCGATTTATGAAACAAAATTTAGAGAAAATACATGGAATATAATGAGACAATTAATGGAAGAAAACAAAAACCCCCCCAGAGTTACCAGCCAATATCGGGTTCTGAACAAGTGTGTGACATCTTTGCGTTTGGTGGAGTTCGTGGTCACTTGTGTCGCTTATGTGTGTTTTACTTTTCCCTCAACTGTTTCCGTTCGTCGGTCCGTGCATTTATTCGTTGGTTTGTTTCTCCTTGTTTCCTTTTCCACTCTCGCTTCTGTTTGATTTCGGGATATTCATTTTTTTCCTCAACGATCATTCGGTGAATTCTTCTGCTTCGTTTCGTTTTTGATGAATGATTTGGTCGTTTTTCTTTTCGTTATTGATTGATCATCTTTTTGCGTTTGTTGCATAAATATTCGTTCATTTTTTTTTCTCCCTTCTTCAAGCATAATAAACTCCCATGAAAGGCTGCTCGTAAAGATGGCGGTACGGTAGAAGGGTTTAATAGGAAGAAGAGCAGAATAAATTGATTCAGCAATCGATAGTACAACACACGGTCCGCTGTAGAGAGGATGTATTAACTGGTTGGAAAACAATTATGAACCGGTTGCATGAATGGTAAGGATTCCAACCTTGGCAGGACAAAACAAAAACGAGGAAGATCCACTGCTGCCGCCGCTGCTGCTGTTACGCAAGTAAGTCGCACGTAGTGATGCTAGTAGCAGAAGCAGGGTACATGTACATACAATTCGGGGTGGGCGGAGGCCAATACAAAGCAAACCGGAGGCAACTATAGTGTGTCCGATAATGTCTAACGTTGTGATGGTAGATGAATCTATTGCTGTTACTTGTTGAATGGATAAACACGACCCATACTGGGCAACGCGACACACAAGAGAACTCGGAGCTCGAAAAAAAAACATCTTACCTTACACCTTTACTTTGTTTTTGCCCTCTTTTCCTAGCAAAGGATGGAGCATTTTTTAGACATTGAGTTGTGTATTATGTAAGAAAAATCACCCTTTAAACAAAATTGAGGGCATTACGTACCTTAAAGATAGAGAAAGGAGAAATGGAGCATCCAGTTTCAAACTATGCTTTAAGAGTCTCGAATATCGTACTACCGTTGTCGATAAAAGGAGAAGTTTCCAATCAAATTCAATTAGAAGCAAACTATTCCGAACATTGTCCCATGGTTCGTACAAGAAAGTATTCACCAGACAATGCTGAGTTTGTTCGTTAATTCGTTGTCTTTCGAGTATCATTAGAACAAGAAGATCCCTCTCAGCTCGGTCGAATCGGGCAGCACTAAACATTTGTTGCACGGAAAAGTCCACTTGTCCAGCAACAATCCGGTATTCAGTTTAATAAATCATAAGCATTATGATAAGAAAAAGGTCAAGTTCTAAAGCTATTGAACTGACAAAAGAAAACAAAACAAGACCTATAGAAAAACCCAAACCGAACTGTTTGCTTCGTTATACTTCCTGTGCCAGCTGAGAAGGAACAAAAATAGGAAACCGCCGGGAAAAGAACCTACAACAGAAACGAAGCGATATTTTTCTATTCTATAGCCAGCAACATAATACACCAAACACGAAACATCCATGCACCGCACGGCATTACTATCGTTGCCACTTATCCTATGGCAGAGGCAGCACGTTGGTGTTGCAATCTTTCTAAATCTTTTCACTTTCACACACTCTTGAAACAACCACAACCAATACCAACCACAGAAACATAATGTTAATTGTAGTGAAATCTATATTTGTAGACTGAGAGATAATACTAAGTAAGGGAAGCTAATTCAACGCGACAAGCATAAGTTCAAAACGGGATTCACTGAGGGGTGGTGGTTCGTCAAGTTTAAAGTGTTTTTAATGCCCCCGTTAAAAATGGCGAACGGTGGAAGCCGTTTGATATGAAGGCTTTAACCACGTTTTCGTTAACATTAAACGTTCCCAGAGGATTCTTATACAATGTAAAAGATAACTCTCGTCTGTGGTGGTCACTCCCATCAAGCTTTGTTTAGGGGAGGAAGTAGCGTAGGCAGTAAATCTAAAATTTAAAAAAAAAACACACATGTCATATGGTTCAAACTATCAATAATGAGAATACACAGCAAAATAATCATTGCATATAACCGTTTTTGTCCCACAACAGAACACAACTATCGTTACTAGCGCTGAACCCTACAGTTGCACGTACATTCTCATCAGTTTTCCTTTCCGCCATTTCCTTGGCGAAGAGGAAACCTAATACTCTTTTACTAATAAACACGCATCCACGGTTAGGGACGGCACACCTTTTTACATAAAACTGCTGCAAGTTACCTAGAAGAACACTATTTCCAATGCATTGTGCACTCCAACACACCCACACACATTTCTGCATAGCATCGTTAGGAAACTGTTCATAACTCCCAGATTTAAGAGAGAAAAGAATGGAAAACAAACCAATAATCCTCCCCCAATTCATCCCCCTTCCACCCTTCCTGTGCCCTTTAGCAAACGTACATACACACTCTGATGGTTGAACAAATCTCTGCGGTTGATGGAGAAGCCGATTCCGGCCAGACGCGCCGTAGGCCCCCCAATAGTAGTCCCTGATGGACGGCGATGATTCGATCGATTGTTCGCCGGAAGCCGGTAGCACCGATGAAACCGATGGAATGAAGCGAAACTTATTACCTGTAGAAACACATTACACAAAGTAGAATGTAAGCATATGAGATCGTTGCGTTACTGTTGTGTTTTGGGTTCACTTTGTTGGTTGCTTCAGTTGTACTTTGTAACTGTCCCGTCTACCAGTTGCTCATTTTGTCGATGAGAGTTTTACAAATTTGCGTCACCTTCGTTGCGTTGTGTAGTATAAATTAAAAGGGAATTTAAAAATCACTAGAAAAATGAAAGTTCATCCAGCATTCAACGAGGAGTGTTGATCCTCTCAAATCCTTTTAGCGCCACTAATCCTTAGGATGAAGATAAATAAGAAAAAATAACGTAATTTAAACAAGAGAAAGAAAACACAGCTGTCAAACGAAAAGCAAAAACCTTAAATCCTAAATAAGACAAAAAATAAATAAAAATGTTGTTTAAGATGATACAAACATTTCCTTACAAGCACATTCTCCAACACTCACTCCAGCAAAAAGGGAATGGACGAAGAGGACGAAGAGAAAAGAAACTTTAAGGCGTAAAGCATAAGAATAAAGTGTAATACCCATTACCAATGATAGACAATATTTTCAAAGTAAGATTTAAACATCCATCAAACCACACGGCGCCGTGGAGAACTCAGAGCTCTGGCGAGCAAGTTAGGATTCCGGCGATTCCTTCCGGAAATCCCTTTAAAAAAAAAACACCACTAGAAGCAACACACAATCTACGGCACACTTACGAGCCCATTTTTCTCACTTTAAACTTTCACACTCACCTTTCACACGCAACGCAAACGTTTCCAAAGCTAACGTAGCTGTAAAACCTGTTGTTAAACCCCTCAATCCCCCGTCGATTATGCAGGGTTGCGCCCGGGAGAAAAATGTGTATCCATCCATGTGCAGTGGAAGGACAACAAAAAAACGAGAAAGAAGGAAACCCTACACAAACAAAGGAACGCCTTCCATAGTTCTGTTCTGGGCTGTCGTTGCCGCCAGTCTTTGAGGGCAAGGTTTGGCCAACGTTTTCTATAAGTCGTTTAGCGAGAGTAGTGATATGAATTCTAGTTCAAAACCTAACATACTGGTGGTGTGTTAATCGACTTTTCCCTCTGTCTGTTGCCGGAGTTCATACGCAACACAAGTGCAAGGCGTTAGGAAGGAAAAGTCCTGCGAAAGAAGAGGAAGGAATAGAGCTAGCAAATCTAAAGTTGATATGTTGGGGTTTTTGGTTTGCTAAATAAACTATCTGTTCTACGATTTATAAAAGAAAAAAAATAACGATAAAAAAAACACACACACATTTAAAAACAAGATAAGAAAATATAATGGCACTGTAGAATAGGTGGCAAGCATGTGTTAGAAAGAAAAAAACCAAACCGACATCAGAGAAAGAGAGAATAGAAAAACCGAGAGAGAGAAAATGAATGTGAAAGGCGAAATTTAGTACGAAATGAAACAAAGAGAAAAAAGATGCAAGTATATTAGAGAATATAATAAAATAAAAGTGAATAGATAGTGTCAAGAGAATTGTTTATAGAGAATGAAGGATGGATGGGAATAAAACTGTAATAAAAATTAATTCAACACAAAATCAAACAAACGCGTACCACGTGGGATAGAACGCCAAACATCAGCATTGATGGATGACAATGTGCTAGAAGCAGTGCGGGGAAACCCCCTTGCCAGGGAGGGAAAACTAGTTTTGTGACCTAAAATCACCCGGAGGCAGGGTTGCAAGAAGTTACGGGAGGAACATTTTCCACCGTGCATAAATATTTGAATATTGTTTACAGCTTTACTACACACACCAGTAGTACACAACATCATTTTAAAACCAATTGAGATTTTTTTCCGGTGCGATGGCATCACGTTCTATTGTTATCCTTAGTAGTTCCAACATTCTTCAGTGCAGTGCCACAGGTTCCCTTCTGTTGTGTGGCCAAGATGCATGGTTTTGGCGCTGGTAGCGACCATGCAGACGCCGTGCTTTTAACACGAAACGTACATTCTCTTCACTAAAAAACTCGGCACTCTTTGTAACCTCTCACTGTCAAACCAAACAAACTATAAAGTGTATATCCTTTAAGATAAACGAAGGGGGAAATTGTTTCCGTTTACCAGCGGGCAAAAAACGTGCAAGCAAACAAACAAACAAACAAAACTAGAGAAAAAGTTCAAACCAAAAAATCGCATACAGCATTCACAACAAGAAAACCTATCCGTCAAATGAAGAGAACAAAAACAGCTAAGCTTACATTTTGTAAAATGGAGCATGCGGCAGGTGTAGAGATTGAAAAGGGCATTGATATTACACTGTTCATATTTATACATCGTCGTATGGGGTTGCATACGATATAAAAACAGGAATAGACACAAACAAACAAAAACTACAAAAAAAAAGAAAGCAAATATAGAATTCTTCTACAAATCCCTCATCTAACATCGTTTATCAAACTGCTGAGAAAATTAGAACTATTACACGAAATTATAAAGCAAAAAAACTAACGAGTATACTCGAGGTGCAACATAAAGAACACATCCATTTCAGCAAACATTTAAACCTAGTTAATGATAAATTTAAAAAAAATGAGGTTAAAAGGTATGTTGAGAGAAGCTGCACGTGGTTTGCATAAATGGAGAAATAAAGTGAAGCAATCGTGCAGTATTGAAAGAGGCCGAACGATTTTTTGCCGACGGGAACTGCATCTTGCATATGAAATATATGTATTTAGAGAGTGAGCGCATGGTGACCGGAATCTGTCAAATTAGTTCAATTTAAAAAAAAAATGAAATTTAAATAACCGCTGTTGGGTGAAGATGAAACGACAGTGCTGATAGGATGCGTGGTGGTGAGAAAGCATTACATTTAATTGATATTATTTAAAACGAAATGGGAAATCTGCTAGGGTTTGAAATGTGCTGGAAGCTTACGGGGAGAACAAATGGTTAGCAAGGTTAGGGAATGGAAAGCTTCCACAGCAGAGCTATAGATAATTGCCGCCGGAATGGCGGACACAGTCCATAAAGGATGCATTAGATGAGGAAAGGGGAAAACATTGCGCCAGAAGATCAGTTGGGCTGTGGTGCGCGCGTATGTAACGTTCGTGCCATTATTACGTGTCGATGTGTCGTGTCGACTGTGTTTTCGGTTGGATTTGTTTTGAATGATTTTATGGATTTAATAAAGATTGAACACACATGGTAAATTGAATGATCGATTCGAACGACCGTTTGATACAAGCTCGTGGACACAGACATAGTTGTTTTTCCTTTTTTTCGTCCTCACAATGTTTATTTCGAATTTTTGTTTGAAAATTTTTATCATTTGATTTGCCGATGGGAGCTTATATGGGATAAATTAAAGTATTTACTAACACGACGAAAGAGAACTGATGAAAACAGTTCCTCGCTAGAACGAGACGCGGTTTTTTGGTTTTCCAACAACGATGTAGAAGGCACTTGTAATGAGAATGCAGTAATCAAAAAGTAGGATTATTGAAACGTTGATCTGCAGCTCATTTGTTGAATAATGTTTAAAATTAAAAAAATCAAATTGATGCCAGGGAACGCAATTGCGCTAATGCATTCCGTTTGAATTTGAAATGCAGGCGCATGTAAAAACCGTCGAATTCAAAATACTAAAATATAAGTACAACTAGGATTTGTCTTGCAAACTGTACCAATGGTTGGATGTTTATGTACAATTTTGTTTTCCTCGGCTGTCTTTCTTCCTTTCTCGAGAAAGAAATATGTCTCGTATATCCACCAATTTTCGTTACATTTAATGCATCCGTCTGGTATTTAAAACTAGAAAATGTTTAAACGGTTCATTTATTCCAGGGAAATAAACCCGCAAGCCTTTAAACCTTTTAAAAGATCGTTAAGAATCGGAAATCTTCCATCCCTACACTCGCGCGCATGCGCATTCTCTTCTCTGGCGCATTCAATTCATTCGATTACTCTCTCACACACACACACATGCGATGCTGGAGGTGGAAGGACAGGTTCATGTTCCGAGGAGTCGGTCGAACGACTTTCCTGGGTTCGCTTGCAGAAAGAACGGATCCGTGAAGTGAGTCGCAAGGTACGTGAGCTAAATTAATCTCATCGTCAAATATCACATCGGTTTAATGTGTGTGCCTTTATGAAAACAAAATTATCCTACCGACAGTCAAATCAGACATCAAACCGAGTTTGAGGTGAAAAACGATTTGTCAAACCCACATATTTGGCGACCTTCGACACGAACAGCACCTTTGGTTCTGGAGCTATAGTTCGAATCACGAACCTGTTGGTCGCTGGACGGAACTCTTGGTCCAACTCCATCTCGACTGCATTCTTCTACGACAGTTCTGCGCGGTGTGGGGTACGCGTACGTTGTTTTATTTCGTTTGATATTAATATCGTTGCTTCGTTGTGTCGTCCGCTTGCAGCTTCACTCAACTACCATCGCTACCAGAGTGCCGCCAAAACTTTAATCGAAAACCTTCTTCGCCATGTAAGTTAATCAGTTTTTTTACGCTGTGTGGCTTGTTGTTTGCTAGTAATTTCCGTGTGTTTCCGGGTGTTTTCCACGGGTGTGGCTTGGCTTCTCGAACTTCCATTTTTCTTCTCGGCACGGATGCACTCGGCTTGCATGAATTTATAATGTTGAGTTTCATCGGATGTGGTGCGCCGCTTTATACGAAAAGGGGAAAATCTGTACATCAACGGATAGACGCGAATTGTTCCGCAATTTATCCGGACGCTAAGTATAGCAGCGGTGGTGGAAATTTATGCGTGCAGCTTAACATTATCTTGCGCGTCCCTAGCGATGTAATGGCGGCAAATCGTAACATCCAGCGACGCGTTGATAAACTTTCCTTCACACGTTAACGGTGCTCAATTCAGGGAACCCATATTGAAGCAAGCATAGCTTTTCAGTGTAAAATTTAGGTGGACATTTCGTTTTCTAACTTCTGAACACACGGCGTATGTAGTCGGTTGGTTTATACCTTTTTGGTGTGTGATTTTGTTTTTTTTTGTGTGGTTATGTAGCACTAGATAATTTGTTTGACGGGAAAAAACTATCTCCATGTCGTCAACGGAAGCCATCATAATCATAGACGGCGGAATTTATGGAGCAAAAATTATTTGTGAAGGAAATTTCTAGAGTAGATTTTTTTTTTTCTCGTTTAAAAGCACACTATTCCATCGCCAAAAAGAAACTTGTTTAAACCTATCATGATATTTATTCAGTTAAAGTTTGGTTCCATTAGCTCTAGAAAAGATGTTTGACATGAAATTATCATTGGATGGAGTGGAAAATAATGCAAATCGATGTTAATTTAGTTTTTTTTAAATTCTAGCTTACTTTTGCAGTCGTCTCAAAAGTCAGCAAAATGACGGAAGAAACCTTACCGGTAAAGAAGGGTCGTGGTCGCCCTAAGAAGGTGGTGGCTCCAGTTAAAAATGCTCCCGTCGAGGTCGAAAACGGAGACTCCGAGGACGTCTCCTCGGATGGGGATAAGCATGTCTCTCCACCTCCCAAGTCGAAATCGCCGAAAGCACCCAGCAAAAAGCGACAGGCCGAGCCAGAGACACATGACGATGATGAGGAGGAGCAGGACGAGGAGGAGGCACCGCCGCCGCCGCCGAAGCGAGGTCGTGGACGTCCACCGAAGAAGGGGAAGGCGGCAGCAGCAGCAAAGAAGGGAAAGCCGGTTGTCGGTGGTACCGGCCGGCCCCGAGGACGGCCACGGAAGAACCCCTAAGGAAGTACAAACCTTCCAACGGACAAGGACGGGAGGCGAGTCTTACGGTCGCACAAGTAGTGGAGTAGATGCAATATTTGTCCTATTCTCCGACTGCAGCGACTTTCCTGTAAGATCGTTTTTGCCACCGACAAATCACCATAACACCAGTTGCCTCCAGTTACGCTATTTTGCCTCGAAGAAGTTTAGACGAAAACGGGAAAAAGGAACAGCACCACGGGACAATGTTTTTCTATCTCCAAACTGCACACCACAATCCGTCGTCCTTCCCATCCCCTTAAGACTGGTTGTGTTCGGACCGGTGGCAAAATCGTTCACTAATTTAGAGGAAGAATAACAAACGAATTCAATTTTTAAGCTAATGGTTCCACGAGAGAGGAACATATTTGAGTTATCGATGGCACGTTAGGTATTCTCTGTTTATTCGTTCATTTAATTTTCGTTCCTGGCCGCAATGGCGAAAGATGTTTCCGGGCGTCTCACTGGCAGCTGCCCACACCTTTCCCCCTAAAAACATCTCCGCAGCCTTTGTGGGCAGTTGTACAACGGTGGAATGTACAAAACTGTATCGGAACCCGATAGGCCATACAATGTAATAAACGTATATGTACGATGAACTAATAAACGATCGGTTTTGATTCGAACAAAAAATAAAAAAGTCCCCCGTATTCCGAAAGAAACCGATACGGTGTGTCTCGAAACTAATTCCTTTAAGCGAACCATGCATTGAACTTTTTAAATTCGAGCATTTCAGAGAAACGTTTTTCGGCTTCCAATGTACCGTCAACGGAATGAAATTATAAGCAGGTAAGTATTTTAAACAGGATATACACTCTCACGCACTTTTCCATTTAGGAAAAGCAGCAAAGAAACTTTTCTTTGGAGTACTAAAGAAAACATGCATCCGTTTCCACTCTAAAATAATTTTTCTAGCGCCTCAAAGGAAAATGATTAACAGGCGATTTTTAACGATGGTTTTGTTCTTTTTTTCAGATTATCAAGAAAAGGAATGATTCTTGAATGCATTCAAGAAAAAGGGACCTCTCGCATCGAACAAACTACACGCGGAAACCCATTCGAATGCCCATGTAGAGAGGGGAAAATGGGTGAGAGAACTGTGTTTGCGGGTGCGAAAAATTACGGAGAGAAAAACCAACGGGAAAACGACTACGCTCTCCAAACAAAAGCACACCGAAGGGAGGAAACAATTCGTTTGCCCCACGAACGCGCACACGTCGTGAAAGCTAACGTGCACGCGTTTAATGATTGGGATTGGGGAAAGGGTTTTCCCAGTCGTGCAAAGCTCCTGCTGCGGTGCACGGTATGCCGGCGAATCTTATATATGCTTTTCCTCTCTTCTCATCGCGTTCTGCTCACCAACGATGGTGATGGAGGCGCACTTCGGGTTGTTCTGTTGGTGGAGGTTCGATGTTGAGATCATGCCGCGATAAGGAGCGCGAACTTGACCGCAAGGAGAGCATCGAGCGTCGCGAGGGCGGCTTGTTATCCCCACCGACCGGACGCAGAACGGAAAAGGTAGCAAACATTCGCCTTCGAAGTCGAATCGCGCGTGGTGCTACCCCAAAGTTGTGACCGGAGTGAATTCATTGCTGCTGGAAAAAGAATTCTCAGCGTACCAGAAAGGAGGTAATAAGTCTCCGGTGAAATAAAGAGACAGTTTAGGCGCATAGGTACAAATTTTTCCAATTCAACAACGAGTCGAGAGCAGCAGTGAAGTGATTGTTGGTGGAAATTTTCACTTTCACTTGATCAAACCCGAGACTTGCTTCACGGCTGTGTCAAAAAAAAAAAGAGGAAAAGAGATGAGCAGCTCCAATCAGTGGCCGGAAACAAGGGTGCAAGCATGGTAGCTGCCCTAGATGTCCTTTTTTTTCTTTGGGGTACTGCTCCGGCCCAAAATGGCGGGACAAATACACCAACACACGTTGTGCGATGCGTGTGCGCGCGCGTTTCCTTGTGTGGATGTCAAATTTTTCCGATAAAGGGAGAGCCCCCCCCGGAATCGGTGATTTTCGGTGAATTACGATGGGATGCTGATAGGGTGGATGGTAGTTGTGGAAAATACAACGAGATTTGGGACGCCCTTGTCGAGTCGATACATCGATCTCTGCAGCGAGGGAGGGCGGGATGAACGGTTTTGCTTAGCGGAGATGTGCTACTTGGGTTGGAAAATTTACATTTTCCGTTTCACCGTGACAATCTCTTTCTTTCCATTTTCCCGCCGATAGGCAAGCAGGAGCGGAGCACAGTACACTCAGTTTATAAGAAACCGAAGCGCCGGAAGGAAGCAAAATGTCCGACGCGGAGGTCGTTGAACCGAAAAAGGGCCGTGGACGTCCACCAAACGTGGAAAAGGTGAAATGAAAAGTGAAAGCTGCCGCGTGGGAAGATTTTTTCTTCACTTTTTCCTCATATTACCATCTTTTTTTTTTTTTTCACCGAAACCAAACAGAACAGCGTCGCGCCAAAGAAACGAGCGCGGGCCCTCTCCCCGAAGGAGTCGAAGCTGGACGAGCGCGAGAAGGATAAGGTGGTCGCCTCGGACGACGGTGAGGAACCGTCGCCGAAGCGGGGCCGCGGACGTCCGAAGGGAAGCATCAAAAAGGTGGCGAAACAGCAGGTCAAGAAGGCTCCCGCGGCACCGGTGGGAAGGGGCCGGGGGCGCGGCAAGAAGAAACCGATGAAAGAGGAATCCTCCGAGGAGGAGGACGATGATGACGACGATGAGGAGGACGAGGAGGACGACGAGCCGGAGGATAGCGAGGGAAATGAGGAAAACTATGAAAACGATGGCTCCGATTCGTAAACCTTTTCGCAATCACCACGGATGTGTCAGTATTCCAGTATTTGATTCTCATTTCATTCTACTAACATTAGACTAAATACGACGTGACGAAGTAATACGTTGGCCGAAAAGGGTAAAACGCGAAGTATAAACTAAGAATCTCTACATTCCAGTGTGTCATAAAGCTGACAATTTTTAAATTTTCCATGAATGAACTTAAAGCTGAGTGTTAAAATAAAACCGAATGAAATATGAATTGAACGACCCTCGTCTTTGAAACATTTTGGTATCATTTAAATTAATTGGATTTATGTAATACCAGCAGCCTTTTCTTTCTTCTTACGTCCTCGCATGTATGCATATATTGCTTATCGTTGAAATCGAATGCAATGTGTTTATTTTGTTTAAACACAGTTTCGAATAACCTTCAAGCTTATCAAACTCACCAACTTTAATCGCAACTTGTTTTTTTTTTTTTTTTGGCTCTATGGATCCGTAGCCGTAGTTTTATTTGCACATGTCAGGAATAGATGACGGTTAAGAATATTGTTAATTATTTAGAAATGGAAAAAAAACCCCGAGCACATCAATACAATGGAACCTACGAAGTTCAGAAATGGGATTTCCAATTAAATGGTGATTAGCGAAAAGCGATGCCACAATTACGGGCAGCCAATACGATGCCGACGAATTTCTGTAATTCATGCACGTGAAACAGCCGAAAAGCAGCATGCGGTGACGCGATAACGTCAATTTGAAATGCTATGCCGTTTTCGCTCGAGCGATCGCAGCGCCTCAGCGACGTGTGACGGTCAACCGGTGGAACTAGACCGGCTGAAAAGTGTGAGCCCTTGATTGGTGCTACGCGGACCAATCAGAGCGCTCCATCTGTCAACGCGCTGTACCGGGCCAGGGGTGCCGGGTCTGTTTATCAACAAAATTAATGAATACTTTTGCTAGTTTCCCTTGTGGCGAGAAGAATTTCCAATGCAACGATTCATGTGCAATTAAACTAAATCCGTAGCAGAGTGCATTTCACAGTAAAAAACGCCGGGAAAGCGGTATTTTACACCGATCTGCCCCTAACAACGGTCTACCAAATGCAGTAGCCCCGAAAGCCGCGAAAGACGTACGTTTTCACTTGCCATTTCTATCAGTCACACGCCGTGTAGCGGGGCACAGAACGAGATAGCATGCGTCGCGAAAACGCTATCGTGCACCGGCAGATGGCGCCACTGGTAACAGAAAAGACCACGCAGCCGGACGTTTCATAATAAAACCGCGGTGCAGTTCGGGATCATTCGTCGCTTGTCATCGAACGGGATCGGACGCCCCGGCAATCGCATACAGGACGGAGTTGCAGTTCCAAGGGGGAAGTGTGAGCCTAGTTAGTGCAAAATATCATAGTTTTTCACTAAAAAAAAAGATGCGTACGTACGCAGTTGTTTTGGCCACCGTGCTGGCCGTGGCGGCCGTCACAGCCGAGGTGTACTTCGAGGAAGGCTTCAAAGACGGTAAGTGATGATGCTGTGTGGCAAAAAACCCAGTGTGTGGATGTGCGTGCGTGTATGTGTCTTCTCAGCAAAAATCCGTATCGGTTTCCGGACGAAGGAAACCATCTCCGTACTTACCCTACCCTTTACGTTTAAAGCCTACGTGGCCAACACCATTGGTTCGGTCTAATTTTTCCCGTTTTTCTTCAATTTTTCCCCCATCATGTGCCTGGTGTAGATTCGTGGAAAAAGACCTGGGTGCAGAGTGAGCACAAGGGCGTCGAGTATGGAAAGTTCGAGCACACGGCCGGAAAGTTCTACAACGATGCTGAGGCCGACAAAGGTAAATATGAATCCACAATTGATAAAAAAAAAATTACTTTGAGAAGAAATTGTGTCTGTGGTCGCGCAAGTGTAGAATACTGCAATGGATGGAAAACGCGTATGCAATGGAATCACATTTTCCCCTTCTTTCTAACGGGGTTGTGGTGCAAAACAAATAGGAAAAATAGCGAACGAAGAAGTAGGCGTCGTCCGAGGGGAGAAGCCGTGGGTACGAAACCGTCTAAGCAACGACGTGTCAATTTTTCTAGAATGTGAATGACCGTTGGGTTCTTCTGCGTTTCTGGTGTCGCGGAAGGTGAAAGAAGTGGGGTGGGTGGAAGAGGTGTGCTGCGCCTCGACCACGATGGAAAGCATCGCACGAAACGAAAGAGAGGCAGAGCAAGAATGAGCACAAAATGGGTGTGTGTGATCGCTTGGCGAAACGGAATGGAATTGCATAATTAGTCGAGCCTTCCGTGCTCCAGACAGGCAAGATCAAGGGGAAAGCCCTGGGCGTTAAAAGGACAGAATGAAGTAAAAAAAGAAAACTGAAATCTCCAGGCAAATTGCGAAGAGAAGATAAGACAGATAGACGGAAAGAACATCAAGCGCATCTCTTGCGTATGTTGCCATGCTCAATTCTAAAGATAGAGCGAGAAGTAAAGAGATATTAGGAGAGTGTGCGAATGAAGGCGAGCATCATAGTAGCATACTAGCGTCGCTATGATGACGTACCCGGCTTTTGCACGTCGCACACACAAACATCTCCCTTGCTGGACTGGAAAAACCGGCAAAATACCTTCTCGTCTTGCCGGATTCCTCCTCTCCTTCTGCAACCGTGGCAACCAGCAATGCCGATCTTGCAGCCTAGCATAATCAGCAACTGCACCCCGCGACACACAATCGCACACCTTCGCTGCTTTCATATGTGACGTGTCCGTGTCGAAGCATTCGGTTTCGCCTCTGTGGCGCCCCCCGGGGGCGGCAGAATGTTCCAGAAACGACGCCCCTCTTCACGTGCCTCATGGTCAGATTCAAATGGATTTATGATTACACGATTTCGATGTTCCCTATGGTGTGGGACGAGCTGAGGCGCGTTTTGGAGGTAAACGCAAACCATTTCATTGTCAATCGGTGTGTAACGGCGATGACAATCTCTCACGGATGACCACGGGGAGTTGAATTATGTGTGTCGTTCCGTATCTTCCATCGTCAGCTTGTGGCGGACAACTTTGCCTCTTCAGGGCCACCAGGTTAGCCACGGCGGAACATGCCATCCTTCCGGTTGTGTAATGAAAATAAAAGGTATAGCAACCATTTTCCTGTGCAGCAAAGGCAGAGACTGCTGTGATCGCGATGGAATTGAAACACAACGTGCGTGACATTAGACGACCGGAGAAAAAAACTGATAATGCCTACTTTGATGTTCATTACCGGTAGTGCACGTATCACTCTCCTAGCAAGGGTGTAGGGGGGGGGGGGGGGGGTTGAATGGGTGGTGAGGTGGTCTATGTTGTCGTGGGGAAAAGCTGACTAGGACCAACCGAAGAGGAACATTTATTCTGCGTTTGCTTCTTCGGGGTTGGTTCTTTTTTGATTTTATTTTTGGGATCGCTTTTTCACAGCTAGCACACACCTCCTCGCGGTGGAAGTATTTTTAAAAACTGTGGACGCATTCACGTATTGATGCGCCATCGGTGGAGGAACAAATTGAAACCATGTCATTAAACCAAGCTTCTCCGTTCTTTGTTTGTAAACGCCGTCCTAATATGTGGGTCGCTGGTCGTTGTCGTTCCTTTTTCCGCGATTCATGGAAAACAAAATAGCAGCACAAGCATTTTCCGCCGTACCTTCGTTGATGCAAGCAAAACTGTGGCTTGCATTTCGGTGCCCGACCGACATATCCCTATTTAAAGGCGAGTTAATGGCATGTAATAGCTTTGGGCACACCTAATAAATTGTGGGTAATTTCATTTGCATCGATACTTGGACACATCGATGGACGACGATTTCTTACGTATTTGGAGCAAAACTAAAACAGATTACTCTTCCTTTTTCACGACAAACCGTTTCGTGCGTTAATGTATTAAACCAACACCACTTTTCCCACGCCAGGTCTGCAAACGTCTCAGGATGCCCGGTTCTACGCACTGTCGAACAAGTTCACCCCGTTCTCGAACAAGGACGACACGCTGGTGGTGCAGTTCTCGGTGAAGCACGAGCAGAACATCGACTGCGGCGGCGGCTACTTGAAGGTGTTCGACTGCTCCGTCGACCAGAAGGATCTGCACGGCGACACGCCGTACCTGCTCATGTTTGGCCCGGACATCTGCGGCCCCGGCACGAAGAAGGTGCACGTGATCTTCAGCTACAAGGGCAAGAACCACCTGGTGAACAAGGACATCCGCTGCAAGGACGACGTGTTTACCCACTTCTACACGCTGGTCGTGCGCTCGGACAACACATACGAGGTACTGATCGACAACGAGAAGGTGGAGTCGGGCAGCCTCGAGGACGACTGGGACTTCCTGCCGCCGAAGAAGGTGAAGGACCCGGAGGCGAAGAAGCCGGAGGACTGGGACGACCGGGCGACGATCGCGGATCCGGACGACACCAAGCCGGAGGACTGGGACAAACCGGAGCACATCCCCGACCCGGACGCGACCAAGCCGGACGACTGGGACGACGAGATGGACGGCGAGTGGGAGCCGCCGATGATCGACAACCCGGAGTACAAGGGCGAGTGGAAACCGAAGCAGATCGACAACCCGGCGTACAAGGGCATCTGGGTGCACCCGGAGATCGACAACCCGGAGTACGTCGAGGACAAAACGCTGTACCTGCGCGAGGAGGTGTGCGCCGTCGGTATCGACGTGTGGCAGGTGAAGTCGGGCACCATCTTCGACAACTTCCTCATCACGAACGATCTGGAGGCGGCGAAGGCGGCGGCCGCCACCGTCAAGGAGACGCAGGAGGGCGAGAAGAAGGTGAAGGACGCGCAGGAGGCCGAGGAGCGCAAGAAGGCGGAGGAGGAGTCCGCCGCCGAGGAGGCTGCCAAGGACGACGAGGACGAAGACGATGACGATGAGGAGGACAATGCGCTGCCCGGGGAGGCCGCCGAGGTGGACGATGGCCACGACGAGCTGTAAGAAGATAGGGGGAGAGAGAGTAAGCCTTAGCATTCCTGTGGAATGCGACAGTAGGACAGGATATGAGGAGAAGAACAAATCGACTGCCAGGAGTAGCCGAGAAAAGAGAACGACTTTACGGACGGACGGATGGACGGACGGACAAAACACGACAATACACACCAACACAAAATAGTCATAATGGAAAGAGGAGAAAGTCGAGAAGAACAGAAGAGGAGGAGTCGCGTTTATGCAGCGCAGGTCAGGTGGAAGATACTAAAACTGCTAGTATCCGGTTTAAACAAAGCGCGAAAAACCAGACCGACCAGACAGAAAGCTGGGAATGAACCAGAACCGCGTCCTCGGATGTGTGCTTGTGTGCGTCGTTTGGCGATGGATGAGTGATTTGCATTTAGTAAAACCCTGCCCCTCTGGCAGCCCATGCATGCTCTCTCTTTTAAAAAGGCATCGTGGCTGGCTGACTGCGAAGGAACTATGAAAGAAGGGAAATTCTTTCCTATCACAATCCACCACCACCACACGAGCATTGGTTGCGCAAAGACTTTATGCCCCTGCCTGTTGTCCTTAACGCTGCTCTCCGCTCGATCGGTCGAAGGAGGTTTTTTTTTCTTGTTATAATTTTGATCGATTTTTTCTTCGTTTTTTAATCTTCGTTCCATCGTATATATTGTCTACCACCCGCGTCATGGTAATTGTTAAAATTTTGTGTAGGAAAAACAACAACGTCTCAAACTAAGTTATGGTAGTTACGAGCGGGGGAGAATTGTGGTGTGGGAGGTTTGAATTGATTGAATCTCTCACCGAACGGCCAAGGCCCGCGCGTTCCCGTTCGTGGTGGGTTTTTTCCGTTTTAAGATCACTTTCGCTACATGATTGTGTCTAAAGTAAGCTTTTTTAACAATCGCGCTAGGCAAGTGGTTTAGATGCAAAGATGCAAGAAAAAAACAGCAAAAGTGACAAACAATAGAAGAAAACAACGTACGTAAGCCAGCGAATGAAAAGAAAGTATAGGGGACAGAAGAAGAACAAGCAGAGTCAAAAACCAGAGAAAAAACAAAGAAATAAAAATGAAATACAAATATTAAACACGTGTTTTGATTTTCATCTGGGAGAACATTTGGGAGGGTCTTCAATGAACTTTCTTAAAGAGATTGAATAAGAAGCTAAGAATGTGTTACAAAACGGATGATTGTAATTCGCTCCTCTTGCAATAACGGATTTTCAACACTCAAAAAACTGGGTTTAGGAGATAGGAATGCGCTCCCAATACCCAAAAGCGGTCATTTTGACTTAGTCGTTTTTTCTTCCTTATTAACTATCACAATTGTTGTTTCGATGTTTTTTTTCCACTCTTCCTCCTTCCTTTTGCGTGGTCTCGAAAAATTACGGTAGGTCGAGTTTTTGCGCGCTTCTTGGGAAAAAGTTTTTAACTTTTAATCAAAAAAATTTAGTTCGAAAATAGAATGTACGCTAGAAAGACAATTGAAAAGTGCGCGTTTGGGTGAGTTTTCAAAATGTTATCGCCTAAACGGATTTCACTAATGGGACTACCGGCAATCATCAGTTCAATGTTATAATGACTTTTGTGTGAAATATTATTATTTCGTCACAACTTATTAACATATTAAGTTATTGACAACGCTCGCGTGTTTGAGTGGTAAGTGCTTTAAGTTGTAGCGAATGTACCACTCATCCAAAATAGCTTTCTGATTTTGTTTAATGACAATTTTGTTTGGGAGTTACGTTGAACGTAAGGAAAATTCTTTCTCTAGGGTTTTGTGATATTCTCAACGATCGGGAACCGAGATCCGTTGATGCTGCCCCCGGAAAGGAGCTACCGCATCCACGAACCATAGTTTTCATTGACCACCGTACAGAAACACACAAACGTGGCTCAAGTATTATTACAATTATGTCTCATATTTCCGACCTTCTTCAATCGTATTCATAAGTTGTATAATGACAATGTGTAGCGGGAATCGGTGCTGTTTCCATTCTGGCTCCTACCTATACATGTGTATAGTTTCCTTCTTGTAATCTAAACCCGGATCTCCTTCCTCGAGTGCTGGGCAACCGAGGCGAGGAGTGTGAAATTTGCGGCAAAAGAAAAGGTATGAGTCGCTTCGCGCCGAAACTCGGTTGCGAATGGGAGGGAGAGCTTTTCCCTTTATCGAATCCCGGGCAGATATTTACGGCAAGGTTTTTTTTTTCTACTGTGGAAATCGGCATCAAAACGCGCCAACCGATGCGAAGTAAGCCCTGCGGGGGAGGTTGTTTTTGTTGATTGCCCGCATACAGTATCCGATGGCGGGTTTTGTAGGAAAACACATACCGCGAGTGCGTTACGGAACCAGTACCAGGTACCACTCTGCCGTCCGGCTTCACGACATTCCTGTTCCCGTCGGTTGGCAGGACCATCGTTTCTGCTCGGCAGCGTACTGAGGCCCCCCCACATCTTGGAGGCGTATCGAATGACAGGGTGGTTTATAGCGTAGATTGTATTGTAAATGTATTTCTTTACGGTAAGAAGAACAATGAAATACGTGTTAGGCTGCAACGTGTGCCACATCGCTTCCGAAAGGCGACTCTCGGACACTGAATAAAAACTGGAAGGTACCGTCGTCTGGCGTTCGTCCCGTCCGTCTTGTGGCCCAATGGCACCCATCAACCCAAGCAGGCACGGCACAACCCATCATCATCACATCCTTTTGATCACAATCTTTCTTTGCCTCAGCGCGAGCAGGTTGTATCAATTCCTTCCTGGTACTTTGCCTCTACCTTTTTCCATTACAAATGATCAACAAGCGGCAACTTGGAATATCGCAACTAACTCGCAATCAATTTACGTATGTACACAAACTGCATCGATCAACTCGTTGCCCCGGCTTGACCTTTTAATCCTTTTTAAGCTAGGTTTTGTCTTTCCATTCTTTTCTTTAAATGCAACTAACTGATGTTTTTTTTTATTTATCATTTTTGTTCCTGTCGTATCTGGTCCGGTTTAGTTCTACTTCCTTAAGACAATAGTTGTTTTTATAGCATCTTTTTCTCCTATGTATACAAAAAAAACGAAAAAAAAAAACAACGCCTCCATCCGTTGGAACGGCCTTTCGTTAGGATATGCGTTCCCCGGTGTTTTTGTCTAAGACAAAACAGCATAGCGCAAAATTCTCCTTTACCAGCTCCATACTCCTTTCAATCTACTCATTTCGTGGTTACTATTTCCTACGCCTAACTGACACCGAACCTCCCACGCCGGCATTGAATGCGTAACAAAACGAATGCAAGCTTTGTTTTTACTTTATTACAAAGGGTTTCACCTGTACTTTCGAATGTACTCCTTTGCTAGCATGAATTTTTTTTCCATTTTTCGGTTTATCGGTTTATATACTTATATGTTCCCAACAAAATGGGGCATCTTGTTTGTGTGTGTGTGTGTGTATTTTTCTTAATTTAATTCCCAAATCCCATCAAAAGATGAAAGACGATACCAAATAATATGTCGTTTTTCCTGGTGGCTCAATTATTCTCGAATGAACATTAATACCGGTTTGTTGATGTTGTAATGACTGTAATGGTCCGTTTCCGATCAAAAGAGGATCTGGCAAAGGACGTGTTTATGTCCCTACCCTTCCCACTTCGTCATTCGCGTTTAAGTACTCTAATGTTTTTGTTTTAACGTTATCTACCGCCAACAACGCGCACACTTGTGGATTTACCATCGCGTGTGTGGTTGTGTTCGCTACAAATCACATCCCTTATGGGGTTGTGCATTTTAGGAAATCAAAGGATCAACGGCAAATGGCGAAAAAGAACTAACTACACCGTGGGCTGACCTATGCCAATTCATCCAGTAGTAAGAAAGGGGAAATCTTATCACATTCCAAGCCGAATGATGTTCTCCCTACTTTGTGTGGCCATTTTGCAATTCATGTTGTAGCTTTTTCTACTGTGGTTTATTTTATCGTTTTCTTTTTCGCTTCTCTTACGGTTTTGTAATAGTTTGCACCAGCCCGCCATCACCGCGGCGCAAACAGAATAAGATCGAATTCTATGCTTCTCCGTGCACATAGACGTCTTCTATTATACGTTTTAGTTTACTAGTTGTCAATACTTTTGCGTTATCCTCCCTTTCCTCGTACTCCGTCGTGTGTTATTTATCACCGATGCTTGCGAAATAGGAATGATTGATGTAGGAAAGAAGACGAAGTTAGTTTAGTTTAGTTGGAACAATCGCGTGTTGCCCGTTCGACGCTCTCTAGCTTGCATTCGTCGTACCAAGCTTCAAAGTTTTACTTTTTGTAAATCAGGATTTTAGATCCCTCCATCTATCGCTTGCTCTCTTTCTCTCTCTCTCTCTTTCTCACACACACACACATTATAAAAGATAGATGAGGACCAAATGAAATTAGTGAAGCAAATTTCGCTTTTCCGAAAAATCTCTACACCCAAAATATGTCCGCCTCCTGTTTGTATTACATTCCTTTCCCTCTTGACAGACAGGTGGGTACTAAAAGCTAGCGTGAATAAGTTTAACAATAGAAACTAAACATCTATTGCACAAATCTAAGGGGTATTGTTTCACGTTCCTTGCGAAATGCGGAGGATGGAAATCAAACAAACGGAACCTTCTTCTATCCGCCACGATTTGCTTTTCCAGCAAAGGAATAATGGAATTTGGAAGTGGACGCACATTACACCAACCGAACGGAAACGTCGTTTGTGCGGTACCAATTGTGCCTTCCTTTCCCCGCCTCATCTATCGTTCGATCACTGTACACACACTCTCTCTCTCTCTCTCTCTCTCTCTCTCTCTCTCTCATACATACACACACCCGCGTGTGCGTGCGTATGGGTTAACTTAATAGTAGTTTGCGCAGTTCCTACATTGAATAATTACTTTTGCTTACACCCTTCACTTGCATAACCTCGTCGCCAATAAACTAATCAATAGTAATAGTAGTTGTAGTAGAAGTAACGATAGTAGATTAGTACGTTTACAGTTTGGGAATAAAGGTAGAGCAGCGTGCGCGACAAACGATCGGCAACGTCGTACGCCTGCGGTCCGTTACTCCGTCTATCATACTTGCGTGACGCACTGGGCGTACTTTTCCAGTTCCTTCTGGAGCGTCCGCACCTTGTCCGACTCGTCGCGCAACATCCGCGTCAGCTCCTCGATCAGGCCGTGCTGGGCCGTCAGCTGCCGCTCCATGCGATGTACCTTCTGCTCGAGATCCTGCACCCGGCCGCACACGGTGTCCATCGAGACGATGCCGGTGGACGCGGGCGATGGCTCGACTGATGACGATGGCTTTCCGGTGGTCGGTGCGGTGCTACCGACGATGTGGATCGTTTTGGCGTTACGGTTCTGGGGCGTCGGCGAGAGGCTCGTGTTCCGCAGGTGCACACTGAGCGGCCGATTATTCGGCGATGGCGGCAGGTTGTTGGTGACGGCGTCAGACGTGCCGTTGTTTTCCGCCGACGCGGAGGACGAGGAAATGGCAATTTTGGTGGTCGTGGTGGTGGTGGTGGTGGTGCTGTTGTTGGTTGCACTGCTCGACAGTGCGGACATCGACTTGGTCATCGCGCTGACGTTCGTGGAAGAGGACGAGGAGACCGTTTGTTGCTGCTGGAGGTCGGTGTTTGGTGTCGAGGACGACGACACCGGTTCCTTTCGATTGGCGGACATTGGATGGTGGTGGTCGAAGGAGCCGCCGGTGGCGTTGGATGTTGCTACGTGGTTGCCCTCCGTCGACGGCACACTCGTCGTCGTGGCGGACCGTTCCATGAGCCGCGCGCGTGCCACGTTACCCGAGGAGGGCCCGACGACGTGCGTGGTCGTCGAACTCGCGTGGAACGACTTGGAAATGCTCGACTCTTCCTGCTGGTGGTGCTGGAAGTGCGCACTACTGCTACTGTTACCGCCGCTACTATTGTTGGCCAGATGCACGGGATGGTGATGCTCCGGGGATTTGCTTTCCGCGGCCGTCGTCTTCTTCGCCTGACTCGCCTTCAGCTCGTCCATCCACGGTACCTTGTTCTTTTCCCACTCGCGCGGCTTCGGTGCCTTCGCAAGCAGGGCGTCCTCACCTGCCGGCTCCGGGATCACGTCCGGCTTGGGGCTCTCGGGCTCGGACGACATCGACAGCTGGCTGAACAGACCCGAATTGCCGTTGCTCAGCGAAGGGCCGCCTCCGTTGGCCGTAATGGATACGGTGCCGGAGGATGCTGGATCGCCAATAATACTGCTCGGTGACGAGGGTGGCCGCCGCTTGGGTGCCTTCGCTCGGTTGGCACGCATGTCCTTTAGCACCGAGGTGCCCCGCTCGACGTGCCCCAGCTCCACATCGATTCGTTCGCCCACGATCGACTTATCGCCATTGTCTGCAATCTCCGACCTGGGCTTGCTTCCACCAATTCCGTCCCGTTCGTCCTGCTGCGCGCTACCACTGACCGCCGATTTGTCCACCGAACTGCCTCCCTTCACCTTCTGCTTCAGGCCGGAAAACAGATTCCCGGTGACGCTCGTGATCGAGGGCGACTTCTTGATCGGTACCTGCGGCTTCTTGCCGAGGACCGGCGGCGGAGTGGACTTTTTCTCGTCCAGACTTTCCATGCTTTTGCGGATGTCCGATGCCTTGTTCTCGAGGCTTTTGCGCGGTGGCTTTTCCGTCACCACCGATGGCGGCGCGTCCGCCGTTTTGCTCTCCAGCGACTTCCGGTGTGCCGCTACGCTATTGTACGTCGGTGAACCCCCGGTCACTCCAACGACGCTTCCTCCCACGCTGCCGGTAGATTCGTTCAACGAGTCTTTCGAGCCGAAGCTCTCCTTGCGGTAGCCGGAAGAATTGTTGACCTGCGACTGACCCGGCTTGCCGAACATCTGCACCTTGGTCGTGGCCGGCGGTCGCTCCGGTTTGGCCTCCTTGATCGGCGACACGACGGCCGGATGGTGAATGATGCCAGGTCCGCTTACACCACTGCCGCTACTGTAGCCGCTGCTGCTGCTGGTGGCGATCGACCGCACCGAAGCCGATATGGTCGCCGACGACTTGCCTCCCTCCGGCGGCAGCAGCGACACGAAGTTGTCCGGAAACACGCCAACCCGGCCGCGTAGCTCGCCCTTCCACCAGCCCTTGTCGGGCAGCTCCTTCGACAGGATCGTGATGATGTCGCCCTCGACCAGCTTCAGCTCGTCGTCGTTAGCCGGCTGGTAGGCGAACAGCACCTTGCACAGCTCCCGCACCGGCTTCGGGGGCAGCGAGGGCGCATCGTGCCGGTCCAGGTCCTCCCGCGAGCTGTTCAGGCTGGTGCGGCTCTTGTTGAGACTGTTGTTCTTCGACAGACTAGTAACGCCCAGCACACCCGGCCCTGGGCCACCGCCAGAATCGATTGCCGTCACGCCGAGGCCCCCGACGTTGCCACTTTTGCGGCTCGACGATTTCGGCGACACGGATTCGATCATCTCGACGAAGTTGGACGGAAACACACCGACCCGTCCATTCAGCTTACCGCGCCACCATCCTTCCTCCACCTACAATGTAGACAATTAGGAAAACGATTAATCGCATGTACCGATACGGCGTTTCGTCACTTACCTCCTCGAAAAATTCCACCACATCGCCCACCGCCAACGTCAGCTCGTCCGCCTTGTTCTCCTGGTAGCTGTATATTACTTTGCAGCGGCGATTCAAAGTCGCACTTTTATCCCTAAAACAGCGAAAGGAAGGATTTAGTCATCGGGAAGACCATGCAAGCACCACTCCCCCTGAGCCGTACCTTAGAATGACTTGACTTTTGTCCGGTGTTTCCATCACCCGGACGAAGTTGTCCGGAAATACGCCGGTGCGCCCAGTGGCGGCCAGTGTGCCCTCCCACCAGCCGCCGTCCTGCACCTTGATGTTCGTTATGATGGCACCTTTCTTGAGCGTCAGCTCGTCCGGCTCCTTTGCCGTGTAGTCAAACTCGACGACCGCGCTCACTGCAAAAGCAAAAGAGAAATTAGGGAGTAAGTTTTATGTGTGAATGATTTCATTCGTTTGTGTGACAAGAGAGGAAAACAAACGTTTTGATCTGTGCTGGACACACACAAAATCGTACAATTACATTGCACTTTTAAAAGAAGAATTTTGATGACATAAAGAGTTGAAAAAAAAACATGGACACGAACAGACATCTATTTTATTTTTAGACACATTCCTTTTGGATAAAGAAGGCAAAGATCTGGAAAATCGGAATACGAATTGCCCTGAAAACGATATTTGCGAGATTTAATGAACCTAAGTTTTTAAAAACCAACTAACGTGTGTCGTTGAGACCTATTACAGATCAGCCGTTATTTGCAGCGAAAGAATATATAGCCTTAAAATGGCACATCAGAAAACCCCTTACCATCTCATTGCGCCTTTCCAACTTCATCGGTAATTTTCACCGATTTCTCCCACACCCAAGTGAGAAGAATGTGCAACTCCACTGAATTCATCTGTCAACAAGTAGCGAGACCGAAATCGACTTTCCACCAGCGTATAATAGTGGTGAAAATGGGATCGCAATGGAATGCACCATGTGCCGACGGATCACAGAGAGGCGGTCTCGCGTCCGTCGAATGATCCTTCCGAAACCGCAGGGTTACAAAATCGCAGGCTCACCACCAACGGTAATTCCACACCATCAGTCAGAGCCGCTACAGAGCTGGGCTCCAATGGGCCACAACAACACTTGAACGCGATGCGATGGCTCCATGCCGAGAAGTAAAGAGGGTGGAAAAAGAATGGAGAGTTACAAACGCCATACGGAACAACCACGCCGTATGCCGGGGTGGCTTTGGGCCCGCGCCGCTCACGCTCGAAGTACGGTTTAACCTATATCCCGCGACAAAGCGACGTGTTGGCTGCCCTCAGCAGGACTGGTTTTGAGTGCCAGAGACGCAGCCGGGGAGCATCGTTAAGCTCCTAACACGATCGACCTAACACAGACTGTAGTGATCTTTAGGGTGCCGAACGCGAGGGTGATCTGGTGGTGGAGGTGGTTTCTAGGTTTCACTTTTTCCCCTTCTTTGTGTGGCCCGGAGTGGCCTGGTTACGGAGGGAGGGTTCAGTCGTCGGTTCAACCGAGCGAGACCACAGTGCGGTCGAAGTCACCGCGTGAGATCAGATCACGGAATGACCCGCTTAACCCTTGGGAAGCTATCTGCAGTCTGCAGCTACCAATGAATAACTTAAACGGAGTAAAATAAGAGGCGCTAAAATTCTGTCCTGCACCTTGCGGACTAAATCGTGATACAAATAGTAGAACCAATTTGTAGTGTACTAATCAATTTTTTAGTTTTTCGTTCATCTTTTGTTAAGTGCCAACATAACATTTTTCAATACAATAAGGATCAGGAAGGTCTAATCTAGGAGACCCGAACTTTTGGTATCATAAACTATACAACTCTCCATGGACTCTAGAGCAATCGAAAGAAAGGGAAACTGCTACCAACACAAAGTTAACACAATCATTGGGTTGTTAATCACCATTACATTTTAGTTGAATATCTGCTGAGTTTATAAGAGAGTTTAGTTAGAAACCCAGTTCAAGGGTTAATATGAAGCGCGAACCGTTGGAGTCCCGTCAATTCTGGGTCGATACGATCGTGATCTTCTGATCGACATTCGCTAAGGGAGTGCCCTGGCATCGAAGGAGCGTGCAGCAGAGGAGAGCTGCTCTTTGAGCTTCGTGGCAGGGGTTGAGCAGACAAGAACACGGACGGATTTTGGGGATTGCTTGGAAACTAGAAGAGAGCAGTCGAGCGGGCGGGCGGGGGATGATATGTGCACCGTTTCTCTACGACGATATTGCACCACACATGTTTGTTGTTCTCGGGACGGGTTATGGCTGCCCGTAAAAACCCTTCCCTTTTCATCGCTCCCGAACTCCGTTCGATCCGTACGATACACGCGTGACGATCGCGCCCTAGCATTCCAGCTGCTTGGAAACTGCTTAAAACTTGAATGCTGCTAAACCTATGGCTCTCGAAAGGATTAACACAGACAAAAGAGAGACAGAGACAGAGCGAGAATGAGAGAGAGACATGCAGAAACGTCGACGATCCGTGAGGTGCGGCCAGGATTAGCGTCTTCCTCACTTTCTGTGCTGGCGACGAACCGGCCACAGCCGGGAAAAGCCGTACGGAATGGGAGGACGGAATCTCCCAAATATCGACGTAAACAAACGGTACACTATCGAACACATGAATGCACTCCGAAAGGCGACAAAAGGGTTTAGAAAAGATCCCGCAACAGCGAGAACGAGCGAGCGAAGAAACAGCACAAACGGGAAGGTGCGCTCGCGACCCAAGCCGTCGACCGAAAGGTGAACAACCGCCAAAGTGCCCTCGTGAAGCAGCGAAGAAAAGCACTCCCCACCGCAAACAAAACACAAAAATAAGAGAAAGGAAGAGAGCAGCAAGAACAACGGCCTGACGATGGATGACCATCGCGCGTCACTTCGACGACGGCGGCGAGAAGCTTACAGAGACCGCATTCACGGAACACGGATTTGAGGTGAGCTCTTCCAGCGGCAGAACGCCAGCTAACGTGGCGAAGATGATCGCGAAAGGTAGCCGTTTTTGCGCCGAGACGCTCGTCGGAAGGTGAGATTGGTTTTCGCAGTGTCGCGTGCAGCCGAAAGACAAAGGGGCAAATGTGACACCAATGTGTAGAAAAAAATGGAGTGTGAGGAAAGAATGCAAGTTGAATCTCTGGCCATGGTGAGAAGTGAGAATCTGTTAGGACACACAGAGGCCAATGCTGGGTTGGTTAAGGTGCTGGATTAGATTTCGGGTAGGAGAAGGGACAGTAAACTAATTTCCTTGAGCAAAATAGACAGAACTATACAAATAGAAAAAAAAAAATGAAACTCTGGTTTTTATCAGTACAATCAAGAACATTATACAATTGTGGACTATGGCGTCAACATACATAGCTTACATAGCTACAGCATATCAGCCCTACCACCGGTTACTTATGCAATCTAGAGCGTTGGACCTAAGTAAAAACAATGATAAGCTTGTCAAGAGAGGCCTAACGAATGATAAGAAACCAACGACTATAAACGATACAATGCCTATCGACTTCTCGCTCTCGTTTCAAGAAGTGTGAAGAAATAGTTGGAAACGTTCCAAAATGAATCGAATAATTCAATCCACTACGCTTTCAAGCACTGACTCCTTATGAATGATGCATTGAATGATCGATGAGTCATCGCGTCGCTACAAACAAATCAGAAACATTCTGAACCTCTCCAGCATTCTGGATTCCACGCACCAAGACCGGTCTTATGACCAGCGCAACCTTTTGGTCAGCTATACGCAGACAACAAGTTTCTTGGCTAACCCAACCCGACACGCTGGTGATACGATGATAACATCATTCCTGCTCCTCGAATATGTGTGCGTGTGAGTTTCTTCCTGATAAAGCTTGCTTCAAGATAAACATGCACAAAGTATCAGCACACACCACAGTCGTTTTTCTTTATCGCTTTAAAGTTTTTCATTCCCGCGCACATTACATCCGCCTTTTTGGAGTGGCACGAGAAAAACACGAGAAACCGTCCCAGCCAATTCATTGGCAGCTTATGAATGTAAAACAACCTTTGTAAAAGAAATTGATGGGTTTATGTTAGGACCGTATGCCTCGCATGTTCACTTCTAAGTAACTAGAGGTCCTCCGCGGTACGGGAATCGTGTATGGGGTCAAACCTGTCTATTACTGCTGGCCAAGGCAGTAGCAGACAAACGAGAAGATGAGACCAGCCCAGAGTGCCTGCCTGCTCGTAGGCAAGTTGGTCAAGTCCACCACGATGGGGCAGTGATAAATCACTCGGGCTGTGCGGTGCCATCATCAACACCAGCCGGTTGGCCCTGAAACCCGGCTGGGGCGGTGGTTGTCGCTGCTGGCGCTCATCAAATAAAACACAAACCAGTACTACCACTCTGCACCACCTTCTCTTCTTGTCCTGTAGCGTGGAGAAAACATAAGACACGTACTCCTCCACACTGGTTTGTAAGGCAATGGCAAGCAAGTAAGCAAATCAACGGCCCGTTAGATAGGCTGACATTTCGGTTGGCACTGGCCTGGCCGATGATGATTAGTGAGACGCATGTAGTCTAAATTTACTGACAAGCTACCGAGCAACGATCGATTGCTGTGACATTAGAGGAATGGCGGCGGAGATGGATAGAAAAAAAAAATGCCACGAAACGGTATAGAACCAGCTCAGGCCGTGCCGTGCCAGAAGCATATCGATATGGCGCTACACCACCGTGCCGGAAAGACAAGCGTGATTAAGATTTATAGATATCATCAGCTTATCAGCGCGAAACGGAATGGGACACGGAATGTGTTGTGGCGATGGCAGATGGGGTTCCCACATGATGGCCATTTATTCCTCCTTTTTTCTAACGGAAAAACCGCCACCAAAAAGCGATGGAATATCTACGGAGGAATTGTTTTATACAATGAATTTATTTATTTATACCAAGGAAAGTTGCAATTGTTCCACCAAATTGTTTAGTATTCCAACGCTCATCTTCTGTTACACAACGCAAGAAGATGTAAAATCTCTACTTTATGACAACTTTTGCGAGTTGCTCCTTTCCTCTCGATGTGCGGCTTTGGCAACACGCTTTATCGGGCGGGGAAATGAAACCCGTTTCCAGTTCGCTCCGTTGCCATCTCCCCCCTCCGTGCTAAACACATTCATTCAAAAATTCAGTTCCGTTTTTATTCGTCATGTAAACGGTTGTGTTGCGCTCCGAGCTTCACCTGTCCCGGGTGCATCGGATGAACGCGGTGGGCCCTGGTGCGCGAAGTCCGCGCATTGTCCGTATGCAAATTGGCGACCGTAAATTTGGGTTGCAAAGTAACGCATGAGTCATCCGGACCGACCGACGCCAGCCAGCATCGACGGAGACCCCGCGCACAACTTCCGAGATATGCACGTCAATGGTGCAAGAGGTGGCCCTTCCTCGACGGCTGCATTTTCCTCTGGACGATAAATGATGTGCTTTAAAGATAGATGTGAATTGCAATTGAAATCAAAAAGACACCACGCCACTATAACATTAAGGTTTTTGAACAGGTTTCAGCCAAAAATTGAGTCACGGGAAAACGATCAACCAACTGAACTAATTGCAAAACAATTTCTAATAAAATCCTACCACCGCACCAACGGAAGCTACGCTGATGCAGCTTATTGATGCGGGGCGAAAAGAAAATCGATTTGAAAAAAACAATAGCCAACTGGTTTCCGGCGTGGCGCTGATAGCGATTAGATAGCGCCAAAGGGCGGCGACGCGGCATCGCGATTTGGACGAGTTTCTCCGCAAAAAAAAAAAAGAAAAAAAAACCCGAAAAGACTGCACCAACAAACGTTGAAGTGATTCTCCACTTATACACACGGTTGACGATAAATAAGACTGGTCGGTCGGTTGGATGTGCGATGATTTGGCCCCTTTCCATTGGAAAACATTTCGATGCTCATGAAAGATTAAACCAATTCGGATGGATTGGATTCGACCCAACCAGTGACAAGGAAAAGTTAAGTGAGAGTATACGGAATGAAAAATCCATCTCATTTTTGACAAAGCATGAAGAAGCACGACAAGAAGCATTGCCAGTAAACGGAAGCAAGCGAAATCAAGTGACAGTGCAGACATTTCCATTTGACATCTATTTTTGCGTTCCGACAATCCTATCCTTTTCTTCAGCAGTTGAATTTTTAAATGATCAAACATTTATGTTTGTACCGAAGTTAAAATATTCCATACGATCAGAAAACTACCACGAAACGGCGAAAACGTTGTCCTATCGCTAGCGTGTCTGAGAAGATGAATAATTTTTCTTTTGACACATTATGTGAATACTCACGGTCATAGTTTCCGCGATTGTGAGCGATAAAATGGGTAGAGAAAACTCTGCAATAAAAACAAACCCAACCGATGCAAAATAAAGCCACTGGTGTCCGGTGGGGAGAGTTTCCCGTCCATAGCAATGACGGATTTAAAGAGGAGGGCCACTTTTGGCTGCGGAAACATATTTTCCAACGAAACGGCTACACCCGGCCGCGCACCCGGGTCCAGCACATCTGAGGAGCATTAGACATTCCGATGGCAGCGGATAAACAAAAGCGAAACGATCACGCGCTCGAAAATCGCACACAAATACCACGGGGCGAGAGCAAAAAGCATAAGAAAAGGGGGCGCATATGGCGCAGTGAAACAGCGAGAGGCCGGCCCGTGTCGAACGTGCGTAGAATACTTCGTGGTTAGTCATCAACATCAACATCATGGTGCCGATAAACCGGTGCCGCAGATAAGTTGGTCAGGCGAAAATCTTTCGGCCGCAAGCTTCGCCCGCAAAACCGACGGATGGATGGTGTTGGTATGTGTAGCAAATTGGTAAGTTTGTCCATTCTTTTCCTCTTCTTTTCCTTTTTTTTATACGGACGGATGAACACACATTTCTCCACCCGAAAGGATTGCTCTCCTGATGAACGCAAGGTGCGTCTTTTTATGGGACCGTAGATTAATAAATCGATTAGTAACTGTGAAAACACAATGGTATGATTTTTTATGAGATAATCCATTTTGAATCGATCGTCATATATCAAAAAAGAAGAAAAAAAAACAGTCGATTGCTTGTAGGTTGCGGGAATCGTTCCAGCAACACCTCGCACCATATTGTACAGTGTCGTAAACATCCGTTCCAGTGGCTTACCACCTAATAAATCGTATCGGTTGCATAAAACACAATAAAATGCGAAATGGAGTCTGGTAGGTTAAGGTTGCACTATGCAAACCACAAGAAAGCCCATTCGAGGGAAATGATCTCAAAAGAATCTGCGCCTGCACCAACACGACAATCTCGGAAGCAACTGTCACCACCGTTTCTTCTAGGCGGGGAACACAACGCGGACGTCGAATAGGAAATGGATAGCCGATAAGAAAACTCCACACCACCGGGAGTTTTGTTTCTTTCTTGTTGGTGTTGCGATAAACTTCCTTCCTTAACATCCGCCCGGCCAGTCCGCACACCAAATCTTATCAGGCGCGTCGGCGACACGGGCAGGATTTAACCAAAGGAAAGGAACCACACACACAAGAATCCCTCCTGCAAAATCACACCAGTAGGCGAAGCTGCTCGCCCCGACCAGGGTCGGCAACAGTTTCAGGCTTTCTGGTTTTGCTCATCGCACACGGCTGCTCTTCTCACATGGGTGTGGCCGTCCAGTCTGGCCTAGTTCGCGAGGAAGAAGTGTCGCGCCCGACGGACGGACACAGTGGAGAAGACCGCGATCCAGCGCGATGCCACACCACCACCTCCAGCGGTTCGACAGGTCCGTGGGGAGATAATTGAGTCATCCGCGAGTAGAGAGTGCGGCCGATTTGTCAGCGCGCCTCTTGTTGCACACCTCCGTGCCGTGTTTATCTCGTCGTTGGACGTTTAAACCTACCCCTTTTGCGACCGGAAGGGAAACGTATCATGGTGTGTAATCTACACTATCACGACTGGGACGGTGGCGTTTGCTTTAGCAAATCGACCGAAGAAAGACAAGACGAGTGGAAAAAAAACCTCCGCTGAAGAATTACCGATTGCGGTGACAATGACTTTTTTCTCCACCAACAGCAGCATGTCCTTCTGGAGGAAGCACACAAGAAGGAAAATGTTGTCCTATTGCGCTTCCGTGACTTCCTGCAGTTCGTGACGGACGAGCGGAAGCCAGCCTATCTCCACCCGAGGTGAAAGGAAGCAAAATCGATCCATAAGGGAAATGGAACAGCCAACAAAGTGTCGCAGGACCGGCATCCCGTCATGAGGAGCGGGGGAGGGCGTGAGGGGGACACTTCTTTAAAGTGTCACCGAACGGTCATTAGAATCCCGGGGGTTTTCTGTCCCGCTCCGTCCAGGCTATTGTTAGACGTCCACCAGTTTTACGACGTACCATAACCATGCATTCGTGTAGCTGATTCAATTTCCTAGCAGCGATGGAGAAAGCTGATGGCACTACGAGGTCTCCTTGGACAGTAGCTTTACTCTTTCCTGCATATTTCATCGCACGAGAAAATGTCATTTGAAATGGAGTAGAAGTTAGGTTTTTTTGTTTGTTTGTATTTTCTGTGCTCATCGCAAATTCAATTCTTTATCTCGCTCCCATGCTCCCCTTTTCTCTCTTTCAAACATGGATATAGCACCATTACATTCTCCTGATCTGTCTCTGTTCAGAGGAGGAAATTTTTCCACTTAAAAAAAATCTGTTCAAAACAAGGTATGTCTATTTGTTCGTGTGAAATTTTCCACCGGTTAACAAATAGGTCAAAAATTCCCAGCTGTAAAAGAATAAGGAGCAAGATTGCTCTCATGAATCGCGCCGGGTTTTCCTCGTACCGGCAGACAATTTGGGCGAGCCTCTGCCTCAGCCAGGAGAGAACAAGGATGGGTCACTGAACTTTCATCGTTGCTCTGAAGAAAAAAAAACCCCCACGACGAAGTACGTTACCCTACCGCCTAAAGGGAAGTTGGTTTACCGCGTTTTTTCTTACCGTAGGTCGCAATAAACAATCTCCAAACGGACCTTTTTCCATGATGAACCGGAGAAAGCCGAGGAAAAGGGTGGCGTGGGGCACACATACTGCGGAAAAACTGGGTCAACTACAAGCCGATTGACACGAACCATACAGGAAGCAATATGGGGAACGGTGTAATCCTTTTAGCGACGGTTGTGTTTTGTTGCGCGCGGATACCCAGTTAATTAAAAAAGGGACCCGGGTGTGTACATCGGGAGGAATAAATCAAACGACGACACTAGCCTATCGTTTTCCTGGAACGTGCAAGTAAGGTAATTCGGCCGCATGACATAATGAGCCTAGCAGGTTCTTGCTTTTTTATTGCCCGGGGCTTTCACGCCGCGGTCGGTTTTGCACCGCCCGATGACGCTTTCACGCCGCACACATCATCATATTGACTCATCGTCGCCATTACGCACCGGCCAATAAAATGCCGTCACCTTGGCACAATTTTCTTTAACGCTTTCGGGTGCGTGTAGGTTCCCTCGTCCATAAAGCGAGCAACATACTAATGATGTGGCGCTTGTGGCGTGCTCAGCGTGGTTAGGGATTTAGAAGGAAAGGAAGGTTTTGTTGCATTCAAGCAGCCAGCAGATGTCGGTTGGCCTCGCAGGGTCATATCATCTTGATCTTCCCCAACGTGTTCCGAGTGCATTTAGATGAGTAATCCCGGTGAATCATTCTATTTACATCCGATTGTTCCTCATGTTGCCTATGGTGGAAGAACAATCGACGGCATCAACCGGTTACTGGCTTATCCGATAGGCTTACCTTCTGTTTTCCCTAGAAGATCCATCGTGTTGGGCCCTCTGGTGGGGTCCGGTGCTAGTGGGGTGGAAGTGCCGTTCGTAGTCGAGCGCGGGTCAGGAAGCGCAGCTGATTCGATGTCAGGTTCATACACCCGGCAGGCAGGCAGGCAGGCAGCTTCTGGAGCTATGGATAGTAGGCCACCACTTACTTACTACACTCACTCACTCACACGAACGTGACCGCGACGGGCGCGATGTTGTGTTGTGCGGCTCGGGCAGTGCTGCACCACACTTTGCACAAGGGTTTTTTGTTGTTGTTGTTGATCGGTTCCTTCCCTTCGACTTCGCTGGTGCTGCTGCTGCTTTCTTTGCCCGTTTTCTATCGCCCAAAAGACGCAGACAAACGAGAGATTTTCGCTTTTCCTTCCCGATGCGCACCGTTGGGTAGTGGTGGTCGCGGACCGCGGGCACCGCCTGCGGCACCAGCGGGCGACCGGGTGCAAGGGATGGAGGCCGATGGAGGGCGGGTGGACACGCGTGTGTGTGTGTGTGTGTGTGAACGGTGTCCCGCACCGAATGATATTAATAAAAGGGCGGATTTGAGATTTGCGAGCGCGGTGGCCTCCGGAACGGAGGGCTCGACGACGGTTGACGGGACGGATTGAAACGATCAAAGTATGCTGACGTGCAGGCACACATCCAAGCGTACGAGGCGGCGGCGGCGGTGGCGGCGGCTAGTGTATGGAACGAATTATGTTTTCGTTGTGGAATTTCCAAAAGGCCCGACGTCTTTCCCGGCTTTACGTTCGCTTAAGACGCTTGCGATGTTTTCACTTTTCACTTACGGACACATTTGTCTCAATTGTTAACCTACTAAGAAAGACTTTTAGTTAAAAACAACTCCTCCAGAGCGTAAAATCCCCTAAGGAGCCTCACCGGGTTTCGATCACCCTTTTTATGCTGTTTCTTTACAATGTATAACAATTTTTTATATCCAGACCATGCCAACTACATGAAAAAAGAACAAAAGTGTTTGAAAGAACCTTTCTGGAAGCAGTCGTACCACGGAATGGTTTTTCTTTTTGTGGCTTCGGATTGGTTTTACCGGTACTCGACATGCATTAACTGGGGCGTCTTCCGGCATCTGCTCAATTAGGGATTTTCACTGAACATTCCACACAACGTAAGGCCTCCCGGCAGATGCTTGGATTTGTAATCGCGGCAACAATTTCAATAAAACAAAAACCAAAAAAGCCTTCTCTGGCAAGTAGAATCGGTCGGAGTAATTTTATCGGGATACTCGGCAGCAGAGCTTCCTCCGATACGGATGCCGTCGTGTGCACTTATGCATGTTTGCGTAGGCCTCAGGTTTCGGGGAGAAAGCAACGCAACAAAACTGCACTGCAGAGCTATCCTTCTTTTGGATTGCAATTTCAAATCTCCGGCCACACAGGTATACGGTTAATACGCCTAATCTTTCGAACCCGATCGTCAACATCCGATGGTCATCACACCTTTTCCTACACACACCGTCACTGTTTCGCACTGTTCTTTGCTTTGCTTACAAGACGGGTCTGATTCATTAACGCTACGAGTAAAGTTCTAATTCGTGCAAATGATGTCATTCGCGACCCCGAAGACACACAAACGCTAATGCCGCACTAATTTCACTCGATTAATAACTAGAAACACATATTTGTCGCTGTTTTAGGGGACAATAACTGGAGCACGGGAAATCGAAATGTACCTAAATGACGCTCGCCTTTTGACTGCCCGTGCCAGCCTCCTTCGTTGAGCTGTAGCAAAGACCAAAGAGGATAGAGTGTATAGGTCGCTTCAGTCGCGTTTTCTCGTTCCGCCATGTTGAATTTTCGAAAGTGCAAGCAATCTGTCAAAGTATGTTTCCGCGAGGGTTCCGACAAGCAGTGGAGGAGTTTAATCAATCGAAATAGGGCATAAACGTATCAGAAATAAAATTATGACAATTAATTGAATGTATTGAAACTTTTTCACGACGATAAACACGTAAGCAAAGTGTGATATATCATAAAAGAATGAATTACCTTTTTTTTTTGCTGTCCCGTGTTGTCAAAAGAAACAAACAGATTCTACCTTTTGGAATCATTTTTATCATAACTTTGTTACGCATCAGCCGTCAATTTGTTGACATGCAGCAAAAGGTATCAAAATAATCACTTTTGAAATGGTGAAGGAAAAGAAATTCGCATTACAAATATAAGAAACATTGCTTAGCATTTGCGGAACATTATTATGAAACCTTTGTTTCAGGTAAAGGCGAGTTCTCTGAGCTGTTTATTGTGCCACAGCTAGTTTGAATTGCATCGGTTGAAACATTCAGCAGTGCGGAATATGCCGTCAATGTCTACATCTCTCTTTCACTCTCTCACTTGGGATGGAGGTTGAATAAATGCTCTCTTTCTTAAACAAGATGCACCGGGTTCTGCATCTTGTAGTTTACTTGTTAAACAATCGTGTAGCAATTGATGAAAAATTTCCGATATTCCGCTAGAATTAATATCCCACCGCTGGTATCAAATATCTTTATCCGTAGGAGAACATTAATTTTTCATTACCACTATGCTGAGGTTGCAATTTAGCAGATGGTGACAATAAAGAAAAAGTCCTTATCAATGGAATATAACTGCTCCACATCAGACGGAAGTTGCGATAAGAAATGATGATGAAAGGGCCACGGAATTAGCTTGGGGCTTATAACTGCAAATTGTGAAACATTTTTTATGAACGCCGGATTAAATGTAGATTTGATTTCTGGTTAAATTTATTTATTCCTTTCCATGGGTTATTCTTGTTGAATATCAAAAGTATAACGTAATTTTTATGGAATTTTATCCGATCGTTGACTTTTTGCGCAATACCGATGCCCGTTTGATCGAGTAGAATGTTAAAAGTAAGGCAGATTGCAACAAATTGTGACAATTGCGTAAACATAATAATAAATGGAGAACTTCATCCTTGATGGCTCCGTCAGCCCCCCGTTTTCGAGTACTCGTTCAAATATGACCGGTTTGACCGGTATCACCCTCGTGTGCTTTTGGCACATGGACACCATCGAACTAGTTATCACTGAGTGCCCCAGATGCGGCAGGAACTTCCGAAGTTGTGCCACGATAGACATCCTCATTGACCAAGCGCTGTCTCTCGATGTACATCGATACGCGGATGTTGCGAACTTGATGGTTATTAATCAGCTTTAGAAGTGAAAAAACCGACAAACCAACCCAGGTCGCAAACGAAGCCCACGCACCGAATTGTGCCGTACCCATTTCTATGTAAAATCCAGACGTTTGAATGTTGAGCTCTACCTGGGTTATGTTCTGGCCATCAGCAATGTCACACCTGAAAAGAAAAACACAGAGAAAATAAGTGAGAGTGCTGTCTCTTTAGGCGTGCAATCTTCGTATTTACGATGGAAAACGTTCGGTCATCTCGCCACACCAAGCCATGAAACCAAAGGTGATAATGATAGCGGCAATCAGAGTCGTCGCACAGAGTGAAACACTGAATACCACGTCGAAGAACAAACCCAGGAAGGAGCTTTCCAGTTCACGATATGCAAGTAGGGCCATTCTACAAATAGACAACATAAATGTATTGCATTGTGCATTGCGATTCTCATCCACTCTCTGGAATGCTGTTGCCCAACCTGTAGATTTGAACTCCAGCGATAATGAACAAAGAGATCCCGACAATGATGGGATAGTTGCAGTAAGCCTGCGACGCCCACCTTACATCGAACAAACCGTCCTTCTCTTGCCAGGTGCCGGTAGTAAACAGCAAACAGTGTCCACTGGAGAAGGAAGAAAGGCATCGTCGGGTTAATGACGGGTCGGTAAAACAATTCCGCAGTATTTCAACTTACTCGAACGATCGGACATGGATGGCGAGCGGGATGAAGATGCACATCGACAGAATAAATGCAAACACATGGCCAGCGATTTGGCTCAATATCAACACGTTGGATAGGGCCATTTTCTCCTGTGGCGCATCAGCCTTATACCACGGTTTGCGAAATGTTTGATCAAAATCTAAATAAATTTTCCTTCTTTCCTTTCTTCCTGCACTGTTTATATTTTTGATGAATAATCTAGTGTTGAGAGTTCCGTATAGCACCTAGTACTAGGGATAGGCCGATCGATTCACTCAATTCCAGAAAACAGATAACTGCAGGTGCAATGGAACGGAATCAAAACTCATCGTTTTGAACAACCGGAACGGCGACAAGAAGGAGGGAGGGAGGGAATTAGTAATTCATCTACAATTGGAAACAAACTTACCTACCATTATTTATATTTTAAATGGTTCTCATTTATTAGGTATTATGTGGTCGACTAATGATTGAACCCCAGAAATCGACCTCCATCGCATATATTTTTCAAAAGTATTAAAAAAAGAACCCCCTCAACATTAGATTGTCGTTCGACACTTACTCTTGTGGATTGAAAAGTTTCTCGTACACCACGATGCATTCGACTAGATCTACCGAATTACTGGTTATGTTTATTTCTTGTGTAATAAAGTATTCTTATTCACTAAACATGATGTAGGGTGGGGAGGGATTAGTGAGAGGGATGGTAACAATAAGGACATGATTAGATCGAGAGGTAAAGGAGGACGGTAAGACGATGGTGAAAAATGGTAATAGGGGGGGGGGGGGGTGGTTGGAGGGTAGTTAAAAGGAGTGGGAAAAGGAGAGGAATGGGAGAAAAAAAGGAATGAGAGGAGGAAGGAGAGGAGGGCATCGTGGTTAGGGAGGACAAGACTAGGAATGAATGAGGATTAGTTGAGCGAGTAGCAAGATGCTTGGAAATATCAAAATGCGGCAGCGGACATGGAGGACTAGCAGCGGGAGTGTTGCGCAGCGACTAGCGACCGGGGTAAACCTGCACTGCACTTAATCCAGTTCAATCCATGGCTGCCCAAACGAGAGTCGGCCAGACACAACAACAATGCAAAACCCTCAGACACCTTGGGCCATAGATTTCGGACGCCAACCGGGATAGGAGACTAAGGGTCTATTGCTGTTTAAATTGAGTTTTTCAAATTGGTATCCGAGTCAAGATTTGGGCCCGAGCAAGTAATATGTTGTATAGACACTCCGTATCAAAACAGGTGAACTCAAACTCAATTTTACTGATTTGTGTATATTTTAATTATACATATATGTATATAATATATTTTGTTGTTCTTGCTATTGACAAATTATGTTTAACCTATTTATAATCACATATATTTATATAATATATACTTTATATAATTCACTTCTTTATAATAATTATTAAATAGTTAATAGTATTTCTTCTGTTTTTCGTCCTCTCCAGTAATCGATTCTTGTTTAACCATTTGTTTACCGTCCGTTTTTTTGTGTTCTTTTGTGTTGTTCTCATTCAGTGACTTTGCTATTATTATTATTATTATTATTATTTGTTATTTTCCTTTGCTTCCTTTGTTCTTTTTATATGCACATATTTTTTTTTAATTCTCCTTATGCATGTATTTTTCACTGTTTGCTACCGGAGGTATTGTTTCTCGATCTCTCTAATTCTTTTCCCGCGACCGCTCAATCGCTTTTTTAACTTTTCGTTTGTCTTGCGCTTCCTGGTCGTGATGGGAGTTCAACTGTTATCGTTTCTACATACACTCCGCAGCGTTTTTATTCGCACATCGCGGCGCTCCGCTCCCATCACGTCGTGATCCTTTTTTAACTTTATGTTTAATTACTTGTGTTGGTTGGTTTTGTATGTTCATTTTTTTTTTTCACTACCCTCCCTACAGGAGTACACACTGCGATGCTTCGTGCGATTTTACCTAAACTCCCTTGTATAATATGCGTTAATGGGTGATGACTTTTGAGTTACCTTTTATTTTTTTCTTTAATTATTTGAGAGTTCGGTATGCTGCCGAACTTTACGCTTTCCGGTATGCCGCGCGCTGAATTGCGTGGGTGTGGGTTTTGTTCACTTTTCCTCTACAATGTGTATCCCTTTGATGGTTGAAACTGCTTTTCGGTTTTCTATGTTTCTTTTAGTTTTATTTTTGTTGCAATTTTTGTGTGCATGTTTCTTGTTTTTTTTTGCTATCCTTTTTTGATTTTATTTACCATTCGCGCACTGTGCTTTTCCCTCGCTTTCTCTTACATTGTTTTACCATTGTTTTATCTTCCTTTTTGGTTTGGTCGGTTTTAGTCGTGGGTTAGGGTTTCGCAGAGGGTGGTTTTTTCTTTTTCTCTTTTTAATGCACCACACCATCTGCAGCTCTCGGCGTCGGATCAACAGTATTACTACAAAATGCACGGGGACACGCATGTTCGCTGAATCGTTTCACAATGATCGACTGCGCATCGTCCCGCCACCGTTGCGTCACCATCAACAAGTCGTCCAACCAATCGAACCATATTTAGCCAATCAACGAACCACCGACCGGGACGATCCCAGATCGGGCTTTACGTCGCGAACCGTGTACGGGAAACCATTGTGAAACAAATTTGCAAAGCGAATGTTTCCACCGTGTTCATTCGTTTCTGACATGTTTAGTTTATTTTGTTTTTACATTTTACACCTCAACGCTACTCTGCTCCTAGACCGATCCGGCTGCCGCCATAACCATATTCTTACGCCATATTGGGTGTTCTTTTATTTTATTTATATGTATACGAACGCCCCGGTACTACGTATGGCGGCAAAACACTCTAGGTATGTTCGGGTGGCTGAATGCTATGGGTTTGTGGTTGCATACTCTGCTTCGCTTGGGTTTTGCGCGAATGGTAAGAAAAAGGTAAATTGCTATTTCTTGCTCCTGAAACTCGGGGCACGTGCGCACCGTCCTACGTTGTCCGCGCGGTCTGCGCCATGTAGGGCTTTTGATTTTTGTTGTTGTGGTGGTTTGCTTTTGCTATGTTGTATGATTTCATATTTTCTGCGTTCTTTCACACACGCATGTGCATGCTTGTCGGTTAGGTATTAGATGTTCGCCTTGATCCTCGCAAGCTTCGATACCTCCCCCCTTCGTCGATGCGTTTTGCCTTGCGTTCCTTTTGCACCATTTTATCAGCAGAAGGATATACTGCAATATGTTATGGTCAATTTGCTTGATGTTCTGCCTCCGCTCGACTCTCTGCCCACTGACTAACCGCAATCTCCTTTCTGCCTGTCGCAGTGCCTCGAGGCACGTTTGCTTTTTATGCCTTTTCCGTCGGGGTGTCCTCCCATATTACACTTTAGTTATAATAATAATAATTGTTTAATGCTATTATTATTATCATTATCGTTATTACATACCAACTAGACCATTATGCTGTAATTCCCTTGTAGTTGTGTGTGTGTGTGTGTGTGTGCTTGGGTGAGTGTTTCCAAATTTTCTCCCTGCAACGCTGCACACTACATGCACCACAACATTTGTGTGTGAGTGTATGTGTATGTAGGTGTGTAGGTGTGTGTGTGTGTGTAATCGTAAAGAAACCAGTGGAAAACAACACAAAAAATACATTAATTCGAACGCCTCCTTTCGCCCGAGTGCGGCGAGGTGCTTTTCCGGTGGTAAGATCATGGCAGCACCTTCTTGCACCGCACACACCCGGGGGCAAATGTATGAGTGGCACGAACTGAGCATACCGATGCAACCGAAAGACGCAGAGAACGAACCAAGACGGAGAGTAAAATCCTATCGAACCGAAAGCCAACCAGAAGGACGGCTGCTATTCGTGCAGAAATCCGGTCCCCTTTGAATATCGATCGTAACATGAACCATGAACGAAAGCAACCTATGGCGGTCGGGCCCGGAAAGTGCATTCCGGAAGCCCGGTCTGGGGGAAAGGGTGGAGTTCCGGGAGTGTCACCATCGAGAAATGGGTACGCATAGCTAGCCTACGATGCTCGCGTGCATGCACCCACCGGTGTCCTGGGCGCGTCTGGCTCGACGGAGGGGGACGGGCCTGCCCCTGCGCTGCACTTTTTCGCGTCCGTTGTGTTTGGATTTGGGTTGCTTTCGTTTCCTTCGTTCGTCTTTTTTTTCCCTCGTGGGACATGGATTGGTAACTGTACAGAGGCAAAGAGCCGGGAAGGGAGAGTATCTCCCGTTAGGGAGGACACCATTTGCAAGAAAGGGCGTGCTTTTGCCATGAAAGGACGAAGCATCAGCCCCCAAGGGAGAAATGGATTTCAAAGGAGGTAGACGAAAAAAGGAAATGCTACACAACCACTACATGAAAACGCGCGCAAAACGTGGACAGCAAGAAGCAGGCAGTGTCTCCTGGGTCCGCCAGGACAGTCGCATTGCTCGCAGGCCGGGTTTCAGGACAGCGGAGTGGTCTGGTGCGTGTTTCATAGGAAAACGCTCTGACCCTCCCCATCCGTGGCATTCGCATCCGGAATCACGTTCGCACGAAGGCTAGCCACACAGAGCCCCTACCCTTTTCCCGATGATGAGAGCAAATGGGAGGTTAGAGAAAGAGATAGAGGAAGAAAGAACAAGCTGACGCTCCCGTGGTCCTGCCATTCCGGATGGGAAGGAGGCAACGTCCTCTTTGGATGGATGAAGGATTTCACTGCACGGAGCGGCCAAGCTGGGTGACGAAATTAGAAATACCCCGCCTTGCTCCAGCTTGACCACAGCCGCAAGTGCAAGGAAACTTGGTCTGTTTTTTTTTGTTATCGAACGCAAGGAAATCTTCTATGTAACTAAACGTTTTTTTCAAAAGTTGAACCAAAATGGCGCGCGCAGTTGTTTCCGCCTTCCCGTACTAACAAAAATTCGCACGCCTTCGCTTGCCCGCATGACGTTCGTGGATGGTGGTGATGTGTTGTGACTTTTCACACACATACCATCGCTCCAAAGCACTGACGCGGACAAGTGAGCTGGGGAGAGGGGTGCCGATTAATTGTAGATGAACCCAAACGCAGTTGTCGCCGGGAGCTTCACACGTGGAAAACCGGCTACAGTGTATCTGCAACAACCGGAACCAGGAATTGGCCTCACGGGAAACTTTCCGATACACCAACCAACCCCACCAACAAAAACTCCTGCAACGGCGTTGGGATCCATTGCCACAAAGTGCCACAGCTTTTCACTGGTGCAAATTGGCCCCTTCCCCTTTCACGGTGTGCACTCATACATTTGCCTTTTCTTTGTCCTTTTTTACATCGCATTCTCAAGCATCCCGCGCACCTATACAGAACTTAACAAGAGTCCCAGAATGTGTGAGCTCCTAGGTCGAACGTCATCGCCCTTTTTCATCAGCTTCAGTATCTGTTTCCCTGTGTTTCCAATGCGATCTTACACTTGATCGATTCTGCAGGAATTGTACGGCTTGCCTTCCGGCCTAATCTCTGGATGCTCGGCATGGTCCTATGATGCAACTTTAATCTTTATGTTATTTTTCGCTTGCTGTTGAATTCACCCCTAGGCAAGGGACGCTGTTTGTCTTTCGGAGCGAGGATCGAAGATCCCGGATCAATTGTACATTGTCCCTATGTGCTTCCATCATAGTTTCTTCTTTTTTTCTTTTCAACTAAAGAGCTGAAGTGTGTGTGTTCGTGTCATAATCTCGTATATGAGTATGGATTTATGCCTCCAGCAATGTGTAAAATAATGTACGCATATGTTGATCGATTTGTGTCCGATGTTCGGCTGGTTGCTTCCAGCGTGAAAGAGTGTAAACGATGCATGTTGTACGTGTTTGATGTTAATTTGTTTTAAGCTGGTAAAATACCATACATAACGTAATTGTTGAAATTACATTTTACAATTATAAACACATGGTTCTGTACTGTACCCTCCTACTGGTTTTAATTTTTTTTCTTCGTGTATGTTTGTGTTTGTGAACACTTCTTTCGTCACACCTTGCCTTTTTGTGCCAAATATTTCTTTTCGGGTCGACTCGTCGTACGAGTGTGATTAGCTTAATTGTTTTACTTTCGCTTGTTCAAGCAACTAAAATACTGAATATACTTAAAGGATTCCTCGTTTCTTCAAATGTCGCAATTTGCCTACCTTCAATTTTGTTTGCCACTTATCTGCTTTTTGAAAAACAGCTTGAATCAACGTTTACATTATACTCCGTTTTTTTTCGTCTTCTCCGCGTACCGCGCGCTTGATCTTATTTACAAGGCAAAGTAGAAATCACAACAAAATTCTCGTAAATGAAAGAAATTACATTTCGATCGATACACCCTTCCTGCACTTTTTCACAATCGATTGATCGTCCCTTCGCCGGAACAGCTTCATCAGTTGCTTCCGGCGAACGCACATCTTTACCGCCCTTTCTCTTCGCTGCCCTTCCTCTCGTCGTTTCGTTAGCTGGGCAGTATTGATACGGTTCACAGTTTCTCTATGCCTCGTTACTCGATACTTTAAATGACTAGTTTACTCGGTTCCTGCGCTGACTTACTGTACGCTTGCAACTATTGATTGTTTGCAAAACCTGCTGCTTCCCTTCGCACGACCTAAATTCGTATTAACCTTTAGAGTTTACTTTACTTTTATTTACTAGCCTTGATTTCTAATCCTCTTCATGGTGGCTCTGCACACAGTGGTGCAACTCGGTTTTGCTTGCGTAGTGGTGATTCCTTAGACAGGGGTAGCTTTACGGTTGGTCTTCCACTCCATTAAAGAGAACATACAGTTTGATATGAAAATTAGGTTTAGTTAAAAGAGCAAACTATCGATCGAAACAAATGTTATTCCACTTGCTTAGTTGTGTTACCATTTATTTGATCATTTATTCCAATTTCTGTGTTTTTAAACCTTGACTTTTGACTTAGAAAACATATATTAGCGACTATTGTTGCTTAATCGAGTCACAAAAAAAGGATCATTACCGTCGATCCACCATTTAGTAGGCCTGTTGGCGCAAAACGGGATGGACGCAAAAGGACGTGCAATACATTTCTTTCTTTCCTGCAATAACAACCGTAAATCAATCAATCGGATCGTTCGGCCGAGCAGCTGACCCCCTTAGAGAACGGCACCAAAATGAATGGTCATCCACAAACGCATGTTGTCCTTATTCCATCGAGCGGAACTACGTGTTTATTGTAGTTTAAGTTTCTTTTTATGTTTTGTTTGGGTTCGGGGTTTGCACTGCTTTGGATCGATTCCTGTCTCGCCACGAACGAACGGGACACTTATTTATCCAATATATATGCTGATAAAGTACTTGTGTGCGTCTCTCTCTCTCTCTCTCTCTCTCTCTCTCTCTTTCTGGTTGTTTTTATCTAGTTATAGGTCTACGCTAAATCTGTTCAATACAATTTCCTTCGTCCTGGTGGTTTTTCTTTTTGCTTCGCGAAGCAAATCGAGAGCCATTAATTTAACGTTCTTTTGCGTTTGTTTGCCTTGTGCCGTCTGTTGTTGGTTTTACATTTTCGTGAAAAGACGTTGTTGTTGTTGAGTGTGCGTGTCTGTGTGTGCTGTTTGTTCGGTTGCTTGAGTTTGCTTTAATGAGATTTACTTTGTTTTCCTGTATTATGGTTTGCTTTATTTCTTTGTTATGCGCTGTTCTTCGTATTTGTTTGTTTATTATAAGAGTGTCGTTTGTTCCCTTGGAAAAGTGTTTTGGTTTGGTTGTTTCCTCTTGGCGATGGTTTGTTTCGTTTTCGGTATTGGCTTTGCTTTCGCTTGAGTGTATGACAGTATGTGACACGGCACCTTCCCTTCGTGTTTTCCTCCTTTCAGAACATCACCACCCGTGCTGCTTACTGATGTTAACCTACGTTTATTCTACTTTGTTACTTCCTTACTATTCTGTTTGTTTCTTGCTTTCTTCCTCCAGTCGATTACTTTGCGATTACTGTTATTTAACTGCTCTGGTTGCACTGCTTGCATTGCACTACTATTGTATTTGCGACTTTTCTCTTCCTGTTTTTTTTTAAATTTCTTGTACATTTGTCCGTGTGGTTGTATGTTTATTTACTGTTTGCCGTTACACTATGTAAGTAGTTTAATTGTTTGCTTCTCTAGTTGCCTGCCCTACGATTCAATTCGCGTTCGCGTTCGCGGTTGTGTGGGTGAGATGTGTTCCTTCCTCACAGGGAGGATCTACTGCTAGCGCGTGTGTTTTTGTGTGTGTGATAAGGATTTTGCTGCACGCAACCCAGCCACCCTTCACCATTCATCCAATCTTCGCATCCACTCGCTACGTTTGACGTGGATTGTCTACTACACGCACACGCACAGACACAAACATATACATAGATTGGTTTACTGTGATCGTGGTTCACACTTTTGGTTTCTGTACAGGGTGCTTCTCGCCGTCCTATCACACCATGCGTCTCCATCCATTTCGGCTGAGCTAGAGCACAGCGCCATTCCTTGGCCACTTCTTCCGTCGTTTAATTTTTTTTATACTCTTGCCTTCCCTGTGGTTTGTTTTGCACTCAACCATCCCTGAACTGCCACTCCAATTGGTTTTGATTTACAGTTCGTAGTCATCCATTTCGTTTTTCTTCAACTGGGCGTATTTAAACGATACTTTACACGTTTGTTCTAGTTGCTCGAATATATGTATGTGTGTGTGTGTGTGTTAGTGTGTGTGTGTATTCATGGACTAACTGTGTCACTTGGTAACATAAACACACTCAAACACATGCACACATACACGCTAGAGATAGAATTAATTGTAAGACTAGGATTCACTCATTACTGCGCAGCCACGCACGCATTCACAATTAATCCACCCCCACCAACCCAACCCTCCCCTCTACTGCAGCTCTGTTTCGCATTCCTATTTCCGAGGACCGCTGGAGATCGGATCGACTGGAGGAAGTTCTTCAATAAGCGATAGGAAAAAAAAGCGAATGGGAAGAACTTTAGCTTCCCTTCCCTATTGGCAATGGTGGGCCCCCCGACCATCTCTCTGTGTGCTTCCGGTCGAGCTAGTATGAAGTAGATTCTATTGTGCGTGATCTTTTTGTGCGCTTTCTAGGGTTTGATCGCAACTTATTGTTTATGAAATAAACCTAATTTTAATCCTTAGAGGAAAAAACAAGTGTTGCCTTATGTCAAGTACTCTCTTTTTAAAGGGTCGATATCCTGAGACGTCTGCGGTCACATGGCTGAAACAGTAGCCCGACAGTAACAGCAGCCTCGGTGGAGATTGTTCGATTGTATTCGTGTGCCCGTGGTGTTCTTGTGGTGGTGGTTGCTTTGCAGCGTGATACCTACTGCCTTCCGATTGCCGTTGTCTTCTCACTCAAACCCCTTCCCACTGTTCAGTTTTGGGCTACTCCATTTACGGATGGTCTGATGGTCTTCTAAGGTTCAGCACCCATTATCCCCCTCGCTTGGCAAAATACCCACAAACGACGAAGCACGTTAAATTAATCGCTCGTTATACCATATTCAAAAATCTGTATTATTGGCGTCCACCTCGTCGGGTTCCTGGGGCGCCGCCAGTGTCATCTGGATGCCCGATGGCCCCATCACCTGCATCGTTGGCTCGGTGTTGCGTCGTTTCATCTTGCCCTTCATCTTCTTCAACATTGTCGCCTGCCGGCAAGGCCAGAATTTGCCGTGCGTTCATCCGTCACCGTCGTCGCCATTGCCGCCATCATCGTTGCAGCCGCCATCATCATCGTCATCGTCGTCGTAGTCGCCGCCGCCGTCCGGTCCATGATTAGTTAAAATATTGTTTGTTTGTTTGTTTGTTTGTTTTGTTGTTGTTGTAAATTTCACGTTCCATGGTTTGTTCGGTTGTAGTATGCGAGATGCGTGTGTGTGTGTGTGTGTGTGTGTGTGTGTGTATGTGTTATGATCGTGAGTGAAAGATGTACCGAACATTCAGTCCCAACGTTTCACGTTCCACAAATGTGTATGCATGTGTTTGTATGTATGTGACGTCACGAGATGTCCGTTAATTTCATTGGTGCACCATTTGTTGTACAAGTTTAAGTGATTGTATGGTCAGCAGTAATTTAAGTAGTGATGTATATTGTGTTTTTTTCAATGTTTTATCACACACGATCGAATGCACGTCCCATCATCATCATCATCATCATCATCATCATCATGTAAGTAGGATTTGCAAATGGTTTTTGTTACCGACGTAATGTTTGTTTTTTTTTCACAAATTGGGTTGGGTTTTGTTTTAAATGCCATGAATCATTGGTGTGGATGTGTTTTTTTTTTTGTTACCCAATGTTCAACATTCGCCCCAGTAAATATTTTTGGGGGTTTGACATCCGCGTTCGAGTACAAAAAATTGAATGAAAAAAGAGAGAAGAATCGAAAACCATTTTTATAGCATCGTAATAGGTTTTTGGCCAGGTCATAATATATGTGGTTAGTGTTTTCGGGCTGGGTACAACGTATCGAAAAAAAAAAGGAGGTTAAGATCAAATTAGCAGACCTAAATGCAAACCAAAATGAAAACTCGTGGTACCACGAGAACAGTCTCATTCAATTAAATAGCAAGGAAAGCAATACAGCAAACGGTAGAAGAAAAGAAAACAAACAAAATAAGATAAAATTCATTCCGCAAAACGGCAGCCTCGGTAACGAACACATTCGGAGAATGGATGAAAGTAGCTAGCGAATATATTGCAATAAAAATGATGCACGTTTACGGTTGCACAGAGGAGCGAGGATAGAAATGCGATCTTTCTTCCTGTTTGCCCACCAAACGATGATAACTGAAACTCGATAAACTACCGGTTAACGTACGCAAACTAGAGCACATGTTTCTAACTAAGTCATGGTTTGCAAACCGAATACGAACTCCAACAGATGGTTTACCTGGGATTAAACTCGTTGCATTTAATGTTCAATACTGTTACGCTACAATCGGTTCAAAAATAGTTGAAACATGAATCGAACGTAAGTAACGAACAAATCAATAACCAACAAAGAAAATGGAAATAAAAACATTTGAAACTCATTTAGTTTAATATTCAAGCATCACAGTAACATCTTTCCGCATAATGTAAAATGTTATTGCCCATCGGGCTTCGGTATTCGACTGATAGAGTCGAAAGATAGATAGTCGAAAACGTAAAAGGCATCTTCGGTTTGGTTGCATATAATAAATCAACAAGATATATTCGATGCAAATTCTAGCTCCTACACGAACCGTAACTAGACCATGAAGAACAGGTAAACTTAAAGTGATTCAAGTGAATCAAAACTGCAAAGTACAATACAAACAGGAGATACCGAGGAATAAAAATATGGCTGCCGTGCGTTGCAAATGTCAACAGGTTATATATTTCGGTGGGATAGAAATGCATACTCTATACAGAAGAGATTTGGAATAGAGAAGAGAAGATTTCAAGAGGCAGAAAGAGATAAGATTTTCATACCGGATAGCAAAGACGTGGTAGCAAGTTGAATAGAATCGGGAGAGATAGCAAACTTTCCGACTGGCCAAAGTGGCCTGGAAAAAGTAGTGAAAAACTGACATTAAAAATGACGAAAACTTGTTTGATAAAAAATTGGTAAAATACTATGCAGAATACTTGATCATGGTAACGAAAGAAAAAACAAAAAGGATATCACGAATTGTGAGTATATTCGGATTAAAAAAGGATTTAAGTGTGAGCGATGGTGACGTGAATGTGATACGTGAGATTGGGGTGTTTTCCGGTGTGTGGTTTCGTGATCGGTTGTGTTTCTGGGTTGGTTTCGAGGTTTGCTGAGCTAATGGAACCGTAAAATGAAAACGGTTTACGGTGTGTATGTGTTGGTGTGTCAGTAAGGTCGGAAGTGCTACAGTGGCGTGCGTCAATAGATCGATCAATAAGTATACGAATGAATCCATACGAAATACATTTAAGATTAATGTGCAATGGCTTTAAGAGACACAGAACGGGACGATTAAAGATAAGAATGGAGTAAAGTGGTGGCATTTTGTATTTCTTCTACAGGTGTCCGTGCTTTTGCACCGTAAAGTACCGTTTCGTTGCTACCTCAAAGGATTAACGTGGGCCTTTCGTGACTATCGGTTCGGTTTTGCCTGAAGAGATGGAAGGAAACGGGTTCTTGCTAAATGCTAAGCGCAAATTGGGATATGTGTTTTGAGGTCAATCCAAATCGTTCTTTTCGATTTTTTTCCCACTGAAACGGGGAGGAAGAATTGCCGGTGGTCTCGATAAATATCAACGTAAGCGTTGCTCAGAGGGGACTGGCTGGAACTAGGCTTGTAAATAGTGTGGGTTTGGATTTCTTTTGCCTTTTCTTGTCTTGTATATTCGTAATACACTCACCACTAGGTTCCTAACAGAGCCGTTTATTCGTAAACACTAATAATCATAATTTAAATACTAATAACCATTATTATTCTAGTTAGAAAACAAACGCAACGAACTTTCAAACCGACGAACACGTGCTACGATCTGCAACGCAATCGAAGAAGCGTAATTTAGAGCCGAACCCCCTCAGGGCGATTCGTTCGCAATGGTAAAGAGGTTCCTTCAAGGGAGTTTTTACTATGTGGCTAAGGTGCTTCTCGATTAAAAAAATAAAATAAAACAATAACAGCTACTTGCTCTCTGTGTTATCTCGTTTTGTTTCTGCTTTGGTGTAGTGATTTCTCGTTTTAGCTCACTAGCTTTCGGCTAGTTGCGTCTTTGTGCGCGTGTGTTTTTTGCTCCTTCTTTCTCTCGTGTGCTTTGTTTGGTTTGTTTGCTTGCGCGTTTTGGCGTAAAATGTTTGACCTCGGAGTTGGTTCATAGAAAACAGGAGAACAGAAAGCTAGGACCGGACGGACGGGTACTCTAGGTTCCGCTGAGGGCGTCTTTATCGCGGTCTCCATTTTCGGGAGCTCCGCCCTGCGAAAATCCCGCAACGGCCGGTGAGATATGCGGTTCGGTTAGCCTCCGTTTGCTCTTAATTTTCTTCAGCATCGTGGCCTATAGAAAGTTAATAGCATTTATATTTGGATCAGTATCAATGGTCGGGCGGGCGGGGTGTGTCAGTGCTGGATTGTTCGTACTATTGCTTAGCGGTAGGAGGGTAAAAAGTGAGTTATGCCTAAGATTATGTTATGCTTCATCAAGACCCACGGTCACGCACACGCACATACACCAACACGTCCATTCACGCACGTACATTCACACGCACACACAGGAACAAAAGGAAAAACAGGCACGCTCGGGGGTCGGCTGTGCGTGTTCACGCGTGACGGTTCACAGATTAAAAACGTTTCGGTTGAATGTTACTACATACACAATTTCATTTATGGTGTGTCTCGGAACGGAAGGATTACAAAATGCAAACGAAATTTCGAACGAAATATGTTAGTTTGAGGTGGGGAACAAATAAAGGAAAGACAGGCAAGGTAAATTGACGTATCCCTGGTAAAGTATGTACCTAGATTCACGAATGTTTCAGTCCCGTTAAAAAAAAAAAGCTTTCAAACAAAATGTATATTTTCCAAAATTGTGTTTGCGCATTGAATTGTGTCGTATTTAAAGGGGAAAAAACAAACTGATTAGCAAAACTAATTATACTGTTCCTATTTGAATTCTAAGTATCAGTTATATAACCAAACTATTGCTTTGCAATCATAGCGTATAAAGATTAACTGGTTTTTCTTTAAAGTTGGGACATGATATTTCGTGACAGTGTAACACTTTTTACAACAAATGAAACAAAATTATGAAACGAAAGTCATCAGAATGAAGTTGCCAATTGCTTCAAGCTACCGTAGAGTTTGTGTCGTGCAGAACATGATGTCCATGTTTCCAGCCGAAGTAGGTTTCACTAACACAATATTCATCCATATCATACAGAGACTGGGTGGGATCGGAGGTCACGTGTACAAGCGCATGGTTTTCTCAACAGTAGTAGAATGAATTTAGATTAAATGTAGCATGCATTGATTTCAGTGGAGCACATAAATACAGCCCGCCCGATTGTCACCAAAAGGCTAGCTAGGAGCATCGCTCTTGTCGGGGGTCGTATTTATGCCTGTATGTACAGTATTGTGCAATGAAAAACCAAACGGCGTGGAAAATAAGCAATTCGGAGTATGGGGCAAGGCGGAAGAGATATAACACTCACTCAGAGATATAAAGCGAGTAATTAAACAGCGAAGAGTAGATGGTTGATTAACAGTCTAACGCATGCATGCAAAACGTAGGAAAATGGTCCCAAACCAAACGAAAACGATCTACCAAAAGCAAATAGGGGGGAGGATGTAGAGATTTGCTCTTTTAGCGCCATTGCGGCAGACTGGACCTGTGGCTTACCTTAAGCGCCGACTTTAGCACGACCACATCGCCGGGACTTTGCACCCACGGTTCTCCATCGACCTGCACCGGTATGTCGGAATGAAGATGAATTTTGATGTGTCCACCCTGTGAATGTGTCGGTGGTGAGAGTATGTGTGAGTTAGTCTGTTTACCGAAGCGGGTTTCGCTCAGTCGCTTACCTGGGCTATTCGCATGGCCGAACGCAACCCGGACTGAATCTGACCCAAATGCACCACGCCGGTAACGCCGACGACCTCCAGCATGCCGTCCCAGTGGTTCGGTTTGCTGAACTGGTCCTCCTTCTCCGGTCCCCAGGGGTTTGCGCCGGAGCCCCAACTGCGTTACGTACCGGAAAGAAAAGAAGGTGTTACTATCGTCCGTTTCTAGCATTCTTGTGATTCTACTTCCAACCTTAGGATGTTCAGTATGATGATACCCTCAACGGGCGGCAGTTCCACCACCTTCCCGTCCACCTCGAGCCGGAGCTCCTTGTGCAGCTCCTTCACCATCTTCCGGCCGACCATCTTGCGCAGGCCCATCTTCACGTAGACGCCCTTATTGTGCAGCCGAGAGTTGAACTTGTTCGGGTTTTCCTCGCGCGCATTGTGGAAGTCCAAGCACAGGTCGGCGTCGATGCCGATGCCGAAGTAGTTGTTCATCACGAATATCTGCGAGTTGTCCTCGCTCTGCGCCCCTCCGACCACTGTAATGGTGCCATGCGAAGGGATGTGGTTAATGAAAGACGACGGAAGCTCGACTGGTGCCAACAATGGGGCCACAACTGGCAACCCGGCTGGTGATGCGTGTGCCATTCTTCGTTCGATTCCTGCCCGGCCGGGCGGCAACGGTACAAGGCAAACATCCCAAAGCTGGTCACGCTGCCTGTGACCTGCCCCAGAAGGCACCGTCCGAGTGAATCGACGAAGCGTGACACGCCCCAGTCTATACACATCGAGTACATCCATTCCGGTAACAACAACGAGCATATCAACAACAACACCGACCGGCCTAAAAGAACAGTATTTACAGCAACATCCATTAACTGTGTTTGTGGTGCGAGTCAACGGGGGAAGTACGCCGATTGCTCGGGGAGAGGGGTAATTGGGTGGCTGGAAAGAAGAAAGACGCCACTTTGCTCCTAGGCAAGTTTAAAGGCAACTTTGGCGTGATTCATTTGATTGACCGTGTTGATGAGTTTCGCTAACATTTAACTACGCTTTGTCCCCAATAGTTTTACTTCTTCGCTGTAGTGTCCGCCAAGCAAATGAGGCTTTGTGTATGTATAGAATTGTTTTTTGGTGCCTGACAGGCTAGTTCAATGTGACAAAGTAATATTGTAAAAAAAATTCGCTTACAAGCATGCAGTGTCTCGTGAAATGTTGCGATTCTATTGTTGAATCATGGATAAAAGATAGCTTTAGCGTATAATATCGTTTTTTTTTTCACTTAAAGGTATGCAATCTGCATTGCAACGATGCTCCGTTTGAAATATCAGTGCTCATCACGAGGGTATTTCAGAAAATGATTGCAATCTTTCCGTGATTGCATCTTTCGTATATCTATGTTGGGTACTGACCGGAGGAAATTTTACCCCTGACAGATTGACACACACTCCGAATCGTGTACCGCTCATTGCATACCTTGAGGTGCAAAACATGACGTGATACACTTGAGCATACTTTTACCAAATTGTATCCCAAAACAAATCTGTTTCCAGTAATGACATAATTCTAGCTGCCTTTACCCGTTCTGCTAAATTGTAAAACGTTTCAACTGGGATTTAAGTGTGTGGTGAAATCAAGATTGAAACAAAACTTGCTTATTGGACTGAACTTGCCAACCATCGCCCGGGCCGAAATAAGGACCGATGGTCGACGACACCGAGAGCATGCATGCATTCATTCCTTACAAGCTGGGAGCGGGTACGATGGTGGACCGTTTCCGGTCCGCTTCTAAACGGGACAGTACGGGGAGTACGCAACCGGCGAGATTTATCGCACTACTGTCGGACAACTGGAGTAAGTGGCGGGCAGCGGAGTGAACAAGCCTCTAGAGATCGAGGGGTATTACTCTGGTACGGTAGCATTGCAACAAGAAGGGAAGTGAGCGTAGAACAGGGATACTAATTCAATTCGCTATATTTTCGAGGAATTTACAAGGACTTTGCAAAGCATCACGCTGGTTTATGGAGTTGATCGAAAGCTTGTATTGGTTTTGTCGGTTTTGGGTAGTTTTGAAGATCTTTATCTCTGTGTTTGGGAAAATGTGGTGTGTCGATGATTGGTCGGTGAAGGAATGGCCACCGAATGAACTACAACCGGTTCAGCAGTAGCTTAGAACTCTTGGTTATGCGGACATGGACACGGAAGGATGCGACACTAGTTAATACTGCTGTGAACAAAGACATAACTGACATCATGGCAGCGGAGTGGAAGAACAACAGGTAAATTGGGGGCAGAAGAGAGAGAGAGAGTAGGAGGAAGAGATAGGAAAAAGAGCGAGAATGGCAAGAGGTTGGTAAGATATAAGAGCAATAGGAGTAAGAGAGCTTGTGAGTGTAGCGGAATCGTAGTAGTAGACGGCAGTAGTAGTAGTAGTAGTAGCAGTTGTATTAGAAGAAGTGGTAGTAGTAGTACAGTAGCGAGGACGACCAAATGCAATTAATAAAAAGGTAAAAATAAGGGATAACGGAAACAGAGAATGCGGTTGCGCCATCAAAGTACAGTAAATGACCTTGCGCCGGACTGGCGACGATCGCCACCGATGGGTGATGATGGTGCTGGTTCTGCAGCGGTTGCTGCTGCATTTGCTGTAGTTGCTGTTGTTGCTGTTGTTGCTGTTGTTGTTGCTGTTGTTGCTGTTGGATTTTCTTCTTCTTACCGGTTGAGTTGGGCTGCGCCTTCGGGGTAGCATCCTCCGGCTTATCCTCCGGGTGGAAGACCACCGTCCAGCGATCGAGCCGGATCTCCTCCGCGTCGATGACGTCCCGCAGCAGGTTCAACGGGTCCTCACCACCGGTGTACCCGGCGCCCCAGCGTAGCACCCGCGCCAGATCATTGCCTAAGGGCAAACGGGAACGAACGCAGTTAGTAAAATATAAACAGGACGACCAGGCGGACCGGGCCCAATTCGTTCAGATGTACTAGCGAACTTACCGGTACCCAATGGAACGATGGCACACGGAGGGCTGGAGCATTCGGAGTCCTGGCCCACGTTGTCCAGGCACTGTAGCACCCAGCCGATCGTTCCGTCGCCGCCGCATACCAGGATCTTGTAGTCCTGGATGTGCCGGAAAACATATAGCCTGCGCGGGTTGAATACGAAGGAGGACATATGAAGAAAAATACCCTAACTATCATGTCAAGAACGCCAACCGTACGTACCCAGGCAGTGGTCCACCGTTATCCAAATCAAACACTTGATATGGATTCAATAATTTACGAAAACTACTAATAAGCTCTAGACCTTGGCAGCCGCCGGACTTGACGTTGACAAACACCAGCAGCGGCTGGACGCCGGGCGGCACCATGCTCGGTTCGATGTTAGGCAGCAGTAGCACGAGCAGATGCTTCTCCTCATACTTCGATTCCCGCAGGGCTTGGAATGCACGGACCTGTAAAAGGGAAGGAAGGAACGAAACCAGTAAGTGATGATGTGTGGGAGTGTGATCCGGGTACTGTCGGTTCTCCGGGGGTACGTACAGCTTTGGATGCATTTTCGTAGGTTATCACTAGCGAACCGTACTCGTAGTAGATAGGCCCGATGCTGCTGAACTTGTTCTCGAAACCTAGGAATTCAGTCAGTATGTGCTCGTAGTTGCGCTGCGACAGCCCCGGCGGCAGATTGCCGACGAACAGCGCCAGATTGGGACCGTGCGGGTCCTGCTTCAGCTGCAGATAGAAGCGCATCAGCTCCATCTGCCGGATCGAGTCCTTGCCGAGCTGCTTCATGATCTCCCACGGGCGCTCGTTCCACGACAGCACCCGCTCGGTGACGCCCCGATCGAGCAGGATCTCCGAGCACCGGTAGTCCTCGATCTGGTGGCTCTGCAGCCCGAACTTCTTCAGCGACTCGCAGATCAGATCCTTCACGGTGGTGTCATTGTCCACCGGTATGATAACGTAAGCGTTCTCCACCTGCAGCTTACCCGGGTAGACGCGCACGAACCCGTGATCGTTTTCCTTATCACTGCAAGGGTGCCAGGCCGCGCGAATGAATTAGTATGCGTACTTTGGCCACGGTCGCCATTTCCTACTCACCGAAATCTCAAGTAGATGGCCGGTCTTTTGCCCTCCACTCGGTTTAGGCTCGGCACGGGATTGGGATCCTGCAGTCTAACCTCGTCGCCGTAGACATCGGTGAGAAAAAATAGCTACAAGAGAAAGTGAACCAGTAATTGGAGCAAATGAGTAACAATGATGTGCAGCAGAAACATCGCTCGACGTACATTTGGATCCCTGGCTATGTGGAAGGCCCTCAAGGCGGTGGTCAACAGTTGTTCCAGAGAGCATGTTCTAGGTACGGAGATGGCTCTGAATATTCTTCTTCGATATGAACAGTTCCCGTCGAATACCTTGATTGTTTCTGTAAGTGCACACACAAGGACTTCGTTAGTGATTGGCAGGGGACAGCATTTAGCTTTACATAGAAATATGTAAAGTACAAGATGTTTTAACTCGCTGACCTCTCCGCAAAGTTCAGCTGTAAGCGGTAAAAGCCGAAGGTGAGGCATTTCTATCAATGGGGTATACACCCGCAACTATCAAAGGAACCAGATCGAGAGCACTTGCTTCAGATGTCCGTCGGTTGAAGAAGCGGTATGGGGATGCCTCCTCGGAAGTGCATTCATGTGCATGGCAAACAATAGGAACGAGCGAAAGCTCATCTCACCAAGCATCAACACACAAACACACATTTTGAGGGCTTATCATCGACAAAAGCAACCCAATGCGCTCACACGAACCGTCTCTCTTTCTCTCTCTCTCTCTCTCTCTCAATTCCTCTCTCTCTCTCTCACTCTTACAAACACCGACAATCGTCTACGTACCTTCATCGCGCTCCTCCTTATCTTTCTTATCCTTATCTTTATCGGGCTTATGCGCAGAATCGGGCTTCGAGTGAGTGCCGGAGCTGCTGCTGCCTTCACCTCGCACCACGTACTCCTCGTCCCGGTAGCGGTTCTCAACCGTTATCTCCTCGGAGATGCTGCGAGCTGTTGAGTTCGAGGTTGTGAGGGAAGGAGGAGGGTTTTGGTAGTGGGGTTTCGTAGGTTTTTTTGTCGTTACAAATCGTTGTGCCCACCCCGTGAAAAGTGGATGAGAGAGAAGTCAGGAAAAAGAGGACGGTGTGACGAGCAGGACGGTGTAGGGGCGTAGGGTGCGCGCCCACGAGGCGCACAATTGACAGTGTGTGTGTGTGAGGGTGAGGGGGGGGAAGGGGTGAATGATGCATGAGAAAAGAAAAAAAGTAAGACAGAGAGAATGGAAGAGAGAGAGAGAGACAGAGAGAGAGAGAGAGAGAGAGAGAGAGAGAGAGAAAGAGAAAGAGAGAGTGAGAAGGAGAAGAAAACGAGAGCAAAAAACGTTACTGAAAAATTATTCAATCTTTGTTTTGGGTGTGTGAGTGTGTGTGTTTGTGCCTGAGTGTATTTCCTACGGCTTCTTACGTACGAGATGCAGTCAGGTGAAAGAAACATTAAACAATCAAACGGAAGAAAAGGAAAAATGACACAAGAGTTCCATCACGCTGTTAGGAACTTCACCCTTCGCCGGGAGGATCGATCCGAATGAAGAAAGAAAAAAAAAACCAAACACAAAACTCTTCCGCACATGACACTCGATGGCACGAACTACTGTAACACCGTCAGCGGAGGTGCATATTTGTTGTGTGCAAGCACACCTCTCCTCCACCCTTTTTCGCTCCTCCAACAAAGAGAGAGAAAAATAGTGGGCAAAACACGGAGCGTGTGAGTTCCGGAAAACAACAGGACTTTCTAGCAACCAACAAAAGGGTAGGCTTGCAGTGTGTCCACCCGATCACGCAAGTGTGAGGGGCGCTACGCTGAGCGCATCAACGGATGGTGTATGCCCCTTCACCGTATCGATTTTCCCACCGAATTGGCACGGCTCGCATTCGAGCAACGGAACGACAGGGGGGAAAAAAAAATCATACACGCTGCCACTTTACACGTACATGCACACGCAAAGAACAAAACACACACAAACACACCCACTAAGGACGCTCAACCCCTTCGGCCGACCCCTCCTCCGCCGACGCACGCTTCCCGTACAGGTCCAGACCCGGAGCAGCGAAGGCACTTGTAGCGTTCGTGCGATTGGCGATGCGTTTACGTAGACACCTTGAGCGTTCGGCACGGATTGTGCCATCCTGTTGCGCTCTCTGTCTTCTGGGCTGCGTGTGTGTGTGCGTGCGTGCATGCGTGCGTGTGTATGTGTGTGCTGTTGTGTGCACTGTCGGGGGTAGGCTGTTCGGTAGTGTTCGGGTATTCCAGCGTTCCGTTCTAGTATGAAGATATTCTATCATTTCGGCTCCGCTCATAGTGCCATTTTCGCCAACCTACTCTTTCTTCTACGGGCAGGAAAACTGCATCGCAACGGAGCAAAAAAGTGAAACGAAAAATTGCACGCACCGAAGGAACGCGGTCCGCCATCGCGAACCGCTTTGCTATGCTGGTTGTGTTAGTTAGGCAGGCAGAGAAGCTTGCGACGGCAAAGATCATTAATTAGCTACGGCAAGTAAAAGAAACCCGAATTGCGGGAAAACATGTTGAAAAAGAAGGAGAAGAAAAAACCAGAACACCAAACAAACAAAAATGGATGCAGCAAGTGCGTCATTCGTTCTCTCCGAGGGGTGCAACAAGCAAACAAACAAACAAACAAAAAAATGAAGAAAAAAAACCGTGACAGAAAGAGCAGTTCGGGGAAACGCTACAGGATGAAAATCATGGTGAGTGATGAAACGGAAGCAAAATGAAAAGCGAAAAAAAAAGCTGGACTAAAGTGAAATGAGAACAGAAAAAGAAAAGAGGTCAAATGAAACGGGAGAGCAGTGTGTGAGAGAAAGAGAGAGAAAAAAACAAACGAAAAAACGGGCAAACCAATCCAAACCGAAAATGAAAATGAAATAAACTCGCACCTCTGCGTACGCGACATCCGGTTTTGCTCCAGCCCATCGAGCACTTTCGCATTCGGCGGTAGATTCGCCCGAGCAGGTGCTGCGAGGGGGCGGCCCGGCTCAACCCGAGCTCCTGCGCACGGTCGGTGGCGCTCGGGGAGGAATCGGAGGCGGTTGCCTGCTCGGCCAGGAAGCTACGTTCGTCGGCAGGCCTTCGCTTCGTCTGCAGCGAGTCGCTGACGTTGGCCTTCTCGTCGCTGCCGTCGTCGTCGTCGATGAACCCGAAATCACTGACGTCATCGTACGACACGACGCGCCTCGGCTCCAGCGCCACCGTCAGATGGTGACCGACATTTCGAAGCGTGCCTGTCGCCGCCGCCGCCGCCACCACCGCTGTCGTCGTGCAGTCGAAGGACGAGGAGCGCTCGACGGGACCGCCCATGGGAGGGGAGAGATCCGCATCCGCATCCGCATCATCGCAGTTCACGCCGCTCACGGTGAGCAGTGGGCCTGAGATGCACACGGGCGACGATGACGTCAGCGATCGGGATGTGCCGTGCAGGAAAACCGGAGCCAGTGCGGCCCGTATCGGACCCATCGCAGTCGAGCCCGCCCCGCCACTGCCTCTCGCTCCACCACCCGGGCTGTGCGTGAACATCCTCGCCACACCGACACCCTCAAAGGAGCCCCTCTGGCGCCCGTCTACTTCGCCCGCGGAAGGAGGCGAAGGAGAGCGTTGCGCTCCGGATGGAGACGCCTGGTGCTTCTTGCGGAAGCGGGCCAGAAAGCGCGGGCTGTAGCCAGGTGCGACATACGCTTTGGCCAGGCGCTTTGGAATGCTATCGGTTTGGTCTTGGAACGAGCGGCTGCGCATCACCGTGGTCGCGTCGGGCCCGCCCAGGTTGGTCGCCTTCGCCCGCCGGAGCGCCGGATGGATGAGGTTCCGGCTTCGGGCAGGCCGCATCTCCCACTCGTCCTCTTGCGCGTGCTGCTCCTGCTGCTGCAGCAGCAACAAGCTGTTATCGCTGTGGTACTGCTGGGTGGCCTCGTCGTGCCCCCGGCGCTGGCTCGCACTCGCCACGCTCCCTCCCTCCCCGTTGTCGTCGTCGTCGTTGTAGAACGTGAAGCTGACGCCCGGCGACAGCTGGCCGGTGCTGCACTTGCGCTCCTGCTCCTCCTGGTGGACACGCTGTAGCAGCAGCTCGGTGCTGTCGCGTTTTTGCTGCTCCTGCAGCTCCTCCTGGTACATGCCGATCGTCCACAGTTCCGCTGCCGGGAGCGCAAACCGATCGCGCACATCCAAACGAACCCAATCGTTCACATCCCAACACATTTGGTGAGCGAAAAATCGAACCGAGCAAAGCGAGAGACCGCGCACCGTTACGGGCAGAAAAAAAAGAACCCAGAAACCGGTCCAGTACGTAGAACGCAAAGTAAAATCGAACGAAAAAATAAAACGTAATGATGTGATGGTTATAGACGCAAATCATTCGAGTTGGATGAGTAGAGGAAGAAAAAAGAAAGACAATGAGAAAAGATAGAAAGAAACGGAAAAGAAAAACATGATCATAAAGTAGGAGGTAGAAATCAAGTAGAGGTGCATCCCATATCCGGGTGAGTAGTTTCGAGGTGAAACGTGGCATGAACAGTTGACCCAAAGTACAAGTAAGAAATAGATTATGGTGTCGGAAAAGAGGTAGATTTAGATTTCAATTAATTAAAAAACAAGAAAGAAAAAGAATTAGAATCGGTTACTACCTAGCAGAAAGTAAACCATCGAAAGCGACTGAGTATGGTTCAGCGTAATTAATGAAGCCAACTTCCCGCTGCTCTTAGACTTAAAGTATCTCTTGCAACTGAAAACAGCCTGAATGTTTTTCGTCTGTATGGTTTTTTTTTTTTTGTACATGAATCCTCCATCATTGTGTCATTTTTTTTTGAAACTACATCATATGAACAAAGAACATTACGAATGGTTTTTCTATTTCCTTCACAATTTTTTTTTTGTGATGGGTATGAACATTACAGGGTATTTAGGGATGGAAGGGAACAGGCGACAGGTGGTTGGCGGTTGAACACTTACGGCAGGAGTAGTCCCGCTGAAGTCCCGGTGTGCCTTTGTTGCGGTTTTGCACGCCGATGATGGCTTCCATTGGCACTTCCGTTCGCGGTATGGAGACGGCATGCGGCGGCAGATAGATGGGCTGCAGGGTGCCGAAGGTGCACTCGGCCGGGATGTTGTTCCTGCAGCCACCGTGCGTGGTGGTGCCGCACCATTCACAACGATAACCTGCAAGGGCAGAGCGGGGTTGTTGGCGTTGATTTAGTGTATGGCTATCTTAAGCGCGTTGACCGCCATGGTTGCTTACCTGTAAGGCATTCGTACGACCAGCAAGTCTTTTTACAGTACGCACACTTCGACGACTGCGGCAGGTTGCCCTCGCGCCAGTGATGCTGGTGCTTGACGTGGCCCAGTTCCTTCCCCGGGACGTACGTGGCATTTTCCTTGCAGTCAGGAATGGCAAAGTCCTGGCACTCGACATGGGCAAAGTATTCACATACTGGAAGAAACAATCAGGATATTGAAAATTAAGGAAGCCTTAATTCAATGCTTTCTATAATACATGCTGCATTTTTTGGCCTAAAAAGATTTTTTGGAAAATGTTTAAAATCAACGACGAAGACTCCATCGAAAGCATGAGCCATTATTCAATCTTTAAAATATTCTTTCTTTTTATCCTTAAAATAATCTTTCTCGAGAATTTCAAGCAATGGATGTAGCACAAAAAAATGGGAAATTTAAACACTTACTCAAACAATGAACGGCGGGAGTTTCATCTAATCGCTTCCGGCAAACCGAGCAGAACTTGCGCTTGTGGTGCGAAGGCTCCGACCAGCAGTGTGCCACGGGGTTGCGGATAAGGTATGGTGCGACGCCCGTGCACGGCGTCACGATGTTGGACACGCACTTTTCGTGTACTATGAAGTTGCACACTGTTGGGGAAGAGGCAAAGAGGAAAAGTTTGATGTTATGACAAAATGTAGAATAGTAGCGTAAAAAGCGAATGATACTATTTTTAATAATGAACCTACTGGGACACTGATTCCGTCGCCCCCGTTTCGGGGATATAAATAGACGATCGAACACATTTGGCTCATGTTCGATCGATTGGATGTGGCTGTGGAAACGGTCGACTACGGAATGGGATGGCAGTGTCCTGGAAGGTTAGTTTCAGACTCTCTCGAATGGTACTCAGAGCAAAACATAGAAGGATGAAGAGAGTCCCTCGATCATCAGCCACAGATACAAAAGAATTGTCAAGTTGTGGAGTTTTATTGGAAAGCACATGATGAATTGGATGGGCACACGAGTGGCGACCTCATTCCTGACTAGTTTAAAAATATGGATGGCGCGCTCGATGGGATAACAGGCTACTGGTTTGAAGTATATTTCTGCATTCCATCATACAGAGTTTTCTCTCAGAGAAAATCTACCTCTCAAGCCGACGAAAAGAGTTCCCCCACTCATGGCTTCAAAAATACTGTTAATTTTTGATAACAGAAAAATGGTAACGTTTTCACTTACGGATGCTTCATCATAGTCACATTGAAGTGCATGACGATGGTTTGAAATAAGATTCGAATTTGATTTGTCGTATACAATTTTGCACCAAGATAAAAAAAGGGGAGTAAGTTTCACTAAGCTGCATCCGGAGAACCTTAGGGACCACCTGTTCATTTCATGGAGGCGCCCAGTACCTTACCGAAATCTGTGAGACACAGATGTGAGTGAATTTATTACATCTCTCTGTACATTCTACATCGATACATTCGTATAGAGTATAAGTGTTATTATGTTATTGATTTGTTAAAGCTGATTATGGAATTTTCCAAAAATGGAAAATATATTTTCATTTAAAAATAACAGCCTCAAACAACGATGGAGACGCATGGTACCTCATGACACAATGGAACAAATGCTTTAGGGTTGAGTAGCGGAATTGTTTTTAAACCCTTGCTGGTAAAAAGGTAGATTTAAAATGGTTACGTAAAATGAACAATTTAATTTCAAATTTGGATGACATTTTTCGTTATTAGTTTAGGTAGTTTTGGGAAATCATGGTTAAACTGCTTTCGTCCAGCAAGCCTTTGCGCCCTTCAGTACGCCTTTAGTTGAAACCCTAGTCTTGTGGGAATCGGACCCACTCTTCCTTTCCTCTCTCGTTTAGTTCAAAACGCAGCTTCCCCAAAAGGGGAAAAGCCATGATTTGGCGGAACTACGTCAGCTGCTTCTACGTGCTGCACGCGTTGTTTACGTTAGTGTACGCTAGGGCGATGTGCTTAGCATTGAATCTATTTTCTGCCATTCCCTTAAGACCCGGACACGCCCGATCAACGTGAATCTCTTCTTCCTCCGGTGTGCACGGATCGAAACCAAAACCGCAGGGGCAAGCCGAAGGAAAGGTCTACCAGCGTGCGCTCTAACCCCACGTCGTCCAACCAGCGGCAATGAACAGTGATGACGCATGAAAAGCCCTTCGCCGAACTGCGCTTAGAAATAGCGTGGCGTGTAATGCCGCGCGGGAACCAGGGTCATCGTCAAGGGTTTGAATCGTGATGATGGTTGTTGTTGTTTGCTGGTGGAAATGGGATTTTAAATCCGGGTACAGGATTTAGTACGATTCCCATTCGCGGCTGCACGGCCCCCTGCCTCCATACCGCGTGATCGAGGGAATCGAAGGGAGTGCACTGGCCAATCAAGATAATTGTACATGACTTGCAACAACAACCGCTTTAACGCCTGTATCGCAGTAAATCTTGATAAATTACAACCTTCCTGTCGAAAAGTTGAATGGGGCAAGCAGCCGGATGTTTCAAATTCAAATATAAACTTTTCCGGAGCGCCTGTTCATGCGGCTGTATATGTGTGTGTGTATTGTGCCCTGGAGAGTTTTGAAGGACCCTTTCGTTAATACACATGCGATAACGAATCGAATTATGGGGAAGTGCAAAAAACAAGAAGCAATGATCCAAAATTGGGTCAAATTTCAATGATCGAAGAGATTTCAATTACAAAAAAAAAATATATAGACAGATCATATTTAGTTTAAATTGTGAGAAATTAAGTTCTCAATAACAAGACAATCTTCGTCTAAACAGTCTTTTTCGTTAGAAAAAGAAAGGGCTGTCAAGCCTACCATGTAAAACGTATCAACAGATAATTAGAACAGAACACCGGTAGAGTTGCAAATGTATTGTGCAAGTACGCCTAATCATAGCTAATGGCCTTCTCCAATCTTAGGCTTGTTGGAAAGGTAGCCGAAAGTCGTGTGTAACTCGTAGAAAATATCAATAATTTGCTAACATCAAGTTGAGCATTATCCTTAGTGCGAATAAGACTGCAAATAAATGTGTCGGAGGTGGGAGCTCCCTGTGAGTTCCTTCAGTTGTCTGCAAGTCCTGCGGAAAGGCGCATCTGATAACGAAGCTGAGTGCGGGCTTGGGCGATGGACGTGGTGTGTGTCTTTGTGCGATCATTCCATCTAACCACAACCACCATGTGGAACTCCCGGGATGGATGGTGAACAGAAATGCGTTAGTGTGTTGCGATTCGGGATGTTGATCGGAATCGATCGCATGTATACGTTTGAGGAGTAAGTTAAGGAAAACATGAAATTTAAATGAGCGATTTGCACAAACATCACCCAAACTCAGTCCACCATCACTGCACAGAAGTACTTTAAGGGAATGAAACCTCATTTACACTAAAGGAAAGATGCAACTGCAAAATGCAGGATAGAAGAAAGGAAAGGGTGGGAAGAGTTTATAGATGTGAGTGCGACTGTGAAGGAGGGCGGGTGAAAACAAGCTGACCAAAGAAAGGCGGTAAACCTTAGAAGGTGGGGCGGGGGTGGGGGGGGGGGGGAGAGATAGAGAGGAGGTTACGCACCTTCACAGATGTATCCTTGCCCGATGAGTCCCCACAGCAGATCCGAACAGTGGTGACAATAGGTTGGCTTGTGAAACGTCTTCCTGCCGAACGTATGTTCGCCACCCGCCATTTTGTTTCCTATTGCGCTGGCCTGCGACCGTGCGACAACGACGACAGATCCTGGACTCCCCTTTGCCCTTGGGAAAACCTTCCCTTCTCGGAAGTGCAAGGCGCTCGTTACCGTTGCGCCTCTTCGGTTGCGTGTTGTTTCGGTTCTTTGGTTACTTTCGGTGGCTGACGTTGGGTGTTGCTGTGCTAACTTTCCCTTGTTTGTATCCGTTGGCTTGCTCCTTCCTTCGAGTGTGTGTGTGTGTGTGTGTGTGTGTGTGTGCTTCCGTTTACGTTTACGGCGCCGTCGAATCACGCCCGAGACAAGGAGCGCTCGAAAACCAGCTTCGTTGTGGCACCATCGTCCACTGGCTCAACGCTTCACACACACGCACTCTGTTACAAACATAGACACACATACATACATACAAAACTGAGAATCGCATCCAACGATCACCCGAGTAGTGGGAACTCGTGAGGCCTAGATATCCGCTGCAGAGGCACGGACGACGTTGGTGATGCTGGTCAGTGCGAAAACGATCGTGGCTGCTTCCGCCGTTCACTGCCGCCTTCCGCTGGGATCCCACCTCCACCACCGCCACTACCGACGACTCGCAACTCGCACGCCAAAGACTCCCGCGGGGCGACAGCGCCGGGAGGGAGAACGAAGGATCTGGCACGCCGTTCTGCGTGCTGACGAGCGGAGACGTGTTGTTCGGCGCGGCTGGGTGGGGGGAGGCGAGGCTACCGTTTGCGGTGGACCGGATTCCAGGTGCCGGAAGGGGCGGGTGGCGTTCTCCACTTCAGAAAATGGGGAAACCAAACGCTGTGCGACTTGTTTCTCCACCGATTCCGCAGAGACCACCGCACACGTTTGCGTTGCGGTCCTCTGTTCGTGGTCGATTGGTTTTTCTATGTTTTATTTCATTCTGTACGCTCTTCCCGTTACGTTACGATTCTCTTTCCTTTCCGTCGTTTTGAACTACTTACAGTTAGTTACACTTTATTCAAGCACTTCTTTACCAGTGTCTTTTGGTTTCTCTTTTTTTTATTTCGACGAACACGTTGGGTCTTCCACCCTGCACCTTCACTTCGGACGTTCTTTCTTCTCGTTTCCGGTTGCACTCTTGTTCACCCCACTCTCTCTCTCTCTCTTTCTCTTGTTTCCTCCACTCTATCTCATCTCGACGGCCGATACGGCTGCAGAAAGGAATGCAAATCGGTTGAACAAATAATGCCATTAAAACGTACTGCAAACATACATATTTAAACACTGCACGGAGAAGATAAGATCGAAACAACTACAACACACAACGAGGCTACACGGCACACATGCTGCTTTATCACAAACATTTCCCGGAACGCATTTCTCTTCATATTTATTTATGATTTACGGAACTTTTTGGTTGTTGTTGTGTTACTCCATGTGTTTCTGTTTTCTCTTGCATCCCTTTTTGATTGCAGTTTCACTTTCAAACCATATTTTACACAGAGAGGAAAGTAAAACAGCACGAGCACGGTGATGGTGATGTTCGAAACCCCTTTTTCCTATCCATGAAAGTGAGCGCGAATATTCGTTTTCCCTGCGTGAGAAAACGATCGAATCGATCCACTTTCGCAACGAAACAGACGCAGAACCGATCGCGATTTTGAGCAGAGTGTTGTTGGATGTCGAACTTGACTACCGATGCAGAAGCAACAACAAATCGCGCGTTCCCTCCGGTGTGGGAGAACCGATGGGAGTGAGTAACGAAGAACGGGAAAAACTCCTTGATTCCCGTTCCGTTCATTTTGCTGCTGGTTAGATTTTTTTTTTGTTTCCGATCGGACGGTGTAAGCTTGTGTTCATCGCTCGCATCTCAGGATCAACACACGCACACACACACACCCATCCCAGCATCCATTGGTTTGCCTTCTTTAAACGCTCCATGCTCTGCCGCGTTGCTCTCCTGCGAATCCCATGAAAAGCCCTCGCTAGAAGGAGGGAAACGAATTTCCTCTCACTCTCTACGCAGCGGACGAAAATATACGTGCTCTCGCTAGCAAGAAATGGGGAACAAGTGGGCCAGCGTGTTTCCTTTCCGCATGCACACACATGCACCGGCTCCGAGAGAGTGTTTGTGTGTGTGTGTGTGTGTGTGTGGGTCTAATTCATCCCGAAAAACTGGTGACCCCGTCGTGTCAGAAGGATGGTTGTGACGTACGTTGTGCTCTGTACAAATATCCGAGCGACTCCCATCTTGAACTATAATTTCGATTCCCGATTTGCTTCCGCTGCTCATGCCACTTTGTCTCCTGTTCCCCCTTTCCCCGCTGCGATTCTGTTTGCCCACAGGTTAAGACGTACACGTAGACCCTGTCGTCCGTTAACAGTGAAATGGGAAGTAAAATAATAGTGTCAGCTTTCCCGTTTGCCTTGCCATTGATCAGCGGGAGCAATCACTCGCACGCACGCACGCACGGAAGTGTGTTCACGCACACTGGTATGTCTCACGGACAGCAACGGACACTAACGAGAACGAGAGAAAGAGAGTGAAGAAGGGCGCGCGCGCGCGCACGGTCATTTCGACGGGAAAACTAAACCTTTCTTCGAGGTGGAACGTTGGAAAAACTCACAAGGAGCAGCAAAAAACCCCATGGAGCACACGCATACAGGCACGAACTGGGACACACGCAAACAGTCGGTACACATACAAACACACGGACACTTCGGTGCGTACGAGAGCGCGTGGTGGTTTCGGAAATTGCAAAGGGAAAAAAAACCACATCCTCCATCGAACGACCGATGGAAACGTTAAGAGTTTATGGAGTATTTTTTTTTTGTGTGGAAACAATTCCCAAATTGATATCATTGCGAAGGAGTCGAAAAATTCTGTCACGCAGGGATTGAGGGTCAGGCACATTGGCAAGGAAGGATTTTTTTTAATGAGCGTACGGTTTCGGTTATATTGTTGTTACAACGATGTGACTGGTTTAGAAATTTTCTCCCACTAGGTCACGGAGAGCGGGCCGAAGGACTGGGGATCAATGTTGGCCTTTGGTTCGACTCAAGAGCCTTCCCTTATTAACATGTTTCTGTCCATCGGCTGCTCGTAGGCTTCTGCCTTTGCGTTTCGTTTGCATTTGTCCATACTTTCCCGAGATAGCGAAAAGGTGACCATCGACCATCGCGGGAATGTGTGCGCGCGCCCTGAGAAGGTATATGTGTGTGTGTGTGTGTGTCAGTGCGTGTATGTACATAGCCGAAACACTTCGCTGTTGAGGTCGATTCCAGTGCCGCGAGAAAACTTGCCATGCGAGGCGTCTCGGAAATTTCTCTCCATATTTTCACCTGATTAAGAAGGGCGAGATTTGCGAGAAATGCTTCTGGGAAAAATCACTATGGTCACTATGGACAATTTTCACAACACCTCACAAGCGCACCCTCGGTTCGGCACCAATACCACTGGAACCAATCCCGATGGAGGCGCACCATTGCCGACGTTCACGCAAAGGCCCTGTTTCTCCGCGATTGCTTCTCTTCTACCTTGCACCTTGCACTTGCCCAAAAAACCGAACCGAACATCGATGCAGAGCGGTCGATGGTTTGGAAAATTCCAGCACTCCAGGAGGAAAAGCACGGGGAAAAAACTGGACCAAGATCATAGTAGGCGCGCACACATCGATCCTTCCTCAGTCGACATCGTTGCCGTTGCGGGCTTTTCTTCCTCCCTCTCTTCTTTTCACGCACGCAAAGCACTCTCGAGACGGATCTCTCTTTTTTTTTCGTTTTTCGTGATTACTTTTCTTTTCTATTCTTCACTTGCTCTCTATCTCTCTCTCTCTCTCTATCTCTCTCTTACTCTCTCTATCACAGATCTGTGACGGTACGCATGCAGACACATTTGTCGGCACAGCATCACAACTCTACTCTTCATTGTTGCTCCGCCACAGCTTCCGCTGCATCGTTCCAACGTCACACACACACGCGCGCAGGTACGCACACACGCACGCACGCACGCAGGCACACACCTAAGAGAACAACGGTTCCCTCCGCTTCGGTGCGATGCACACACTCTCGCGTACGTGCGCGCGCACACCTCACATACCAATATACGCCCGCGCGCACTCACACACGCACCCGTAGCGGCGCAATCCCTACTGTGTGCGTGTGTGTGTGTGTGTGTGTATGTGCGTGTGCGTTGGCTATGTCGACGCACGGTCACCTCGGACGGGGTCAGAGCGATATATTATTCACCTGTTTTCCAACACCAACTAATCGGGATTTTTCCTGATGCTGCTGCCGAGCCACCCCCGTTGTGGCCACCTCACACGCTCACACACACACACACACAAACTCCTTCCTCCTTGCTTGGGTTGCTCGTGGCGCTTTTCTTCCTCCCTCACTTTTCACACATCGTCCACATCCAGCCACGGTGCCCCGCTGTCCCTCTCGCTGTCCAAACCGAACCTCATCACCCACTCTCGCACGGACGCACTTTTCCCCCACCTCAGTATCCCTTCTTCCGCTTGGCCTAGTGGGATTGGGGCTTGTGTGGCTGGGTGGCACGATTTTCCCGTTCCTTCCCAAGTGCCTACCGACCTTTTCTTTTTTTTCGTTCGACCACGATCGTTGCTGCTGCTGCGGGGGGGAGGGAGTTCTCCTCCTGTTCCTCCTTCCAACCGGGAGCTTGGCGACCTGAGCGTGAGTTTGGGGGTAGCTGGTGTAACCTGGTGTAACCTGGGTCAGCAGGCTTAGGCCGTGGCCGGGAACGGCAGCACCAGCAGCCCAGCGGATCCGGATCCCATCATCGTTGCCATCGCCATCGCCGACACCGAGTGGTCGATGGTGGTGGTGGTGCTGGTGGCCCCCTTGCACGCCGACTTGGTGGTCGCAGTCGCCGCCGTCGCCATCACTGATGCACGCGAAAACGTCGTCGTCGTCGTCGTCGCCGTCGCCGTCAGAGAAGAAGGTTGCTCCATTTTGTTCTCCCTGGTTGTCACCATTACGACGGCGTCGCTCCTGATGACACACGGGCACGGTGCACGAGTAGAGGTTGAAAACTGAGCCCACCTTTGCCAGCGACCCGACCGAGAACCCGACCTGTGCGTGACTCTAGCGCCAGCAGTGGCACGGCGCGACCACCCGGACCCGTTTCAGGAGAGCAGGAGAGCCGGAGAGCGAGGGAGAGAGCTGTGGGAAAACCACTGTCACTGTCCGCTCGCCAACGGTGACACTGTTCTTCCCGATTGCTTGGATCAGTTGGAAAATTGGCTCCTTCTGGCCAGAGTGTACGTTTTCATCTCCCGTGAGCTGCTAACCGGGAGCAAAGGAGCGACCGTGAGAGTGAGAGAGACAGAGAGAGCGGGAAGGAATACGCGAGATGTGCACTAAGAAGCACAGTACGATACCGAGACACGCGAGAAGCTGTGAAAATACTGGCCACTCTGTGGGTTAACATATTGCAGACCAAACGTTGTACGTCACAGCGATCCGGAGAAAAACTGTCAAACATCCACTTGCTTTCTCGTTCACGCGCTGCTTCTTTCCTTCCCCTTCTCGCTCGCTCGCTCGCTCACTATATTGATCGCCAACGTTGAAAAGCGTAGCCTCCTGTGGATGTAGATAATCCTGCCGATAGTGATAATCGAACAGAATCGTGCACTTCCGAGTAGATGCACATCTCCCGGTCGTTGGGTGTCCGTTGCCGCTTCCTTTTTTTTAAACTTTCGTCCAGCACGCGCACAACAGCCTTGCTTACCCGCGTTGATCCACGCCGGACCGCTGGTGAACCGCTTTTTCACCTGCCACAACTCCAACTAGTAGCAATTTTCATCTCGAAGAAATGGGTGCCCTCCCCCAGTGCGCCTGCTGCGCTATCTCTCGCGGGATATTTACTTTACGCGAGCGCACGCTCTACCTGCCTATAACCCTCTCTCCTCGCTCTCTTCCGCTCTCTTTCGTTCTCTATTTTTATCGTGGACCCATTGGCCTACGGATAAACCGACAGCGAGCGCAGCTTCTGCCTCCGTTGCGGACGGGATCACTTCGGTGAAGATTGTCTGATCTTGCACTGGGCTGGGCAATTTAGACGCACGCGGAACGGTGCAGAGACACCGGGTGGAGACGGCGAAAGGGAAGTTCAGTTTCCTTCATGCTTGTGATTGCTTGCCTGCCACGGACGAAGAGAGCGCCCTCCGTTCCTGTATGGGGTGCGCTTCTGCGCGTACGCCGGTGTCCGATGCACGGGAAGGTGGAGGGGAGTTGGGGCAAGTTTTCTTATGCGATTTGATAAGTCCTATCAGTGTGAGCAACTGTGGCCGGGCTGTGACGACTTTCGAATATGGGACGAATTTGAATTTGAATCGACTGTTGGGCTTTATTTTAACATCGTACAAGGAGCGTATGAAAACGGTGAATCGATCGCTCGTCAAATAATGTTTGAAAGAGCTGGATGATGAGTGGGATGATGATTATTGGTTCTTTAAGATGAAAACAAGCTAAAACCCATAAATCGTCAAGCCGCACCTGTTGGTTGGGAAAATGAACGATTTTATGTAGTGAAAAATACCTATATCATTTGCGTAACAATCAAATTTTCGCATGATTTCACGGACTTCTACGGCTAATACTTTTCGTTTTCGTGCGAGGAAGTCCTTGGGTCAAATGGGGGAAATGTTGAAAAAAATTGAAAACGACCTTATAACCGAACGATACGAAACGAAACATAACCAGCACATAATTAAAGAGAGAGAGAGCGAGAGAAAACAAAATTGAAGCGAATAATAATAATGTTATGAATAACAGCAACACGTTCGTTTACGTCTACAGTAGGTTCTAATTTTATTAGAAATCGCTTGTTCTTGTTTCGATAAGTATATCAGGAATATGATCTCACTATTTTAAACTTTACTAATCATCACCTCCCAACGACGAGAACTAATCTACACGCTATAAATGCCATGCGGTCTGTAGGTCGCTTCTTTGATCATGAATACGTGATTACCAGGCTCTCTCCGCCCATGATCATTTATCGTCCGCCTTTTTGCCCCTCCTCGGTTGAAGCAGAGGAGATTGAGTTTTTTTTTTATTGCATGCGTGCGCGATCATCCCCCTGGTTCCATTTGTTCGGATATTTATACACCTTCTCCTGCATCCCGGGCCTTCTCTCGTCGAGGCCGCTTTGAGGTGGCCCCATCGTGGAAATGTTGGCGAATTATCTTACACAATATTAAGTACAAGGTGTGGCCCGATAATGTCCCCCCGGGCGGGCTGCTGTAACCGCGGGAAGGGCGAGAAACATCTCCCCAGGGGAAAGCTCGAGCCTTGCCCCATGTAATCGGCGGCGTGTGGTGCGGTGTCGGGATGAAGGTATGTCTTTCCGAGATAGTAACTTTCACAATGTGCGTTACGGTGAAATGATCACAATGTAGTGCAATATTACGAACTCCAATAAAAAAACGGCTCGTGGCTATGGAAACAAAGAAACGTATGATATGTCCTTGCAGGTCCACCGTCGCTTATGGCCACGAATGCTTCACTTTTAGAAGGAATCGAAAGGCAAGGGACAGAATGCTCCCGTCCAGCTGGGAAAGCAGTCGATAACTCAGCCTCGGTAGCCAATTAAAAGTAAAGTACACGTAAATGATTGACGAAATATGTTTCAGCGAATTAAAACGATAACACTTGAATGTTCGAATGATAAAAGAAGGCGGCAGACTAATAAATCATAATAATTCGTTGCGAGCTTTGGCTAGCGCAGAGATACGCCTCGTTCCACCGACACCGGCCTCCGTCTATCCGAGCCCATGATCTTCGAAGAACCCTTGCGGGGTTTCGTCCTGGGGAGAAGAAATAAATTGATTAATCATAACCGGTCAACACTAGCCTTCGACGGTGGCAGGATAGAAATGTTCTAATGTAAATCTAATTGGTTTTCCGTTGTAGAACTGTAGTATTTTTTCTCTATAGATTGAATGTTGATTTAATTTCTCAGTAGAGTACTTAGCGGAAAGCTGTATTTCTCAAGTGACGAAAGAACTGGAAAATGAGACGAATAAAATATCTTTTTTCATCGTTCGTTACAGTAAGTGCAAGAGTAAGAGAAGAGTTTCAGAAAAAAGTAGTAGAAAGTAGTGAAACGTTGAAAACCAGCTCCGAACCTACGGTGCATATTCTAGAGACAAATGTACTCACTCAAGATCAAAACGAAATTAGACTACAGTAAAGAAGAACAACATAAGGTATTTAAAAGTGAAACCGAGTGTGTTTTTTTAGTATATGAAGCAGGAAGCGTAAACACAGTCAAGTGTTGTGTGCAGCTTCTCAACAAAATATTAGAGAAATGCATGTTAGTTCGCATACACGAATACAGTTGCTAAATTAGAGTTGCATGGATCTTTGCTAGGATGAACTTATTTTCTTTTAGTGCTTTCTTTGAACTCAACGAGAATAAGAAACAACCAATATTAAAACAAAAGAAAACACACATAGAATGTACAAACAAAACACACAAACATGCACAGACAGACACACATTCGTACGAACATACACATCTACGTACCTTTCGTTTATTGTGGGTGTGGGTGGGTTCGTTTTTTGGTTTTGTTCATTGTTTACGGTTTGGTATCTTGGGTTGCGGGATTAGAGCAGACTCGAAGGAACGGAAGTGGGGCCTCGCGGGCCAAAGGTGGGCGCGAAGAAGCACCAGCTCCTTTAAGGCTAGCCCCTTTGCTTCTCCTTTGCTCTTTTCTTCTCTTATTTCTTCGATTTTTAAAGGTTTTTCAACGCGAACAGACACCTGAACAGGGGGGACATTGAGGAGGCAGGATCGAAACGGGGAGGAAACGAGGCAATAGGGCATTGCGATAGGGTTACCACATTTGTACATACGATCGAACCATGCAAGGGGTTTGCGGTGGACAACCGTTACACTTTCTTCTCCTCTCTTAAGGAACGTTGAAAAGCATTGTATGGCATTTTTATTTAAATTAATGTGCCATTTTGACGCACGGTTTCAGCAGAGAGTGTTTAAGAATGGGTGAATAATAACAGAAGAAAAAACAAACAATCGAACACAACGGCAACAAATTTGCTAGTGTAGTGGAACGCAACGCAAGAACATGATAAGTGTACCACGAGCGTAACATCTCGGAAGCAACAAACTCCGCACTGATTCATGTGCATAATGTAAGGTGTAGCAGATAAAACATGCTAGTGAGATATAAGGAGAAAAAAAAGATCCTGTAATGTGCTAACTATCTATTTTATCCGACTGGTATTAGTTTTGTTAAACGAGGGAATAAAAATGCTACCACAAAGCTCTTGCAGAAGAGTTGGCTGGGAGAAAAAAAAGAAACTGAAAAGCGTTACTAAAAATTACCAGGACCAGTTCTACAGAGAGCGATTGAAAGATGCTAACATTTAGATAAATTGAAACTACAATTGGGTACAGGAAAAGTACCAACAAATGTAAAAAAAGAAAGGAAAACAGGAGATAAGGATACCGCATTTGTTTTTCTTGCACGTATGGTGCTGTGACAAGATTGAAACCTTTTAGGAGCAAAAATGGCCAGAATTCAGGAGAGTGTGGGAGGCGAGAAAAAAAAACAAGAAATACAAGGCGCGAAGGAAGGACGGGTTGTTCGGGGATGGGAGGGAAGGTTTTTGGTGCAGAAATGGCTAGAGATCTGGTGGGATCGTCGCCGGGTAGTGCGCTCAAAGCAGTCCAATGTCCCTTAGGGCTCCGTCCGCCGCTTCGTCCTGGGCAAAATGAAAATACAATATACACGGGAGAGGTTTGGTGTTGGGTTCGGCTTTCAGTTTGGTTGTGGTAAGGCTCATCCGGCCGGTTCTAACTACTACTACTGGTTGGTTGGTTGCTACTACGGTTGGCTTAACGGAAGTTCAGCGGGTTGGCGTGTTGTTGCGTTTGGTTGCATGATATATACACAGTGGCGAAGTGGGGCGCGTACATAAGTATCGTTGTGTGCGGGTCAGTTCCGAGGTGGTGTCCCATCCATGAAGGCGTTTATGCGGGGAGGTTGAGTGTCCCATAGTATCCTCCCAATCACCAGGTGGATGAAGACGTAGTACTAGTTGCGTTGGTAGTAATATTAGACAGCTAAGGATCCGGGTGCGATATTTCGCATAATGGAATGTTTACCCTTCAAAATTGGCACGCTAATACACGAAACATGCTACATGCTGCAAACTTCCTCAGGTAGGGCAACTACGGAACTTTTGGAAGATGGGAGCAGGAATGGCTTATTTTGTTTTTTTTTTTGTTTTGCGCTGAGACCGACTAAGCTAAGCTATCTACAGTGAAAGAATAATGTGCGTCCATGTACCATGTACCCACCATGGTCGTTTTGTTTAATACTAAACAGTGGAATAATACAGTGAAACATACCCTTAACGCCAGCGTTTGCGATCAACTACAGTTGATTGAGAGTATGTTTATCGTGCACAGTAAAAAAGTAATTAAATTAATAAAAAGTGCCTCTACAGAGGAGAAATTGAAAAGTGTACCAAACATCATTTACTCTCAGGAGATCCCGTGGACATCAATCAGGCAGAGAGAACAATTTGTAGACATCGAGCAAATATACGCCTCCGAAAAGAAAATTAAATTCTGCGACGAAAACGTAGAGGAGAGGAAACAAATATGCATCCCAACATCCAGAGAAGAAAGTGTAAGTGTAAGGCCGTGAAGAGAAACGAAGAAGATAAAGAAAGGTAAAATTCCAATGCGAGACGCGCCAGTGATCGTACCCGAACGAGCATTGTGTCACAGCAGACTGTAGAAACATTGCGTGTGTTTGTTTTTAAATTTTGAGTGTATAAGATAGGGAATGTTTTGTTGTATATAAGAAGCGTAAACTTTGTTGCACGTGTCACGTGTTAGATGTTTATTAGAGCTTAGTTGTAGATCAGAAGAGTGCTGTTGGAATAGGTTCTGTAACCTGCACAATCGAGACTTCACTGATGTGAACTGCCTTCTTTTTTTCGATTATGATGTTGTTGTTGTGTGTGTGTAAATGTGGCGCCAAATCTTTCCACATGGTGTCTGTGATCAATGAAACTCTTTCACTGTGGCCTGAGCTAAGCTAAACGGAGCTTAACAGTATGTTTTCAGAAGGGAAACTGAGTGAAACTATCTATTGTTGTGTCTTCCACTTCTTAATGTACCTAACGCTAGTTGGTCGTGACGTGGATTGAATCATGGTTGGTTTTGTTATCTCTGGTCATCAATATGCAATTTTGCTATGATCCTCTCTAACGCTGAATCAAGAAAGCATAAAAAAGAATTCCTCTCGCATGGAATCTGGCAGTCTGGGCTGCCAAACCGCGACAGTCCTATGTGGGGCTTTTGTAATGGGTTCGTTAGTGCATGGTAGTGTCTTGAGTCGAGAGCAATCTAGCAACATCCACCGTAGGGCAAATGCGGACGGTGGACACCGCGCCGATATCCGGAATGGGTTTGAATTAGTACAACAAAAAATAATCTTCATCATCTAAGACCTGCAACAGAGGTAGAAAAGTGTCGAGATGGATTCAAAGTTGTCCAAACAAACTATTGTTCCGTAAGCCAATGTTTGAATGAAAGAAAATGAAGGCAGATGAAGCAAACAGCGTTGATTCATCGTATCCGGGTGAATCGAACACCAAACCTGGTCCAACCCCCCCGGAGGATAGAAGAGTGGGACTGTGACCGCTGCACCAGGAAAAATATTGAAGCTTCTTGTTTCCTACAAACTTACAAGGACGCCAAAAATGAAAATAAAACTAACATACAATGTTTATATGGCAAGAGTAAATTCACACTATAATTCACAGAACATGAAGTCAAAAAATGAACAGCAAAATGTAACAGGAAAGAACGAAGCAACAAACATTTGATTAAAAGGAATTGAATGGCTCCTAACCGTTGCATATTTACAGCCATAGCTTTCAAGGTGATAATGCGCTTGCTGCTGGATTGGAAACGCTCTTGCTTGCAGCTGAGGAGGGCGAAGAAGCTCAACCCGTTGTTCCTGTAAAGCCCAGAACCGATCCCAGAAAGTGCGTAGGCGATCGGACATTCGCCGGGAAGAAATGGAATGCCGTACACTATAAGCATTGGAGTGTTCAGTATAAATTTTTGAGATGCTGTTTTCACTTTTGATGTCGGTGAGGCTTTAAACACATTAAATTGAATTCGAAATACGCGCTGTTAGGTTGGCTCATTCATATTTTACAATTTGCATTAGCACTCCAGTTCCTTTTGCTGCGTTTTGTTGGTGTGCGAGGAAAAGTGAAAGAAAAAAATGAAAACGAAATGTATAGACACATTTATTACAGGTTTTTCAAGGGCCTGCATCACAAACATCCGAATCAATAATGTGTACACCAACCAAACGTTTTAGGAAAATGCCTAACCGGTGTCAAGCGACTAGAAGCTACCGAAGTGGAATAAAAATCAGCATAGCGAAATATTGAAATATCAAATGGAGTATGTTTCAATCGACCGGATTAAGTATAAATGGAACAACATGCGATTGATAGAAAACAGGCACTACGTACAGGCGGGTGCAGTCGATTGTCAGTTCAGATTTTCGTTTAAATCCTATCAACATGAAGGAAGTTAACAATAAAGAATTTTAAATTTGTTGTTCAAAGTTCCGCCGCCATCGTTATCGGAAACATAAATGTGGTTTCCAATCGATCGACATCGCATTTGGCCCGTGTGGTGTTTTGTTTTTCGATTCGATAACGTACAGGTATATTTTGTGTTTTGATAAATAAAATAGAGAAAAAGAGAGAAGAGAGGAAGACAAAAATGTAAGTGTTTAAAAAATCGTTCTTATCGCCAACGATAAATGACAGAAGCAGTGTCAAATGTTTGGCAGTCTTGGCTAAAGCAATGATCAAGTAACGTAAATCGCGCCAAGCATTCGCATAACCTTTCCTCTAAGGCACAGAGAAATCTGTGATGAAGTCATCGCTGCACATGCAGCAATAGAAAATTAAAGGGTTGAACTGAAGAACGCAAACAGATTTTGCATATAAATTAATTTGCGTATAATCATAAATTTGTGTAACCATAGAAAATATGTATTATAAAAACTACGGATGCAACAAAATTTGTTAAAAAAAGAAGCTACCGAGTACTAATCTAAACCCACCCAACAACGTATTATTAGTAGCGCATTCCATACATGCTTCCTCAATGCAACCGACACGAGCAAGACACTACGGCTAAAGAGCTAAAGATAGGGATAGACAGATGGACGGACTAGGACACGATGCAAGAGGATATTCTTTTTTATAGTTATCGGCAAACATCCAGCACAACCTGACAATACGGAAGGGATGCAGTTATTTGACTGTCGTAACAATACACATCATTATTCTATACTAGATAATAAGTCAAAATTAAAACACTACATTATTGAGGCACTTCGAATCGAGTTCCGTGCGAATTCATCTAGTGGAATGCTTTAGCTACCAGTTGCTCCCACTTCACCCGCAAGGATACTGTAAATATTTGTTTATTTTATAGCTCAGCATCCCAGCCAGAAGTGGCAACTGCACCACACCGTGGTAAATTTCATCTTTTTTAAAACGCGCAAAACGGTTGTGGAGTAAGGACAAAACAAAAACAATTACGCAAAAGGATAATTTTTGGTATCGGACAAGAAGACAATTTGGCGGAGACAAACAATATACGTGAATATTTTCTAATGCATTAATAAATAAAATTAAAGAAAGGCTCACAGCCTTTGGGAGGTGAAAAACACGAATCATGACAGAGCAAATAAATACAAAGTAACAAAAACAGGACAAACAAGGCTTAACTTAGCACGATAGCACTCTTAATTGTATGTTTTAAAACAAAACCCTACGCAACCGAACCGACACAACTATTGAGCATGAATGTTTTTTGCAAGAGCCGGTGGGAGTTTCGAAGATGGACGTATTTTGATAAGCAGTGACAAAATATGTTCAAACTGCGTAAACAGAAGCTAGCTTATAGAATAAAGTAGTTTAACACTTTAGCGAATTGACAACGAACTGCGGAGCATGATGTAGGAGCTTGTATAGCGTGTTTAGCATTTCTGATTGTAATATTTAGATGGTCATATATGTCAGGGGTTTGCGGTTTTTTTTTTGTCTTTCTGTGAGATGATATTGGCAAGAGTCTATATACGACGGCATCGGTTTTACGTCCTGGCATAGTGTAGTTATATATCGTAAGAATCATCTGGAGTACTGACCTCTTGAAGCACATCTTGGGCAGCGATTGCCTTGAGAACGTTCTTTTTCGAGGTTTCCTGAATCTCGCCTCCAACGAGCAGCTCGTCCAGTATGAAGTAAGCTTTCTCGAAGTTAAAGATGATGTCCAGCTCACAGACCTAAAACGTGACATGATGATGTTATTCGGTGTTTGTGAACGTAATGCGATCCATACTTACACTACCGAAGTACTTGTCCAGCAGCTCCACGTATCGATGGATGACTTCTAGCGTTAGTAGCTCATTATCATTTTGTTCAATTGCACAGCAAAAGTACAAGCTCGCGTATCTGTAGAGTTTATAGTAAAGGTTAGAACACTGTTCACTGGAGCGGCGTTAAAGTGGTAAACAACTACCTCTTGTAAACGATCGTACAGTCTTTCCATTCCAAAAAGGAGCACATCTTCGGTTTACGAGATAGAATTGTTGTGATCAATTCCCGGGTGATCTTCTTCTTGACCTTGTCCGAGTGTGCTACGTACCATTTTTGTAGCCTCAGCTTCCCTTGTCGGCTGAACAGTAACATAAACTGCAACTGTAAGTGGAGCGAAGTAATACAAGTTGGTAAACTCACTATACCGATACGCATCATTATTTGCTTTAGCCCGATATCTATTGATGACGTCATAAGTAAAGGCGAGTTGGCGACGTATAATTCGGTTTCACCGATACAATTATGAGCTAGATTGCTTCCAATATCGGAAGAAGAAATCTTCACGTGATAAACAATACGTACCATTGTTTTCTACACTAAAGAGATCACAATTAATATTTTAAAACACAAGGAGCATACCAGCGTAGCTCAGAAATCACGAAAAATATGTGTCGTATCTGCCAAACTAGATTGCAGTTGTCCGATCCCAACACTTTGACGTTTGTCATACGAATGACAACATAATGCCTAGTGGTGCTGTGCGCTATGGATAATGTTTTCTGAACCATTTTTGATGATTGTTTTGAGTCTCTAGAAAGAACTTAGAAGTAGTAAAATCAAAGAAGGATCATCTTGAATATATTGTTTTTTTTTATGTAACCAGTTTTTGTTTCTTTACAAACTAATGCACTTCAAAAAGAACCGGTTGAACAAAGTGTACAGGAATTAAACCGGTGACTGTTTATAGCTTCATGTTTAACTTCAATCCGTAGCTCATCACAAGAAAGTATGGCAGTCGCTGTGATAAGATTTAGCACACAGGCAACACTCGTTGTGCAATTGCCTTAGAACAGTCAACCTGCGGACGAAACGGTATATAATATGCAAAAAACAAGGAACATAAAGTTGATTGTTGATTGGCGCTCTCTGAAGACAAGGAAAACAAATTGTCTTGAGCCACAATGGTGGTACATTCGTGTGTGAAGAAAGAACGTACGATAAATATGTGAAAACTTTTGCTAACCCCCTCCCATTTTGTGGCAGTGTTACAACACTCAGTTGAAGAAATCGGTGAAACATGGATATTTCCCGCAACAGCAGAAGCAGCTCGACTGCCATGACCGATTCCAAAATGGTCGAAATCGATTTCAAAACGATATGTCGCATCTGCGGAAAATCGGAGGAAAATCTCACCTCGGTACATTCACGCTATCAGAACGACCTTCGCGGAAAGATTGCGAAGTATCTGAGCGTTGATATCGCGGAAAACGATACCCTGCCAACGAAGATCTGTTTTTGCTGTAAGGATATCATAACCAAGTGGCACGATCTGTTCGACAAGTGTCGTGTGATGGAGCAACGATTCGCCGCCTATCTGAGGAAATGCGAGGATCAAGCGCAGGTGGAAGCAGCAGTGAACCGCACGGTTGAGTCAGACCTCAAAACGAATGATAAAACTAACCCAATGGAGAGCGAAAGTTTCGCGGACATAGATAAAAATGCCAGCGGTGCTACAGAGGAAGCAGAGTCCCCTCGGCAGGATCAAGAATCAAAGAAAAGGTAAGTAGGATGTGTAGTGCTCGATTGTTTTGGGAACCGGGACATATTGGTTTGTTTCAACATTTTAGCCAAAAATCATCTCCAAGTACGAGGACGATAGTTTGCACATTTTGCAAGTCAAATCCATCCGCGCGTTGTAGTACATTCGACACCCAGCCCGAACTGGTGGATCACATGAAGGATGAACACTGGGATCAAATATTTCACTGCGAACAGTGCGACAACTATTTGGACCGTGCCGTTCTTATTGAGCACATGACCATGCATGCGTTGAGCCTGCTACAGCCGGCAAACGGAAGTTCCTGCGAACCGGAGCAGTGCAGTCTGGAGTCCGAGTCGGACCGGGAAGAGGACGCACCGGAGGGAGAACTCGAAGAGGCCGAAGGTAGCCAGCAAACGACCGAAATGAAGTCAGGCGAAGGAAGCACAAACAAGGAGAACGACGAGAAGGATGCCGTGGTTCCGGAGGCGGCCAAGGGGGTCGAGAGTCGCAAGCTTTACTGTTACATCTGCGAAAAGACTCTCGCCAATCGGAGCGCCTACTCGTACCACGTCAATCAGGTGCACTTGAACATTAAGAAGTTTGACTGCAGCTTTTGCGAGAAAAAATTCGGCAACCGTCGGCTGCTGAACAATCACATCGCCAACGTGCACTCGCGGGAACGCAACTTCGCCTGCACCACGTGCGAGAAGCGGTTCAAAACGAACGTCGCGCTGTACAACCATATGCGTGTGCACGACGACAAGCTGCAGTTCAGTTGTCGGTTCTGCGACAAAAAGTTTCGCTTCCGAAATCACCTGGTCAGCCACGAGCTGATCCACCTGGACGAGCGAAACTTTGCCTGCAATCAGTGCGAGAAAAAGTTCAACACGAACGAATGTCTACAGAAGCACAAGCTAACGCACGTCACCACGGAACCGTACCAGTGTCCGCTGTGTGGATTCAGCACGAAACAGAAACGCTATCTGGTCATGCATGCAAAACGAATCCATATGGTGCGATAGACGGTGAGAGGGATTGCCACTGCACCGGCCAAACATTTTGTTTTAATTTTAGCAAAAGTATACAATTTAATCCGGAAAGAGATCTAATCGCGGATCAGAAAAGACTCATCATACTGGCAAGATACTCACAATTCGTTCATTCTAATATTCCACATTCCAGTCGCGGTAAGTAAACTGTAATTTATTTTAGCATAAACGTAGTAAAAAAGGAGAAAACAGATCAGCTAACATACGAAACGGTAACAGCAGTAGTGTGGCGTAATTGGGAGATTCAGGGATCGAATCAATCTTACTGAAGTCACATGAAATTGATATGCATTCTCTTAGCTACCGGTGTACCTGAAAACAAAGAAAGAAGGGAAAAAACATTAGTGTATAGATCATGATAAGTAGAGCAAAGTTGTCATCATTTTAGTGAAACCGCTGAGTCAAAGAGGGAAACTCCATTGCATCCGATGTATAAGCAGAACGGTAGCGTAGAAGTCAGTCAGCTCTGAAACCCCTATTACGGAAAAGAGCGACTGATTAAATTATCCCGTCATATATACTAACTAGCATTTCGTGTTGCCTGCCGTTACGTGAGTAAGGAAGTGCTTTTTGTATTAAATACTCCTAGAGGAACCCGTTCGGTTTATTCGGTGCGTGTTTTAGGTTAACGCTTCGATGAAGACCTTAGGTAGGAATTTCGTTTGCCGCTCATCGCTGCCGTTGTTGCAGGATTGCTGGAAGTGCCACAATTATGTTGTTTTCTGTTTTTTAAAACGTTTTTCGTATGTTACTTTTAAGTCCCATCTGCCGCCAGTATTTAGCCACGTGCGATAAGTGGTTCGAATTAGCATTTATTAATTTATTTATTTAAACAACTATCCATAGTGAAACGTTACTGTTACTCTGTAAGGACGCGTATTTATTAATCGAGCCAATAAATTTAATGGAACGTGCTAAGTTATTCTCTGTCGTAGAGCGAAAGCAACCAACAATCTCTGAGCATTTTTGAATATCCGAAAAAAAGGAAGCATATAAAATATTCACAAAAATCTTATTCAAAATAAAAAGAAACAAATCAAATTTTTAATAAATTTTTGCTAAATTGTACGATAACAGAAAACTGCAAGAATCAAATCAAAATCATATCAACCTCGAGGTTGCTTCGTTTATCTCGCGTAAAGAAACCTTGGGCCGGCTTGTTGACGAGACGATCTGTCAAAAGGCGATCCGTTTGTTTACTTCGTCGCGCGAGGCACGTTGGTTGCTTTTCGGTTGTGCAGGTTGATAAAGACCGTCCCCGCCATGGACTACGAAACCTTCCTTGCAGCCCACAAGCCGCAGCTGCAATCGTCTGGCGTGCCGGAGCACTTTTGGTCGGAATTGTACCGTAAGCTGACCGATCAGGTGTTCGATGCGGGTCTTTCCTTTGCCCTGCTCGCCGTCGATTACGGGGAGGAGCCTCGCTCACCGGAGGACCCGGTGTGGACACTGCAGGTGTCCAAGGAGGGTGGCCTTACGGCGACCGACCCGACCGAGATCTACCTGATTGACCATGCGTGGACGTTCCGGACGGACAATGCGCGGCAGTTGCTAAACGAGCACCCGGAGCTGGTGAGCCGGCTGGCGGTGATGATGGGCCTGCAGCAGGATGACGACGTGCCGACGAACGCGTACATCCCGCGCATTCTCCAGGACATGTGGCGCTGGTGCAGCATGTACTCGGTGAACGCGGAGGGCCTGTCGGTGGAAAATCGGATGCCGATTTGGTACGTAATGGACGAGGTAGGCAGCGCGATCCTGCACGGTGATGCGCCCAACTGCCGCGTGGTGCCGTTTATGCACATCCCCGAGGGCATCACGTACAGCCTGCTCTTCCCCACGGAGGACATCGACGAGGGAGACAATCTGTACCGCGACTTTGTCGAGGGCGTCCCGATCCAGTCGAAGGAGCGCGATGCACTGCTGCTGCCCTGGCGCTACTGCACGCTGGCCAAGGAAGACTTTGCCCAAACGGAACCACCGAAGGAGTACTTTCTTGCGGGCCACATCGAAGAAACGCTGCCGAATCCGGACGTTCCGCCGCCGCTCATCGATGGAAACCGGCCGCTGAGGGTGTACTCGGAGTACGCACTGGTCAATCAGTACCTCACCGATGCGGCGTACGAGATCGTAACGGATCCGGCCGAGGCAGACATCCTCTGGATGACCAGCCACTTCAAGGCGTTCCGTGAGCTGAGCGAGAACAACCCGAACCAGTTCGTCAACCAATTCCCGTTCGAGAACGTGATGACGATCAAGGATCTGTTGAGCGTCGTGTGCCGCCGGATGGCACGGGAGGAGCCCGAGCGAGCCGACGATCAGTCGCTAGCACCGAACCCGCGCTGGCTCCCCGTGACGTACAACCTAAAGACGGAGCTGGTGCAGTTCGTCAGCTACTTCCAGAATCGGGCGCAGCGCGGCATGGACAACCACTGGATCGTGAAACCGTGGAACCTGGCCCGCACGCTCGACACGCACATCACGGACAACCTGGCGCAAATCATGCGCCTGCAGCAGACCGGCCCGAAGATCGCGCAGAAGTACATCGAGCATCCGGTGCTGTTCGAGCGGGCGGAGCTGGAGGCGTGCGTCAAGTTCGACATTCGGTACGTGCTGCTGGTCAAGGGCGTCGACGAGCCGTGTGCGTACGTGTACACCAACTTCTTCCTGCGCTTCGCCAACAAACCGTTCCGGCTGGACGACTTCGACGACTACGAGAAGCACTTCACCGTGATGAACTACGGCCAGTACACGCTGCGGCACATGAAGTGCGACGAGTTCGTGCAGTGCTGGCGAACGCAGTACCCGCGCCACCCGTGGGACCAGATCGAGACGGACATCTGCGACATGCTGAAGGAGATGCTGCTGGGCGCGACGAAGCTCGGGCCACCGTGCGGTATCGGGGCGAGCGCTCAGTCGCGTGGCCTGTACGCGGTCGATCTGATGCTCGAGTGGACCGAGGCGGGCACCAAGGTGCAGCCGAAGCTGCTGGAGGTCAACTTTACCCCCGACTGCCAGCGGGCGTGCGAATACTATCCGGAGTTCTACAACGACGTGTTTAATTTGCTTTTCTTGGATCAGGAAAATTTGGACGTGTTCCGGCGAATCGTGTAAGATGACTGGACAGGAATAGTCATGCTGAAGATTCCTTACATGAAATAAAGTTGCCTTTGTACCATAAACATTTAGCCTGTTTTAAAAAGAAGAATCTGTGGAAATTAAACAATCAAGTCATTAACGATCTGACTCAAAGCATCAAAATGCTACCGTCATCTTTTTTGTGATGTATACAAAATCCATTGAAATAACCATCGCCCTAAGCCAAAGTTTGGTAACATTACAATTTTATTTCTGTTGCTGTTTAGTTCTTTCATCCAACATCGTTTCTAAATTCCAACTTGTCCCAAATCCTGGCCAACTTCCAATCATTCTTACGGGTATTTCCGATTAAAAACGCTGCCACGTTCTGCTTCCCAATGTATGCTGCTTGCTTGCTTTTCGTCTTTGCCTTATTTAACCACTTGGTGTGTTTCATTCGTTTTTTTTCGTCTGTTTTTTACAGCTGCGCTTCTTCTTTGTTTACGTGTTTTAAAATAAGTTTTCGACACTGAGTACACTTTTTTGTTTTTGTTTTTTATTCATTTGTTTTACTTAGCTTATCCGACTTTTTCGATTCGTTCGTACCAACGTTCCACTTTCGCTATATTTTCCACCGCATAGTCCAACAGTCAAGAATTATATTCAACGAATTAAGCTAAGAATTCGGCTTGTATGGTGCGCTTCTTGCTCCTGATACACAAATGCGCAATTTTTAACATCCAGTGGACCATTGTAAGGCGTCCTGCCCGGGCCCCGACACTCACACATACACCTTCCTCTTTCCATTCGTGCATGCGTTCGGGAGGCTCGTGAAAATGTTATAAGAATTTTCGCGCCACCGTCCTTCCGGGGGTTCGGCTTTATTTGTTTGCTGTTACAACACATGTTTAAAACACTTAGATACTGCTTGCAGTGGAAGTCTTGAATGCATTTTTTTTTATAGTGAATCACATTAACATTATTTGTTTCTTTTCTGATGTTTGTTTAGTTTTATTTATTTTATTTTATTTTTTCATGTACAGTCGGGGCTCCTTCATGTAGACCTTCATGATTAAATGACCAATTGTTTCGAGTGGTTTTGTTTTGTCGAGTGAGTTTTCCTTTTTCTTTCTGGCTTTGCTTTGAATTAACAACCGTGTGGGTGTGGAAAGTGTTTGTTTCAGACAAAAAGATACACAATATCATTATGAATTCCTTCTCTCTTATTTGTAACAGTGCTTACGTACAAATTCTTTTTCCAGTGGTTATTTAAGGTTATCATCAGTTTTGAAGGTTTTTGTACCCTAATCTCTACCTTCGCGGGGCTGTCGCACAATTTTTCCTGCATCGTCGTTGCCTGATAAAAACGCATCTGCTGCAATTTGGAACAAAACTACACATCGCAAACTATGCATTTGATTTTTTTCCAATCACGACCTTTAAAACTATTGCAGACAAAAAAAAACAATGGTTCTCTTTTCAGTTGATCGAAAGGATGTCCTAACTTATGTCCGGTCAGATACGCAAGAGCAATCGTTACACTTAATGCACAATCTATTCTATCCATATACAAAACGATTCCTTAGCAAGGTGTGAGACAGGACTCGTACGCTTAGCTTCTGCCCGTAGAGCATCTCCATCAGCATAAACCGAAGGGCGTATGCTCGCGATCAGCTAGCCTCTAACGATGAGAAAAGGATATGGACACACCCTACACGTGTCCCAAAAGCCCACGGTGCGCCCTTTCGGCGCAGAACCAGTTTCGATATACTAAACCTACAATATAATATACTCAACATTTTAACGGTAGCGTGTCGGGGGTAAATAAAAAAAATACTCTAAAACGTAAAATATCTCCATCTCTCCGTCGAACGGCACACAACACGCACGCAATAAATATATGCCCTGTATTCGGCAAGGGATTACAAGCTACAGATGATCCCACCCCACGTCCCCTTCAAGGAACTGGAGGAGGAGCAAAAAAAAAAACACTCCCCTCGGTTTGCAATTCACTCTTCACTTCACGCCGGTCACACCGCCTCCGCCGGGGACGTCGCGTCAGTTTAGAATACTTTCTACGATTTCTTAAAATACGGTTCTCGGTAAAATACAAATACGATCCATACGTACTGCACGCGCGATTGGCAAACTTTGCTGATTTTTTTTCCCCCCAGTATGCTCCTCCAGCCTTTCGAGTGATCATTCGTTTTCAGCTTTGTTGTGCCTTCCTATCTTTCAATTTATGCTTTCTAAACCGATTTTAATGTGAGCTGTGCCTTCTATCTTTCAAAATGCTATCGCAACGTGTTCGGTAAAATTTTATTTCACAAATAAATTTTGTTTCTCATCTTCGTTCGCTGATAACAGTTTCTTTTAATCGTGTGACAAGATTCGATTTTCTTCTTTCTCAATTGTTGGCCAACGGTTCAGCTCCTTCAGAATGCAGCCGTTTGCAGCCTTCTGTGCGACCAACATCGACATCTAGTTTCACAGATTTTGTTGTTCCTATCTTAGAAATACAACTCTCAGCACAACAGGCTTGCAGGATTATCAAGGACAGGAAAGCATTAACATTCCATTTTGTTTTGTTGCTAATTGCGGTATCGCCGAACCTATCTATTTTGGTTTCGTTCGGATTGCGCCATCCGTTTTGATATCGACGAATTTCGGCAGCATGCCTTGGGTGCAGTTGGGGGATCATGTTGTGGGGAGGGATGCTTACAGTTAATAACAAAATAGCAACAAGCCACAAATATATTCTTATGTTCACACTATCAACTACTTGTGCTCCGTGTTTGCGTTCGACGACGGCTCTGTTATCATAGGTTGTGTGTGTGTTTGTATTTTTTCTATTCTATCGCCGCGTCATCGTTTTCATGAATTGTTTTTTTATCCTCTCTCCCTCTGTTCAGTTGTATATATTAAAAATCAAACGAATATTTCATATTCATCAACATGTTTTCGATATTGTCTTCTTTCTACGGTACGCTTTTTGCAGTTCTTTATTTTTGGTACTTTAACGTTTGTGTGTTTCTTATTTGTTCTTTCACAGTTCTTTGTTGTTTGAGAACAGGATGTTTTCCCTGTGAAGAGAGCAATAGAGAGAGGGAGAAAGAGAGCAATAGGGAAACCGTAGAGAACCGTGCGTCGATAGAGTTAGCGCAACCACGCGGTTTAATAAACGCGTACGCACGCAGGACGATAGAAAATCAGTTTTAATACATTTTTCGTCATAATTTGTTTCACCTCTGTTGGAAAGGCAAAAAAGAGCGACAGGTAGGCAGGTTCCGTTTGAAGTACAGGCTCGATAGCCGTTTTGATCGCGTTTTTTTTTGTCAATTTGTTCTGTCGTGTGCAGAGGAAGCCAAGGCTGGTGGCAGTTTATTCGTTTCTTTTCATTCAGTTTTTGTTTGAAACTCTTTTGCTTCTGGTTTTAGTTTTTTTTTCCAATTGCAATGATGGCGTTAAACGATGTGATGCGCATGCAGGTATGGCTTTTGATGTTCAGTGGCAGTGGGTTTGAGTTTTTCAACCGTTTTTGGTGTCGCTTGATATTAAAATCTGCTGGCAACTTGATGGAAATGGGTTGATGGTTGCGTGGGGGTTTTGATATACTCTTTAAAATTAAATTTTGAATTGCGCAAAATGTTTTTAATAAGCAGAAACAAACAGACCACCAGATAGTCTGCATTTCGTTATAAATGGTGTCCGGGCCATTGCAACCATCGTTTATTTTTTTAAAGCTACAAAATAAATGAAGTTATTCGGTTTGAATTTTAATGAGTTCCTGGAAAAGACAAGTACCATCATAATCGCACGCTCAAATTTCGTGGCATGCATTGCAAATGAATGCCAGCTCCAGAACGATAGGAGGTGTTTTTGCTGAATCGTTGACCAATTTGCTCAATTATAACCTGTTGAAACTCCACTGACGAATGAAGAGCGCAAACAATCAATCACCGCAAACCCGTTTTCCTACGTTCCGAGTGCATTTCCGCTTCGGCTTCAACCGAAGTTACCAAATTGTTTCGGTATTGTTATGCCTCGTTCGGAAAAACCTTTCATTCTAACACAATTCGCTGGCACGGGCAGCTGGGAGAGTGAGCCAGGTGGGAAGGTGTTAGGTTTGATCCGATCCCTAGGAAACCCTTTTAATAAACCAAATTAATTCCAGCTTGGTTGCCAACGAACACACGCACCTCATCATCTGAAATTCGCCGGAAGCCGGAAGTGATCGGTGAAAGACGGTTGAGAGGGGGGAAATAAGTGAACAGGCCGCGGTTGGGTGCTTTTCCTAGAGGATCGGTGTGGAAATGGACGACTCTCCGGTGCTTATCGTCTTTGATGCGACCACTCCCGGGCATCGCTTGCATTCCGGGATAAGACGGTACCGTCTAAGACGGGCTGTGAGACCGGATAGTGCCGAGTTACTTACGTAAGCCGTTCGTCTTCGTTTCCCTACCCGGTGACACCGTTCCGTTCGATCCGTTCTGCCCCTCCCCATCCCTTTCCCCATCCCCATTTGCTCCTCGTTAATCCGTCATAAATTCCTGTCCGTTTTTCCCAAAACCGTTTCCTGCCGGTCGTGCTTTCTGGAGCCGTTGCTTTGGGGCGATAGGGTGAATCTTCTGCTTCCATGGGGATCCTCACACACAACCCGCACCGGGCGTGGTCCATAAATCCGGGGTTTGGCGTGATTATTTACGGGATAAACTTTTCGTCGAAGTTTTCTCGATGTGGATCAGTATGCTGTTCGTGGTGCCGAACGTGGACACGCGAATGTCGAACTTCCCGTCCATGCCGAGGCTGCTCGTCATCAGCCGCGCGTTCTCGATCGTCGAGTCGGATAATCTGACAGGGAGAAAAGGGGGAGAGAAAGAGCAAAGAACGATAGAGATACGCAAGAAAAGTGGGTCACGAAATGCGAAATTGAAAACCGATGCCAACATCAGAAATTTACTCCACGCCACGGTTGCCCGAGTTTTCCCCCGGCGAAAGCTTGCGGAAAAACTAAAGCAAATAAAGCAGGGGAAATTGAAAAGTAGACAGCATTCAAAAGGGCATGCATGTCCTTTTCTTATCTTTGCACTCCCCTTCTTCGCAACGCATGCCTGAAGCAATGTAAAATTTATCATCAGTCGCCGAGTTCGTTTGTTCTGCAGAAGGTGCAGAAGTTGCAAGCGGGCGGCGTAAGTCCTGGCAAAGTATCTGTTCGTCGTGTAAAAATTGGCAGCTGTGTCAAGTGTGCTAAGAGGCTACTTAATGTTAAAAACCCCCCGTCGATGGTGGGTTTCGAATGTCAAAGCGATGGCGTCATAGATGGGTAAGTTACTTTAAGCCGGTCTCCTTAGAATCCTAGATGTATCGTACCCAGTGCGGATTACGATACCCGGCATGCTGACAAATACCACCGACTTGCCCTGGGAGCAAGGTGGTTAGGAATTTGACGCATATGGATGGTTTTTATTTTCTTCCTTCACTCCCCGGAATCGGCATATGGTCGTGGCCTTCACTCACCTTACGTCGATCTCCATGCCGCGCATGTCGCCGCAGTGGTTGCCGAGGGTCGTTATCTGCTCCTCGCTCAGGCCGTGCAGCGTGATGCCGAGCCACCGGAGCAGCGGCAGGTTGGCCAGGAAGGCGTGCGTGAACTGCGGCTCGATGCGCTGCTTGCGTGGCCGGTCCATCACGATGACGCTGTCGAGCTTGAGGTGGCTGAGCGGGCTGCCCTTCAGCAGCTTGGCCAGCGTCTTGAGCGTCTTCGGCGCCTCGTCCAGGTGCACGATCCAGTTGCACATCTTCAGCGTGTTGAGATGACTGTTGGACACAAAAAAAGCAGGATAAAATGGAACGCGGTGAGCGGTTTGATGACGACTGATATCTTTTATCATTATTTAGGAGGAATATTATAATCAGTTATTATATATTATGCGTAACGTGATGTGAAAGCTCAGATGGATCACATCCAATTTCTACGTACAAAGGGGTCACAAACGATTAACCACGTATTCCCTTGTTTTTGTTTGGACATTTTTAACCTTTTGTTCACTAATTAAGGGTTCCCAGACCACTTCAATAGCCTATTTTCCCAGAGAAATTTAAATTAACTGTCAATCTGAGCTGTAAATTTCCATAAGTTCCGTTCATTACATAGGCTGGTTTGCCCGATATGACTTATCAATTACCAGAGCCGTACCACGTAATTATGGCTGCGAGAAAATGGGTGTTAATGAATATCGTCAATTGCGGGAAGCATTGCGCTTGACGTTGTGTAAAACACCGAACAATGTTGTACTGGTATGATCATTTTTGTTTTGTAAAAAGAAGCGGAACAGAAATAAGAATGTTAAAATTTTTATTTTTAAATTTTTATTATTTATTATTTTTAATCCTTTTCAAACCAGTTTTTGGATTCCAAAAAGGTTCATTAACAGCGAATGTTGCGGGAATGTGGTAAATGATCGTGTGGTAAACATCAATCGGAAAACCCAGTTTGGAATTCGGAATTGTCGAGTGCACGCCTTGTTTCATGCGTCTATATTATATGTAAAGTAAAAGCTAAAACTTACGCTTACAGTCAAAGGAACAACAAATGGCATTAAATAGTACTGATGATGAAATTATAGTTGATTGATTGATAACCAAAAACTGTAGTTCCACGTTTACTCTTCCACATCCAATTTGCTACAAAATCATTTCTTCGGGAACATTCGTATAATAAGTGTCCAGTGCTTCTCAAACGATGTCCACGCCAATACATTGTATCAAAAATCGAATTTCTTACAAGGCAATCATTTGGAAAAACGGGGAATTTCCTGGCTAATAACTGTATGATGTCTGGTGCATTAAAACCGAGCAAGGAATGGCGCTTACCTGAAGTGGTTGTTGAGCGTGTTAAAGAAACCGACAACATCCTTATCGGAGAGGATGAGCGGGGTCGTGGTGGTGCTGCCGAAGCCCGTCCGCGACGGTCCCGAGAGGTCCAGCTCGCGCAGGTTCACGAATCCCACCAGAAACGGCAGCATGTGCGGACCCTTCATCGACAGGTGGTCGGAGAAGATGATCTGAAGTGGGAGGAAACATGATTGTTAGACGAAACGGGACTCGATGGTCGTTCGCCGTTGTGCTGCGTACCTGGGCACCGGCAAGCTTCAGGTTAACCACCGAGCGGCACTCGTAGGCACCGGACTGCACCGGCACGTCGCTCTTGAACATGGACATGTTGAGCCGACAGTTGTTGAGGCCGAGCTCGCGCACGGAGGTGAGCGAGAGGAAGCCGCGGACGGACGCGAGCGTGCCGACGTTCTCTATCCTGAAGCTCCAGCCGTCGAGGCTGAGCAGCCGGAGCGTGATGCAGCTGCCGAGGGCGCGCGCCGACATGCCGACGGCGGCGTCCTCCAGTGCGATCCGGGGCGAGCCGAGGCTCATCATCTGCAGGCAGGGCGACTCGCTGGCGCCAAGCACGGTCGGCAGGATCTCGCTGAGGCGCGACGCGCCCTCGAGCTTGATCGAGTGGAGCGTGGTGGAGACGCGCACCGTCTCGCCGAGGCACATCGAGTCCTCGAGCGACAGCTGCGCCTTGCTGAGGTCCAGGCCGTGCAGGCGCGAGTAGGTGTCGCGCGCCGCCAGCAGCAGCTCGTGCAGCGTGCCGGAGTTGTGCGGGCCGCCGTCGCAGGCCGGCGTCGGGTACCAGGTGCGCGAGATGACCGAGTCGGTGCTGCGCTTGTCCGGCGGTCCGTCCATCGGCTGCCGGGGCAGCGTGGCCGAGCGGCCCAGGTTGGAGGTGGAGTTGAGGACGCCGCGTGGCAGCGACGAGAACAGGCCGGCCGGGTAGGAGCGGGGCGAGGGCGCACCCGTCAGCGAGGACTGCTTGATGAGGCCCGAGTTGCCGCTGCTGCTGCCCGAACCGGAGCCCATGCTGACGCCACTGGAGGACGGTGGGTCGTCGCGGGCGCCCCAGCTTGACGGTAGGCCGAGGTAGGAGAGCGGGCGCACGGTGAGGAGGCCGGCGAGGGCACCGACGGCGCCCCGCTCGCAGCGCAGATGCGGAAGGGAGAGACGCGTCACGTGCGGACACTTCTCGAGCGTGGCGCAGATCTGGACCAGCTGCGAGGTGCAGAGGCCGAGGTCGAGCGAAAGGTTGCTCAGCTTGGGCTGGCGCGGCATCGTGCGGCAGAGCGCGGTCACCACCGACTGTAGCTTCAGGATGGGCGGGTCCTCCTCCAGCAGCGTGAGGATGAGCTCGAAGCTCTCGAGGCGCGGCTTCAGCAGCGCCTTCGAGATGCAGCTGGCCAGGTAGTTGATGTCCGAATCGCGCACCTCGTTCTCGATAAGCGAGGTGATGCGGAGCGTGGTGACACTCTCGTTCTTGCCGAGCGCGTCCAGGAAGATGTCCATCACGTTGCGCGACTCCAGCAGCAGGTTCTTCTCCATCTGGTACACCAGCTCCAGGTTCTTAAGCGTGCAGGTTGGGCTCTTGAACGCCAGACCCCAGCCCTGCAGCTCGGAGAGCGTAGACTTGATCGACACCCAGATCGGTTTCGCCTCGAGCGGAGGCACCGGGGGCGACTTGGAGATGCCCAGCATCTCGCAGAGCGCGGTCAGGTTCGCCTCCGTCTCGCCACCTGCCAGCGCCAGCGAGAAGATGGTCTGCGGACTCAGCCAGAGCGGCGTCAGCTTCGACAGCAGCAGGTGCGCCCGGGCTCCGAGCAGCGCCATGGCGAAGTTGAGCACCTTCAGGATCTCCGGCTCGACCTCGTCGCCGACGGCCAGGCCAGCAATTTCGGCCGCCAGCAGCCCGGGCCGGCTAGCCAGCGAGACGATGTAGTTCGCGGCGAGGAACTCCGCCAACCCCGGGCAGATGATCGTGTAATGGTGCTCCGATTTGCGCTTGGCCGTGCGCCCGAACAACTGCGCCCGATCCAGGCAGCCGGCGATGTTCGTCTCTGGCGCGGAGCAGTACATCTTCAGCTCGGCCGACGTCACCGTGGAGCGCTTGGTCTTGAGGCAGAACAGCGCCAGCCGGCCCAGCTCGGTAACCTGCGTGTGGGACGAGTTGGTTGCGACGCAGTTGAACACGGACGCGATCACGTCCAGCTCGTCCGTGGGCAGCTCGCCGCCGGACGACTCGTAGATGGCTGCGATCGCCAGGCAGCCGAGGGTGGTTCGCGCGATGCTCCGCAGCTGCCGACAGGACTGCACGGTGTCGATGAGGCGCGTCGGCGCTCCCCACTGGCCTCCTCCGAGCAGCGACACCGAGCGACCCCAGATCAGACCCTCGCAGGTGATGTGCCGTTGCATCAAGGGGAGCAGCTCGGCGCAGGACGAAGTGACGCTGATGAGCACGACCCGCGCCTCCGGGAACAGACGCCCCTCTAGCAGATCGATCACGTCCTTCGGCATGGACTTGCCCTTGCGCGTCTTGCACTGCACGTCGTACCCGTCGAGCACGATCAGCAGCTTGCCCTTGAGCGCCTCGAGCGAAGCCCACGCAGCGCTGAAGCCTCCGAAGCCACTGGCGAACGGATTCGGCGGCCCCCGGGGCAGCAGCTCCTTGCCGATGTAGTTCGCCAGCGTTCCCTTCAGCTCGACCAGCGGCACGAACAGGGCCAGGGCGACGGGTTGGCCCCGCGGAGGCCACGGCGGCTCCCGGCTCCAGCCGTGCAGGATGCGGAGGGCCAGCGCACTGCGCGTCACCCACGGCGGACACTCGATCAGGACGCGCCGCGGAGCCTCCAGGAAGGGACCGTCTTTGGTTTGCACCGGCGTGAGGATCTGATCGACGCCGATCGCCTCGTTCAGGCCGTGCGAGTGGATGTGCAGGCGTAGCTCAGGCTCGAGACGCGCCGGACAGAGTACGCCGGGCGCCACCGGATGCACCCAGCTCGGCAGGACCGGCTCCTTGAGGGCGAGCTCGGTGTAGAGCGTGCGCAGGTAGTTCGCTAGCCGGGCTTGTGGGTCACCCCGTCGGCCCTCGGGGCCACAGGCCGGCGGGCCGGGGGGCGACGGGCACTCGAGCGACACGTACGACCCGGATAGCTCATAGTCCGTCCGGTAGGGGGCCGGCGTGGTCGATGCGGGGCTCTGTTGCGCCGCAATCGATTGTGATTGCTGCGGTGGATGTTGCTGCTGCTGGGTTGATGTTTGCGATTTCGTCGGGTAGCACTGTAGAAGAGACATAGAGAGAGGGAGAGAGAGAGATGAGGATAATGAATATATTTTACTCTTTCGTTTAGCTGGAAAACGTTTTAACGAACGATCAAAAGACTGTTTTAGTGTTTACACCACGCCATATTTGCGTGTTGCATACTTGCAGGCGTTGAACTGAAAGGCGTCAATGAAGGATTTGAGGTGCTTGGTAGAATTGAAAAAAAAAACCGAAAGATTGATAACTACAAAGAATACTGCTTATTTTACGTGGACCATCGGTTAACAGATCGCAGATGAGATGGGAAAGGCAACAAGAGTAATGCAAGAATTTTTGGTGCGTAAAGATGTCTATGCCTGAGCGAAACTAGCATAATTGACCGGAAAGGGTTTATTTCACGTTCATTCCAGAGAAATGTATCGTAAAAGACCCATCAAAGGATCACTACAGCGAAATCTGAATCTTGATGAACAAGAAAACATGTCAAGAGGATGTTCTTGTCTCTTCCGAATCCCACCTTTTCCAATATGGGTGAGAAGCACTTCCGTTCTCTAAAGGATGTTTAAATTGGGGTCGGCAAACGATAGAAACTAGTTTTAAGAATCCATGTTGTGCCACGTTTGTACAGTAAGGTTACCAAAATTGAAAAAAAAAGCCAGAGTACTTGCCACCTGAACCCTGCTACAAAAAAGACATTCTTTTTTATTAATGGTGCAGAATTAAGGGAGCGCTCGCTCCGATCATGAACATCGGAAGTATTATGTTAAATGCATTGATGTGGTGCACAACTGTAAGCACAACTTTCCCAGCGCACGTTATCTTTACTTTGGAATTCAGGTATTAAGTTGCTAAAACAACTCCCCTCTCCCCGTTGGAGGTGACGGTAAAAAGGTGTCTCCTCTCGTAGAGTGTGAGCACGAGTACCATCACCGCTAGCATAGTGCCACGATCGAGACGAAACTTTTCTACACCGGATCGAAGCGGTTGGCGGACGGAAAGTTTCACTCACATCGGATAAATTATTCCAAAAGTTGATGAAGCACGGCGGCAAAGTGAACGAGGCTCATTCACCCACACCTGACACATTGATTCCAAATCCCGGATGCGCCGTTTGACGTACTCCGCTATTTCTTTCCTACCACCCCTGTGAGCATCGGAACCCACGCACCAGATTGACTCGCTACTTCCACTGACACACGGTGCTTGCAGCGAGACTACCGTTCGTTCAAAACTTTCCCAGCTCCGGCACGGATATTTGGCTTTCCCCGGGGTGGAACTTTTTCGACCCGATATATACTGAAAGTTAATGGTTTCTCAAAGCACAACAATTGCAATCGCCGGGTTCCGCGGTGGAAGTATTTTGCCAAAAGCCAACTTTATGCTTCTAATACGGATTGAGTAAAATTTCACTCATCCGACTAAGTGCATGCTGCCTGTGTGTGTGTGTATGTGTGGGAAACTCGTAGAAAAGTTTTCCTTTTTTTGAATTTGTAATACGGTGGAAAGCACGGTACAAGGACAAAACAGGACAGATTATATTGACAAAAAAACTAATCTAATTTTCAACTTCCAATGTTTTAGCTCAAATGAGAGGTTTATTGCTACTTCAGTCTGTTCCCCAAAATTGCAATTATTTATTAATACCACAGGCAACTGTATAAATAAAAACTGCTACCAAGGTAAGCTCCCTCGTAGTATCTATACTTAAGTCTTTCCCTCCGACGGCTTCTGTGAATGAAACCAAGCAACGAGTGCCAGATTTCGAAATGCGATTCGTGGCATCGGGTTACCATAAGCTTCCCGGTACCATAGTAACTTCCACCAAAAACCTTCGCCTCAATGGCAACATGCGCTACACAGCCGTGCAGTGGTGCAATATCCTTTTTCCGCCCCAAGAATGATGATGGCGGTTTGTTTTGCCAGCACGGACCGTGGCGACTGTCCGAATGCCCAACTGTGTGGCCTAAGTTAGTTCGCCGAGGTCACATGTTAATGTGTACAGGAATGTGCAATATGTGCATGCCCTTCGATAGCACGTTACTATGGCGGCGGCATAGACCGGGACTCTGCGATTGTAAGGAGGGAAGTTTTGAATTACCCGAAAAGCGAAGCGTTAGGCAGCAAAGTTTGCCGTTGCCGAAACGCATGCGGTCAGCCCATTGTCGGGTGCGGGAAAAATGCGGGGGGAAAACACTCATTAAGATGGTACTTGCATGCGCACCCTGCCGGTCCGTCGGGATCGTGCACTAACGGAAGCCACCGACAGGGAAGCTGGAACGGTGGTGCCAGCTTGTGCAAACTGCCGAGCGCCACATTTGAACTCACTTGGCACCCGCTAGATGAACTCTGCCTTGGGAAAGCTTGGGAGCTTTCTTTGCCACAAAGATTGTCCCCTCCCCATCCTTCGTCCTTTCTCGTCTCCACGAACGTCGTCACTTTCGAAATGACGCCAACAGCGCGCGTGCTGAGCTGCCGCTGACACACATATCCTCGTGTGCCGTGTTTTGCAAAGTTCGTTCTTTGGTTCTTTGGCGCGACGACGAGGAGCCGGATGCTAGGGTACCTATATTTCTCCCCCCTCAGCTCTGCATCGTTTCGGCTCGTTACGAAAACACCGCACCGGAGGTACGGAGCGCCAGCGAGTACTATTTCCTGCTGTCTGTTGTCGGTTGTTGTGTTCCCTTATCTCCCGGACAGTTAGCGGTAACGGTTTTGAGTTTGCGTACACCATCTTTCCTCGAACAACAGCAGCAGCACCGCAGCGGTTTAGCCGCAGGTTTAGCTTCCCTCCTCGAAGCTGCTGCTGCCTTCGAGAACTTCTGGCTAGGCCTGGTTGCTGGTGTTTCAACCCCCAAGCGCGGTAAGTTGGAGCAAGTTCCAAATTGCACGAACTTCGTCGTTCGAGAAAGTGCCGGCTGCGGATACGGAAGTTATCTCTCGCCGACTCCCACCGGGGGCCGGATCGCAGGGGGCAAGTTGTTGCCTACTGCTCACTCTCGGCTCGGTCTTATCGAGGGCTCGGTGTGTATTATCTCCGGTATCCTTCCGGTGCCACTTGTCCTTGCGACCGTCGGGTGGCGTTCCCAGTTACCAGCAGAAGCATCTGGATGGATGGAGAAGGAAGGCCTTAACTGCCACCAGCCAACCGATCGTTGGTGTTGATGGCTGCCCGCTGGCACCGCACTCCCATTGCTGGCGATGAGCGCCTCTTTTCAACTCGTGTTGATGTATTTTATTTCACACACACACACACACCGGCTACGATCGCACCTTTCGCTGCGATTCGAAAAAATGCTCCCGGGGACACAGACAAAACACCTGTCAGAACTTCAGCCATTCGTGCAAAAGAGTGAAGCCGTTTTTTTTTACGGAGAGCTTACCGGGGCTTCACTCGGTGCGCCCGGGGTTGGGCCAGTTCGTTTTTTACCCACTAATCATTGCACCAGCTCCAAAGGCGTGGAAGTGGATTTTTTGCTCAGCTTTCATTAACAAACCAAAAACACTCTCATAACCATTTTTTTCAGGTTGCCAAACGAGAGCTGCGTTAACGATTATGAGTGCGGTGCTCAAAAAATACTTTGAGCTAACAAAAAACAAAAAAAGGATTCAATGCGCTCGGAGGGATTTTCGTGCATGCTACGTTTACAGTCAGCCAGTGCCGTTAAATTTCGCTACCTTTCGTGCCGGGCGAGAAATTACCTTGAGATCCTACCAGTGGCACAAAATAACTCGAAATTCAAGCACATTATAGCCCACCGGTTCGTTTTTTCAGGTTGCAACACTTAACATTTGGCAGGTGGGTGGTGAAACTTTTTGTAAATTCGAGAAGGGCTTTGGGGGGTGGATTCTGGTGGACGTGTGTACGATTGAAGATTTTCTTTTATCGCTACAGCAGCACCCCGTAGTTCTCCGTAGTACCCTTTTCTCCGTTCAAGGGGCAAAACGCTGGTTTTTTACGTTTTACGATTCCGATTTGGTTTATTGCTACAGCGTTTCGTTTCAGGATTATAGTGTTTAAAAAAATGTGACCTCGCTTGAGGGCGGGTTTGTTTGCTTTATGGATAAGAAAAAAACGTTTGAGAAGCTATTAAATAAGCACTACAAATTTCACCAACTATCAAACAAGTTCTTGTGTCGCGGAACACATTACCGGAAAGTGTAAGGCATATGAAATAAACATTGCACATTGGAATTGGATTCAATTGGAATAAAGAAATACATTTATCTTCTGCAAAAAAGATGAATTTGAATTTCGATACGGTTTGAAAAACACTCACAAATGACATACTTCTTTTGCGCAAGACATTGGACAAGCCTAATGCCTCCTCTGTTTTAAACGAACAGAACAGCCAAACATTGCTTCCATGGTTAAACCTTAACGGGCAAAGGATTTTGAAGGACTGTGGGAAGATACACAAGACGTAAAAGCTCGCTCCATGTCCAGCTGTGGCTGAAGTATTGAAATGAAGCAATGATTTGAGGCCTTCAAAAGACGCATCGGAGTGAGTATTTTACTTGATTGCCGTCCGGCCAGAGCGTTCTTCCGGTTGGGTGGAGATGAGCAATTTGGCTTATGTTTAGAATTCATTAGGAAAGCCAAGCACCGCTCCCGTGGCCTCACCGGCACCGGCTCAACGTGCGTGCGTACTAGCTTTATCAAGCTCGAACGTTGTTTGTGCTCTCAACAAACCCTTCCGACTCCGAATGTTCCGAAGTGAAGGCCCAAAAGCGAGAGAGAAAGAGAGGTGGGAAGGGACAATCCGGGGCCAAACTGGTCATGTTTGGACTGGCCGAGCTTTTCATAATCGATGCAAATATGACAACTGCACGAGCGACCGTAGGCACTGTAGGCCAATGTGTTATCGTTCGACCGTTGCAATGTTGTCCTGACGTTCATGCTGTCTTTTAGTGCTTAGGACGGTGGGAGATGTGAGGAAAGGAGCACAGGGACGGGTGGCGTCCTAAAGACGAACGAGGCCAGCGCTTACAAACTGTGTCAAGCTGAAGACGCCCCGTAGCATCATGTGCCCACGTTACCTAGTATGCCACACGATCTCCGAGCGGTCGAGACGTTCAAAATTGTTCCATGAAGAAAATTGGCATGATTTGATTGCAGACGCGAGAACGTTCCTCGTACGGATTTGACTGCTTATGTAGAAGCGATTGACGTTGGTAGAACGCATGATTAGAGATGGTTGTCTGCACATCACACGGAGCCGTTGCAAATACTGTTTTGATGGATGTGTTAAAATATTTGGATTACGGCTGAATTACGTTACTACGACGTGTTGAACTCATGAGACACAAACTGGAAATGTTGTGCAATCACGTTTAAACATAAACTCGTTTTTCCTTTTAAGCGTGCTTAAAAACACTTTCAATAATTGTGTTGATCACGTTTATCCCATACATTGGTTAAGAGAATGTATTAAATTCATCATCAAGTGATTCCTGAAAACGCTGAAAAAGTTAATCACTAAAATAAAATATGAACTCAATGGAGGCGCCTGGTCTTTTCCACCAACTCAAATTGGAACAAATGATAATCTACCTGTTTGCAAACATCTATGTATCAAGCAGGACAAAAATATGCAAAAAATCTTCTTCAAAACTTATGTTTGCCGCATTGTGGTAATGTTTCCAGAATAAAAAAAAAACCGTCCGTTGTGTGATCCGGTCCGTGAAAGGCTCATTAAGTATTTATCATCCGTTTCAATTGTTGCACCGTGTCGCCCCGTCACCGCCGGGTTACAAGGAGCAGGGGTTGAAAATCTGTTTTTCTTGTTACCAGAAAAAAATCCGATTACACAGCACACTACCAATTACGTGCGCCGGAATTTGTGGAGCACGCAAAGCAATCAACGGCTCTTCAAAAGTCAAACGTCGCCCAAAAGCGTCCCGAACGGATGCTGCAACCCGCCAGAAGTGGGAGGTGGTTTCTGTGTGGCCGTGCTGTTAAAAATGGTCAATTATCATAAATTTAAAGATTATGAATGAAATGGTTTGGAAATCCAGTTATTTTAGACGTTTGTTTCCGCCGTCGTTTTCCTGTCCTTCCAGGGTTTTTGCTCTTTTCCCCTCGGCCGAAACGGAATCAAGTGGATGTGAAATGACATAATCTGGTAGCGGGAAGGACACTGCCATCGTAGAGCTCAACGGCCAGCGTGTGGCAGTGAAAGAGCGCGGGGAGCGACAAAGACATGAAACGAAAAGGACCGTCCGGGCGAAGTCTTGCTCCGAGTGACGCCTCAACAAAAGGGCTTCGTCAAAGCCCCCGGGGGAGGGAAGGGGAGCGGAAAGGGAATCTCGGATCATCGCATTCCACTGGGAACCGTAAGCCGTGCTGAGGATGTTGACACGAAAGGGCAGGACCGTTGCTGCGAGCCAATGTCATCCGAACCGTGCCAAAGCGTGTCCATAGCGCGGGCGCACGTTGGGCACAAGCGATACCAGCGACGGCTGATGGCACTTGCCTTTTCGGGCAGCGGAAGGCTGGGCATGTTAATGACACCGAGTCTGCTCGTCAGTTGCGCCCACCCGCCGGGAAGGAAATGGGGAGGAAATTGATCATTACAGCAATGTCCTCGAAAAGAGATTACCGCAACGCTCCTTCTTGGCTTGGCCGCCGGTTCGCTGGGACGAAAATTAAGACTTGGCCGGTTTGGGGCGGGAGGGGCACGCTCGAGACTCTGCTCGACGTGAATAAATACTTGCACACCGACGCCATGCCATGTCCAACGGCGAGAACACTGTCTCAGAAGGAAGCAAAGCACCCGACGAAGAAGTGAGAAAGGCCAGTCAAAATAGATGACATTAGAATTCCAAATCGGGGCAGGCCGCCAGAGATAAGGCAGGCCACTCGGGCGATGGCGAGTGGAGTTTTGGCAGCGGTGAAATCAAGAAATCAAATCAAAACTGCGTCGCACGCGCAAGCCAGCCAGCGATAAGCAGTCAAGGTCGATTTGTGTTAAGCTCGTTCGGGCGAAGAGATTTCGTAATTTTGCGGAAGAAAGGGAACGGAGTCACGGCGACGTGGGCGGTAGATGTTTCTTTGCCGTCGCAAGGTACGCACACGCAGAAAAGGCAAAACAAGCGTTCACGGTTGAAATCGATCCCTCGCACCACGGAGAGAAGGAGGAAAACGGAGGCAGCAAATCGGTGGCAGCGGGTCACCGGTCAAGCCATTATCCTCGGAAAAATCGCCCTAACGAGATCAGTCCATTACGATTATCCCTCAAGCCGGGACCGGCTCCTGTCGGTCGTTGCCGGTATCCGTTTATTTAGCATAAAATTTTTATCAACCCACCGGGAAATGGAGATTTTGCGCAGTTTTACAAACCTCACCGCAGGTTAAAGCGAATGACATTCGCAGTCCGAAACGCAAGCACCGTGGGGAGGAGCATGATTCCTTCAGGCAAGGAGCGGAGCGGGGATCCTTGTTCGATGATTGGAGAAAAAAAAGGCAAGACATTTAACGTGCAAAATATGCCAACAGATGACCAACATTTGGGTATCCTTGCCTGGCCTTGGATGGTGTAACGATTTTTGCTGTTCGGGGACCTTTTTTGTGCTTGCTTAAGCATTTAAAATGTAATAGGATCTTGCGTTAATACACTCCGCCGTCAGCTTCCCGAGCGACGAGGGACGGCTGGGAAAAATGTAAAAAGAATGTAATAAAATAAAAGCCAACGCAAACGTCCCGGAGGGAGAGCGAGTCGTCGAACCTGGAAGGCGGGGACGATGGAGCGTGTACCCTTCGGAAGAGCAAACTCCTTTCAACGGTATCATGCGATATCATGAAATTATGATCAGCCGGGACACATCGGCAAGTGGGGCACAACGCAGGTCCCCCAAACCGGCGCCCCAGGGATGGCAATCGTTTAGACAAGGTTCGAGGAATGAAATCAGGTACCGAGTCCTGTTCGCCACACACCAAGGACACCAACCGGGGAGATGGACAAAAGCTGGGTTCGGTTTTTAGCCCTGGAAGCGCATCGCATCGCTTTTGCACCGTACGATAGGAACGATGGAACCATCCCACCGGGGGTAAGCCAGAATCGATAACACTAATGTGCCTGGATGAAAATTTGCCGTCATTTGCCAGAGGGGTGATTTGGCCGGCCGGCAGACTCAGCACCCATACCGTAAGGCTAGAGCGAGGGCCTAATGGGATTGGTTCATAAAAGAAGGGGGTTGGCCCTCGCCCTGCGGTGGTCCGAGGGTGGTCGACCGAATTTGCATCCATGCAGCATAAATTATACTGGTCAGTAAACGATAAATTATCGCCCAGTTACTTCCAGCGGGGTGCCTTCCACCGGCTCGGGACGGATTGGGTTGACTCGTTGGCAGGAACAATTGAAAAATAGGAAAAAAAAGGCACACAGCTAGTTTCCCGACGTCATTTAAACGCCATCTACGAAAGCTCGGTACCATGGCTGATGCGTCGCAATTTTCACAAGGTCTTGTGGAACATTTTAATCCTCATGTACCATGTTATAAAATTTAATTAAAATTAAAACAACTGTAAGAGCCATGTTTCCATCTTAGTTTAAATTCAATATATTTGTTTTAATTTAAGTATTTTTTAGATAAGTACAGCAATTAACTGAAACAATGCAAAAAAAAAGAGTGAAGAACGAAGAATGGAATGAAATTAATCAAAAGATAATTTATAAATAACAAAAGTGCATAAATATTAACTAGCATTATTTCCTTAATAAATGGTACCCAACTAAGTGAGCTATAATGTTACAAATTAAAAATTTAATAATAACAAACAAATAGCATGTTCAAAGCAATGATGTGGATCACGTATCTTCGTTTTGTTTCCTGGCATAACGATCAGTTTGGTACAGCCTATCCATTTTTAGGGCTTGCGAGACTTTTCCCCCTTTAATGTATGTGGTTAGTCAATCCTTTGTACCGCAGGAGGTCCAGTGGCTTACGTGTTAGGTAGTCAAATTAATTCGAACGTATTTAATAGCTTTAGATCATCGTCGTAGAAATCAGCAAAGAACAAACAATGAGCTCCAAGATAGTCCAAGATGTGTTTGCATTTCTAAAATCTATTCATCGTACGTCCAATTGGAAATCATCGTCGTAAGCCGTTTTTTTAAAGCGTTGCGATAAAAATGAAGGTTTACAAGGCTTAGTGTAGGCTTAAAAGTTTAACGAGGTTTGGGGGCCATTTAAAAATTATACAATACAAGCTATCACAATAACTACTAGTTTGAAAGGAATGGAACATCAGGTTAAAGATTCCGCATCCGTAGAGTGAGCTTCATGTAGAAGCCTCCAAGGAGAAACCATCCTTTGAGCATCTTCCACCAGATGACCCACATTTGGCCCGACCGGAATAGGCGGACGTGACGCCATTGTTGAACAGCATCATCATCCCGATTATCCCGAGGGGAAAAGTTTGTAATATGTTTTGGCAAGTAAATCGGGATCTGGCAAAGTTCAACACCCCACAACTCGGTCTCCCCTCCGTGCTGTCCACCGGGTGACTGTGGGAACAGCGTTGGTTTGGTAGAAAACGAAACGCACACCAACCGGGACGCCGGATACGGAAACAAGAGGAACAGTATTTCTCCGGGTGTGCGCGTGCTGCGCTCGACCTACCACAACATCCAACCACCGGAGAACTGGGTCGGAAAACCGTCCGACACGAAGGATGGGCGTGTCAAGCATCCATGCTCCTGCCAGTACACGGTGAAAGTAGTTTCCGTACGTTGCTCGGTGGAGTCTCGGCACGTGCGTGCACGGTACACGAGTACGACATCCCGGTTCGATTTCCGGCCAAGCAATTCACCGACGTGGACGTGCACCGCAACCTGCAGGCAGGCCGGGACGTGCGTACTTGAGATTTGCAGGACGGCCTGGACCAACAGGGGGGTTTGGAGTTGCAGTCGCTGCAAAGCCACTCCTGAGGGTGCTTCGTTTATGAGCGAGTAGCGAAACGTTGTGTTCCGAGTCGCAGTGAAAATGCCAGTGCGATTGGCACCTAAAACAGAGCGAAACGAAGAGGAAAACGCACATACCTTTTCCGCGAACACCTGCGGCACTTGTGTCAAAAGTCGTTGGGACAAACACCGCCCGGAAAAACAAGCGATTAACGCGCTTAAGTCTTCCACCACAAAACGACCTCTTGGAAGGCGAGAAAGGGAGCTCTATAAATGAACGTCTGGAACGAGATGAAACGGAACTATACTCGCTTCTTTCATGCGTGACTTGCAAGTGACACCGTTGAGTGTATAACGGTGCGGTTTTGTTCTCCAACCCCTAGCGATGGGTGGAGTTGGTTAGGCTACCCCCCTCTCCCATGTGAGTCTTTCGTACTTCAATTCGTTGGTGAGGCACTTGATACAGGCTTGGAGCGCTGCCTAAACGCGGTCTCAAGTTCTTCGCCCGAGGAAAACCCGTTTATAGGAGCGAGCGTGGAATGGCGTGACAGCTTGATGGTTTGACGGAAAACGATTTCCCAAAAGGATTAAAGGGAAAACATCCCGAACGGGCTACGGGGAGGGATGGATGGATGGAGGTTGGGTTTTCGTCGAGTTTCCCCCTTCGTCCATGTCACCTTCTCACGACCTGCCTTCTGAGTGTGGAAGTGCGTTACTTCTACGCTGAAATCTGTGGGAAAAGCTTCTCGCAACGCAAGGCTTTTCCATGCGAAATAGGTTCTCTAGCGTCTTCTGCAGGTTGGTGTTAATTATCCAGCTCAGCAATCGCGCCTGGGAAAAGGAAATTGATTCAAGTAATTTCGTCGACGCCAGGTAGAGTAGAACAAAGCGTCTCCTTGTCATGTGCGCCTGACAGATACATTTTCCTTCGAGATGATTTCCCTTTGTTAGGCTGCCTAGGGCGGTGGGACAAGTATAGTTTATAGAGATCGCACACCGACGCCGCATCGGCCAGGTGAGATGAGCAGTAACAGTAATGGTCGGTGTAATCTATTTTATGACTTCATCGTCCCCGTTCGCGCATTCCGGTCACGTGTACGATTTTCAGTTTCCTCACGCATTAGCGCGAACCGTTGGCGTCTTGTTTTTTTTTTCCTTCTGTGTGTGCGTCCACGCCACGGACGGACGCTAATGCGCGCCCGATGCCTTGGCGGGAAACACCAAGAGATCCCGCAGAAAGACCTTCCGGTTTGGTGATATATAACCCACCCGGGTACATCACGGGCACACCGGGGAATATATATGTATGACAGCCGTAAGATAAAGCCATTCTGGACAGACACATCCTTGCTGTAACGGATGGATTATCCTGGTGAGGGATCCATTTTTGCTTCCTCTCGTTCGGGCTTTTCTTTTCCTCACTCGTCGTGGCAAGTTTTTGTTACAATGCTCCACGTGCTTCTTCTCCGTGGAGGAGGCTGGGTAGTTTTTTTTCTTCAGTTACCTGCATGGATGCATAGTGTCACCGACGGAATTCCTAATGTTCCGGTTCTACCTGACCGTATTTTTTGTGGTCTTTCTTTTTGTGTCACATTGTCAGATTGTGTGGAATAAGAAGCTTGCCGTTAGTAACTTATCACGATTATCTTTTTTTTTAATCTTAAAAGTGACATTGAACAGAGTTATAAATTTAAAAAGGGGATTTTTGTAAAAGCCCCAGATAGATGACCGCTTTAAAATAAGAAGACACAAACCATTGGGCACAATGTTGAATACAAACAGACCGTAATAGTGAATGTCTTGCGTGTTCAAATGGGTTCATATATTCGACGAAGTACACATAATGTTTGGCAATTCAAACTTGTCAAAACTACAAGCAATTTCATTGAGTGTACATTACAAGTATGTATACTTCTCTGATTAATTTTGACAGTTTCAACTTGCCTTTCAAAATTTGCTGGGTCCACATTTTGCATTCAAACTGCATTATACACTTGCTGAACATTTCCAATCCCTTTTCAACGGAGCCGCAACGATAAGGGAAACATTTTAAATCGAATATCATACAACATTCCGCACGACCGACCGACTGAGCATTCGTGGCTATAAATTTGACAAGCAAAGCGTGTTTTCTCTGGCAAAAGAAACTCCCCCAAGGCGTACTATTCCCACGGGCGGCGCACTTTGGGTATCGCTCGAAGGACGGTTCGTGTTTGCGCTCACAATAACCCACCGGCGCCTTTCGGAAGTGCCGGAACATGTTGCGTGTCAATGTCAAGTACAATTTGGGATGGCTCGAGATACAATACAAAAAAAAAAAATGCCCGATGTGCTGGCACGAGCTTCGTGCCGAGCCGAAGGAGCAGGGCGTTGAGTTAAGTTAGTTCGCCTGATAGGCGAACATTAACGGTCCATTGAAGTGGCTTACTTTACGGCGGGGGCGATAAATGTCGATAGCGTTTTTCGTTGTATCGCAATCCCCGGCGGAGGCATAAACGAATGCTTGATCGTGTGGGGCGCGTTTCTGTGCTCAGCGCACATATGTGGGTGCGTGTGCCCGTGGAAAGTCACGGATGTTTGCCACTCCGTTTGCACCCAGTTTTCTCCTCACGTGTTGTGCCGCCAAATAGGCCGAAGCTATTCACAAGAAATGGTTATTTATTGGCCAATGGAGATATCTCGCTGCCGGTTCGCGTCGACTTCCAATGACTTTTCTTAGAGGCACTGCCGTAATTTGACCCTAAACCCCCCAACTCCTCCCCACTTACCCATTGGTCAGTGTTAGCGGTGCCGGCCGGCGGCTGATGGTGATGGTTGGCCCAGTAGCCCTCGCCGGCGTCCGCCCACTGCGACTCGAGCGGCAGCTCCGGTTCCGGCGGCCATAGCGGGGGCTTTGGTGGGCGTGGGGAGGCGCAGTCCCCCCGTGGGCACCACAACACCGACTGTGGGCAACCTATGTTGATGATTTTCAGAAACCAAACCACCGATAGCCTGTACAGACACAGGATTGCACCGAGCGAAGCGACCGCACGCCTGAAGGTGCCACTCTTGTCGGTGTCGGGGTGGTGATGATGGTGCTGGAGGTGTTGAAGTTGGTAGTAGTAGCTGCAAAAGATCGTCACTTCGTCTACGGGGCGCAAAGGATGCGAGAAATCCAGGAGGATTGGACGCGAATTATGACATCTTGCTTGCACGCTTTGCTGGTGGCGCATGGGCTGACCACTTCCGGCGACGCTGAGCCATCGAGCTCGTTCACTGTAATCCGTGCACGACCGTCAACGATTGACACGGCATTTAATCACTTCGGCCGGTGCTTGGGCGAATCAACTGAGTGACACTGACTTGCGGGGGGGCAGAGAGCTCCGTTCAATTTGTCTTCCAGATAAGATTGTGTTTTTTTCCACCCTCGTTTCGTTCACTATCCTATTCGAACTGCGGAAGATCGTTATCGATGAGTCAATGAATGTGAATACCGGTGGAAGATGAGGGATGATAAATTATCACAGCCTGCGGTTGTAGAAAATGATGTTAACTCAAGGAGTGGATGGAACGAAACACTTTATCAGCGATTTTACCGCGCAGAACGAAAGAAGAAAAAAAAAATCGCACGACTTACAGTGGTTGCTTTAATCTTCTTTTAATAAGAAAAAATTAACTCTCAGCAATGCAAACCGCATCACTTCACACCTTCGGGTTTGCTTTCTTTGTTGCTGTACGAGTTACTAAAATGTGCTTGCTTGTTCTACAGCTAAAACCGCTTGCTTTGTGTTTGGTTTGGGACTTTTTTGTTTCAAGTACTCAGGGCCAACATTGACGGCAACGTAATCTATAAAAAAAAACGGCTGCAGTAAAATTGAGATGGACGGTACAAAATAAGTTCATTTACGTCGGAGTAAAATCTCTACGATCCACACCTAATTTACCCGCGTGTTGAAAAGAAAACCAGTATCATCGATGAAGTAACATAAAAAAAAGCAAACAACGTCGTGCTCAACGGGATCGACTTCTCGGAAGGCAGCCGAAGGATTCCACCAGCCATCCGCGGCAAAGGATAGCATTTAACGCCTCAGTTGACGTCAGATTGTTGAAGAGTCCACAATGCAACTGACAGGAGAAGGTACAACAACGGCGTGTTCCGCACACAATAACAAACAAACAAAAAAGAAAAAAGAAGGAAGACAAATAAATAAACCCCGACGGAGGAAACCAAAAATCTTCCAAACACTACGATTAACTCCCAGGTAGTTCTTCGTCAGCGCTCGTGATGGGTATGGGTTTTACAACCTACCAGGCGTCTCCATCATCGCAGGAGAAATGCGTTGCTAGGGGACTTATTTCCTTTTTCTTTCCTTGCTCCTTCGGCAGAATCACGTCTTTTTGCCGTTTTGAGGGAGCCTTCCTTCGTTGTCGAGGCTCGTTTCCAGGGAAACAAAAAAGACTGCTCAGTCACATGCTATCTTAATAGTAACAAGTGTATCGCTACGGAAAGCGTTCGCAGCATTTCAGCTTCATTTAATTTTATCTTTCTACCGCATTCAATCGTCGTTTTTCCCCCCGATCGATGGCACAGGGGACCGAAGGGGAAGCATTGTAGTGAGCTCAGGTACGTGGCGTTTTCGGTGCGAGAAAAATACCGCAGGACCGCCTTGTGGGCGACGGACAGCTTCGAGGAACGCCACCCAACAAGAACGGAACCCCGAAAGAAACCGAGTGGAGCAGCACGGAAACTCCCTGGCTTAGTTGGCCCCTCGTCGAGTTAAAGCCGCCGGCAGCTTCGGTGGCGACCGAGCGCTAGGCGACCGGCTTTGTGCCAATGCTTATCGAACCGTAAACCTACATGGCGGCGGTGTGGCCTGTCATGGTGGATTCAGTGGCAAATTTATGTTATTGAAATAAGAAACCAATTTCAGGATTAAACTGGGCCTCCTGAGCGAGCTGCGACCGATTCGGGCTGGCAGCGAACCGGAAGCTTTTTCTTTTGCGCGAACTCCCCCACAACAGCTCTGGTCAGTCGGCTCCTCCCAGCTTCGGGTGTGCTTTCATTACCGAGCGGAGTATTCGAAGAATTTCCTCGGATGATTCCATCTGTTTGCCTGGCGTTTTTGTTTTGTGCCTTCCCCAAGCCATTCTGTTCTAGTATGTTTTCAGCCCACACACCGGCCTCCCTACGGTTACGTCCATCCCCGATTCCATTTCGCTGCTCCGAATCTTCCACGAACCGAGAAACCGTGCCGACAACAAGGCACAAGGCAAAGAGTAAACTGTGTGCAGTGTCCTTGAACGAATGGCGTGGTGAAACTGTCCATCCCCCTCCGCTATGCTCCGCTCATTTCTTCTGTGCACCTTTTCCGATCCAGCGAATTGTTTGATTGTCGATTCAACTCAAGAAAACACACCGCTGCGCACCGGTCGCTTTTTTTTCGCCTTTTGCAGAATTTCTACCCAGACGGAACGAACATAGGGAGGGGCGTCATTGGAGCTTTACGTAATGAAAATTTATGTACGGGTTTATTTGAATTCTCGGTGTGTCTGGTGTGTCTTCTCGGGCGCGGTTTGCCCGTTGCGCTCCGGTTTGTTGATTGCGTTTGTCGCACTCGAATTGATGTATTTGTATATTACGGATGAAATATTGCGCCCGGTTTAGAGCAGATACATAAGAATCCAGAATTGTGTGTGTGTGTTTTTTTTTATTTTTAATAACGAAGATTTACAGAAATGTTTTACCGGTGCCTTTTGTGGTGCTATTTTATCATTCCAAGAAAAAAAGTTTAAACACAACCAATGAGGAATTGATTCTTCAAACTGTTATTATGATAATTATTATTTTATTAAATAAATTATAATTTTTAAGGTGTGCTAGTTTAAATTTCCAGTTTTTCTTATAACACAACCAAATCAGGAGAACCTCATAAATCTTTAAAGCGAAGTTTTCATTAAAACTTTTTCAGGTTTTCGATTTCTTCAATGCAGAATGCAGTGGGAATAAAAACGTTTCCCAGTTAAAGGTTGTTTGTCTCTCGATTGCTGCAGTGCGAAAAATGCAGTGGCTCGCTGTAAATGGCCATTATTTGGAACGGAACTTGATATTTTGAATGTGCTGAACAACCGTGTTACTTGTTTTTTTTTTTAGGCATATTTGTCAAACCGAATATATACCGTCAAAAATTTTAACTACCAGATCTGGTACATTTGATTTCTTACTAGACAAAATGAAAAAGAAAAGAAAAACATCAATGATTCCGTTCATACAGAGAAAAATCCCACTCTCCAAAGACAATATGTTATACGAAACGAAAAACAAGCAAACAAACTGTCTAAGCATTTTCCACCCAGGCAATGATTCAGACCCACGCATAAATTCAAACACCCAACTTTGAAGGCTGATGTTAAGATAGCGCCCGGTGATCTGTGTAATGTGACATAATTCTCTGCAGAACGCAGACTCCGGTTAGTCAGGGATTTTCCATTTCCAGTCCGTTTCATTGTTGACCAGAAAATCGTCGCTCTCAACAGTTTGGGCTCGCGATCTCGAATCAAACTGCTGCTTGAACAAAACCCGCCGTCGCTCTGATCGGTCGGAAGAAAAGGGACGCCAAAAAACCGTCGAAGGCCAGCGTTCTTCGGCACAGGGTGGCTGAAAAATGCGTCCCAAAAGAGTTGTTCAACGCTTCTCCTTCGCCCCGTTTTTGGTTGAAATTGGTAGCGAAGTGTTTTCTCATTGCTGAACAGATGAAAAGTTTCACAGGATCCTAGAGGGTGGGGCTTGGGGGTGCGAGTTCCCGGTGTCGGTTGCTTATTGCAGTGCGTTGTTATTCGCCCACCCCAGCGGGTACAGAGGCCACCGATGATAAAGGCCAGATAAAATGGCCGCCATATGGGCGACAGGCTCCAAATGCTGTTTACGGTCGTGCCCTTTTCGAACGGTGCAGTAAAACAAACGGACCCGGCGAACCAAACGGGCAGTGAAGGAATTGAAATAATGTTTAATGAACGGCACAAATGGAGAGTCTCTTGAAGGAAACAGGCGAACGGACAAAGCAAAAACTCTCGATACATTCTCCAGAGCACCAAAGGGCCAAGTTACTCGCTTTTGCGCACAAACGTAATTGAATTCAGTGCACACCTCCGACCTCCTTCATCCACCCCGCACAACACTGGCGATAATGTTGTCGATGTGGATCCTGATTTTAAACTTTTATCACCACATTAGCAAGACGTCATTAAACCCTTGGCATTCGGAGCAGTTTGCCGTCCCGGCGCCGGAGAGTGAAATATGTCAGAGTGAAGCTTTTAAACCCATTCGGGGAATTGTGTATTGAACTGTTGATTCCGGGAAGCAACAATTTCCTCCTGCCATGGTGCAGCACGGTACGGTTTGCTTCTGTTTTTTTTTTTGCGAAGCACAATGGTTTTCATTATGTTCAACAAAATTCCTAACATTCACTTCCGTTGCTCACAGCTTACTTACACTTATTTTCTGGCTTTTTCCCGTTAGTAGAATGACTTCAAAGAAAGCTTTCGCTCGCTTCCCTTTATTTGCCCGGTCCCGATGAAGACGTCAGCCACGCGGGAGTCATTTATATCAATATTTGATTACACTTTCGCCCAGTCACGCCTGCGACAAATGTGTGACGTAGACGGATTGTCATTCTCGCAAGGAGCCCGTCTTTTAACCGGGGCCAAAGAGATGAACAAACCCAAAGAGCCGCGGGATGAAGAAAAACCGATACGAAAATCAGACGCAAGTAATCATGCCACCGGAAACCGTCTGCAATTTATTATCTAAATAACTTTTCCCGGGAACCCCTTCTCGGTACTTTGCACCGCACCGCACCACAGCAACATGACCAGTTTTCCCCGGCTGATTGCTGCTCGTTCCGGGGCAGTTTTCCGCAACATAGTCTCACTAATTACCCGGCAACCGGTGCAGAAAACCCGTCTGTCCGAGCGGTTACCGGGTTCCGGTTGTGCCGGTGCATCTGTGCCGTTCACACGGTTCACAAGGACGGTGCGGTGTTTTCTTACCACCACGGAAAAAGAAAATCGCGTACACAAGAAAGCACCGAGCGCGTACCGACGCCACGTACTCCTAGTGGGCCAGTGAAGCCCTTGCGGTGCGCAGCGAAATGGGGGCACGATCAGTAAACGAATGCATCCGTGGTCGAGCATAGCGGAACCCTCAGATTGCTTCCTGTTCCGGGCCAGCTACACCCTCTTCCACCTTCCCAGGAAAACCCAACGCGCCGTCTTGTTCCTCTGTTTGGCCATCCTTTCGGGCGGTACGGTCGGGTTGATGAAAATTTGTAGATAAGGAAAAGTAACATAATTTTCCCAAACAAATGGCCCCGTGAGGCAGGGTAGGGGGTAGGGGGTAGGGGAGGAAGGCACTCCAACTGGCACTAATAGGGTTGTTGCTCGTGGCAGCCGGCCCTGTCCGTTGTCATTAATCAAATTTATTTTGCCCCGGGTCGGAAAAGATTTACTGCAGCGTGCCATTTTGTGTCCCGGGAAGGTCGTACCTTCCTCACCTGGGCACGCGCGGCACTGAAGACGTTATCCTTAGTAAGACGGAGGAAAACAATGGATTTGGCTTGCTGCCTTTGCTTGCCCGCGTTACTGGCAGCCGTCGTTTGCCGATCCGAATGGGTTTACTCCGTCCCCGTACGTTCCGAAGGACATTCCGTGTTGCTCTTCTTCTTGCTTGAGATAGTTTGGACGGTTCTTTGAGTGCCTTTGTGCAACTGGTTTTACTTTCGGCAATCTTGCCATTTTTTTGTGTGCGTCATTTTATCCATCCACAAATGTGATTCAATAAATGTTTTTGTTTTCTTTCGTGTGCTGCATATATTTTATTCCATATTTCATGGGACTTTGAATCTAAACTTGGAAGAATTTGGCAATGGTTTCCACTGAATTCACCCGTGAAAAATGACAACTTCTTTATCGCAATCTTAACTTGCCCGTTTACAAATTTTCCGCTTTTTTTCGCCACATTTCCAACCGAAAGGAAAATAGGGGGAGTGAAGCAGCAGACAGTTTAAAAAGTTTGCCTCTTAAATCCTTCCAATTGTACCGGAGATCGGCCTCGGAACGACCGGCTGGGTTCTGAAATGTATCGCCCCGTGCTTGTCCGTCGTCATTGGCCAACGATAGGCGGCAGATTCCGAGAAAGCGGCACTTCTGTGGAACAAATTAACAAACACCGGTTTGTTCATTACGGTCCTAATCCTTGCCCGCCTCCCCCTGTTGCTCGATGGTGCGCCCATCTGCGTCCTTTCCGGCATCGGCTGTTCCTTCGGCTGCCGACGCAAGGAAACGACTAAGCCCTCGTAATATCATTACCATTTTGAGCAGTACGCAATGCTCTATTATTATTCATCAGTGTAACCAAATTAGACTCCGGCCGACGGTTTGCGTTTTTCCCGGAGCGCTTCGTTATGTCTTTCATCTTCCAGCTCTTTTTGTTTTTGATTCCCCCTGGTGAGGCCGAGGGCTTTTCGGTGCCCTTAAATTAATACCGGCGGGCGCGGAGTGCCATTTATCTTTCCCACTCTCAAAGGTTCCTCGCTTCCGGGAGCTACGCTGGGCAATGGCGAACTTGAACCCGATGGCGATCCGATGGGAGTTCGGTTTCTGAAAATCGCTCCAAGACGATTTGGCTCGGCCTGGCGAAATCTTTGCCAGTGTCTTTGCGACAGCTTGCTCCCATCGAAGTGGTCACGCTTTGCCCCGGATGGCCTGCAACACTTTCTTCGTCTTCGCAAGCGACGAGCGATGGATTCGAGTCTCGTTAACGCTCGTGGTCACTTTCGGCCTATCCAGGGAATAGTGGAAAAGGCGAAGCGATGCTCAAGATTGTGATGCAGCACAAGATTGTCCCCGAAGTGAGGGGTTTCCAAAATGCCTGGTTGAGAAGAAGATGCTGACGAGCCCCTACTGTTACTTGCACTGATCTCTACGATGCCCAATCAAAGATGGCCGGCCAACCCAGACAGGGCGTAAAATTAAGCCACGGATCTGACCAAAAGCTTTAGCTTAAGGACGGGTTTATTCACACGGTTCCGGACGCGGGCAGGAAGTCCGCCGCGGTTGGAAGTTAGAATAAATAAATTAAAAGCGATAAAAATAAATTGGAATGCTATCGACAGTGGCGGCCCCGGGTGTCCCTGGAGCACATGGTTCGTCCGCTTGCATCCCCTTCCCCGTTCTTATCTCCCCCGAGGAATGCGGTTTAGCGAAACTTTTCCTTCCTGAGCGCTTGGTTGTTGCCGATGGCAGCTGGACGCCAATGGAAAATAAACCCCCAACGAAACAAACAGAAAATCCAGGAAAAAGAAACGGCTCCGAGGCGAATGTGGTTGCCCATGTCCGGTTAGATGCTGCTGCTCGCCACCGGAAGGACCGCGCACGACCCGAGCGGGGCTGGAAATTGGAAAGCTATGAGTGAAAAATAATTTCCACTGGTCCGGCGAGGAAAATGGGAACGGCATCGTTTCACCGGGAAAGGATGATAATAATAATAAAAAGAGTAAATGTACAATAAACAACGTTTCCCATGCTCCTGTTGGGCAGAAGTAGAAGTCACCGCGGGATGCCTTGTATGGGACTGTTTTTTCTTCTTAATTTTCCTGTTTCGCTTTCAAACAGTTTGTCCCCGATTTCCACGAATCCGGTGGGCAGCTTAACTTTGCCGTCGACAGCTGCAACTCGGACTGTGTGAACTTCCGCTTAACATCGCCTCCACACGCTCCTGTCGAGCAGCAAACTACGGACACCCGTGGGCAGAATACGGACTTAAAATGGAAGCATTAAAAAAAAAATACACACACAAAACGAAACTTCCATTTTCACCGGGAAAATGGGAAAACTCAATTGCAGCAGCCAGCAGTGTCCGGGGTATTCGCGCGGGAAGTAGCATTTACTTTCAGCTAGTTTCATTTTGCGTTTCAATCCAGGACAGGCATTCAGTTCCCCGCCAGGCGGAAGCCTAGTAACGCCCACCATTTTCCCCACATCCCGAGCCCGAGGAGTGCCGCGATCCCAGCGGTACGATGGAGTACATAGTTTTCCATCCGATTCACCCGGGCCACCGGCACAGCTGGAAGGCGACGGACAGGTGTAAATCTGTTTCAGGCAGCGTCATCATGGGAGCAGTTCTGTCGATCCCGACCTGGCCGATGGTAGATGTTTTCGAAACGTTTACTTGGAGAATGGAGAAAATGTGAACGGGAAGAATGAAGGAGTAGACGAACGAGGTATGCTCTCGGGGCAAGTCGTCGACAGCAAAGGAAAAGGTTTGCTCTGGGAAAACAATGTTGTTCGAGTTTGCAGGCACAAGGCTAGTATCCATGGTGATTTCCGATGGTTATTAAATTTACGGCTTTTAAGCATTCGCCTCCTGTCTCACATTCCCAGCCCCGCCTTCGGACGTTGACTTTTCCGCTCCCCCTATCCGCTCCACCCAGAGCTTTCCGGTCGCAATAACAGACGAGGCAATTATTTGAGAATCAAATTTCGCTTCAATTGCAATCCGAAGGTACTAGGCGATCGTTTAGGCGTGAAGGATGCGTTTCGATACGAACACAATCATCATGAGGCAATCACCATTAATAAAAGCTGGCAAGAGTTTCCCGCCCAGTCCTCCCGTTTTCCCATTCGCAATTTAGTACCGATACTCGTGATGCTATTCATTTCCATGATGTCGTTCAACCTATTTTGTTTTTTGTTTCAAGCAATCAATCTGGAGCATGTTTAATACATTTTAAATAAAAAAAAGGAGGCCTTACTCACTTACGGTGGAGCACACTCTCGAGTGAAATCGTACCACTCTCTATTGCTTTTCTGCAAAGCAATTCCGCACCGTTTCCGTTAGCATGTGCTTAGCAATATTTCTTTTTCCTTTTCCATCCCTCTCCTTCTGTGCATTGCTGCAGCGGGTTTTTCGCCAATCTTGGAAGCAGCGCCCCAAAAGCCCCTCGGTAAAGTTGAGCGCCCCAAAAAGGAGCGCGCACGGTGTGTGGTGTGAATCTGTTGCATAATTTATTGCCAATCATGTTTTTCCCCGAGCCGCTCCGAAGGAAATCGTTCGCGGTTACCGAGGAAGGTGGCTCGGCCCGTTTGTCTTGAGGCTATCGCTTTTCTTTGTTTTTATCGGCTTCCATTTCTGACAGTCTAGTCTCGCTCCTTCTCCTGCTGTCTTTTTCGAGCCTCTTATGTCCCGGCAATAAAATGCCATCCACGGTGGATTGGAGCTCGGGGACAAGAAATGGGGACATCTGATTTTTTTTTGTCTTCCTCTCACCCATTTCTGGCCCGTTACTGTGTCTGTCTGGTGAAAAGCATCACCTTGTGGAGCATCGGCACGAGGCGTTCGGTGTCATTCGCCTCGGTTCTCTGATCAACAAAACACTTAAGAACCACGCAAGGACCTCCACGTTCCGGCGTCGCTCGATGGCGATTCATTTCCTCCCATCCGAAAGGCTGCTGACTGGCAGTCCGTGCACTCTTTTTTACGACGCTCCGAAGTTCTTCGTTTCCTTTTCCGCTCCTTTTGTATTTACCTCGACTCATTTGGACATTTCGCAAGCGTACGTGCGTCTTTCGTCGCCTCGCCGGCTGGTGACGGCTGTCCGGCACTCGTGGCCCGACCGTGCGCGTTCAATAAACAGACGAAATTTATTGCCAAACCAAACCACTTCGATCCGATGCACGCCGGCCTCCGGGACGGCAGGACACAAAAGCATCGTAATGGAACGGTCCAATTCGGAATTCCGTTAAATAAAGGTACGGGCTGCGCAAAGGACCCGACGGACGCCTCTCAACCGTTTCCCCACCATCCTCACCTTCCCTACATCATTCGGCGATCGCTCTGGCGAGTGCATAGCGTTTCGTTTAATGCTACGGGTGATAAATTTGGGCACCACTTCCTGCGTGAGCAAATGCGCTCCACGAGCGGATTGCGCCACCCGGATTGGCATTCCATTGGCAGCGCATTCGGTTGGGATTGGGTGTTTTCCGAACCGAATCCGGGCGCATAATTAGATAATTGAAATCAAACAATGCCGGAGATGAACCCCTCGAAGCCGGTGAAGCTAATTCCGGGCGACCGGAGCGTTCGATGTCAACCCCGGGACGATGTTTGCTATCGCCAGCGCCATTTCATATGGATAATTAATGTGGAATAATTCTAGCTCCGCTCGGCGGTTGACTTACGCGATCTGATTGGCATGGCAGAGCTATTCGGCCGGATCCGACAAGAGGACTTTTGATTAACATTAGGGTCAAATCAAAGCTCATCAGTATGTGTTTCGAGTGATGAAGTTGAATTGAATTGTAGCCAGTGAATTACGGCTGCCATGATGTTTGCTCTCTTTATACTGTTTACCGCGTATCTTTATTTAAATGGAGAAGGGTTCGAAAGGATTTTTTCGAAGACATTGTATCTTAGAAAACAGTTCCAAAATATTATCGAAGAATGGATTAAGAGTTTTATACACGTTTAATGTTTAAATAAGAGAGCTTATATTTAAAAAAATCTGTTTCAAGCAAAATGCAATATGTCCAACTTGATATTATCAATATGAATGGAAGTAAAGATATATAATTGTAACGATCATAGGAACTAATATTTGCACACTAATTTGGTTAACCATCACCGGATTACGGGGAAGTATTCCAAATATGGCTGTTATAATTCTCGCAAGTTGGTCGAAATTGGATTAGTGGGGTTTCGTAGGCGAAACCGATCATTTCATAACTATGCTACGTGGAGCTCCTTGTTTGCCATGTGAACCCTCCGTCTCTCCAAAACACACACATAGCATGAACGCACCGAAAACTGCTCGTTTGGTAAACGGCCAGCATTCCAGTTTTCTGGAGCTTCCTTTTCCCAACATGGGAATGGAAATTGGCTTACATGCATGGAAAACTCTCTGCCAACATATTATGCCTTTTTTTTCGACTGGCTACAAAAGGTTTCAAAATAATCAAGCCTTCCACGTAGGTATGGAGCGCAGTTTGAAACGATTCCCTTCTGTTGTTTGCCGAAACCCCGTGCTTTTTCATAGTGCAACGGACGGGACTCTATTTGCATCCACAAACGATGCATATTTTCCTCCCCGCAGTTTATGGTTTCCGATACAACAATATTGACGCATCCATCGTGCACAATTTCACAATGTTTAGAACGGTGTTTAGAAAAGCACACACACACACACACACAACTTGCGCCTACCGTTGTTTCCAAACATGGTTTACTTTGGGAGTCAAATTTACATTTGCTGGGTTATTGGACAAGTTTTACATTATACACGGCAATTTTAATACAAGCCTCAGCCAGTGCTTACTTAAATTCTGGCAAAATTGAAAATCATACAGGATATTTTCCTTGCCACTCGTTTTTCCCCTTTGCTTTTTTAACGTGAAATGTTTCGCAAGAATTTTCCACCTCGATCTGAACGTGGACTAGCAACGAAACGTTCATTGTTGTGGAGTTTTCAGCCTTTTTATGCTTTCCTGCGCATATTCACGGTACATTGTTCCACTTTCCTGTTTTTGCGTTCGCTCTGTAATCCGCCAGCACGGTGGAAAACTGGCTTACATTCGCATCCCGGCCAGTCACCGCAACGGTGATGTGTAGCTGTTCGATTGAAATTCAAACAAGCATCCGGCACGGCGTGTGTGCCGTCACACCAACGTCGCACTATCATCGCCAAAGGACGAAGGTACACCGCCCAGGAAGGCAACGGCAGCAGGAGCTTCGGGCAAACAAACGTGTGCAATATCAATTTTTGATGAATGCCTTCGGAAATGGCGGCTGTACGCGTACAGGGTTGTGGTTGAGAGATCTATCGTTGTTTTCCTTCCGACATGGGGATCCTTCGGCGGGGGATGGTGGCGTCCTGGAGTTTGATGCCGGAACAAGGGACAGCTGGCTGCGGTTATCCTTTGACGAGCAGCTCGGTAAAAGAAATCCCGAGCCAAGCAAAGTTCCCGGGAACGAAACGCGGCGCCGAAGAGGTTTGGCGAATGAAGTACCTTCCTACACGGAAACGCTTTCACGGAAGTCTGCACCACACATCCGCCCGACGAGCACGAACGGCGAGCTTAGCGTGCAATAAACGCATGGAAATGTTAACACACTCCGGGCTCCCCCGGTGCCCTTCACCACACTTCTGTCCACCCTTGCAAAAGGAAATGTTTGCACCTTGCCCCGGCATCTGTTTACCCGTTTTCGCCGGAAGCCTTGGCTCGTGTGTCTTGCAGCTTGCAGCTCCCGGGGCGCACCGGTCGAAGCAGTTCTGTGCTTATGTTTGTAGGCAATATGTCCAAGAGCGTAGCACTCCTCAATTACTGATAATCTCTTCGGTCAAGAAGATAAACTAGGTGCTCGAAAGAGGCGGGAGAGGCGGGTTTCACGGTTCCGACTCAATCTTGCAATCTTGTTCACCGTTGCATGCAATAAGAATTTACGTTTGCAGTTCCATTTTGTGATTTTGAGATGCCTCTCGAAAAGGAACTATTGACTGGACAATATTGATTGATGTGAATGGAATCCGACTTTGTTAATACAATCGTGTTTGTACTTTCATGAAGCTTAATTTTGCCATGAGTGTTATTAAATTCTGTTAAAATATATCGAAAAAGAGCATATTTCACATTCTGCAAGGACTTACAACAACATGTTTCATTAGTTCATCTTATAAGCTCAAGGCAATTAAATGATTGTTTCAGGATGAGGTTTATCAATCATCCATCAAGGTACACCATGAGTATCCTCAGCTGTTATCAATAATTTCAATCCTTAAAATAACCATATTCTCATGGACGTGTCGTGTAAAAACGGATTATTCATCCCCATATTTTCATCCACTTGTAACTTCACTACGTTTCTCGAGCTTTAAAACATTAATCGGTGGTTGCCTTTTGGTAGCAAGTACGAAGAAGAAAAAAAAACCCAAGCCGCTCATTTTCAATAGAATAAAGTCGCCAAAAACCATTAGCACTAACAATGACGACCACGACGGCAACGGAACGGCGGCAACTGTGCAAAATGTTCGCTCATCTTAACGGCGCCGTAGTCAATTTCGTTCGTTCGTGTACGGCAAACTGTTCCTGCCGTTTCGGGCTTGCCATGCCGTGTTGGGGTGGAGAGAGAAAGCAAAAGAAGCAGAGCAAAAAAAAAAAAAACCAACCAAACGCCATGAAGCGAAAAACACCAAACGGAGACCGACACCGACCGAGAAGGGCCAAATAGAGGAGACGCAGGAGAATACGATCGAGCCCCGCGAATTCTTTTCCCTGCCGAAAGTGTGTGTGTGTGCGAACGATGTGCGAAACACTGTTGCTCATACGTTTAATAAGCACATATTTGCATAAAATGTTACCCACCCCAGCGCCACGCACCTCGTCACCTCTCTCTCTCTTGACTCTTGCACGAAACCCGTGTCGGCACGAACTTTCCCAGCTTTCCATTGGGAGTGGCAGATGGGCGAGAGGACAGGGAGAGGGTGGTCGGGAAAAGAATGTCCCAACGTGCGCGTGCTTTGCTGTGTAGCGTTTGCATAGCTCCGTGGTCCGTGGTTTTTCGCGAAGCTCGACGCTTCTATTTGCCCAGCGCAGCAAGCCTCCAAAAACCCCGAAAAAGCAAGCGACACGGGGCGAACATACATTTTCTCTCGCCCAGCGTGGGTAATTTCGGGTACATCGACGATGCACTCATCGCAGGCTGCCTTCTGGGCGAAACAGGAGAAAAAAGGGCAATTCGTACGAATCCTAGCCTCGAAAACTTCCGCCGCCTGTCTATCGTTCGTGCGATCGTGACACAATGGAAGCGCAAGGGCCAAGTTTTTCAGCCCCAACCAACCGGCTCCTGCCTCCTGCCGGGTACGCGGTCTGGCTGCTGGCTCCTGCGCGGTCGTTAGTGTCGGCACGGAACTGTTTCGACAAGGCTGCCTAACAAGGCATTGCAACATTGAATCCGGTGCCGAACGTGGCCGCGTGTGGCGCACACTTTTTCGCACAGCTCATCATATTCCGTGCCGTCGTTGGGAATTTAATTTAATTTACACATACTAAGGCGCCACTTGCGTCGGTTCGCTCCCTAATCTGCTGAAACCTTTGTCTGTTCATACTCTTTCGCACGCAGTTTAATTTGCATCGCCTCAATACGGGAACGCGGGGGAAAAAGGTGGCCTTAAAGCTGACAAAAAATGAGAAAGCCAATGCACGGGCGTGAAAGTGGAAGCCGTTTTCCGCTTTTTTCCCCCCCAACATTCTTCTATAACCAAAGTAAGTGATGTGCCTTCTTAATCTCGTGCGAAAGACCCCATAACATACATTGTCGCCCTTTATACGACTTTTATGATAATGGTTCAACGTTCATCGGTCCAACAGGCGCAATTTATGATATCCACTCGACAATTTTAATCTTTCCTGTGCCACGTCGAAGCTGCAAGGCTTTCCCGCAACCCCGGGGAATAGCTGGCACAAGCGTGTTCCACGCAGGACAGAGTGTGTGTAATTAATCACATTGAGGCGTGGGAAAGTTTGTTGAAAATTTTGTTTCCATTTTTTTTGTTTCACTGCAAAGTTTCTTTTCAACTTTTCCCTGCCAGTGGGTTTATCGAGGTAAAACATGTTCACATTTTCATTGGGAGCTTATTTATTTCATTTTATTTTACTTTATTTTTTGTTGCTTCATTCGCAGCTCCGATAGCATTAAATTAAGCTCTCGGTAATTTCAGCCCTCGCTGCAGGCCGAGGTTTGATTGAGTGGCGTTCGAAGTCGTTCGCTTCGCGGGAAGTTGGAAATTCCGAAAGCGAAAAAAGGGAACAAAAATGTATGTCATCAGGTATTATGGAGCAGCATATGAACCTGGATCCCAGGGTGAACCGTCGCCGAAGTCGATTGACTGGATTCATTTTTTGAGAAAGCACAAGATGCCGCCAATTTTGCGTTTCTCTTTTCACGCTTGAACATGTGTCCAATTATTTATCCTTATCACTGGCAAGGAAGCACATGCAAATTGGCATGGCAAATTTACCTTTATCGACTGTTTCTAACGCCAACAGATAAAAGCAACATAATACTTTTGGAAGGACTTTGAATGAGGTTTTTGGGATTTGCCTTCTGTCTACGGTGTAAGACGGCAAATAAAAAAATCATGCAATGGTTAGCCATTTTTATATTGCATTACCAAATATTTGTATTACCAATTGCAACAATATATGACCAAAAAATGCAGAAGAAGACTTGGTCACGAACATCACATAACAACCAACTGTTGCGCTTTTTTTTTAAATAAACAGCATTCAAAAAATAAGCATATCTGTTATAATGGCGTATGTGATTTCTTCTGCGAGTTCTGCAATCAACACGTGGCAGCCGATAAATTGTAAAAATTTAAATTTGAAAATAAATATCAAATGTGTTAAAAGAATCCACTTTGGCAGAATCAAATTAAAACCCATTGCGGCGCACCGGAGGCAATGCGTTTTTATTTGTTTATCTCGCTCGACCACTCGCATCGAAACACGCTTATTTAACCTCCGATGATCACGGGCTCGAGCGGATATATGAACGAAAATCTCTAGAATCTGCGTGACGTTTGCCTACCCTGTGACCTCATAATTAAACGAATGAAAATGGCAACCTGGAGTGCTTGATGACACTACGTAGCTTTTCCGATACACTTCAGTATCTAGAATGGGTGATGTGATGTGTTTTGTACGACACAATCCTCAATTCGCGTTTGGTTTTTGCTCTGCGTTGAGTGGTGGGTAGCGGCCAATGATACCGTTTGTCAATACCGTCGCCAAGCGGGGATGATTGAAAGCACGAAGTGCGGGGTTTTTGTTTGCTCCATCCGTGCGATTGTGACTTATCGATGCGCACTCTGCAGAAGGTGGAAAATTCAGTATATTTGTGTTGATGACACCCCTCTTCACGCAAAGCGGTAGTGAAGCGCGGTGGAATACTGTCCCTGTTGATAAGCCCGAGAGTTAATCAAACAACATTATCCCCCCGTCCGTAGGCTCCTTCCCTGCTGTACATTGCCGGGTTTGCAGTACAAATTATGAGCCATTGTTTTCGTAAATTAATTTAGGTTAAATCAGATCACCGCTTGTTGAGCTCCACTCCGCCTGTGCGCCTGCGGATGACGTTTATGTACCGTGTAAATATGACCCGGATGGCAGGTCGACATCCTTCGGTTTTGGGGTGTGCTGGCTGAGCCGCGACTGGCTGAAGCCTTAATTATCGCCAACTCGCGCTTAGAGCTGTCGAGCGGGCTGCACACCACACGAGTGTGTTTGTAGCGAAAATTATAGACCGGAAACTTTTATTGTCCTTCGCACGAGAGCCGCGCTTTACGAGCCTGGTGGGAGCAAAGTTCGGGGTTTACCCAAAAATCCCGGACCGACTCCGTGGAGTCATAATCCATTAACAGCGCTTGCGGTTGGCCCGGGGTTCGGCTAGAACGTTGGGCGGACGTGTTTTTTTATTTCTCTCGTGCCGGAAGGAGTGGATAAAACTATGACACGATGTTTACATGATTACATGGTTAGATTTCGGTGTTTTACGGTTTGGCTTCTAATGGGTCGAGTAGATCGCGGCCACGAAACGAACTACAATGCGGTAATTAGAAGACAGAAAGATGGATGTTATTGCTTGATGATAACATAATTTGCTTCCCCGCTTTTTAAGGGATCGTTCTTTATGTGATGGCGTAATAAAAACTAGCAGCCTGATACATCAGACTAAAAACGACCAGGCGCCTCCATTGGAGATGTTAAGTTGTCATTCGAAGTCTTAAAAAAGGGAGCACAATTAGTTTTCACCAGACGTAATCAAACAGCATTTGACATTATCTTTTATTTAGTTTTTTTAAGTCCACGGCCAGATAACTTCACATTTCATTATTCGTGAAGTATCGAAGCTTAAATGAAACAAGCTGATCCAATTTGCAAACAATCCCGGATAAAACAAGATCAAAATTTTGCATCCTGCGCCAGTCGAACCTTCGAGGTGACCACTCTCTCTCTCTCATGGCAACATCCAGTCGGCCGGAAACGGATAGCCTGTAACGAGCCCATATCGCGGAAAACGGGGGAACGCGCTGCGATTGCCACTCGCTTCGTTAGCGTGGTGTCGGCTGCATTCGCCCCGGATATGCTAATTGGATTTGTGGAAAATCCATCGACCCGTAACGATTGGCACCAGCACCAAAAAAGATGCGGTGGGATGCATTTGTAGCCGTTGAGGTCAGGCCGGATGCGATCGCGGGCAAGCAACAAACGTGGCGTGTGTAATTTGCACATCCAGCTCCATGCAATTTCGTTTTGCATGATTAAACGAATCCCTTCGGATCGAATCCTTCGGAGTCGAAGAAAAATCGATTACATGGATATCATTGTTGCTGGCGTTCACGGGAAGCCATCGTGTTCATTGTCCAGGGGAAGGGAAATATCCCGTGCTTACGTTGCATTGAACAAGCCGTTACCAAGACCGTTTCATTTAAAATTTAAATACCTTTGCAGTCCCCATGGAATATCAATCAGCATGCACGAATGGCCTATCGATTTCAGACAAGTTACACTCCCATAACACTTGGTAAAGTGAGAGGTAAATGTCCGGCCTATGGTACCAAAGTACGTCGAGCTTTGATTCTGAAACATTCCCGTAAGAAAAACATCCGTGCTATGTCCTACCAGGAAAATACAAAGGTCTAAGTGAAATCACGTTTCTTGAAGAAATATTTAATGAACTTAGGCTTATTTTAAAATTTTGAGAATAAGTATTTGAATTTAAAACAAGCTCCAGTAGAAATCAAAAGGTACAAAACCACTGTAACAACAATTCGCGTATCAATCCACTTCATCATCAGGTTCGTGAAAAAGATTATCGGTAGTATCCACTTTAATCCTCCAAAGATTATCCGCCTAACGCATTCATTTCATCTCGATCAACATCTTTCCAAGGAACACAAACACACGCTTACAAAGGTTTCGAGCTCCACTTGCTTAGCGCACAGATTTCACCACGATCTTGGCTGAACCATCACAACTTTCTTATCACTTTTCGCTCATTCTTGTTTCCTCATTACACACTGCCACCTTCGGGACGATAGTGGGATTATCAAGATCATCATCGCGGGCTGCACTATCCTGTGGAGCGAAGATTGTCCGCAGAACGCATTGTACTTCCCCTGGCGGTAGTGAAAAGGCATGAACGAGTGGGCCAGTTTTGCGGAAACATCAAACCAAACCCTTGGCCCAACTTGCCGTTGCACAATCACTGATAAGAAAACAAACACACCCTTCTTTGATAGGAGCGAAAAGGGGCCCAGCCAGGGCTGACACTCGCACGTCCATTCGCGTCGTTACGGCTCGCACACCAAAACGGCAGGACACTTTTGTTACACTTTTCCCGTTTGCAGGCAAAAGCAAGAGCGAACCACAACCGACGCTTTCCGTTACAGCGAGGACAGCACTCACTCGGGACGAGGCGGCGAACCATACGAAACCGCCCGATTAGCCCATCCAGCGACGCAGAAGAAGAAGAGGCAAGAGAACGTACCGGCTGATGTGGTGTGGGGGGGGGGGACAAAAGGATTAAAAAAAGCGGATCCGAACGTACGGTATTCCTTGTTGTTCCGACAAGGGCAGCACAGGACAACCACTCGAGCTGTAGCGGGTTGCCGAGTTGAGCAGAGACTGACTGGGAGGCCATCATGCGAATCGCCAGCCGGGTGGCTCCAGCATCGTGAGTGCTCGTGTTTTTCCCACGAGGCGTTCACTCGATCAAGCGCAGCATCCGGCAAAGCCTGCTGGTTCATCTCGCAAGCGAAGTTTACGTGGGAGAACGGTGGGCGCGTTCGTTTGTTCCGTCAGGCCGGAGTGAGAAATGCCAATGCCTTCGCACCCGTGAGAAAAAGGGGAGCCCAACGGAGAGTGAGAGTGCCCCAGTGCCGAGGGTGTGTATACGCTTCACACGCGTCGAATGTCACTTCGCGAACACAAGCACACACGGAGCAGAAACAGCATGGCGTCCAGTTCGCGTGCAGCATCTCAGCCGCAAGTGAACGCCATCGCAGCATCCCACGTCACACTTTCCATTCTCACGCACCCCGCTCAGTGGAAAGCGGATGCTGTGCGGCTTGTTTGTTTCTTGCTGATTCTTCGTCCTTCTCACTGGAAGCTCACTCACGTGCCGCACGTTCGACGGCGGAGTTTACCAAGTAGACGCCCTGGTCGGTGCGGTCGCTTTCGTAAACGCTCGCGGCAGCAGCTCACCCTACCGGGACCACGGACAACGGGAAACTGAGTAGGGCTTCGTCCCTTGGCAGCGATATTATAATCAACCGATTGCCACGATTTCGGGGCGTGAGCGTGAGCGCACCTCGGGAAACTTATCACGAGGCGATTGTGGAGCGATTTTCAGTGTTTTTACCATTCTTCTCCACCGCGTTTTCCCTCCAGTCTCACTGTCGGCCTCTCAGATATCAGGAAGAAGCTTGCTCGAATGCAACCAGTATCGATATCCTGCCCGATTACGAAGGGTTGAGCGGAAACTCTGAGCGAGGTTTGAGGGGAAAGTTTTAAGTGATTTTCAATTGCCAGTATACATTGTGCCTCGTGAGCCCGCGTTTGTGCAGGGATCTATTTCTTTACCTTTTTTTCCAGAAAACCTCTGCATTTGGTTTCAGAATTTCTATTACAATTGTCAGAAACTACACCTTAAACATTTAATTCTTAATTTCATTGGCAAGTATTTCATTCTAATGTTGTTTGCAATCATCGTATTATCGTATTACATAAAGTGTAATGCACATTATGAAAAATCAACCAGTATTCAAACAAGGATTATCCTTTTTGGCACTTTTTTTCAAGAATCCCGTATCCCTTCATGTAACTGCCTAATAAACGATTACTTAAATGCAATCTCGTTTTTGCACAATCCTTTTAGCCAACTAAATCGTTCGAAGCAGATGAAAGGGAATAATTAAAACAATTCCCCCGTGGTACCTGCTTGCTCGGTTGCGTGAACGAAGGGTCAACCTAATCGTTCAGATCGTAGGAAAAAGGAGCGGGAGAACCCTGGAACGCTAGAACCCCCAAACGGTAGGTAGAGCAACATCCCTGATCCCTGGTGGCAATGGCAGCAGCTTTCGGCGCACTTTGACCATATGATCGAATTTTGTATGCTGGTCACCACCCTTTCACTCTCTCTCTCTCTCTCTTTCTCCCTCTATCTCTCTCTCTTTCACGCTAGCTCCCGTCCGCTTTCTCTTTCTAGGGCGTTGACTTTTGCCGAATAACAAGTCGTGCCGCTTTTCGAGTTCAAGCCACGATTCACCTTCCAGCAAACGTTCATTCCGGCAAATGCTGGTGCGATGAATTTTTCCGGCACTCAATCTCAGCGATTTTCCCGCAACACCCCGGCCCTGCTCCCTCTGCCGCTCTTTGTTGTAATATGTATTGCGTTCCATCGAGTGCCAGACGCTCGCGATGTCTAAAGATAGATCCCCTTTTACTTCTAGGGGATGCGCCTTTTGCTCTACCTTTAATGCTTTTCCACTTCTTCGCAGCCGGCTACTCTTACTCACAATTTCCGCCCATGGAAACGATAGTCGTGAAAAATGGAAAATTACCCTATTTTCACGTCCTTCACACACACACACGATGGCATATACTTTCGCGATGCGACGGGAGGGAGAGAGGGATATTCTTTTCTTTCCTTTTTTATGGCGGGAAGTCAACCGAGTTGTTGTACCTAGTCTTCTGAAACCTCTGGCAGCCGGTAAGGACCTCCCGCCATCGTCGGGGATGTTCGGGAGTGTTTTACTGTACACTTTCTCTTCTCTTCTTTTCAGCGCTTTCTTCGGGAGCTTTCCCGATGCTCGCTGCTGGTGGTACAAACAACGCCCGTTCCTTCGCGACCGTCACACCGGTTTCGTGTTGGGCGAGGTTATTGCGCCATGCCGACAGCTCGGGACCTCCATTTCGACGACGGTTTTGTTTGTTTGATGTTTTTTTCTTTCTCTCGGCTTCAGTACTGCACGTCTTTGATTTTTGGTATCGGACCACGCCACCGTCAGATGTGCGCAAAGGGAACGAACGTAGAAGTAGAAGTCGCAGCGCGAGGCGGTGGCAATTTTCTCCCGGTGCACACACCCGATCTTCTGTTATCTGCTACTTTTCAGCTAACCATTGAAGCAGGTGGTTGCTTGCTCGTCCTCACAGGAAGGGCAATCCTGGCTTTGATTGCTTTGTACAGAGTTTTTGGGGGAGGTTTTTTTCTGGGTTTGCTTCCACTACAGTTGCCCCATCCCTGATCTAAACAGCGTCTGGGAAATTGTAGGATTTGAGCTGAATCGTGCTCCTTTTTCCTTTCTTTACCCTATCGTTTTTTCCACCCTTTTACACTCGAGTTATACCCCTGTTGCGGATGGTGCTGTCACACTATTCCTTGCAACGATACTTCCGAAGGGAATGTCTTATAAGGACCAGAGGGATTTCCTGCCCGACTCAAGCAGCATCCAACGTTCAAAGTAGAAAAGAACGCGACGAGCAAACCGAACGATGGAACGATGTACACGGTTGCCGATGCACGAGGAACGTAACGTAAAGAACTACTTTCATGTCTGCCGGGTTACGGAACTGCCGCTGGGGAAACATGTTGCATAACGAACATTCTTCCGAGTGCATTAAAGGCAGATGGCGAGCACCGGCACCGTCGGGTATCGTGGGCGCGGTGGCTTCACCGGCAGAGCTTACGAACCAGCAAGCCACCGACGCTGTGCAGCGCTTGTGGTCGGAATTCGACTAGATCATCTGCTGCACTGCCACCAAAGTAACTTCTTGGCGAATAGCATCAAAGGCGTTTATCAAGCGTCTTTGTCCTTCCATCGCCGATGGACGTGCACCGACAACTGGAGTAAACCGGCTGGAGAGGGTAACTTTCTCGGCGACTCAACGCTTCCGCCTCGTAACTAAACACATCTTACTTGGAGGGATGCGCCAGAACCGATGACACGTTTTTCCCTTATTATTTCTTTTAAAAACTCGAACGCAAATGTCCTTGCGTGCGCAGTGCAAAGGGTGGCGAAAATGGAAGGTGAGAATACTTTCACTCGGTGCAGGATTCAACAAAAAACACATTTTTATTACTGCACACAAAAACCGTAGCTTCGCATGCATCGTGAACCACAACCGAAGCAAAAGAAACGGCATCGACCAAGCGTGGAGGAAACTTTTGCTTTTTCTCGAAAAGAAAATACTAACGCCCTCGATTTTTTTCTGCATAATCGTTTAAAAAGCGAAAGGAAATATTTGAAAACAGTGGAAACTAGCCGTCGGCTAAAATGAAGGAAAAAGGAAGAAAACGAACAGTTCACTGTTCCCGTTTTTTCGAAATTTATTTTCTATCGTCTTTTTGCAGACTTTAATATTAAAAATAAGTAAATTCGAGACTTTTTAGGTAAACCATTTCAAAATATTACATGTTGTCTCCCTTTAAATTATGTCAAACGACTGGATTACATTCTATTTTTTCCCAAGCTCATCCAAAACGAGATGAATTTTTCTATTTACACTTCAATCCGAAGCAAACTTTCAAACATGTTAGTGACTTTTTTTGCTTGCGTTCAAAAAACTCACCGCTGGAACCGTGTGCACCGAAGCAGTGTATTTGTAATGGCACCGTTACATGAAGCACCGATGGTGGCGATTGGAAAATGGTTGATCGCGAATGATGACAGCGAAGCGAAAATGCCCAACCGTGGCGCAACCGTGGTTGATTTCATTAAAATCACCATTACGGCCAAATGGGTTGCACGGGAATGGATGAAATCGATGCGGCGTAGCATTAGATTCGAAAAAGGAAAGCTAATGGTTTGCCATCTCGTGCAGCTTTATTTCTGTTTTCTTCTCCGCTTCGACACTGAGGGCACCATTTTAACAGCAGTAAACTTCTTGCTAGCGCACTCTCTCGTTAGCCAAGAAGCCAATGGCGCTGGCGTTCATCGGTGGGAGTGTGTTAAAATGTTATTTTACCATCAGCTTCGTCAGAGTTTGCCCACCCGATGGGTGAGTATGAACTAGCTTTTAGGACGCCCTATTTGAGCAAATTATGACTTATGCTTAAGCACACCAGCGGAACGACTGTGGAAGCATCTTAAGGAAATGAAAGTTTAACTTAATACATAAAACTAAAATGGTTAAGCTATAACCAGTAAGTGCGGTGGTCATTGGACAGCATTTGGCTGAGTAATGGTGGCTAATTTGTAACCCATTCGCCCACGGGTTTCATCATCGTTCTCTTACTCTTCAGTCCAGTCCAGTTGCCAGTATGTCGTGGAGAATCGACGACCTCGCTTAATCTTGTTTGGTCCAAAAGAACGAGAGCAAGTCGGACAAAATAAAACTAAACACGTTCCAACAAAGAGACCGATGGCTACTTCGCAAAAACCTAATTGATTGATAGACGGCGGCTTTACTCATTTGGCTTTGCCCGTAAAATTGGATAAAGTTTTCTCGTTAAATGTGAGATGCAACGCAATGATTGCCCCCAATTGCTGCTGGTAATGGTAATGGCGTAGTGGACGAGCAAAACGGAATGGCAAATGTTAATCAAACGGATTTTTCTTTTTCCCTGCCCGTCTGAAAAAGTCTTCCGTGATTATTCAAGATTATCTCCCGCATCGCTGATGACTGAAGACTAAATTGTGTTTAAAACTCACGCCACTAAATGCTTCAAAATGAGTATAGTTGTTTAACAATTTACATATCCAAAATGTTAATAACGGAATGCAGCCCAACCAAAAATATCGCGCGCTTGCGAAAACCGTTAACTTTATCATGAAATTTATCCCACGTGGAAAGCTCCTCTTGACATCCAGCACGATGAGCCTCCCGGCATCGTTGGGCGTCGTGAGAAAATCATAAATTAACTTACATTCACCGAAGCAAAGTACCAAATAAAACCGCCAAGCGTTAAGTAAATTCAAACCGACCAGAATGGCATGAAAGCGAACGTAGGAGAAGGACTCCGCCAGGGCCATGCCAAAGATCGCCGACCTCTGCTGTACTCGCTTTAGATTTCCCCAACTTCGGGGGGAGGTGTCGAGCTAGTGGAATAATCGATTTAAAACTTTATCAACCTCGCCATGACGGAGGCAACTACTGTTTGCGGGTGCGCTCGAAACTGGTGCTCCAAATAGCGAAAGACAACAGTTTGCTTCTCGAGCAGCGACGGTCGTTAGAGTGGCGAAAATGAGAGAGCGGTGGCTGGGGGTGAGTAGATGTTGTGTCACAAAGGACAACATCTTGTGAAAACTACTCATAAGAAGGACAGTATGACAGTCAAATGTACACACTGTCCTTTTTTCGACGTAATACCCGCTTCGCTGGCGGTGCACTGGCGTTTGTTAATTAAATCACTCTCAGATCGCATGATTGCTTGGTAGAATGGCGTAGCTGTTTGCCACAGTTGGTGCCAGGGGACATCCTGGTATCGCTTCGACGTAGTACAGAGCGTTCCACTTCCTGGAGAGGGTTTTATGAAACATTCGCCTTTCGTGTACTTGTCCTTCCTTCCGTTCCAAGCTGTTCCGGAGCTTAAAGGAGTGGTTTTCGCTTCGGGAATTCGTATTTACCAATAACCATCAAAGTACAAAAAAAAGGGAAAAAAGTAATTCCCTTCTATCCACTGAGTGGAAAAAAACCTCTCGTTTTCGAAAGGTGAAAGACGCAGAGGCTAGGAAAACTTCGGCCAAAGTTGACCTTAATGTTGGTTCGGATCGTGCAGCGAGGGAAAATTAGAAACGAGACGCTCGGAAAAATTAATAAAATAATACACAAAACACCTCGACACGGCGATGACGGTCGGTATCCTTCAGGGAAAGACTCGGCGCGTTCGGTACCTTTCCGAGAGTTGGGAAGTCCTGTAAGTTTTACGTTGGAAGCAAACACAAAAAACAAGAACGTCCCTTGCCATCACCGCTGGATCGGCAATCGGCGAGCAACGGTGTGCGCAAGTTTCAACGGGACGGAAAAGGGAAATTTTAATAAAAATTCTCGTAATTAAAACAGATACGAACGTGCCGATCCGGCACTCCAGGGCATGCATCTAGACGTAACCAATTAGTGCCGCGCTGTAACGGCCATCAAAACCATCAACCCTGGGTTTTCCTATGGGTGCATTTCCCTCCCTTCCCCTCGCATACTCCGCTGAATACAACGTTGTTTTATTTTTCACACAACGCCATCCCGACGATCCACGCAGCAGCTCGACTTCAAACGGTGTCAAGTGCAAATAAATCAACGTAAATGCAAACACCTTAACACTACCGCCCAGCCGAGTGTTGTGCCCGGGACGGCCAGATCGCGGATAGAACAGCTCGCAAAGAAAGGCTGCGCAACAGCCGGCGCAACACCGTGGCGCGACTTAAGTTAAATGACTTTCAAATGAAACTTCTCGGTGCGGCACACCGGTGCAGCCGGTTTTTACATCACCCCAACGGCGAAGAGGTCACCGGTGCATAATGAGTGAGTAGAGTTAAATTAGTTTCAAATACGTACACCGTGCTGCACGGAAAACTTCCCCGTCGAGCAACAGCAGCTGGAGCGTGGTGGGAAGCGCGAGCAAGGGAGGGTGTCATCGCGTGGGGAGGGGGGGGCTGATAAGACGTTGGTGTTAAATAAAGTACATCAAGAAATTTATCGTTCACCGGTTGCCGACGAGGTTGGAGGGCCGTCCGTCCGTCCGAAGTGCAATCCGTGAAAGATCAACGCAAATATAAAACCCTTTTCAAAATCGTTTTCCTTGTGGAAGCGTTGATTCATTTCCTGCGCGGAATCTAAAATTTGTTTTGACAGTGACACGAAATGCAATCTACTAAGCAAAGTGGGTCAAGCAAAACAAAATTCAACTCAATTATTTGTAAATGTTTCTAAAGTCATGAAGATCGTGTTAAAAGTGCATTGGAAACATTGTAACTGTCATATTATACCCATATTTATACGAAAACAAAATCTTTGTAAAACTGAAATGGAACTTACAACATGGATTTTTAATTCTTGCAAGGCAATTACCAAAACATTACGCAATCTGCCTTTTGTGACAAACGTGACCTTCATAAAACGCAGCGCGATGGAGTTCATTAAATATCAACGTAAGCGTAAAGTATTCGATGGTTTTGGGAAGTTTATTCTTTCCGCGTGGTTGCTGTTGTACTCGTAAATTATTTTACGATGATGTCTGCTCGGTTAATGACAGCAAGAAACGCGCCGAAAGCGGCCGGGTTTTCCAATGAGTGAATTCAGCACTTAAATGGCGCGGATCGGACAGATGTCCCTGTTTATTTCATGTAGAATCATGTTGATTCTACAGCGGGATTTTATAATGCTGAACGTAAAAAGCAACGTGAAACAGCTTCAACTTTCTTGCACTGTCTGCGTAAAAGAGAACTTGTAAATTTGGAATTTCTTCTAAAACGAAATAAACGAGTTTGAATGTTTCTTCGTCTTAAGTTCAAATGTTCACAAAACCATTTATTGTCTTCACTGGATTTTGATAGATACAATTAAGTTTCAAATAAAAATAGCGCCAAAGAACTGCATCAACATTGAAGCTGCAACGATGGTAGGAGAGTTTCCAGTAAACAAAATGGCACTTGTCTATGAAGCTTTCCAACTCTCCCAATTATTGCGCCTTGCTTGTTGCGAGAAATGCATTGTGGATTGATATAGCAAGCGCGAACTTCGCTGGAACTGTCATGGCCAACTCTCGTTGACGGCATGCGCTGCCGCACTATTCTCTAACAAAGAAGACCGAAAGATTTCCCGGACTGCCTGCTGGCGGTAGGAAAAACCAGAGCAAACGAATATGAACGCTGTGATAGCCACGCTTTCGATCGTTCAAAATCCCGTTGCGTTGTCTAATTTTCACTCCATTCGAGCGATGAATAATTTCATATCGCTTCGGGAAAATCCCAGCCGCTCTCGAAAGTCACGGTTGGCCGGAATTTTCGTTTTGAAAAATTTAAAAAGTAAGCATGAAAGCAATCCGCACTTCCGCAGAAATATTGAATCGGTGCTCCAACACACCTTGATCGAGATGGAACACTCCGGTTGATGTAATTGAAAACGTAGTCATTACAACTATTCACTACGGAGCTTAACGTTATCAGTAATCTGTACCATTCGTCAGACGTATTCACTTACCGAACAAGCACTTGCAACCGTATGTTGCAATGTTATGATGGCTATCATAAATGCATCCTGGCAGTCCCTATGAGGTGGGAAAGCAGATGAAAGACAGAAGCAGAACCGCATCCAGTTCGCTGTGTGATTCGTGCGTACTACTCTCCTTTCACATAAACCATCAGCTGTGTAGGCTAGGGATAGAGATTAGGGCAGAATGCACCTCTCTGGTATTGAGTGTAAATTTCCCATAGAAGGTTCGGTCGGACGAGAACCAAGAAATTACAAAAAAAAACAAAACACACTGGTAAAACACACCTATTGAGCGACGTTTTTCCGTCCCATTCCCCCATCGCCAGAGCTGTAAACGTTCCCTAAGGACCCCTTTCTGTTAATTCGGGTATGCTACTTTCGTCCGGATTCATCACTCTCGCTACAAACGAATCCTTTTCTGTTGCTTTTTTCTCTTCATTCTAACCGTCCGGTGGCTTGATTGTAGTACCATCGTTTTTCATCAACCCGGTTTGCGGTTGGGGTCACCCGATGGTTTTCCGACGAACCGAAGGACGAACGTCACTCTGGAGGTCGCAGATTGGTCCGCAGTCGATCTTTTGCCTTCCATTTGCTGCTCGTTTGTTAGTATCCGTGGTTGTGCATGTGAGGATGAATATGTGTAGAAACGTCCTTCCACCGGCTCAACCGGATGCCACCGAGACACCAGAGACCGGCTTCATTTTGTCTACCGTTTACTTTGAACCTCATTTTTCCCGGCTGCTTCGCTTTCAATTTGTTCACAGTAAGTTTTGCGACGGACGAAGCAGGAAGAAGGAAACGGGAAGGAAAGAGGAAAAGTTTTTTCCCAAAAGGATTACCCAGCGCGGAACATTTGGAAGGCTTTCGGCCGTCTTCGGACTTTCCGGGACGGACTTAAACTTTGAATGGAAACATATTTCTACCCAGATGAGAAACGAAACGGAAAGCAGATAAACTATTGCACCCTTCCCTGGTGCCTTGGGAGCTGAGTAAGTTGATTTTTTTTTATGTCGTCAGTCCTGCTTCTTTTGGTTATGCTCGACCTTAGCACTATGACCCTATCATTTTGTGGTTTTCGTTATGAAAACCCCATAAGCTGAGTGATAGTTTTTGTCTGTCCAACCCGAACTGAATGCTGATGAACTCCTATGGAACGCGTGGTAGCTTCAGGAATGATTTGCCACTTAATTGACCGATTTCTACCTTTTCCAACTTTATCCACACCATTGGTGGAGTAAAGACATGGGACCAGACGCACATATGGATGCGATACTAGGGTGGAAAATGATTTCTCATTGCACAGTGTAACATGCCACGCACGTGCCAGCAAGTGAATCGAATCTTGTCATTGTACGGCTGGTGTTTACGGTTAATACGGTTGTAAAATAAACGGCTGGTGTTTGCAGCATTCTTAAAAATATTTTTCTTACATTATGGAGAAAGGATGTTTGTCATTTCCATCCAAATTGTAATGTTATAGTCATTCGTTAAGTCAAAATAGCTCTCGGTGCAAATGTTATAGTTTTTTATAGTTGTAGAGCAGATTAGCAGAGAAGAAAAACGGAGAACATCTCTGGCACCTTTTACCTAAAACATAATAGTTGAAAAGTTTGAACATATCGGAGAGAGTTCAATACATCCCATTTTCAACGATTATTTGATCGTTTGAGCAGCAGTCTATTTCGCGAGCCGAACCCTCTAATACAAAAGCAGTCACTTACCCTCGTCAGCGAGCTCTTCTTCTCCGTCGTTGGTTGCTCTTGATGCTCCTTATCATGCGCCTCGTCCCCATCGGAGTCTATCGGCGGCCGCGGCAGTGGCCGCTTGTCGGACATCGAAGCGGGTAGCTTCTTGTACTGGAACACTTCGTTCTCTTCGATACCGTACAGTGTCGGTGGGGGCCGCGTCCCGTTTGCCGTGGAGGGCACAGTTCGAAGCCGAGCCGAAACCATACTCGGAACATCAAGGCCCGAGACCGTCTGCTCCGGCTTGCCCCCATCCGGTGGGAAGTTTTCGTAGATGTTCCGCTGCTCGGCCGGCTGCTGGTGTGCGTGGGGGTGGGGGTGATGATGGTGAGGGTAATGGTAAGGGGGCGGTGGAGGCGGTGGGAACCACTGAGGCACCCGCTGTGGTGGGTTGCGCCGGCGACAGTAGGGTGAGAAGCGTTCGTCCACCCGGCGGCTAAACTCGGAAAGCGACTGGTCCTGCCCCGGTCCGAACAGTCCGCACAGGATGGCGGAGGAATTGTCCTCGAGCGTCAGTCCGAGCGAGTCGTCCGGTGCGATGGCCTTACGCGTGCCGGCCTGCTGCAGGTCCGTGTTGGAGTGGAGCTGCCGGGCGGCGGTTGGACCACGCGTTCCCATTGCGAGTTGACCGCGAGCCCCGACGTTAACGCTCGAGGACGACGCCGACTTAGTGACCGCGTGGGCAACTTGACGCGAACGCGATGCGTCCTGGTCCCAGGAGTGCTCCAGTCCCACACCCATCGGAAGTCGTCGCGGTCGAGGGATGGGCGAGGAAAACTTTTGACCCGACACACCATATCTTTCGGAATTTCGCTGCTCGCTTTGCGTTCGATCCTCCTCGAGCACGCTCCCTCGCCCGGACACGTCCGGATTGGACGCTCTCGGTGCGGGTGACGGGGAAAAGCGTGTCGTTGTGCGTCGCACGGCATCGTTCTGCTGTTGCTGCTGCACACGTCCTCCAATGGCTCGACGACGCTCGAATGGACTGGACGGTTTCTTCGTCGGTGCCGTTTTGATGTAGTACCAATCGCTCAATTTTCGCTGCTTAATCAAATCATCATCCTCCTCCTCCAGCGGTCCAGGCACTTCAGACGCCATCGGCAGAACCTTGTCTCCCTTGAAACCGGGTCGTTGCTGTTCAACCAGGTTGGTGTGGGACGGTTTCGCTGATTCCAAAAACTCCGCGGACGGGACAGACGGTGCGTCGGTGGCGGAGACTGGAAAGTTGCGCTGCGCGTGAACCGAATCCGATATTTTGAGCGTTTCCAGGGCGTAGCTGAACTTTTCCAGCGACTCGTAGCTGGACACGTCGATCCCGGACAGCTGACCTCGGTCCGAGGTGTCTGTGGAAAAACAAGCGTACCAGGTAAAGAGCATTCTCATCAAACGAATGTTTCACATTCTTATTTCTAGCTGATGAACTATGCGCTGCAAGGAAGCAACTAAGAAATAGCTCGAAGGGTCACATAATGACATACAGGTACATTTGTTGCGCTCAAAACAGTTATATTAGATTGCTAAATTCTGTTACTCATGTTCATATCAAAACAACTCAAATTGATTATTCTCAGTGGAAGGAATCATTGAATTGAAAAACATAGCCTCCCAATATTATCCTTTTCTATTCATTCCTTCCTGTAATATAGTTTGATTTTGGAAAAGTAATTCAATTAAATTCCGAGCAGCTAAAACCATTGACGAACTGCGGGGAATAAAAGCGAGGGAAATTTACGCTATTTGCCAAAGAAACACAATCTGTTATTTCGCGCCATCGAACATTAAAATGCCACATTTCGAATGCTGCAATCCATGTAGATTTTTCCGTCATTCCTTCCGTTCAACCCGATGCCCTCGAACAGTCAAAATCTGACCGAACAGCATAAAACCAAGCGTGGCGAAGTAAGGCCGAACCGTTTTCCGAAAGCCCGGGCAACGGCGGTGACGCATTTAAACGAAACGCCTGTCGTAAATAATCACTTACCCAAATATGATTTCGATTTCGGCGACGGCGGACAGGAGAACGTTCCCGTGCTGACGCAGTCCAGCAGCCCATCGAGGCTCATGGCGTCGGTCGAAGTGCTCAGGCAGGCGGACGCGGCGAATGGGTGTTGGTGCTGGTGCGGCAAAAACGTTTGCCCCTCGAGTGCGAGCGGAAAATCGACGCCTTGCTGGAGCAGCGGATCGCCACCGGCCCCGGTGGTCGCTGCAGGGTTGCTGCCCAGCAGCATCAGGCCACCCTTTGCGGCCGCCGATGATTGATTCAGGAGATGCTGCAATCGAAATGGCACATAAATTTGCTTTTAATATTTATGGAAACATATTTTTTAATCACCCCTTCTTCGCCACAGTCGAGCAGGCTTCCGGTTGAGTTCTGAATGCGGTCGACGGGACGAACCGTTCTAATGGAGTGGGATTTTGGGAGTGTTTGCGGGTAGACTTTGCCGTTACCGGTACTGTTTGCTTTACGATGCACTTTACCGATGCACTGCCGATGCACTTTGCCGAGCTGTTGGTGAGCTGGAACGTGCCCGGAGCAGGCAGTATGGGCTCAAAAATAGGCACAAAACCAACATGGACCGTTCTGCACCATGATGGTGTTGTGATTGGAATTTTGGTTTTGAAAATTAAACACCATCAAAACCTGCAGGCTTGTAAGCCCGTGATACAATTTTAGATGAAATTTCTTTCATTTTCCATATCGTTGGACCGATTGGTTAAGGAATTTATTTCCTTAAATGCAACATTAAATTTTGCAACATACTAACACATGGCGTACCATGGAATACGAGTATATCTACTATCAAGAAACCGGAATACGTATTCAGCCCTGTCTTAATTTACTCGGTTTTTCGTGAGAATAGCCGCGACTCTCGGGCCGTAACAATATACTTTCGACGGGCTTTCGTACAGGTACAAATAAATTAATAAATCACACAAAGACTTATTAAAGCATTCAATCATGCTTTATCATCATCATATGATGATGTCTGTTTGAACTGGGAAAATCGTTTTCCCAGTTACGGTCATTGCTTCGGTTAAAAGCAAGATAAAAAGCGTACACTAGGGTAGCTATAATTGAATGTTAATAATGCAGCGGTTTTGTAGCACGATCGAAGGATAAATAAATTAAACCAATTCACGATGGCGTTGGCACGGGTCGTGCTAAAGCAAAAGATAAGGCAGGGATTCAGCCACATCATAAAGCTGGTGTTAGTTTCAACCGGAAAACCGTACTACGGAAAGATGGCCCCGGCTCATTGGGGTTTCTAATTCTGCGCGATTGGATGAGAATCCTGTGTGCAACAAAAGTGATATGAGGGCCTTCTGTTTCTGATAATTGTATGACCTTTATCGAACAAGTCAGCGAGCGTCAACGAAGGACCAATAAAATGTATCGCTATCGAGAAATGAGCGAAGAATCATTATCGTTGACGTAGAGCACTCGAAAAGTCTGTATGTAGGCCACGCGACAGACACGAATCTGCGCCGCTCGAAGGAAGCCGGTTTTCCTGGAGGCTACAAACGGGAGCACAGCAAAAGGATTTGAATCGACGAACGCAATGGTGCTTGCCTACCTGAAATGGAGCGGCTTCCGAGTCGTAGCTTTCGTCGCTGCTGGAGTAGCTCGATGACGAGTAGCAGTGGCTCCGGTCGTACCAGGCCCTCGGTTGCTGGCCGGCCCGCACCTGCCCGCCGTCACCTCCGTTGTGGCCAGTCGCGATGGATGACTCCGAGCCGTGGCTGTTCACCGTCGCCACCGACGGCTGGTCCGGGCTGGTGCAGCGTCTATGCGGCAGACGCGACCGACGGACCGGAATTCTCGAGCGGAACGATGCGGATTTCCTCAGCGAAGACATTTTTCATTTCGGTTGCGCTTGCTGCGTTCCATCGACGCGGCCGGAACAAGTGACTCGAGGTGATTGCCAGAGGGATGGCCACAGTGTCCTTGAGCTGCCGCCTGATGGTCTTTCAATGCTGGCTCGAACTTTCAACGGTTGGCTCCGGTTGCTACGGTGATAAAGAGCTCACTCGATTATGTGCGCCGTTTCTCACGCTACTTTGCCAGGCATTTTTCCAGGCCTGCTGCGCTCGATAGCAACCACCAGCCGTTTAACTTCGCCGCGTTCGTGGCACGTGTTGCCCCGTTGATGAAAATGCTGACGATGGAAGAACGAACGAAAAAAAAAAAATACAATTAGATACTGAACTGGAGGTGGATGGAGAGCGAGAACAGAATGTTCGAGCCCAACGAAAATCGAAACTTGGTCATCATGGGAATAGCAGAAACAATATACAAAAACGACGAATATCCTCGAACACCGAGACAAACATTTTAATCGAATCGGTGCGAAAAACAAATCATAATTGAATTCTGTGGCTTTCCCTACCCCCTCGTTCCCTTTCTTCTTCCGTCTGCCGCGATGGGAAAAGTAATAATGTGCAGGCCGAACATGAACGTGAGGCGAAATAAAGTTCGACAAACTTGACGGGCTGGCGGTGGCATCGGAGGCGCAAATAGAAACTTTGCCAGGCCTACCATGGTGGTGGCATGTGCGTGCTAGAATGCTCCATTGTGAATATTGAAATGCCCGTCGAAGGATCGGCCACGTCATCATTTACTTATTGGAATGCTTCGCGGGAATGCTGCAGCGAATCGAAATGACGTGGAACAGAGATTATTCCCGGAGACAATGATAGCATCGTGACGCAAATGTCAAGTTTTGGAATGACTGAGAAGAGGGCATTGCGAATTGAAATAAATAACCATGAAATGAACAACAGGTGAGAAAAAAGTATATTTGATATGTTTGTATTATGTTTTAGCAACCAAAGTAGGAATGCCTCTGTTTAGGAATAAATAAAAGTGCATTGAACTATTACAACTCATCGTTTCGTGCTTCTTTAAAGAAGGTAACTAAATATTAAATTTAAACATGTTATTTTGCGCATCATTTGTCGCTACTTGGTTTCACTATAGAATCATCATATCGAACGCTTAACAATGCAATCCACACCAAAGTTAATTACCAAGTGCATTTTCAATCAGTTCACTGTGTCGGGTTCCGCACCAAACTGCTGTTCATCAATTCTAATAAATCATTTTGTAATTCGATACTTGAACACTCCCACCAATTGGCTCGAACCAACGGTTGTGGTGATGATTAACATGTTTTTAAAATCTTCTCCTGTGGTGCAATTGAAGGCCGCAATCATTGCGGTTCGTTACTGCGCCATAGCCTAATGTGCGTAACTGGCAACGGTTTCCACTAACGACCGCGTTTGCAGGAATACCACCAACAGAACGCATCGTATGGTTTTCATGTTTGTCATCATTTCTCCGTTAGTGTCCACGGTGTTTACACGCCATGATGGTTTACGAACCGCAATGTGTCCCACAGATAGCAAATAGAGTGCAAGAATGTAATTGAATTAGATTCCGCGTGCTACCCGTGCAATCAGGGCAATTTAATAAGCATTGACAGGAAATTAATCAGTCACAATCAGAGTGAATTCAACAACGGATTCCGTAATAGTGATAGGAATTATTTTCTATTAGCGACGTATTAATTTGCGTTGTATTCAAAGTGCTACTATTGTATTGCGTCAATTACAGTAAGTACCTTCGAATGAGGTTGATCAAGTAAATACCATGCGCATCTGGAGCTTACTGCACGTAATTAGATGCTGATCGAATAAACATGTTCATCTTCTGCGGATAACACCTACCTCCCTCCCTCCTCCTCGCTTCTCCTGTGCCACCAGGAGCGACAATCCTGAGCCCTTTACGAGCGCATGCTGGCCGTTCTTCAATGCAATCAACACTGTGTTTGCTTAAGCAATCTTCAGCAAACGGATAACGCCACGCTTCCCTTCGAACGCCATCCCCGGGGGCCAAGGATCGATGCGAGCAAAGTTTCGCAATCAATCACTGTAATTAAAACGAAACAATCCGGGACAAAACATTTTAATCTGCCCTCTCCCTCGACCCGGGTGGTTGTTCGGTTGTGGCGGGTTAAAGTTCTTTCCCGGATTGCACCCGACGGAGCAGGCAGGACGCTTTCCGTACCCCAATTTTGTCGTTGCCCTTCACAACCCATGCTACCCGGATGTCATCTTGCTGGTGATAATCAATTAGCTTCCAGCAGGGGAGTAGTGATCCGCACGCGCCATATCGTGTTCCTTTCCACTGTCCACTAGCCGTCGAAGATGCCTATTTCGTGGGAATGAATTAAATCAACTTTGGCCACCAAGGATTTGTGCTTGTCCATGTGTATGGGTGTGTCTTTTAAGGGCCTTTTTGAGCTTGCGGTTGAAGTTCGGTGCCACTCGACACGCTTGCCTGGAATTTTCCTAATTGCTTCGAAGTGACCGGAACGCTTTCTTTCGTTCTTTCTCACTCTCTCTCTCACACTGAGGCTTGATGGTGCGTGCGCCGAGATTTATTGCCTACAATTTGTGTGGATGTCGCATGGAAGGACGTACTGGAAACGAAGAAACCTTCATTTGTTTGCTTCATTTCGTTCGTTGTTAACAGAAAGGCAGAACAAGAATGGCTAGTGGCGCCACTTCCTCCGAATCCGCAAGCAATACAGCGAACGAGGGATCGTGTTCGGAGCAGTTAATTTTTCATTTTTCCTGGACTGCATTAATTAACTTCGAAGATCGGCCAAGATTTACTGATGGAGGCGCATGGTGCTCCAAGAGAACGCACGGTACTTCAAGAACCAGCGTTGTCAACCATGTTTTAAGGTGAAATTTTCCAGGAATAAGCCCCACGAGGCAGTGAATAAGTTAAGGGTCGAGAGAAGTTAAAACAAATTTAACGGTGCTAATTTAGTTTTCCTAGACCGCTCCATTTTAAACATCATTTTTATGCTTTCCATTATTTTGCTCTGAGAATCTCAAAGCTAAAAAAACATATTAAGTGTCTATTCAACATTGAAAAAAAAGACAAAAAGCTGTCGACATCCTATACCTACATTTCATTTCATCCACCTCGGGAAAAGGAACTAATTACGACGTGATAATCTTGAAATAATTTTCGCATCAAGAGCCTGAGCGATAATTGTAAATTATCTCATTCGGACACTCAACGACTCTGTCAGGAACCAGAGTCCCAAACGAGAAGGACTTCCCCCTTCAGCTGACTAAATGATTCCTTTTCCTCTCGAACGGCGTCGGGCTGTGAGGTGACTAATGAATTTCATTCATCGCCTCAAATCTGTTCGATGCCGATTTTCCTCGAGTCACATTGATTTTCCACCAATGTCCCGTGACGGAGCAAGGTTTTTTTTTTCTCTCTGCCAGCAAAGTGCGAATTAAAACTGCAACCCGACGGCAACCACTTGAAGGATTGCAATATCAAGGCAAGCCTGGCAACCGCCACCGGCAGCTCTCTCGACAAACCCGGCGTCAGCCTCAAACGGCCGCTCAGCCCTCGAATAGCACCGCCACAGAATGGCAAATTGATCCTCCTTTTGAAACCAATTTTCCTACCCAATGAATATGAATAAATCATCCCCCTGTTCGCTTTTTGCCGCTCGGGGAAACGCTCACGTGAGCGATGGATTTCCACAATCCGCATCGTTGGGATTTTTCTTCCTTTTCCCCTTGCGCCACGTCGGGTTTTTCCGACTCTTCGGTATCGTCCGTTACTGATGGGCTGAAGTGCCCGTGGGTGCAACGTGTGGGTGGAGTGGTTTTAAAGAGCGAAAGCGTCCCCTTTTCTGCACTGAAAACGCAACTGCAAAAAGGAACCACGCCACAATCCGAACGATTGCAGGTTGGTGGTTAACTCGGGTCAGTTTTGCTTCACTGTTCTTTTTATCGCCTCATCATCATCGTCGTCGCTATCGTCGGTCCCTTCGGTGGATGCGGTTCGGCCGGAACCGAAGATAGGTGCATCGCTTGTGCTGCTGCTGCTTCGCCAGGTTTCCGGTTCATTATAATTTATGTAAGCTTCCGTTTGCGGTCTACCGCGTGGAGGCGACCCACAACCGGTGCCACACAGTTTTCCGTGAGAAGGCCTTCGGGCAAACAGGGCGCGTAGGTCGTAAAATGCAAAACGACTTTTATTAGATTACAGTTTATGTTGAATTGAGTGTGCATATAAACTACTGCCTCCCGCTATCCGATCGGACAGCTGGTGCAAAGAAATCGAAAAAGGAAAGAAAAAACGGACCTTCCCCGCTTTGGGTCCACGGTGCTTCCCACATCGTTTTCGATGCTTGATTCTTGATTATTACCATTGCCACGACCGACGGGTTTCCATTTTCCATTTTCCAGGGACGGAGCGATAAAACGTTGGTGCGAAAGCGTTCCCAGACTTTCCTTTTTTTTTTCGCACCATTGAGAAACAAATTCAATCCGCTTCCTTCCTAACTTCATTATGCATTTAATTCAATTGCGACATGCGGAAGCACACTGTTCAACACTGTGAAAAAGCGTAGGCAGCACACTTCGGAAAGCAATTCAAACAGGAGAACGCTGGTTCATCGAGAATAGTTTACAAACAAACAAAAAAAGAGCTCAACTCGAGTGAACGAACTTTAATTTTTCAGCTGCAGCTGCACTCATGGCTGATGGTAATTTACATTCCAACGGTGACTTCCTATTAGGCTTAAAAAAACGCAATTAAGGCATCGCATTATGAAAGTAGGTAAATATGATTTCTTTTAAAGAAAAGATTTAATGCGAAATAAATGTTTGACATGAAACTGTCACTGTTAAAACAACTGCAATGAACGGTATTAAACCAATCTAGATAAAAATGCTTTCAAAAACCTTAACGAACATTTAGAACGGAATGCTAGCAAACTTTCGGAGTTGAATGTGATGAATTCCACAATACAACCTCATCAGCTCGAGGCGTTTGTCTCCAAAATGCTCGACTTATCGGTAAACGAGAGGCACACTCACTCAATGCACACTAAAGTGTTCTTGTGCATAATCGCGCGAGCAAAACACTTTCTTGGAGCATATTGCCTGGCACGAACCACACTTTGGAAAGTTCTCTTTGTTGCAAGCGTTCCCCCAGCCTTGCCGTCCTTTTCGCAAACAAATGGCACGAACGTCGCACTTCGGGACAACAAACTAATCCGTCTCCATGCAACTGTCGGTATCGCGAGACAAGGAACCCATACGGGCCCGTGGAGCCCGTGCGCATTAACCCGGGGTGAGGAGGGTAGAAGGCTGGGACTGGAAAGCTAAAACGACATGCAACCGTAAGGCGGTAAGTCAGCTAATTTCTTCACCCACTGGCATTTCTCCACCCGTGTGGCAGGGGAAATGTGGCGACCTTTCGAAGACGACGACGACACTGGAAAGGGCGACGAAAGCGATCCAGAAAGCCAGTTCCTTCGCGCACTATGGCCATTGTCGTCTTCGGTGCCTGCGGGAAAATCAATTAGCATCGTTATTTATGTAGGAAATCATTTCTCATTAGGCTGCGTGTGCCTTATCATCACTCCATTGCCCGTGCGAGCGGTGGTGCACTAATGAATTTATGATGAATCAGCAGCACTGTGTTGCGTGCCGTTACGTTTCCGGGTACGTAGAGCGAATGTCCGAGCTCGAGTAGCTCCGGAGCCGTTTGCTAGTGAGATTGCACTGTAATAGAGCCTCAGAATGTCTCCGCTCGAGGCAGTTTTCCGAAAGAACATCCTCGTTATTATGGCTATATTACAGCAGCACTTCAAAAGCTCTGTTGATAATTTTAAAATTTCCGTTCTATTCGTGAATTTTCAATACAAATCTTTTAATTAGCGTTTTTTCCATGATGGCCATGATTCTTCTGATGTAAGAATGAATAAGTTTCTCATTTGGTAGGACATATAAGATATCGTAGTCTAATTGAACGAATGAAATCTATTCATATAAAGAAAAAGTTTGGAATGTGTTCGACAGTTTTGACATACATTTTCCACTATACCTCGCCTGCTATGGTTGTTGAGAATGAAGCTATCAAATCTCTGTAAACCAAACCGACACTGCCTTTCTGCCTATTACTCTGCTTTCCATTTTTATTGGAAACCTAGATAATGTGTAGAGTCGCAAAAAATGTTGCGTTTATTTTGCTTAAAAATTCCTACTGTTCTAACCAGGAGTCCTTCAGTTCAGAGAACTCTGCTCATAGAGAATGAGAGTATTTTAACGCAAGGGCCTAGGGTAGTTCAAACTCCCAGAATGTCAATTTAATTGCAGGGAACTCATTTCGAAAAAAAGAGGGAAGAGGTGTAAAAAGTTGATAAAATTTACACCGAAAAACATCCCAAAAAGCAGAGCATATAAACGCAAATTTCTAGGGAAGCTCAAACTTCCAGAAAGTGGTCGTTATTTCAGGGAACTTACCTTAAAAATAAAGGGAGGATGTGTAAAAATATTCTTTTAAACAAAATCATCGAAAAATTTCCTATAAGCAAAAGCCAAGCAAAAAGCTACTTGTTTATAAAATGCTTCGAAGGCAACACGGTATTGAAAGAAACCATATCCTAAAATCGATGCAAACTTAACACAAGACATTCCCCATGAAGGTAAACGCCAGCATCATTCAATAATTGAGAATAAATTTAATTAAGACTTACAAACCAAAGAAAAGTACAATATAGTAACAATTTTCAACAGTATTACTTTCGTGCCGAGCGACAGAAAAAGGCCGGCTGACTAAAACAAAACATTATTTTAATCAACTAAAAAGCGTGTTCCCCTTGCAACGCATCCACCATTAAGGCTGCTCCGAAAGCACCAACGGAAAACGTGACCAATTTGATGCCCAGAAGCGCCACCATAGCCACGGGGAAAGTTTTCCACCTCGGCCAGCATCCGGCGACCGAGTGGAAAAACCAGTGTCCGTGAAAAGACCGCAAGCGTTCCTCGGAAACCCTCCGGATCGTCCCTCGTCGCACTTTACGATAATCGTTCGCCATATGTTACGATTATCTGCGACCTGCGAAGGAAAGGGAAATTCTGCACCTTCTCCTTCCTTGGGGAAACAGTGCTTCGCTTAATTCGGTGCACGCGGTGAGCTGCTTTTGCTGAGCATTGAGGCATCGTTTAGGCTTCAGCCCAGAATCTCGAGCCTTTTTCGAAGCCCTTTTGCGGTTCGGAGGTACACACGCGGGTGCGCTTTTCTTCTAATTTACTGCCACCTTTTTCACACCTTCGGCGGGGCCAAGAAAAAGGGGGAACGCGCCCTTCCCAACCGGTGTTGGGCGATGTTGATGACGATGGACAGTCAAATGAATTTGCCCGATATGATTTAAACGCCGAACGTGTGCCAGCGCCAATTGGCGTCCAGTTTGAATGTGGCTCCTGTTCCGTTCTGGCCGCGCATTAGTGGTCACTTTCCATCGCATCGCATCAAAGATCGGATAGTAAAGGTCCGTACGGTAACGGTTGCGGAAAAGTAAAAGTCCCGAGCCGGAACGCACCAGCAACTGGAAAAGCATGGCGCAGGCGGGTGGGGTTTTATTACCGACCGCAACAAAACGGTAGCCACTTTGTAGTTTTATTGTCCGGGTTTCACTGCAACTTATTTATTCTCCCCCCCCCCCCCCCCCCCCCTTCCGTTTGGGTTCGCTTTCACTTCCTCCTGCCGAAGGCCACCCAAAATCCGCCGCTTGTTCTGACCACTTGTCTCGGAACAAAGAACAATCTGCTTCGACAACGCAAAAAACGCAAAAAGGTTCGAGAAAGGGAGTAATGGGTGTCACACACACAAACAAAAAAAGAGACCGTTTATGTTGCCTGAACCGGTAGTGGTGCCTTTGGTGGTTTCATTACTTCCGACTAGGACTTCAACCGGCGAGGGAAGCCGTCGTTCAGCCGTGTCGAATACTTTCGAATCAATTCGATGCTTAAGTTTCGCAGGCACGTCTCGACGATTTCGATTCACAACCGTTCCGGCACTTCGGGCTGGTTAGAAGGGGAAAAAAAACTGTAGGTGTTAGTGGGTGAGGTAGAAGAAGGCAACCGAAGGATCGCCTGAAAGTAGTGTGCGTTATTTATAGTGGCAGGTTATATTGAAACTTTCGATCGTGTGTACTCGTGACCCATCGAGCCGGCGAGTCGCTTCACGTGGCAAGCAAAATGACCAGCCGGTTTCCGTTTTTTGGTGGAGAAATAATTTACTCGCCTTTGCGGGAAGGCAAAGTAAGCGATGGGTTTGGGAAGGACTCCTTTGTGAGCTCCACCGACATGAACGAACGAGCGAGCGAACGAACGACCGATCGGTCTGCGGACTTCCCGAAGCCGAGCCATAACTTGCCCATCACTACGTACCCCTCGGTCGAGTGACACGGGTGGAATAGTTTTCGTGAATAAATTTCCGCTTCTTCGCCATGCCTGCATGCCCTTGGCGCAGTGATGATTTCCGTACGGTCCTTCGGTCTCTGGGTATCTGTTTTTAACGATTCAAGTCCACGCTTGTATGGTTTTCCCAAAATCAAATCCCTTCTTTGTCTCCAAACACTACCAACTAGCGGACGGCAGACGAAGCAACCAAACTCGGTTCTTTGTCCAAGCTCAGTGTGTGTGTGTGTGGGGTTGATAAACGTTTATCGATGCCCTTGTCTCGGCTTCCTGAGGGGGTGGATGGGGACCCAATTTCCGACATGACATAAATCGCGACGGAGGCCCCGGTACAATTATGATTCTAGTACGGAAGAAAGGAGCATCCATTTTCCAGGTGCGCACACGGCCACGAGGCTTCATGCGTTCATTTTCTACAGTAATATGATCCCATAAATTTGTCGATACCTGAGCCTCAGGAGCCTTAGATTGCCTGGAGGTTTGTTTAATGACAACATTGCGATGCGACTCCTTCAAAGAACGAGGGTGGATTCCCCTTTTTCGTGCAACTATGCTGTGTAATAAACAAATTAAAATGAAAATAGTTGTACCGCAGCATGATAAAATAGGAAAATTTATTTCACATGCAAAAAAAGGCCGGGAAGTAAACTTGACGAAGAGTAAACTAAACCACGATACGAAATAAACGTAAGATGGGCTGCTATTTATGCTCATCAGTATTAATTGAATGAGTTATCTGCCACTACAAACGATAAAGCAACATTGGAATTCACACGGAAAAGTGCCTCGCAGCGTTAATGCGTTAGCGAATGTGTGAAGTCTATTTACCGCCCCTCCCCCCCCCCCCCCCCCCTTTGAGAACTCCAAACAATTAGGTGAAAATGAGATGCAATAAAACTAACCCGTCGGCGGCTGGAAACGCTCTCTCGGGCGGCAGCACGACCGAAATGGATACCCGAAAAGGATCACTTTCCAACGATCAGCTTACCCGCCAGCCCCGACCAAGGCCCCCCCCCCCCCCCCCTCCCCAGACGGCCCACGAGCACGACCAAAAGTGTTAATTACCCACCATACATTAACGATCGTCTTCACCATCTCCTAGCTCCCCCGCCATTCGCTCTACACACTCTCCGGCGCACAAGCGTGTTAACAACCGGTCGACGATAAATTCATTAGCCATCCAGCCAGCCAGCGAGGCTACCGTGCGCCAACTAGAATGGAATCACCTTTGTGCTGGCTTGGCGTCCTCTGTGCTGCTATGCAACGCCACGCCACACGGACAAGGCCGAGTCGGAAGCCATTTTCGTCTGCATTAATAATGAGGCTAATTGATTTTCTTGCGTACACTTGGTCAAAGGAGGCGCCCGGTGCCTGATGCCGTATTTATCCTCCCCTTTAACCTTCCCGCCCCCGGGCGGCCATTGTCGTCGCGTTCACACTTTATTTCTTTCCCTCCCACGCACGGGGGGGCGATATATGTTCAGGTGTGTGGTGAGCGTCTGTCTTCCCGGTGAATAATTTACTCAACGAAATTGGCCCGACCGGGACTCGGCAACTCGCGTACGCGAAACATTAGCGGCCTCCCTTCCCTCGGATGAGAGACGGTTTGCCGGTTACCGATTATGGGAGCTTCAATGTGCACGGTTTGCTATTCTACCTCCCTAATTAACACCCTCGATTCGCTCCCCCGCGCCATCGGCCATTTGTGCAATGTTAGCGTTCCTCTATCAACACCTAGAGCACTTTGGTTGCTGTAACCGATAACAATAGATTAGGACTAATGAGTTTTAAGTAATCGCATGCGCATACAGGAGATTATAAATTATTTAAAAATACCTTTATGATTTCTTACAAAGTGTTTGCCAAAGTCCCAAGGTTTTAAAGATACATTTTGAGTCCATTTCCATTTGTTTTTGAAGATTAGAAGGGAAATCATTCTAATTTCCACAACTGTGTTAAGGAAGCTCCAAGATGGACGTCTATACCATCTAAACTTCTCTGCTCAATTTTTTTGAAATGAAATTGTACTTGACATGACAAAATTTTACAGAATTATTAAAATGTTTCCACTACTAGTTTAAATATTTCAAACATTACCAAGACAGTAGCAAAAAATCTCCAAATTTGACCCCGACCTGCACAAAGGGCATCCCTTACCAAATTCCCCCGGTTCATCTAAGGCCATGAAACTCCCTTTGTTTGCCCAACTCGGTACCAGTTGGTGGGCAATCGCTGTCGACCAGCTCAGGCACTCGGTGCCAGAAGGTGCGGACTACTCCATTCTTATTATCACTTCGAAACGTCAGTCGCGGGATGCGAATACGTGATACTGCCGAAATCCTAATTGAAAATCGGACAACGCTTTTCAACAAACCCCCTCGTCTTTTCTCTTCCCTCACGAAAACTCCTCCCCGTACCCCCCTTTCGATTTGAATACTTAGCTTCAGTCCAGCGACTCCATTGCTCCCGTGAGCACGATCGCTTCGGGCCGACAAAGATGGTGTGCACGTGCGCCACCGCCATCGCTGGCGTCGCGTTACCGTTAACGCTATTATTGGTGGACCATTATCAAAATGGTTTTCCGCGACGAGTTTTACGGTTCAAATGCGACCATTGGCCCGTGGACTCGATTCGCGTACGAAGCCATTGTGCGGGAAAGTTTTGCTTCAATCCCACCGGATTCGGACGGAGCCGAGCCCGAAAGCACACAAATGCGTTTTAACACACACACACACACACACAACCAGCTTTTCAACGCAGCTTCTTTATCGTCCCACGGTGGTCAACTTTGCAAGGCAATCCGAGCGTAATTTGTTTTTTCCCCCCCGCGAAGGGTGTAGACGCACAAAGGCTGGTCCAGCATTTTTCCCCGCAAAAATGGCAAGCAAAAAAATGCAAACACCAAAACAGGCGGGCAGAAAGGAAAAAGAACAGATTATAATTTATCTCCCAAGGAGCAAGTTTTAATTATATGGCTGATATAATTATGCTCAAGTTACTTGCGTTGATGAAGCGCAGGAAAATTTGAATGAGGCCCATTTTTTTTTCTGTCCGTGTCTCGGTTATACTTCAATTAATCCTTTTGCATTTGCATCCCTGCGATAAGCGGTGTGAAATGGGAAACGTTCCACCGATCTTGGATGAAAATGTTGCTTCAAAAACGTTTTCCTCTTAAGAACCTCGTGCCGCAATTGGTTCAATAAGGATAAGAAATGCATTTCGTTATTTAAAATGCAACACTTATCCAACAGACGGAAAGCATACTTTGGAAAACGACGCCTCCAAATATCAATTTAAAATATACGGAAGACAAAGATTACTGCATTTTGATTTGCTTGAAATAATTAACAAATAAAAATATATTAAAGTGAAATGTATTTCTTTCAATATCGTAACGGTACTATTTTTATTTTACCAATAAAATATGCATCTTTTGCTTTTGCTGCATAACGTTACAATGTGATGGTTGCCATTGAACACGTTTATCACATATTTTTCAACAGCAATTTGAGCCACTTCTCTCCGAGCAAAATCTGTGTCCATTGTGTTCGTGGTTGTGGGACATTTCTCATCGCGAACGATGGCTAGCCGTACGGCAACCACCTTATGCTTCGGGTGCTAGCCACCGTATTCGGCACCAGATGGCAACCATCTTCAAGACACCGGAGACCATTGGACGAGTGGAAGAACAAGCTTACCCAAACGCCGCACTCCGTAGAAGTGTGCCAACGCAGTCCCGCCTCACTCCGAACCAAAACCGAACTGCAATGGGAAAAGGGTTGTAATCAGGCCATCAAAAATCCCTGAGGACACAACCCACCGCCGGTTCGTAAAACCGGTCACCAGACGAGACGTTGGTGAAGAAAAAATGCGCCCTCGTGGTGGATCGTCGATCGGCGCATGTTGAACCTGTTTTACCACCTTTTTTTTGCAGTCCTTTCGATCTTGTCTATTCCACCTCGGCAAGCAGATGCCGCCGCAGACGCGTCTTCACGAACCGGCTCCTAATATGGAGCGATTGTGGTGGCACGGCATCGTTTTGCAGACTCCGGCGGGTCGTTGCCGGAAAAGGCAAAAAGGCCCCGTCTCCTGGTCCGGTCCTAACGTGCCCGATTGGCGACGCAACGATGCTTATTGCTGCGGTGACAGATTTTTCGGGGTATAGACGCCAATAAAGACGATGACCCTTTTGGGAGCGTTGGGAGGTTTGCTTGTTTTTTGCTTTCCTGCGACTTGAGCGCAACCAAATCAAACCAACGAGATGGATGGATGAGGTGAAAATGGAAATTATCATACCATCCTATCCGAAACTCATGAGGCACGTTTTTTTTTTCAAACAATTTAAAAAAGTAAATTAATCCTTTAAAATTTGTTTGAAAAAAAAACTGATGGATGTCCTTATAATAAAAAAATGGAATAAAAAATAGACATGTCCACGAACACTCCGTTATGCTGCTGCAAAACCCTTATCTCACGCATCGCACATCTCAATTTGACCTCGAACAAACCCTTGTCGAAAGAAGAAAAAAAAAGCTAGCAAAGGTTTTGCCAACGTAGAAGTAAACCAAAGAAAGATGAAAAAACAACCCTCCGTACACCGACGATCCTCGATTGTTTTTCGAAAACCCATTACTTTTATTGATGGAACTTATTCAAACAAACACGGTCGTGTCGTTCGAGCTGCACAAAAGCTCAGGGAGTAAGAGAGAGAAAGAGAGAGAGAGAGAGGTCCGGGGGATCATATGAGACCATATTCCACCCGCGTCCGTCGTCGTACGAAACATGGCGGTCCGAATATGCATATGCAAATGCACCCCCGCCGACTGCATTAATGTAAGCGCTCCGTGGCGCCCCTTTCCCGTCCCCCGGCCACCATTTTGCTCACTTTCGGATGCCTTTCGGTCGCTTCGGCTGGCTGCAGGTGTTGTAAAGTGCTTTTATGTTTCGGTTTCGTTGTCGTGTTTTTAAGATTACACTTTTCAACGCTCCCGTATCTAAATTGCTCCTGTGTTTTCGCTTCATTTTATCTGCAGTTACTTTTATTTTTCTTTTGCCATACCACCTCCCCCTTCCGCACCCCTTTCCCTGCCCATTTCGGGATGGCTTTTGTTGTTGACGCTCGTTTGTGCAAAACATCCTCCGTGCGTCCGATGGATGCATCCGAAAGGGAACGAGGCTGGAGTGAAGTGCAGGACGTGGAAATGACACTCGGTACAGCGTGTTTATGTTTCGTTCTGACGGGGAAGTTCGTAGGGAGAAGGGGGGGAGAAAGGGTCTAGGAGTTTCCCATATTTTCCCGGGGTTCAGCAGTAACAGCGCACGGTAAACGTTCTATATATTGAGCCAGAGTTTCATCAACCTTTCCGAGTGAAAAATAGACAGTAGGAAAAAGAAAGGGGGGGGGGGGGGGGGAGGACAATTGTCGGCGCTGAAACCTGCTGCACATTGTCAATTCTCACTCGATTGGGTTCGTCGCACTCGACGGTGTTTGGAGATGAAGAAAATAAAACCACGCACCTCATCCCAAAAGAAACGGAAGCGCGCAAACCACGGGACCAGCGAAACGGAGCCCCACCCCCCCAGCAGGGGTGGGTGAACGAGCTCGTGCAGGTACCACAAGGGAACATTCCTGCATTGGAACTTGTTTAGAAAAAGGGGTAGAGCACCCTTCCTTCCACCTACACCATCCCGCCGCCCCGAAAAGTCATCTAAACGAGCTGTAAATTCTTTGTGCCCTCGCACGACCTCCATTAGACTCACCGCACACACCAAGCTTTCCACTCCATTTCCCACCACCACCACACATGGTGTTCGTGTGGTGGAAAGTGAAAATAATCGCTCCGAAAACACTAACTGCGGCCAACATTCACGTGGTTCGCGCGCGCGAACGCCAACCCCGGAGTGCATCGCTTCATCTTCATCTAGTATGCATCGCCGTACCCAGCAAACGCGCGCGCCCTGGTGATATTGGATGCGTTAAACGACCTCACTAAACCTTCCCGTCACAGCCCCTTCCCTGTCACGAACAGATATAAGCCGACGGTCCGCAGCACGACCGCCAAAGCCCTAACATAAACATGCATTCGGAATGCATTTAGCGGAAGATTTAGTGACTCCGCGCGGACTGGACCGAAACAGAAAACGGGTCAAAGGCCACGATAGCAGCATGCGAGCGAGGCTTGAGCAACCATGCCGAGCAGCGGTCCGGTGGGTGGTGGTAAGTCGATCTGTCGGGTTTCTTTTTTTTGTTTTCGTCACTCTCAAACGCCCCCTCGCTTAATTCATTGTGTACTTTTGGATGCACCACGAGACCATTACATTTTTGGACGATGTTTTCTCGCCCGGTTCAGTCCCGGGTGGTGCAGTTGCGAAGGGGGTTAGAGGATGGGAGCGTTTAAGTGCCCTCAGCGGAGCCACTAAACCGATTCCGCAGTGCGCAGTGGAAAATAAACGTATTTTCGAGTACCCGCGCGGTACTATCGTGGTCAGGCCGTTATAACGGGACCGCCGTAGACTACTAAACCCTTTTAACGGAATTATGAGTATGAGAATCGTTAAAGCAGTGCTTCCGCGTAATGTATGCGTGTACAGTCAAAAAAGGGGAAAGTTGTTTAAACAAAAAAGCGCTTCACGTATGAATATTCATATCATTATCATCTCACGACTACATTGTTAAGGTTTTCATAATTTTTTTTTATTTTTCCATTTTTCTTAAATTATAAAACTCTATGTCATATAAAGTTCCATCCTGTGTGCATATAAGGTGCCGCTGCCTTTTGTATTGTTTGTTGGAGTGTGAGTTTTTGTTTTGCAGGTGTGTTTTTTTTTTTTTTATTACGACTTTCAGACTTCTCTAGCTGCTACCACCCTTGCACACGTTCGCTACGCACCTACTCCTTCCTCTCTGTTTCCCTAATTCTATTACAGCATTTGCCACCGTTTGTGCACCAAAGCCGCAACATGCTTTGAACAGGTCGTAAGATTTTGGCAAAAAGCCGCACTCTTTTCTTAACAACATGCAGCATTATTAAATAGCCGCATTACCGAACAACACTGCTGGGGCAATAATGGTACGTGTTCTGGACAACAGAGTGCAGCCTTTTGAAAAAAAATCTTCCGGCTTGTTAAAAACTTATTGCAGCTTTGACACTGGACGGTGGCAAATGCTTTATGTAGCTTATGCTTTAACTTATTTGTGTTTCACTATTGTTCTGTCTTGCTTTAGAATCTACTCGCTATTGTTTGTCTCGCTTTTTGTATCATTTTATTTCTGTTCGTTTTATTTTTTGTTTTTTTCGTTTTTTTTTATCTTTTTTTTGTCATTCCCTTTGCCTGCTTGCAACCCCCGTATGCGAACATCTTTACGCGATCCCTTTCCCACGTTCCAACTCACCGCGTGACCCCGCTGCCGCTTGTGTATAAATTTCGGTCAACTTACTCGGGTACGACGGCTTTTTTTGTTTGCTCTAAAATTAATGTTTTGATACCGTTTGTTTGTTTTATTCTTAAATAGTACATTCTTGTCCTGTTTATCATTTACCATCGTATCGTGTATCGTTTAATAGTTAGTTCGTAAATATTGTTTCCTCGACTTTCTATAACCTACAGGCTAGTTTGATGCTTTTCTTTTGCAGACCGGAGTTTTTTGTTTTGTTTTTATTTTGCCGCTAGTGATTTTTTTTTCTTTTTTCATTGCAATTTTCTTTTCTGCCGCTATGGATAATAGAGTTCATAAAAATGATCCATTTGATTGTTTTTCTTTACCGTCTCCAGTCCCCGGTGTACGTTCACACTCCCCTATCACACTACCACCCGCGCCTCAAAATCGATCAACCACTTTCACGCTCTCGGGCATACTGTTTCGGTCTTGATGCGATGCAAATGATTGCTCAACACCATTAGTCCCCGAATATTGGTTTTAAAAAAAATGTTTTTCTCCACGAAACGGTTTCTCGCTTGCATTCGCGCTTCCTTTCGCTGTCCTGTGCTATTCTATCGACATCTTCTGTTCTTATAGCCACGGGATGTGTGAGTTATGTTGTGTGCAGGTATATGTACTTTATTCTATTTTGTTTGCCTTCATCATCCATACTTCCAAACCCCCCCACCCCACCCCCCTCTTTCACTCTTTATCATCCACTGAGGGCATCTTTCGATCCAGTTCCTACCCTATGTATGTAACTTTAAATGAGTCTTGTTAGTGCTTTTCTGGTTTTTTTGTTTTCGATTTTGACGCTCCAGCCTAGCCAATGTCGCCACAATGCCACGCAGTATGGAAAGAAAACAAAAAGGACACGTGAGTGGAAGCAATGAAAATGAAGGGCGTTATCGTAGTTCACTGACACTGGTGTACTCCAAAGGCGCGCCTTTTTTGATTATTTGTGGATAGAAAATAATACTAGATACAGAACCTACCACACAAAACTTGTAACCATTTCACACCCCATTCAACTGCACGTGCAATCGTTTCCACCTTAACATTGGCCATACAGCAATCATACATTTTGTTAAAAAAATTAAAATCATCGTCGCTATAAATGATGGACCTTTGCAACGCAACCAACGTTCCTGTTATTTGTCCAAGAAGCAAACAATGAGTTTGAAAAACTGCCTTGAGGTTACTAGATTTCATTTGAAGACGCACGTAAAATTGTATTCCTTGCTTTAATTTGTAGCGAGCGATTATATTCGTACACAACACTGCACCTCAAGACTGCCACTTATTTTTCTAATAAGTCACTTGAATTATTCTACGTCCATTTTTTTTGCATTATATATCGGTGACTTTTAGGATGATTTTTGTCGCTTTTCCACGGATTATCTTTGTGGTTGTGGTTGCTCATGCTCGGGTGTTGGTTTTCGTTTGCCGGCACACATATTATCGTCGGATTTTCGGTTTGTAGTTGGCATCGGTATCGGTACGAAACTATCTCCTTCCAGGACCGCTATTTTTGGATCCGTTATGTAAGATAGATCCCTGAAACGATTTCATTGTCAACCCATGTTGTCCAAGTTTGACTTTTTTGACAATTATTCCATCGAAAGAAGAAGCAAACGAAAGCCAAACACGTACGTTAAAATTCTTCCCATATACACCTTGCTTAATAAATCGCAGGCACTCATACCTCTCGGGGCACAACACCGTCCACCATACATTCTTGCTTCCTTGCGTCCGTACTCCGTACGTTCGCACTAAATTATGTTTTTTTTTATATTATTGTTTCTTTTTTGTATATCTTTATTTTATTTCCTTCATTGACTATTCACTATATAAATCTCAGTCATTTGATTTCACTTGTATGAATGCATCGCATGTGGTGCGTGTGTGTGTGTGTGTGTGTGTGTGTGTGTGTGTGTGTGTGTATGTGCGCCCCAAGTTTTATCTCTTGCTTATAACATTCCCATGGGATGAAATAAAAATAAAATGTTAACTCGAATTGGTTAGCGAAAATGGCCCTGTCACATGTGAGGTAAAATTTGAGGACAATAAAATACTGTCGATCGGCTGACAATCAAGTGGGCCACTTTCATCCAGTTAAAACTGTCCTTTGCAGGTTAACTTGCGATCTGCACAAAGATGTCAAAATAATTTAATGACGAGACGGTATGGTTGCCATTTTTACAGCAGGATCAATTTCAGCCCAAAGGGGGCTTAATTGCAAATCCTACGGGACAAGCAAACGAATATTACAATAAACAATGCCCACTCCAAACCAATTTCACACTGAGTTCCTTTTCTCTTCTCTGTACAATGATGAATGACACAATAAGGTTCCCGTGAGCTTTCCAATAAAAAAAAGTGTAACAAAATGAGCTCTCGGCGTCAGCGTTTTAGTCCTCTTTTCTTTTATTTGTGTAGGATTTTTTCTTTTGAGAGCATACAGGTGATAGGATACTAAGTATAAATAAAGTGCAGTGAGGGAGGGCTAGATGGCTTGTTTGAGAACATGACGACATGAATTGAAAGAGAAAGAAAACATATTCTAAGTCATGAAGTTTCAAAACATTGATTTGAAAACTAGAAAGAAACTAATTCACAATAGGGAGTAAAGAAACCGGGCAAGGAATTAATTTTCCTACCGTGTCCAATCAGCAAAAGATGCGGTGAAAAGCTTCTTAACGAGAAAATGTTCTGCCAGCCTCATCACACCCTTCTTTACCACCTTTAGACTCCGTTTCTCCCCTATTCCGTTTTCGTTTCTAAGTTTGTTTGTTTTCTTTTCCCCACGCAGAATAACCTGAAAAGGGATCCCTCGCATTGGCGGCCACGTTCAAGGGACACAAACAGTATAAATACAATTTAAAAAATAAATGAACAAAAAGATAGCTAGCTTACGCGTACGAAGTTTGAGATAGATTTTTTTTTTCATTTTGTTCACTTTTACTACATGTCGTCATACGATGCAAGCACCTGTGGACACTCGTCGATGAACATGGAGACAGTGGAGGGGAGGGACCATGTGTGAAACTTAAGTAGTGTGCAATGGATGGCCGTGGTTGACCAAGTTGTTTTACTTGGATGACCAGGGTGTTAAAATTAATCATAAGGTGTTGTTGGGCATATACATAAAACAAGATCTCGGGGCATTCTTACATCATTATTTAGCAAAAAATAACCTCGCTGATCATTCGTCTTCGAGAATGTTCTCGACCCTTGTACGTATCGTAATTTGGATAATATGTGACAAATAGCTGTTCTGCTTCCCTCCCAATCTTCACTTGACCTATGTTATAATTGGTGTCTTAAAAACAGGAAAACGAAATCCCGAAGCAACACACACGAGTGTGCGTCCTTCGCTGCCATGTGCTTCCTTCGGGACAGAATGACAGTTCCGTTTCAGTTTCTGCTATGACCTTAGTAATGTGTGATTGTTGTACTGTTCTACATACTATCCGCCTACGCACTCCTTTTGCATCCCTCGTGTCCCTTTTGCTTTCGTCTCCCATCCTAGCGCTGGCTCTGCGGCTCTCATCGGCACCACCGGTCACGCCGCCCTTCCGCCTTACAGTTTTATCAGCTTCGGGGCGCTGAGCTCCGGTTTGTCCTCGCCATTATCGTCGCAGCACAGGGCACGCTTGTTGCTGCCATTACTGCTGACGTTGTTAGGCTGTGAGTCACTGTCGCTGATGTGTGCCATGTCATGGTCTGCCGCGGTGCTGGTGACGCATAACGAAGCATTCGCCGGCTCCGGGCCTAAGCTTTCACCAGACGCCTTTGGCGCGCCCTCTTCCGCACTGGAGGCGAGATGCGTGACCCCAGCGTCCAAAGCGGTACCGTTGTTGGTTTGCTCTGCTGGCGTAGCAGCCGATTCTTTCGTGACTTCAGGCGTGACCGCATCGGTGCCGCTGTCGGTGGCATCCTTCGAGGGTTCCCCTGCCGCTGCTAGAGGTGCCTCCGTCTTACCGTTAGGCACCACCAGCCCACCGCCTCCATCGGTTCCACCACCGCCAGCTTCATTGCTTTCCGATTCGGACGATTCCATCACGGCGTTGCGCGAGTTCTCGTCGTTGTCGCCTTCATCCTCCGCGGTGCCATTTTCATTCTCATCCTCGTCGCCAGCTTCCTCCTCCTCCACTTCTTCTTCCTCGTCACCCTCGTTGGCGTCACCGTTCTGGGCCGCCGCAACGCCATTGTTTGTCCCTGGTATTCCCCGGAGCAGCTCCGGCCTATGATCAAACAGAACGTAGTACGTCCACAGGGCCAGCTCGACGGAGTGGGCCGACCACTTCTTGGGTTTCGTTTCCGCGGTCCCGTTCGCCGCTTCCGCGCCCTTGGCCTTGCTGGCAGCCGGAGTCGTCGGCTCGGCCGGAGCATCCTCTGTAGGTGTAGTTGTTGTTGATCCCGTCGCCGCGGATGTGTCCGCTGCTGCACCGTTACTGTTAGCACTGGTCGCCGCGTCCGCAGTTTCGTCAGGAGCGCTGATGGAGTCATCGGTGGCCGGGTCGCCCGCTGCTCCGTTGCTTTCCACCTCCAGATTGAGACGCTCCATCGTCTGCTGGATGTGTTTGACGAACTTCAGATACTCCTTGGCCGTGTAGTCAATTCCCTCGATGTCCGGGATCGCCATCAGACACTCGTCGGCCATGAAGGGTGCGCTTTCGGGGGCCGCCGCCGCCAGCAGGGCCGAAGCCATCGTAATGCCGACGCCCTTCAGGTTCGAGAGCGCATTGAGTGCCTGCTCGAGGTTCGGCAGTTTGCGGAAAGCCTTCTTCGTCTCCATCACCACCGCCCGGGGTGTGTTGATTTTGATCAGATATGACAGCTGCGGGTAGAACTTTCCGCGCGTCTGCTTCCACTCCATCGTCTGCACCAGCTCCTCGTGCAGCAGGTGCGCGTCGCGGCCCCGCTTCTTGATCAGCTTCGGCAGCTCGTTCTGGTACCATTCCTCGAGGCGCATCAGCTTCTCTGCCTTCCGGTCGTTGCCGCGCGTTTCCGCCTTCAGCTTCAGCGCCTGCTTGTACAGGCCGAGCACGTACTCGAACTGGGCCGAGTTGCCGTGCTGGAAGAATGTCGCACTATCCTTGACGAGGGCCATTTTTGCGCTGCAACGGAAAAAGGACAAAAAGAAACGTTCATTAGTCGTTGGCGCACGGAAGTACTTGGAAGACAGTGAAGCACCACACTGGAAACAGGGACATTCGCCACTCGACATCAATCTTTGCAGGAGGGATTTTAACATTCAGTAGCATTCAGAATGATGAATAACAATTAAATGACCCACTCCCGGCCTTGCAAATAGCGCTCCACCCCCTCAACGACAGCAAATCGGGCCATTGGCTTGAATGTTCAGCTGGAAAATTTTATCTCACCCTCAGCCAATCATCGTTTCGTTCAAGTGCAATTTAAAACGAAACGAGACGAAGGTCATTTATCTGTGTCCTCCCCAGGCCGACGAGGACACTAGACGAATAGCGAATAATAATTTAAAAAAAAAACACACACACAGAAATTCCTTCTCCTTCCATAGACTTTTATGGAAGAGGAAATAAAACTAGGTGCTTGGTGATTTCCACTTTTAAGATTAGCATCATTATTGAAGCTACACGCGAGACGGCACCACCGGGGGCATTTAAATGCCATCAAAAACCACCGGTCAACAACAAATTCACTCCATTTTCATCATCGCGGGAGAAGACATGATAAAAGAGGAACGAGCCAGTACTACCTGCGGCGAAAGTCAGCGAGTTGTTCATTATGCATTACTTCATTATTTATTCACACACTTCCTAACCAGGCCAGGCCAGCAGATCCAGTGACGACAGCTGGATATAGCATCACCTTTAAACGAGTACGATCAGGTAAGTCGGTAGGAAGGGCACAGGTCCATCATCTCTCGACAACCATGGCCACGGTCAAGCATTGATGGGGTGGTTAGGTGCAACCTGCTCTGCCCGAACGCGGCGTAATGAAACTGTACCAGAAGTGAAAACCGCTCTCACGATTTTTTGCACTTTCAAGGACACCACTGTTGGCTACGGTGGTATATGTCGGTTAGAATAAAATGAAAAAGAAAAATAAAGTAACTGGCCTAAGAGTAAACTCAGAAAATGAGTGTCTTTGGTACGCTACTATCAGGCTACCAACCGACCAAGTTGAAGAAAATTGGATCCATCCTTTCGAAAGAAGAGAAAAACCACTCCGTGACAATGAATATTAAATTTTACAAAATGGCACTGGTGTTGCGTAGGGAATTGAACGTCTTCCACTCCACTGAGTCCCTCGTTTATTTTTACTCTGATTTTTACTGCAAACGATGGCGAGGCTTTTGTGTGCAATTGAGGGAAAACGTAAGAATTAAGAGTAAGAAAGCTTGTTAATAGTGAAGTGCGTGGGTCTTTATACTTTATGCAACCTGCATGTTGGAAACTTTCTACCGACCCAAGCTTGAACGGGATGTTATTAAAAAATAAAATTAACAACAACAAGATGCAAGATACTCGTACTTGAAATGCATAAATCAAAAACATCCGCCATGGACGTATGTTTATTCTTTCGAGGTTCCTCGAGTATGCAAAGCAGGATATTCAATGGAGAAGATAGAATTCTGTTTTGCATTATTCCCAGGTCCACGGGTATTCAAGAATGGTGCGCTTCCTCTTTCTAGAGCTCCGTCTGTTCTACTTTACCAGTGCTGCGTAGTTCGGTGGAAGCAGCAGGCAGTCAATTTTTGATATCGTAAAACCCATGAATCACCCGACTCACACGATGCGCACTATACGCCAGGTTTTCATAGCGGAAAGAGAGAAATGTGAATGCAGTTGGTAGAAATCTAAAGAGCGTAGGCCGTATTGCCCCAAAAGTATCTCTTTTCTGTGAACCGAAACGACAAGGAGAATGTTAGGCCTGAGGTAGGGCTGGCTTTTTTACCGTCCAGGAGCATGCTGCGGTGCACAAACCTGCCGACTTCACATACTCGATGGCGTTGTAGTTGCAAACACACAGTCGCAATTCATGCCAGCTATTGACGGCCGGAACAGAGGAATAGGGATCAACATGCAACCTCACCGACGGCTGAACCTCACCGGAGGGAAGAGCCCAGCGGCACATACCCGAACAAGTGTCGATAGTTGTCCGTATCCCGGGGCCGAGTTTTCACAAGCTTTTGCATCGACCCCGGACCGCCACACCGGAAGGCGAGACTCTTGGACACCGGAAGAGAGGTAAATATTCATGACACCGTAACACACTAAATCTATACCGGGATATGGTTCCGCCTGCCAGGGCTAGGCCAGAGTTGTGCCATAAAGTCTGATAGATTGCCCGGGGTATGGCCAGCAGTGGTTCGGTTAGGTCCGGCATTCGTTCTTAACCTGGTTAAACCAGGTGTGTCCGCTTTGGATGCAGGCCAACACGTGGGAAGCAATGTCCGAACCCGAGAGATGTGCATAATGGGTCGGACCGAAGCAGAAAAGACCATTCCACCAAAATGGTCCACACACGGTGGGAAAAACGCAACCGACAACTGCCAAATAAAACAAATGCATAACTCGTTCGCTGGTTCTGGCGAACATTTTGCCCTGCAGGATGCGCGTACAGACTACAGCAGAGCTGTTGTTTTGATTTTTAATGTCCCAACACAACAGCTCTGCTCCTGCTCGTCCTCCACCACCAACGGATTCCGCCGTCGTTCTGTACCGAATTGGGTCGCGGCTTAGCGCGATAACGTTCGTAAATAATTTATGACAATGCGTGCCTAATTCCGTGCATCGATACGAATCATTTTATAAATCAAAACCCCGGTGTGTCGTGCCGTGTTATCACACGCATCCACAACCAGTGCGGTGCGTTCCATTGCGAAAAGATCTAACGGAAGGACAGGACAGGGCGGGAAGTGCATCCGGGTTTTTCACTACTCGAGTTCGTTACTGCAACCATTGCACTTCGGGGTAATAATAGATAACATTTACCAATCCCGGTCAGAATCCGGTAGCGTGAGGCAAATTATGGGTGCCCACAGGTGAGTGCACACGTTTGCAATTTCCTGCCATGCGTTCGAACCGAACTTTGGTGAGCTTTTGCAGTCTTCTTCCTTTTTATGTCAATCGGCGATTAATTTTGTTTTATAAATGAAAGGATTTTACTAATAAATATCCAACTCCCGCGTTGCGTTGCTGATCAAGACATAACGGGGACATGATTCCCGTCAAACTTTTTTTTCAATTAAAATTTCTATCTATCTGTTTGAAAGTCGTTCATTGCATTTCAATTTCAGTAAACAGATGGAATACAAATTAAAACCGAAATAAAGCTTCTTAGTTAAAAGATATATGTTAGAGAGAAAATAATTATTTACAAGGCCCAAGGATTACGAACTTGAACAGCTACAAAAGCGCCTTAGAAAGTAATCTTAACACAATTTACAAATGCAGCGCTTCTCGCACAGATAAGCATAATATATTGAGGTATCTCCATTTCGACCGGAAAATTGAACTAAATCATTCTTGTTCCTCCACCAGCGCCCGTGGGAAGCAATTGCCGAACCTTTTGGGAGAAGTTATTTCCAGCGCGAAACTACCACCGGACCGCGGTTCACCCTCCTTCCCGCCAAGTGCTTCGAACCGGCACACGCTTCCGGTGGGCAATTCGCGGAAAAAAAGATTAACTTACTAATTCCCACCCGATCGTCGTTCCTCCCGCGCTTCTTTCTTCTTACACCCTAAGAAGCACCCCTTCTCTCGTTCTCCCCCAGAACCCTGGGCGGAACGCAGAAACGGAAAGAGCGCGCGAAGAGATCCATTCATCTTCGTCATTGACGAATTGACCGGATCACGAGCGATGGCAAAATAATGGTCCCACATCCGTCGGAATTGCAGGCGGCAGGCGGGGAGGCGAAGCGCCTAAGAGAAATTGCGCAACATTCCACCCAGCAAACCGGATGATATCGAAAAGCGTCTTTCGCATTCCACCGCCCAACTTTTGTGGCGCTGGTTTGGGGGATTTGGACACGAATGGTTTGACTGGCGTGCTGGCAACACCACACCCCCGAAGCAGTACAAAACGCGTCGGAAATGGAAGGCAAATGCGAAGTTCTCAGTTGATCGCAGAGAAGGAACGACGATTGAAAGGAAGAAGAGCGCCCGCGGCAAAGATTCATTTAATCTCAGAAGAAACGAAACAAAACGCGCGAATAAAAGTGCCCCTTTCTGCGCAGCGGAAGGAGAAGGGTAAAAGAGCATACCTTCCCCGTTTCCTCGATGGAGGGAAGGATTTCGGTTGTTAAGTTTGTCGGAGGTAAAATTAAACGCTCGGACAATTTGTCGATTTCTGTGGCGCCGATATCTATTGTTTTATTCGACATTCAAATTTTCTCCCACTTTTTTCGACTGTTTTGAAAAGGGAAACATCCCATTATAGGTTTAAATTTGAAGAAAGACGGTGGAAACCAATACATTTTGCTTTGCATGTTTTCATGCGTCATCGCAATGTCCCGTTTGCTGGGGTATAGAAATATTTGAAATGAACCAAAATTATATAATGACAAACCGGAAAATTTTTAATCCAAAAACTCATCAGAGATTGTGAAGTGCCGATTTGTATGCAAATTTGATTTCGAAAACATTGAGATACAAAAAAGGCTACACGAGCGACTCCAATTTGAGGTTTGTGGAACAAATGCACTTCGATGCAGTGTAAAAAAACGAATCGGAGGCGCCAACTAATGACGAAATTCAAAATACTTTTGCCACCAGCATACGAGTGGGTAACAGATTGAGGAGTACATCTGCTGCGTTGGGCAACACGCAGTAGAACGCTGGACTCATCATCCCTCCGGCATGCTCGAAAGGAAGCTGGGTTTCCGCAATGTTATATATGTGACGCCACGATTTCTTTTTTTTTGCTGTTCCTCTCGGTCTGCGAAAGCCACATATCGCACTTCGCTGAAAATGATATATTCATCTTCCGACGCTCCTCCGCTGCTCCAGGGTGGGAGACGAGAAGGGCGCGAAACACACACCGAAACAGAAACCGAAACGATAGGAGGAAAAACAACGCGAACACAACATCCATCCGTCGGGTGCAGTTGGCACTCGCGTGAACGTTGTGGCGGCAGCACACAGCACCACATGGACATGACAGATAGACGGACGGACAGACAGTGCCTGGCAAGCAGTGGCATGCGAAATTCATCACTACAGCACACTCCGCCGCTCGCAACACACGACGCGTGCTGTCCACCAAGCCCAACGTTTCATAAGGATTTTCCGACTGCATCTGCAATTTGCGCGCGCACAACCACGGCGGTATCCTCCCCCCAGCTGTCAGTTGCATCGGTTTTCCCTCCGGGGGAAGAAAACGGGGAAATGACGCTGCGGCGGTGCAATGGATCAGTTTCCCCCCGCATCGATCATCCCGGAAGTGCTCGAGGTTCCCTTTTCTCGTAAGGAATTTGATTCTGCGTCTCAATGGCGTATCTTGAAATGCGTTTCGAACAATAAATAAAAATAAAATAAACGACACCCAACAATATCTCCCCTTTTCCTATGACGCTACATTCCACATATGATGTAACTTGATACGAATCCGTTTGAGTTTCCTGGTGCCTTTTATGCCCTCAATACTTCACTCCGAAGTCATCAAAACACAACTGCTGACCGTGCTCTTCGTTGGATGATCGTGTAAGTCATGTTAAACTGATCGTGCAAAACCTAAAAAAAAAAGCTGCGAATGATATCAAATCGAAACCTTTCGGAAATTATAGCCTTTTTTATACTTAAACAAATCAAAACATGGAGAGTAGTGACCTCGGAACCTGAAAGGATTGCTCCAACCCTACCTATTAGATCAGCATCCCAAAATAGTAAACAAAAAGAAAGCAACAAGGGAGAAGGTGCATGACAAACATAAATTATGTGCCGCAGAAAAGCAGCTTCCTCCCTTTCCACTGCACCGGTTTTAACCGTTACCAGTTTCAATCTGTATTTCACTGGAATGGAATTCGTTTTTAAACAAGCTTAACCTGATCGCATTCCGACGCGGAAACGTCCTTTCGAAAGTTTTCCTTCGGCTCTGCGGCGTCAGGAGGAATGTTCCGGTTCGTTTCCCTTCCGCCATGCGGTACGCAAGACATCGGTTTCGATGGGATTTGGATGAGATTCTTATTTATTATCCACGCTGGGATGAAGAAGAAAAAATATTGTTTTCTTTCGGTGCCAAGCGAACACACAAAGAGAAGCGGGCAAAACAGACAAGATGTAATAAACGCAAATGGAAAAAATGTAATCTCTCTCGGGAGGTGGAGACCTTACCGGGGGTTCTGTTTATAGTGAAGGATGTTAAAAATTATTCAACTGATGCGTTTGACCCAACAGAGCCGACCCTCTTCTTCACCTGGAGGAAAACGTCTATCAGGTGACACGGAGAAAAGTTGTTTGCTGGTTTCGTGCGTTTTGCTTGGGCAGAATAACTTTTGTTCTACTCTCTTGTATTGCTTTGTGTTTGACCATCTTTGGCTTGCAACCAGCTTTTTTTTTTGTTGGCATAAATGTTCTTGCTTGAGACTTGAGAACCAACAGGAAGGAAACACGGCCAGCAGCAAGTCACAACAAGTATTTCGCAACCAGACGAAGATAACTCGCGTCGCGAAATAAGCGAAAACACGAGAAATTACCATAAACATTTGTTGTATCATCGTGTCCGGTTTTTTTAACACCAGGTTTAAATGCAACCAAACAATGGTTAAAGTTGGTAGATATTTTCGTCCGTTGATTTGTGCAAAACTTACTACTTAACGTTGGTTTGCGGTGTACGGTTGTAGAAGCAACAACGAAAAGAACCGTGTCGGGCATGACGGTTTAGTTTATTTCCTTTTCACACCCCTAAAGTCCGAGAAGTTGGCGCAAAGTTTCGCTCTAAGCAGAATAGGAGATTGCGATTCGTTCGGCTCCACAAATAATGTGTTTTTGAAAAAAACCAACAACTTGGTTAAACAAAATGAAACGGTGCACTAGAGCAGTTCTAGTGAAACGAGTTCACCGGAACTAGAGACCAGTGTCATGGAAACAAAATGGATTTTCCACGTCCACGAACTGATCTTTCAAACCAACGTCCGCCGTCTCCTCCTAACCTACGTTAGAATGTTAGAGGAATAAAGTTACATAAACAAAAAAAAGCCAAACAGGAAACAGGCAAGGCCAACTCTGAGATTCCCTCTCTCACTCTCTCTCTCTCTCTGTGTTCAATGTGCGAATACATATTGTCTTTTTCTTCGGAAACTCCCGGTTCCCGATACTTCCGGAGCAATCGGGACCAACATAAGGAACGCGCGTTGCTTCGATCCCCAGGGTTGATGTTGGTTGGGAAAACAGAAGCACAAATGAAATTTGGGATTAGGAAATTCACTTCCCTTCTGTTCCCCCGGCCTCTTCCCACCAACATCCCTGCGGAGTTAGTAGCACGGACAAACACAATAGGGCTCTTTGCTTCCTGCTGTTTCCGTGCAACAGCCACGTTGCCGCCGCAGGGCATCTAAAATTTCATCCATGTTAGCAGAAGTTTTCTCGCAGAATTTCCTCGACGCCCACCGGAATGGACACGCCGGAGCCGGAGGATTGATGGAACTGAGCACACGTCGGCGGAAATATCCGAACTGTTCATTTCACCATCAACAAGTTAGGGCAAACATTTTGGTAATTATATGTGCGTCGGGCTTGGCAGCATATGTTATTTTTATCATGTTTACTTGCCGATTTTGCTCGGAAACACGTTCGGAACACCGTAGAGCAGAACCCGGACGTGAACTTGGGCATGATTTCTCTGTTCCCTGCAACGCAGCGAGTTCCAGGAGATTTCCAACGAGGAACGAAACGACAGATCACCTCAACAAGCTGGCATGAGGCGGCACAATATGGTTCGGTTCTCGCATTTTTATGATACCTTTCGGTTGCGCACACTGTGAGATTAAAGCACTCCGACGGAAAGGAGCAAACATGTCCGACCGGGCCGCAAAAGGATACCGCACGGACGGCCCCAACGGTGTCCTTGAGCGAACGCACTGGGGAATCATCGTTTTACCTCCAGTTTCACAAGCAAATGGAATGTGTGGCCTGTTGTGATTATGTTTCCGGCCCACAGCTTTTTTCCACTCCCGTTTGGCGTCTTGTACTGCAGAGCAAAAAGGGAGAAGGCGGATGAGTGGTACACGAAGAATGTGATTCCACTTGTGTGGGCTGAAGAAAAAAACGAACCGCAAGGACGCATGTAAACGGCTTGTGTATGTGCGAGAACGGTTTCATGGTTTCCAAAGGAAGCCTTTTACACTCCAATTCCTCAGCATATTCGGTTGGGTTAGGTGTTCCACATCATCCGGTGCAATTCAAGCGCGAAAAAATTAACGAGAGCACCGTCTTCCACAAAAAAGGCTCTATTCCATTTTATGGTAACGATACACTTTTCATCGATTGCTAATACGCGCTCTCTAACCTTTTCTAACCTTTTCTCTTTAACCTCGATTTCTTACCCTCCGGCGGAGGTGTTGGCTTCTATCTTGGCCCTTTAGTCAAGCGTCAAACATTAACGTTTGGGCGTCTAATCGTTAATATTTTGCTCTCGGTTGAAAAAGATAACCTTGAAATGCAGAGAGGTCATTACAAGCGCAATTGATGAGAACAAAAAAGGAAGAACTTGCAATGACGAGAAAAAACTAACGGACACTGTCGGCAAGTGGTAACACAAATACAAAATGATCCAACTTGTAACATAATTCATCTAAAAAATCGATACGGACCACAGTTTCCGGCAGTAAAAGAACATCACCAACTTTACTCCAACCGGTGCAGGTCTGTCCGTCGTCCACACACGCTTGACCTGGCAGCCCGGTGTGAGTTAAAAAAAAAGGGATCCCCATCGGAGCATTCAACATAAAACCGAGGGAACACACTCAGCACCGGGGCGAACATAATTTTTTTACGAATTCAAGCAGTTTTGTGTGCGGCATAAAAAACAAACCAACAAAAAAAAGTTGCCACGCGCCGGAAATAACTACGGAGCAGGATGGTTTTACTGGTGGGACGACGTTCTGGTGATGACGATGATTATAATAACCGTGATGTGTATGATGACGAGGATATTTTAACCACCGTGGCGAAATTACACTTTCAAGAGTAGTTGCTGCTGCGGGGGAAAACTTTACTGCCGGGTTTTTGAACGAGTTCGCCAAATATGTAGCGCAGTAGTTAGGAAACAATTCGCTGTCGCCGAGTGCGTCTGGGAATGTGAGTAATTTCTTTCGCCATGAGCAATAACGCTCGGTCGGGGTTTAACGACAAATAGCAAAATGGTGAAATAGAGATTGCTGTAATTTAATATTCGGAAGATTTTGCCTAATGCCTTGAGAATTATTTTAATGTACCAGTTTATGCGTCTGCGAATTTTTAGTATAGCCCTTTAAACATACGTTTAAAGACGCCCCAAACATAAGGTAAGAGTCATTCTTAATAGTTTGATTGATTGCTTCAATCGTTCGTCCATCAGATACCATCAGAGACTTGGTTTGTTGGCCTTGCTAAACAGATTGCTGCTTTGTTCTCTCTTTCCTCTCCACAATGGGACCACGGTTTCTATCCTATCTATAACGTTTCTTCATCGGGTTCAGCCTATTCCCATCGTAATCGTTTTCACCCTTTATCTCAAATGCAGGGCACCACGAAGCACCACCATACGTTTAAAACTAGCCAAATCGGTTGGGATGACTCTTTGCCGGTCGTAAGAAGGCCGAGTGGCCCTTTATTGGCGTGAAGGGGTAAGAGAGCACGGGCCAGCCCCTCAATCAAAAAGAGCAAAAGGTCCCTGGATGGAAAACGTACGAAAATTTTGGCTTGGAGTAATAGGTACCGGCAGACATAGGGAAAATCTCCAGCATGCCTGTTGCGATGCCTCGATGATGAAATGAACCTCCCCTGCACACAGATGGAACCTAAACGGTCCCTTCCTTTGGCTTCCATCAGGTACCGGGATGGAGTGAACATTAAGTCCATTGTTCTCGTCCCCCATCTATCCACGGTGGACATTGTACTGGCGCAGAGCGCAAAGATAGAGCAATTAGTTGCTGCTGGTGATGCTGCGACCGAGGCCAGTGCATTTGCTCACTTCACATTCACCCTGGACACCGCTTTCGGGCGCGGTTTTGCAATGCACACCACCTTCCCACCGTCGGAAAGCTTGGTCGTACGGACAACACAGTCGTGTCTCCCTAATGTGCCTTCTCACGGACAGCAAACATGACATTAGGTGCAGCTACCGGCTCCCGGGCGCGTCCAGTTTCCGGAATTGGTGTCATCTAGCAGGCAGGCAAGGATGAAACCTGACAACGACGAAAGCGACACAAGACACCCACACGAACCCGACGAAAGTGAGTGAATGATTGCGGTACGAGGCACAACCCGATCGTACCGGGGGAGGGCGTGTAGGTCTAGGTCCACACCGCATATACACAGTCCTCCCGGTGACGACGACGGCCGATGACGGACAATGTTCTGCCAGGACAGATTTAAAGAAACCCACCACCGGCCGCTGACACTTTGACACCAGTCGGCAACATCTGCTGTTAATTGGTGCTAAATGGCATAAATTAAGAGCAGCAATAAACGGGCAGACAGGCGGTCGGTCGGGCTTGTCAGCAATCGAGGGCAGAAGACAATGTATTACTGGAGAAAATTTAAAAAGCTCAAATGGGAAACAAGGAGCATGAAGGAGTCGGTGATAGGTGAGCGCATACGCAGGCTTGAACACGACCCACGAACATTGGAGAAACAAATCCCGGCGGCTTTGGGTTCGATTCCAGATCGGACCTTCCCCGGTACGGAGCATTGACTATCCACGTGCGTTAACGGGGGAAATGTCTCGTAAGCCCTAAATGGGTAGCCTTGACCATATGACCGGTCGTTACACCGAGAAGAAGAGAAGTAGATTTACGTATTTTAAACAAACCGATGTCATTATAACTTCAGAAAGAAATTTCCATTACGTGATCAAACACATTATTGAATGGAAATGGTAAAAACTTTAAGTAGAATCACGTACTTCGTGCTCCTGTAAATAGCGAATGAATTTTGTTTCCTTTTTGGGACACACACACAAAACAACCAGCACACCGATTGTTCATTTTCGCTTCGTGAATAATCGATTTAAAAGCCCACTAACATCATTGTGTTCTTTCTTTTTGCATCAACTTGATGAGCATGCATATCCAACGTTTATTGGAAACTGATACCGTGGGATAAAAAAAACGGCCACTTACAGTCGAATCCACCGTGCGCGCCCCCCATCGTACACCGAGCAATCGGGGAAAACTTTCCTGATTGCGAAAGGGAAATAATAGTGTAGAAAGGAACATCACTGGGAAAGAGCGATCTAGGGATTTTCCTCTTCTGTACGCCGCATCCTAACGCCATTGTCTCCTCAACAAAGAGCGTGCTGCTCCCACGCATAAGTGTAACAATCAATAAGGTTGGATATATAATTGAATTCCGTTAAAACTTTTGCAGCACGGCAAAGTTCGGCACCGATCGCGTCGAAAGTTGATCTACAAAATATGCGCGACGAAAGACGGATGGCAGCGTGCTCCGCGGCAGGATTGGAACACTATCATGCGCTGGAACGATGGTGGGAGGAAGAAAAATAAACCTTGAAGAGAACGTAATAGAAGCGAGTAGGTGGCATTCGGTGCAAAAATGTAAACGAACGGTTCCACCTCCTTCTTAGATTTTAGAGACGTTAGGAGGGGGTTAGGGAACGCGGATAAGGCTTTTCGATCGATCATCTGCCATCTCGCTTCGGTGGAAAAGTTCTGCTTGGAGCGCATATTGGCAACACAGGCCGCCCTATTTCGCCCCTCCCGTCCGTCGCTTCTCCCTTCCAGGGTCCATTTTTTTCAAGTGTGATGGAAACTTTCTTGTCTGTTGATGGATAATCTTTCCTTGAAAGTATTTTATATTCCCTTAAGCTAGCACGAGATTACACAATAAGCTTGCACAGCGGAACCATATAATGCTCAAAGATTGATACGGTGCAGGATCTGAATAGAGACGGAGAAAAGGAAACCCCATGCAACAACGTTTCCCAACCCCATTGCCTGCCCCGTGATGACTTTTTCCGAGTACGAAACTCAAATCACTTGGAGCACAATTTTTTCCACCCGTTGAAGAAGGCACCAGCCGAACGGATCATCCTCGTTTACTCGCTCGCAATTCGCTTATGCTGCAGCGAATATAGATTTGCTTCAAGGAAAGTTTGCTACATTTTGGAAAACTCATCGGAGCGCCCTGACTGACTTCGCAATCGACCCGAATGTGGAACCATCATTTGCTTGTCGATTGCTGCCCGAAGGCTGGTTGCTGTTTGCATGCTTCTTCTTTGCACAAGGATATGCGGGGCGAGAAGTTTTCCAATAAGCAATTACGAAAGGAATAATTTTAAACAGAAATTTCCCCAAATCGGGAGTAATGAAACATCCACAGCGACTTCGAACGTTGGTTTTGCTTAAAAACAAACACCTAAACGTTGCAAGTAGCGAACGTTGGCTTGCTAGTTTTCCACTCCGGTAGTTGCTCACGCTTACCGGGGCCATCAATTTCAATTAAAAACCGTGCATCCTACACCAGCCCCGACATTCGAACGATTCGAACGCAACGTCAATCGATTGCAGATTATGCTAACAGCTTTAATCATTGCAGGACGGACTATCCGGACGCTCGGTTGCACCACTCCGGACTGCAGCAGCTGCTCTCGCTCGCGTGAACGGATCGATCGGTGGCGAAAGGGTTTTCCGGTGATGTGCAGAGCGGGGACAATTTGCATACAATCATACTGCGACCCGGATGGTTGCTCCTGTGTGCCACTGGACAGGAATCGAGAACGAGGTCCAGACGAAGGCGACAGATGAGAAGATGGCTTCAATGGTTCCGTCACGAGCATAAGTGCATTCCTTGCCCTCCAGAGAAGAAGGATGCGGAGGTTGGAACATGCGAGAGCGACCATGTGCCCTTTTACACGAGCGATTGCATCCATATTTTCTTCCGATTGATTTTAATCGACCGTGCGCTAGAAAGCTTTAGACATTTTCCCCTTCTTCACTATGAAGAATTATGGGCTTTTCCAGTCAAACACAGTAACATTCAGGACACCAATAAACTTGTTAAAGACCCGTGTCAAGAGACTGAAAGGCAAACATTATTTAAATCTTTTAAAATTTAAATACACCAAACCAAGGACCAACAATTTATTATAAGCTTCTCAACATGACTGCACTCGCGTTTCCAACTCGTTATTTAATTATTATCTTTTTCTCAGCCCATCTCTCTGTCTCTACTTCTTCGCTGTTTTTTTCTTTTAATCTGGATCACATTTATTGGCTGCACACCTCCACATTATCCAACATTGCTCCAGGAACCAACCATCACGCTTCTAAATTACGCAACCAACACAAGTCTCATCGGAATCTGGTACGATACGGAGCTACACATTAAGCAACCGGAAGGCAAACGCATCAATTATTGAACTGGCGCGTAACCCAGCGAGTTACAAACGTGTTAAATTACCAAACTACCCACAATTGGTCAAAAGGAAATGAGGCGTTTTGTGTGTCAGACATGAAAAAAGTCTTCAAACGCTCTATAGTTTTTCAACCGTTTGTTCCAAATCCATTTTCCACACCTCCGTGCAGTGACAATGCGGTTGGCCGAGTATTTTTTTTTTTCTTTGCTTCCTCTTTTTCTTTCCGACAAGGAAAGGAGATAGTAGTTACGAAGCATTGTAACCCATCTGCAGGGTCACTTCGAAAAACACAGATCGTTACGAGGCGAAACAACGAAACCACATGTGGAGGAAAGATGACGATGAGTGTTTACTTTCGAAAAGTCCAACTCAGCGGTACCGGTACACCGGTCAAGTGATCATTTGGAGATCCGACAGGTGAGCCACTGGTGGAAGGGAACACAATTTTCCACGTAATACGACACACGTAGCGGAAAACTTTCACCGCTCCCCTAATTACAGATAACGTTCGGTTCGAATTTCGTTTTCGCGCACGCGGGAAGGAAGCATCGAGGTCTCCCCTTTCGCAAAACGACTCTCGTGATCCACCAAGAGACCACTCTACCTCTGCCTGCAACAATCATTTTCGTCTCCATCGGTCCCTAAGGGCCATTGTTGTGGGGTGGCCAACACCGTTGTCATTTTTCCTCCACGGCACACGGGTAGTTGGTTGGCTTTTTTTTTCCGTTCCCCCTTTTATTTTCCACCGCCCTGTGCTGTACATGTATGTAAGAGCACTTCAACGCCCAACGAGAGTGTTCGGACTTGTCTGTCTGTCGTGTCTGTCCAGCCCATTAGATGCGCCTTTTCCGTCTGCTTTTTTTGTTTTTTTTATCCCGACGATTTTGCCCGTTCCCTCTGCTTCTTAGTTCCCCCCGTTCAACAAACTCCACACTCCATTATTCTTGAAGAGCAATCTGCAGGCGAGACTGCACAGAGAAATAATTGTTCCGCAGTTTTTCTTTTTCTTCCCCATCTGCCTGTTGAAGTGGCGGTGCCCGGGGCTGGTTTTCCGGTTTCCCAGCGGAAAAGCAAAAGGCTGCTGCTGCTTGATGGACGGATGGAAACCACCATTACGGTCATTACGATCTTTTACGGCGGAACGCGGTTCTCATTTTCCATTTTCCACGCAACGCGACGACGTGTGGCGGGGAATGATGCGCCGGTTTCTCACAGCAGTGTTTGGGAACAGAAAATCCCGGGATTGAATGTTGGTGAGGTTGAGGAGTAGTTGGAGCTTGGAACTCAGCGAGAAAAGAATCCCTTGATCTTGTACAACTTTGGCAAAGGTGCGACAGTGACAGTCGGAGGTGTAGCGAATTCGATCGGGTGGAAAGACTCCGTTGTTGAACGGGAAACGTCGAACCCAACCCGGCCGAAGAAGAGGAGCGTACAGATGCGCCAATCGCGCTTATCGGCAGCGCAGCAGCTGTTGGTTCGGTGGAATGCCTCACGCCTCCCCGCCCTCATTTTATCTTGCCCTGGTGACCTAGAAAAAAGAAAATTCTTCTTGTCTGTACCATGCATGTCTTCTCTGCCCGCCTCCTCCCGAATTCTGGTACTTTTCCAACCAATGGAACACGAATCAACCACCACGTAAGTGGAAGGTTGTTTTATTTCATGTCTGCTTTTCTCTGGGCCTCAAGCAGGGCCCTCTTATTTCTGCCATTAGCATTTTTTCGTCGGAAACATGAAATAAAACCGAAAGAGAAACACATGTTTCCGATGTTGTACACGAAACGGCACCACCACCACCGCAAGGAGTTTGAAGTGCAAGGTATATTGCCCCCCGCAAATTCCACCGGTACCAGCCTGCCACATCCTCCCCATTGCTCGTGAAGGGCCCATCGGAGAGAGGCATAAACTTCTCAGCACAACAATGAAACATTCATGAGACCGGAATAAATGAAAACCGGAATGGTGCTACCAGCATGTTGGGGTAAAACGGAGTGCGGTACTGTGCAGATGGCATCGACACCGAGGGTCGCCCGAAACCGCAGTTGTTATCTTCTTTTTCGTTTTGTTTTATGTTTGCTTCCCAAAAATATAAAATGCATCTTTTAGCTGGCGCTTTTTTCCCGCTCGAGCACCAAAGCGCGCGCTGCTGCTGCACTGGAGGCGGCAAGCTAAGAAATTCAATTCTTTATTATACGTCGGCGCTCCGGCGCGGACGGAACAGCAAAGGTTCGGCGAAGGCAGAAGACGGTGTCGGTTCTCACACCTTTTCGCCTGCCGACTGTCCGAGGACCGGCGATCGATGCCTTTACCATTTGGAAAATATAAAATGAAACACCACACTGATGAAGCCGTGAAGTCAGCGGGCAATTTACGGCCATCCCGGGACGTGGCTGTCAGTTGAAATCGTAGCCAAAGGAAGGCGGCCTTCCCTGCCAACAACAGTGCACATTGGCTGGGCGAATGCATCGGACGATGTTCCGCTGTCTGTCGTAAAACGTTACGATGTCTATTGCGGGCAAGCTCCCGTACAACCAGCGGAAGAAAAGGGCACGGTTACAACAATGTTCAATACGTCGAAGAGCGAACGGAAACCAAAGCTACAAAACGGATACTACATAAATTTACAACATCGACTTCGTGGCAGTGAAATGCTTTAATTGTTTTACAAAATACCAAAGATATACAACAGAAAAAAAAACATCAATTTGAAGACGACTCTTCAAACTGAGAACGAAACACGACAATTGACCGAACAACAATTTGCGAAAGAAACGCGAAATTGCAAACAATTCTCGGAGGACCCGCAGCAGGAGGAGATGGGTGGACAGCGAAAACGATCCCTTTTTTTGGCGTAAACTGAACTGCCAACAATGTCGAAGGACAAAGTTGTTCGGCCAAGCAGTTTGGGCCGACTTGACCCGCTTCTCTTTCGACTCCATTTCAAGACGACGCGCGGTGGCAACTGTCCAAGTTTATCGAATTTTATTTTATTTTATTTCAAGCCTGTCCGTCGGAAGGCAAAAGGACAAACGGGAACCTTTCTCAGCACACAGCCAGTTGTATGACAGAAGGAGGTATTTCCATAACGTTCAAAGAATGGAATGGCAACAAAAAGTGAGACTAATTGAAAATCATAAATCCACTCGACGCGTTGTTACCTTCTACAAACAACTGATAATCTCGACAAAGCATTACCTTTTGCCTTGCTTTGGTTCCATTCCATTTCCCATTCGCGTTTCGATTCGTCCCGTCACGATGCTGATTTCTTCTGCTTTCACACCGACCTTCCCAAGTTCTTCAGGTTAACAACAAGTTCCTGCCCCAACAGTTTGCATTGATTTAAACAAATATCGCATCAAAAACAGTAACCTTCTTAATCACATTCCACACCAGCAAAAAAATGGTCAAAATCGATTGCGTGGGGAGGGATTGGGTTTGGAACAACAACAGGCAAAAGCCATGCTTTGTTGGCAACATTAATCGTGCTCCGCCTTGGGGAAAAGGCTCCGACCTCTCCCCTTGCATAATGCTGCTAACCAAGTTGAAAAGAACATATAATTTAATCATTAATTTGAACTCCCGTTTTGGATGGAATAATTTGAAAAATGGAGGGTAGGAAGGACGGGTGGAATGTCGAAGATAATACCGACCAGCGCCACAAATAAAAGACTAGCGACGGCAAAAAAAAAGGCAAGTTAAATGTGGATGCATGCATTATTCAGCTATCTGCATCGCCATAAGCATTATTTATTTGCATACTTGACTGGAAACGGACGGGAAAAGGTTGGTTTTTGCTTCGAATTTTGGGTACGTATTTTTAGAAACTGCAGCATAAAACAATTGCAAATACTCATACACACAAAAAAGCGCGTTGAAAATGCAAATGCGTTCCACGGTGTGCATGAGCAACTGATTTTATAATTCCTCTTGTAAAACATAATTTTGTATGTAGAAACCATTCCTTTAAATAACATCAACATTATTGTGAAAATAAACAAAATCAGCGGTTCCCGTTTTGCGGTACAAAAATGCAGATAACAATTATTTTTACCGCCAAAACTTGAATGCGGTCAACTTGAATTGCTGCAACAGAACCTTACCGCCACGGTACCAAGGGTTCATCATGCTCCAATCGAGACAAGTTCGTGCGAAGGGCGATGGTAGAGCAAGCCCGACCATTCGCTTGGTAAACACGGGTCCACTTGAAAAAGTTTTCGAGTTTCACTTCGCGCACCAGGCACGTACTCGCACACACAATTCCCTGGAACAATGTGTTTCGCTCGTTCTGTTTGTTCTTCCCCGAGGATATGTAGGGGAATCAACATACCCAGCCGGCAACAGCCTGCCTCTTACCCCGGCGAGATTTATTTTTATGCGTTCCGATACCGTTAAAGCAACATAACCTATCCGGCGCGTGCTACTGCTTTCCTACTCAAACCATTCCAGTGCATCCTTTTCCACTGGCATTTCTTTTTTTTATGTTGCGCGTTTTAAGCGTCCACCCATGCCAATTTATGAAGATCGACAATCGTGGAGCAAAAACCCCGCTGCTCCATCGAGCGCGCATAAATCTGACACATGAGGTTTTTATTTTATTCTGCTGGATTGATAGTCCATATATACCTTCCGGATTCACCATCTACCAGACCTGCAAAAGTCAAAGGGGGGGATCGTGAACACTCTCTCTTCCCGCATTGAGTCTCTTCCGAAAGGATCGGCATCATAAATCATACCACGGAGCGCTCAGTTCCGAAGCCCTGCCGAAGGTTTATTGCTAATACAAAAGCAGTACGAATCGGTTGTGCGCAAATGGAATCGTGTGCTTCGCTGTTATCTGCTAAGCGTTTGCTGAATGGCTCCAGCAACACACACTACACGCTTCACTTGGCACCATCAACCGGTTTAGACTGGGCGCAGGTGACACGTGAAAAGTTTGCTTATGCTGCAGGTGCTGAAAACAAAACGGTCCAGTTGTTGTAGCGCGGATTATCGCGTGGCATAAGACAGGCTAGACCTTTTGGGAACCTCACACGATGAGCACGCGCCAGCGATCGTCGGCATCGTGCCTAATCTGCTATCGACCATTCTAAAACTTTCGCTAGCCTTTTACAGCAGCAATGCTCTGCGAGAACGAACCAAGGAATTCTCTGGCGAGACGAGTGTGTAGTACCATGATACACTCGTAGGTGTCGATTATCCGGAGGAGTAGGTCTGGAGCAGGTGGTATGGTTTGGTGCGAAATTAAAATCAACAGAACCCTTTCGAACCATGCGACTAGATTTGCCAGGTTGGGTTTACGGGGCGGATGGAAATGGATTTGCATAGAGCACAGTAGTAAATAGTTCCAGTGGTGCAAACATGTTCCAGCGCTTCTGTCTTTGCTAATCTCCAACATCTGTGGCACAGGCTTTGAACTACAAATTACCGGTTTTCCAAAACATTGAGCTGCAAGAACAATGCAGTAGAGGTGCAGGAGCAAATCGCAAGGGTTGGCGTAGTGCTATCATCAGGTAGCCTCACCGTAGCAAGCCGATTATATTGATGCTTTGGAGCTTTGCTACATTTCTCTTTCTGTTTCACAACGTCTGCATCAACGTCAGCGAACAGAGTTGTGTAAGATTGTAAGATTGTTCATGTTCGTTTCAGAAACTCCAACTCAATTACATGGGATTGCATTTCATCACAAAGAACGATAGCGAGCAGCAAATGGCAATAATGCATAGTTAAACCTGCATGCAGCATCATATGTTCACCTCAGCGTGTCGAGATGGAACGAAGATTTACTCGGAAATTTATGAGACAGGTGAAGTCATCAAGAAAATCCTCATTCATCAATGCGATTCCAACGTTCTTTAATTGGCAGAGCGTAAACGGGGGCAATTTTGATTGCATTGTTTTTTTTTCTCTTGAGATTAAACTGCTATCAGATAATTTTAAAGGCCATTTTTTCAGATTTATTGCACATTGGTTTTCTCAAGAATTGTTTCCTAATTTATACATCATCATCTTCAAGCCGCATTGTTCTCGAGGTAAAATAATCTAAACATGCCAACTGCCGGAAAACAAAACATAATTCCCCAGGGGAGGGAAAATAAATGAAAATGAAGCTTAGGGGGATTATCAGTCGCATAGTTCTCGCCACCGCCAGCCACAGAAGGACGTCAAACGGAGTTAATAAGTTTGCATCATAATTTAATTGACTTGCGATGAGCAGCAATCAATAATTTTTATCGACGGAAGTAGAAGGAGCAAAGACAAACACACAAGAAAAAAAAAACACGCCACCTCCGTGCGTCGTCGTGGGATTTTATTGGCCGACGACCTCCTGGAAAACGTCCTGACACTCCGTCGGCTCCACTGGGGATCATAAACAATAACATTTTTGCGTTCCTCGAACTGGTCTCCGTGCGAGTGAAAGGAAGCAAAGAGAATCCCTTAACAAAGCGTTAGAGTTTCGAAGAAAAATACGAAACGAAAACGAACGATAGCAAGCAGGGCAACTGATGCGTGAAACACCACCCGCATGTAAAGGAGCATTGAAGTGAGGGAGTGAGTGTATGGCACAAGACAATTTCTGGACTATAAATTTTCACCGCCATGTTCCGGTGGGACATGGAAAGAAATAGAAACAGGCGTATTCTATGCGGAAATGGTGGAAGAAGGAAGGGGAGTGGAACGGCTCTCAAGATCCTCGGTTTTCTCCCCGAGGACGAGACCCCGAAGACGACAAAAATCCCCAGCCGGGAGACGAAGACGAAAATGAAAACGATCAAGTCACAAGCTGGATGCTAGAAATACATCACACACACACAGCAATTTGCGCCCCGGCACTCTAGCCGGTGTTCCTGTGATCCCATTTTCCGCTCCTCCTTTTAGGTCGTTCGCTTTTTGAACGTTTTTCCCGACCGTATACACAAACCATACATTGGAAACACACACCCGCAAACACATGGAAACTGTTGGTTCCGTTCGGAAAACTTTCGAACCAGAAAACATTTATTTTCTTCACGCGCGAACATTCTCTCTCCCTCTCGCAAGAAAATGCCGATTCCACGGGCGCGTGTAGAAAAAAATTCCCAAGAATTGAAGACGACACCGTCGTGATTTCTCCACTGGCGCATTCTCGAAGTTTTCTTTACCGTACCAAAAATAAGCCCCCAACCGAGAGGGCCAGGCGGGGGGGAATGGTTCCTTCGACCCCAGGCAAACAAATTTTACACCTCCACAGCAGCACATCTCCGATCCACCAACCAAACACGCATCTTGGGAAAGCTCCAGCAAACAGGCCCCATCCATATTCCGCTTCCTCCCACTTCGTCTTTCTGAGTGGACAAAGAATTAAAGGGGGAGGATAAAAAATCAGGACACTGCGTTGTTTGGCCCGAGTGACGCTGCTCCAGGGCCAAGTTTTCCACACCGGAGAACCATTTGTCATTTATGCGTGCGTGTCGCCGTCGTCTCCCGGGCGACGTTGGAAAATCCGGGCGGCCTCGGGGTGGTACACAGATTGGCATAAATCATGCTTTATGTACTGCCCAACCAAGAAAATCGGAGTTTGATTTGTATGCATCTCGCTCTGACGCTTGTCCCGGGGTACATGCGCTGTCTCACCGACTGCGCCGATCCGGAGTCGACCGCGGTCGGTCGTCCCGTCTCGAGCCGAGTAGTGCAATTCGAATCGAGCGGCGCGCTCGTAACCCCATATATGGGCATCGGCAAAAGACGATGCGAGCCATTCCCCAAAAATTGCGAATGATCCAGCTTCGGCTTCCCGACACGCATCGTGTCGTGCTTGCTTCCCCGACACGACCCGCGCTACGCCCAATACTCGCGCGCACACACTCACAAAGCGGTGCGCAAATTCTCACACGCATGCCATGCATAAAACAGCCGACCCACGACCGTCACCGCCGGCGTGCGGGCGAGAACTGACACGCTAGGGTAGGGGATCTTTTTTCTATCCCCGCACGACTGGACATCGGAGAGAACGCAGCACGCTCTGTGCAGCGGACTTACGATTTCTTCAACACGCAGCGCCTACCGATGCAGCCCGGCAGGCCGACTCTTAAACCTTTAAAGAACACACATATCTATAAGAGCTCTATGGCCGAGCGAGTTGACCGACACACTCAAACAGAGAGAGGGGAGAGGAAGGTGGGAGAGTAGTGAAGGAATGGAAGAGAAGAGCCAGAACCGAGCCGGGGTCGGCTCTCCCATTTTTTTCGGATCGGGTCGCGCGAGCCGAGCTCAATCCCCATTCGTTTGAAAAGGAAGAATAATTTTGTGAAATGAATGTCGACATTCACTCGGCAACAATTCTAGCGAAAACCGGCGTGGTCGCTTCATTGGGTGCTGCACCGCCACCGGAGGGAGAGTTTCCGAAACACTCAGCCGACCCCTAGCGACCCGGATCCGATTACGCACTTCGGGGTTTGGTTTGGTTAGCAGGGAAAAGGAAAAGTTGTTCATCCACCTCCACGAAACGAACGCGGGAACTTGAAAACTGACTGACAAATGCCTTGCAGAAGCCGCACTCCATGCACGAAGGAACGGAGGCGGAACGAGATTGAAATAAAAATATACGTATACATATATTCCAACGGCAATCTGGCACGTGGTAAAGCTCGGTAAGCAGAGGTTCCGTATGAACACGGAGCCCAACATCCATTTCAGGGGGGGACAACAACAGCCTACCTCCCTTGGACACAATTTTTGGTGGAGCAAATGCGTGGGGTAAGTGCGGAAAACACAACTGCCAAACAATCTCCCTTGCTCCCGGCTCGCATTACAAATTTACTTCAGCGTGCGGAAAGAAATAAAAAGAAGGATCACATTCTAGACACAAATCTTACCGAAGGAGCGCTTTTTACTTCTTTCTTCGTTACTTCCGTCGTACCGGCCCCGTTGGTCCGTTCGAAACTCCGTACCTCACTTGAATGGAGCAGGAGGATGGATTTAGTCGCTTTATGAGTCTCCCGTCTGTGCCGACATTGACCTTCCATTACCTTCCACCTACCGGGAAGAATGTCACGCGAAGATGCGAGAAGCTGCCGGCACGAAGCTACTTACTTGCAGCCGTAAATCAGACGGGGGTCGAGAGGGAGAAAGCGTTGGATAAATGGAAAAAAAGTGCGCCAAGGCAATATATATGTGATGCTTTTCCTTTCTACAATTTTACGCCCGGCTTTGCCCAAACCAAACCCTGGAGGAGTGGTATCCTGGACGCCGTAAGTAACTGATTTTTTTTTTTGCAGGATTATTCCCAGTTCTCGGGTTCGTAATATTAAGCCAACCGTTTGACGGGAGGTGTGAACAAACCTAGTGTAAACCTAGTAGAAGAAAGTGATCGAGAAAAGCTGCGCTCAGCAAGGTGGAAAAGCATTCTCGAAGGTAGCAGAATAATCGGGGGCCAAATTGAGCAGAAAATTTTATGACCCACAATTTTGATTCATTCTCGATAGTTCGGAAGCCCGAATTTTATGAGAAGCACAATTTACCCTACTGACTTTCTCTCTACACACGACGTTTCACTCGCTTAGTTTGAAAGTGGTTTGCTGGAGTAAAATATACAGTTTGATAATAACTTATGATAATAACGTTATTTTAACATTTAAAACAAGCACGATGCCGTGGCGCTCGGTATTAATTTTAAATTGAAAGTTTGCTTTAAGACTTTAGCACATCCGTTTGCAACAATTGCAGTGCGAATTGGAGGTTTTGAAAATGGAGTAAAACTATGCTGACAATTATCACAACATTGCGCCGAAACCCAACTGACAACGACGACCCAGATGAATGTAATACTTTTCCGCCATTATTGGTTCAGCGTGTTGCTACGGAAATGATTGCGAGTGGAAACCTTGGCGAGTGATGGTGCTAATTATATTTATTTTTTATTGCAAGCGCCCCGGGTGAACAATTCCGAATATTAACGAAAATGAAAGCGCAAACAAACAATAAAACCGACCACGGCGACCAAACATTTGGTGAGGAAAAGCAGATGCAAAGCAAATAGCCAGTGGCTGCTTCGAGCAAAAGCAATCCACACCGGCGGCTCCGCACGTGTGTCCAATGCATCGCGGACAACAGCTGGAAAATAACCGATGGGTCGGGAAAACGGGCCAACGACAGCACCATCAACACACACACACACACACACAACCAACCCCAACCCACCCACGGCAAGGCGGCACGGGCAGAAATTACAAAATCAAGACATCATAATATTTTATTATCACCCATTTTGCCTTTCTTTACGACGGGTGGCAGCTATTTTCCTCTTAAGCCCTACACCTCTTTTTCTTCCACCGTCGCTACTTTTCCCAACTGCGGCATTGAGCGAACGCGACGATGCTAACGATGCTCTGGTGTTGCTGCTTTGCCGGCTTCGGCTTCGGCAGTCGATGATGACACGTGGCGCACAATCTTTCCCTACTTAACAAATGAAAAAAGCAGGCAGCAAACCACCTTTTCAAAAGCCAAACGAAACGGAATTCGGTGAACGATGAAAAAGGAAAAACAAGCCGTACAAAGGAGCGCTGGGAAGGGGCTTTCCCAAGACGGAGTGTGACCTTGGCCGGGGCCGGAAACGACAGGACGTCCCCGCAGCAGGGGAAGGAAGCAAGTAATGGTTTGTTGGTTGTAAATTTCTACATCTTTTTTCCTGTCCCTTCGTTCGTTCTTAGCTCTGTCGGCAGCAGATATTACCATTTGTTTGATGGCATCATCATTGCGCGTGATCAACATCCTGTTCCCGGGCGTCACTTGCAAGCGATGGAAATGCAGTGGTTTTCAATACGATTGGGAATCTACCATCAACCAAAAAGTGGGGCGCAACGCCGACACACCAATAAAACTTCAACAATGGAGTAAACAAACTTATAAAAAAACCACCACCAAACGGGCGGAGTGAAATGGACAGCAGCTTCAATCTACTAACAACACAAGGGACGCAGTAGCAGCAGCAGCAGCAGCAGCAACAGTATGGGAATGGCATGGCGCAAAAATGCGCTAAGTGTTGTTTATGAATATTATTACTATTGGAACATGCTGACGCAAACGCCCTTGACCTTTAGCAGTCTGGGATTCTCCTTGACTTTCTTCGCCGAAATTCGTGGAAGGACAGGCTACCGCGCCTTGGAAGCACCCTCTGTGCTCTTTTTTTTTCCTCTCGCTGAAAGAAAAACCTTCATGAAAAATGATAACGGCTTCCCACGCGACACGAACGAACACACGTCCACGTACCGACGAACGGACAGGACAGTATGTTGCGATCATAATGGCCCACACGTAATGGGAAGATACGGTGGTGGAAGAAATACAATTCCAACGAAATTAACCATATAAGCTCCTGCAACCCAACGTACAGCCCCTCGAGCCGCTTGGAAGTGTGGACGACGCACCTTCGCAAAGCCGTCTGTTTTTTTTCTTCCCGTCCCTTATTGTTCACCCTTACCTCTCTCTTCCTTCAATATACGTGTGCATTCGTGAAAAAGTAAATAAAATACGAAGATAAATCAGAAACGATCCTTCCATAAAGTAATAACGCTAGTAATAAATAAATGTTGCCTTTCCTTTTTTGCAAAGGATGAACGAACTCACCACAGCTGGAGTCGTCCTGCCAGAGCGTGGCCAAGCCAAAGACTACCAGAAGAAATTGGTTGAAGCCAACATCGTCATAGTGGAAAATCATTCGTTTTTCCTCCATCCTTCCTTACTTTTCCTTTCCACAAGTGCATAAATGGCGTAGTTTTTCGTATTGCGATGAATAACGACCGCAAAAGCGGTACTCAAAAATTAATTCAAGCATTTGGAGATGCGCTACAAAATATATCTTTAACTTTCCGTTTATGACAAAATTAGATCGATGTGATTAAATTTTAAATGAATAAAAGAAGAGTCTACTGGAGACAACAATAGTTAACGAATTTAATTTTGAATATTTGAAACATATTGTCGTAATGCTTCAAACATCTTGAAAAATATTCCCTTACATAGATTTACACAGCAATCAAGAAATCCTTTTTCCTATACCTTCAGAGTCAGGCCTTGCACAACTGAAGTTGTGTAACTTAATCTTCCTTGCTATGGACCATGACCATGGCGTCTTAAAAGTTTGAACAACGCCTAGTCCAAGCGATGGCATGAAAACCCATAACCATGAACCATAAAACTATGGCGTATGGACGCCCTCATAACACAAAGGACCAACCAACCAAAGGTTCTTTGTCACCATCTTCATCGAAGGAAGCATTACGATGCTTTCGAACTCTTCGTTCGATAAAAGGAAACCAAACATCTGAACATTGTGCGAGAACAATTTCAAGAAAAGGCCAACCTTTCCACAAATTATAATAGACCCCTGTGAGGATACGCTCGACATTGGCAAGTGACACTAGGTTCCGAGGCCTAATTAGCATTTTCGTCCCAGAAACCATCGGGCTGGAGCGCAAGGTCCGGACGAAATTACTTTTTCCGATCTTGCTATGAACAGAGGGCGGGATGCTAAAGCTGTTGACCGAACTTTAGACAACGGCCTCGATTCGCACGAAGGATGCTGCAGTGAATGGCAATGTCTGCACATGGGATCCAATCAACTAACTTAATGTACTTATTTCTCCAAATATGGTTAGCTTTTACGGATAATGAATCCTTTGAAGCAAGTATAATTGTATTTTTAATTAGACCATGAAAATAAATGCTAACAACCGATTGAAATTACTCCAACCAGCCCATAGTGAGCGACTGGAAAATCCTTATCGATCTTCAATCCAGTTTCACAGGTACGAGCGAAACAGAGGAACCTAATCTTAATTGATTCGCTGGTACAAACTTCCATTACTTCGGTCAGGCCACCGGCAGCAAACGACGTCGTCAGTTTCTCGAGAAGTCCAGCCCGACGAAGACACACATCGCTATAGACCCCCGCTACCGCACACTATCTTCTTGCGCGGCAATCTAATCAATTAAGAATGGTCCATCCAGGAGACCATTTTTCAAGACAAGACCTGCAAGAATGAACGTCGTCATCCTGCGTACCCCGAGGAGGAGAGTTTCCGTGGAATTTACTAAGAAGGATGTACGCTGTCTACTTGTCTCGGCACCGTGCCCGCTTCGCTCCTGCTTCAAACGAAAAGGTCACCAGGGCAGGTCCTTGCCTTCTGTGAACACGTGTGTGCACGCTGTTTGTGTATGTGGTTTGTGACCTCCGGGGAAACCCAAGCGAAACGGAAGAAAAATGAGCCGATCGGGCGAAGAAGCTAAAGGGATAAAAAAGTTAGGCGATCCCCGCGGGCGTAGCCAGGGAGGAAGGAAGCAAACACACACACACACACACACACACAACTGTCACGATAATAAGGTGCACAAATTCGATTTGTTGCAGGCAAAATAAATCATGTTGGTCCCAGGGCGGCTGGCACACGACGCTATCTATCGAGCATCCACCTCATCGTGCTCGTCCATCCGCCTACGGTACCTCAGGGTTGACGAACTCAAAGAAGCATCCATCCATCCATTTTTTTTCTCACATTCACTCACTTGTGAAGCATGCGAAATGAACTCCCGATTCGCTTGGGAATTGCCTGCGCTGTCGAGTATGGCGTACTAGCGGGCCACTATTGATCGAGTTGCCGAGTATAGGGAATTAATGTACCAAGATCCGAACATCGCTTCCCAACACAAGAGGCGAAACTAGATTCATAGCAAATGAAATCTGAGATGCTGCGACGTCAAGACGTATCACTTCAAAGATCCGAAGGTCAGTTCCATCGTTTGTGAAGTGGTATTGTGGTCAGGAACCTCTTGTGGTTAGATGAATGGCCCGAGGTTTTAAACAAAAAAGAGGTAGAGCAAAGGGGTTGTGTTTAAACAAACACAATTCAATCCTAGCGCAGGTAAATTTACGAAACTACGGAAAAACGAAATAATTTTTATAAGCCTCAAACAAAAAGAGACGTCAAAGTAAACGATTTTACCACCGGTTCTTCAAGTTGTTCCGCCTCTGCCATTGAGGGATACCGTTTTCCGATAAATGAAAATCAAGTACCGCCAACCATAAACTCCCACACGGGCTGGTGCTTCTGATGAATGCTGGGAAAACGGAAATGAGAAAAGCACTCGACATGGTGATGAATCTGTGATAGCGAATCAAACGACAACGGTCGACGATGGACCGGCGTTGACGGTGAACAGAGCAGTCGCGTCTGAGCCATTTCCTATCCATTCCATCGCGCTATCTGCTGCACATCATTGGAAAACGTTTGCTTTGGAAAAAAAAACGAAGGAAATGTAAAGTGCCATCCAGGAATCTTCTGTCAATTGTAGAATCTTTCTAGACGCGAACTGGCACTGAGCAAATACTCGCGCTTCTCCGGTTCTGCGTCCCCCGAATTCTTACTTTTTCCTTACCCCGCTTGCAGACGAAGCCGATAAGCAAACAGTTTTATATCGAAAACCTGTGCATATTTTTCGATCGCATCGATATTATATTTTTTATAATTTTATGAGTTTTCCCCACAAAAAGAATAACCATTTCTTGGAGGCAAAACTGCGCCGGGTTTAGAATTGCGATATTAAAGCGACGGGTAGAGCAGAATAAACAAAAAAAGTTTCTCCATTTCACTGAACATAGATATTGTTGCGAAGATTTTGCTTCCTGTTTTAGTCGATAAAGACTGTTTTAACGGCAAGCTCGCACTTGTTTCAATTTCAAACGACCTGCCACCATGATGGTAGAAGTGAAATATGCTGATCATTTTGAAACGGAAGCAGACTGTAACTTGAATACCGACAAAAGAGGTTAAGCAAAACATATTTACACTTCCTGACGACAGCCAATAGCGTTCCCGGGTGAATGTTGTTTGTTTTTTCGTTTTCAACAACGTAGAAAAAACCAATGCAGCTAGCTGTACAAGCCTCCGGTGCTCTATCATTTCAAACATTTACGTCCATGAAATCTGAGCTTAAATCCAACTCATTCTTCTGGTATTCTCGGACGACTGCCAGGTCCTTCGGCTGATGCACTTAGCAGAACGGGTTTCGCTTCCTGGAGGCGTTACCACAATTGAGTTTGAATTTTCCGAGAAGTATGACAAGAAAACAAAATTTCATTTTCCGAGCATAGGAAAAGCGCCAACGACGCACGCTTAGCAATTCAAATGTAGCCACAAATCCTTTTAAGAAGCATCCATTTTCTTCGGCAGTTTTTTGAGAAAAAGGCTACGGCGCACGTTCGTTATCGGAAAATTACTCAATCTTGTACAGTACTTGCAAATTTTTTTCGAAGAAACTTTCTCGAAGTTAAACGAATCAAATTAGGGATTACACACGAAAAGGTTATCAGGGAAAGTTTATAGCAAAAAGCCTTCAACGATGATGGTTTCTGACATTCTTCCACGTCTCGGAATGCTACTCAATTATTTAAAAATTCGATTCAACAAAGTCCAAATTATTTACAAGCAAAAATGTACACTTTTCGACAGAGCCAAGTGTGGGGGGGTTATTGAATAAGCGGAACTGTTTATTGTTGTAACGCGCACTTCATAACGATTGCGGTTTCGGGCATTACACTCGTTGGGGAAAATTAGAGCTCAATAGAGTGAGGCTGCAGTTGTGGTTCCCCGCCGTTCGGCACTTCTCGTTACAGACAAATCTCTCAACATTTCGAGAGCAAACAGCGTGCTCGAACAGGAATGAATTCGGGAAGGAGGTAAGGCTCCCGATTGTTCGTTGCTGTTGTTGACTGGCGGCATATCTGGGTTTGCTTGGTTCTGGGCAACTCTCGTTTCAAACGATATGTTGAGTGCCGGCCGGCACCAAAGTGCGGACCGGGAAAGTAGGGCAAGTGCAATCCAAACCAGATCGAAAAGAGTTATACTTTAAAGTGGTTTCGAATTTACGTCAACGTGGAAGAGAAAACATAAGTCATTAGAAAGACGGTTCAAATGAGGATTTTGTTTGCTTGGTCTCGAAGAAAAACTGACAAAACAAAAGCCATTTCAGGAATGTTTTCATAATTGGGCACGTTTGTCTTTGATATGAATTGTGCTTAGGATGAGTGTGAATCCCTTGTCGATTCCAAAGCAAGTTTAACAAACTAGATCATACCATTTCATGATTTAAATTTAGTTGAAAGATGAAAATTACTTCAATGTGTGATTTTATGCACACAATCTTAAGCATTTTAAATTGACTGACAAATTTATAATATGCTTGCAATATGTTTATCTCAACAAAAAATCCATTTTTCAAAAACTTAAAAACAACCCAAACTATCTCAACGGGCGCCGCCTGCAACAATATGTTCCACTTATTTTCCCATTGTGAAAAACGCGCGAGTCCTTCCCTATTACAGTACGTGACGCAGATAAAGCGACGCTTGTCCCCGTCGCAGAAAAGGGCAATTTCTCAGCAGCCCGGTAAGGAAGTTCGCGCGTTCGCTTTGCCCGACGTTTACGTAGCTATGGGTTTTCCGTGTTAAAAAAGAAAATAAAAACCGGTCGGTCGAGAGGGAAAAAATACACACCGACAGAAGCACTCCTGCGCTAGCGCAGTAGAGGAGAACACGCGCACCAACACTACGAAGTGCTACTCTGTACCCCTTAAAAGTGACCATCGAAGGGTGCAACATTATGCGGTAGGGGCCGTGGGCGATCGTGACTGATGGGAAAGATGAGATGGAAGAGGAACATTAAAAAGATCGACATCGAGCAGACGGCCGTCCACAGCACAGCCAGCGCAGAGCACGACATACGGGAAAGATATCCATTACCAGCTGCTTCAAGCCGCACGAAGCCCCGCCGATGATGATGATGGTCCTATAACGACTGACCGAGCCGGGAGGAAATGAAAGCGCTGCAACTCCAAGGTAACCTCTACTCGATCCGGCTTGAAATGTTATCCATCCGTCATGCCTTCATCCAGGCTGGAGAAGCAGCTTGCCTTTGTTTGCTAGGGGTGTACGAGGATTTGACGGATGAAGGTCCGTTCCACCCATCCCTTCCAGCGGCCTCCGCCGTCCGTGTCACGGAATCGACGCCAACAGTGTTTGCCGTTTTGCCGGCTTTTGCGTGAGCTATTGAAATGGCACTACTCCTCTCCCCCAACGAGTTGATCCTTCCACTGCGCTCCTTGCGTCAGTGTGTGCGTGCCGATCGGAGCTACCTGTGCGTACACTTCTCTCTCGTACACACTCTCATCGGCCAACCACGCGATGCACGGTGCGGCGACGAGGGGGACGCACATGGTTGACGAAGGCATGACAACAAATGGTCAGCGGCTCCCTCGCTGTCTCTGTCGCTCTACCTTCACGGTACCGGCAACAGGCCTCAACGGACGCGCCCCCATCGAAGGGTTTGTTATTATTGTTGACTATATCTCGTTGGGTGCGCTGTGTTTATGCCGGGTTGCCGGCTGTAATTGTTGTCCAGAGGCGTCTCGCCTTCGTGAAGCAATGTTACGAGTAAAAAGTTATTCATAAATGGTGGCATTTGCATAAGCGAATATTGATAGTGAAACGAAACTGAATGATACCAAACTTTATTTAAAAAAAATCGATCACCTTTCTAATTTAGTAGAGGAAATAGACGAATGCCAGCTATAGGCAGAATAAAATGGACGCATTTTTTTTCTTTTAACGAACAAAACAACAAAATAGTAAAATTAACACATAAGATTATAAAATAAAATTTGTCCCTTAAAAATGTATATCAGATATGGGCGCAACAAAGCCTGAATACCAAATAGTCAAGGTTCATATTCCATCGTAAATGCCACTTAAAGCAGCAACACAAAGCACAAGATCGATCATTCGCCGTGAATAAAACATACGCAACGCTGCAGCAGCATTTTTACTTGCTCCTTCTGCCATTCCATTCTGCGGTGCCTGCGGTTCGGTAAATTCCATTTTGCTTTGCTCTTCCATTCCGCCGTGGAACGCGGTCGCGAACAGATCGAAGCTCGATGTGAAACGAAGGCCACCAGCCAACTCAGAGTGCGCCAGCAAAGCGGAGATAGTCCCTTTTTCCCGCTACTGGCATCTCTTTCTCATCCACTTTCTCACGGTGCTTGCATCTCACTCATTGCAACACCCTCTGTGTTTACCCTGCTGCTGTGCCTGTGCCACCATGGTTCCGTGCCAACGCACACGAGCACCAAACTTCGACCGTCAGCGAATCGTCGCACAGCTCAACTACACACACATGCACACAAAGCATATCGCTGCCGACGAAAATAATATTAACCCTCAAACTTGCTACCCAAAGCCTGAGAGGTGCATAAAATTTACAAATTCATAAAACTACCATTATATTTAAATACATTCACTCGTCGAATGTGTGATAATTGTTTCGTATGTTTTCTTATGAATCGTGGCCTGGTCACCAAGAGTTTGCCAGGATACTCGGTCTATTCTGCGATTCTGCTCCTCATGGTAAAGCCACAGAGCTCGCTCGGCTCCTCTCCTTTCTTATAAATCATACTAGATAATTAATCAATAACTTTAGCTTGCATAGCATTGCTTTAGCAATGAATTCCATGCTACACAAATCCTCACGTATCACAAATATGTAAATAGATTGGACCTGAAATGTTTGAAATGTATTAAAATATGATCGAGTTATGAATGATAAAAATCCATCGATTTTCGACACTGTTTCGCCCAGTTGTACTCTCTATCGCGAACGAAGTCCTACGTCAATATTTTTGAAATACCAACTGCTCCGGTCACTTATGCAGCCAGTTATGCAGCTATCTGTTGATATTTGGCTGTGATTTGAGTTTTTACAGAAATGAATTTATATACGTTGTGAAATATTGATCTAAAAAATCAATTGTTAATAGTTTTGCTAAAATAATCAATAGTTTTGAACATAACTTTTCCATCTTTGGGTCACAGACAAGGTTTGATTCAAGTTTCAAATCATTCTGAGAAGTCCATGTCAGGTTTTATAGATAAGGTTTTATAAATAAAAATTACGATTCGAGGAAAACTGAGAAGCTATACGTGAAGTACTAAAATTTTAAACGAAAAATTAATTTACTAAAATTCTGTTTTGCTTCAAAAAACGTATGGGCATCGAAGGGTTTATGAAGTTACGGATCTCTCGTTCGCGCTGGTATGCGCTGCCTTCTTTGCCTGTCACACTCACACCAACACAACCGCCACACGCGAGTTGATCGAATAAGCAGTCCTTCATTCTTGCCATTTCCCTTTTTCCCTTTTCTTCCCTTCGAGGTACTAACGAGCATCCCAAAAACGGAACGCGCTTCCATGGCAGAGTGAGCGAGAAGCGAGAAGCATACATCCTTCACGCTCTCGCACTACCATTCAAATGGTCGTCGGCCTGCTTTGTTCAGGGTTGCCAGTTTCACCAAGCAATACGACGGCGACTGCTTCAATTCACGGTTTGCTGCGTTCGCCGTTGTCGTCGTCGCTCAACACAATCAAAAACCAACGTAGAGAGGGGTAGTAAAATGCAGCCGAGGCTAGGCTGCAGCCACCGATGCAATACATCGACGACGACCTGACGCCGTTGCAGCTTACCTTCTCCTCCCATCGCCCCTACGCGGCTTCCTCTTCGCACACCATGACCTTTCACATCGTTTTCCTCCACCGCGAGCCCTAACAGCTCTTGGGAGAAATACACACACACCTGATGGGGCTTCCTTACTGTGCGGTGTCTCGACCCCGCCGCCCGCATGTTTCCTCTACATCTGCCCGTTTCCGTCACCCTTTTCCACGCCCTTCCCACCGGACCACGCTCACAGCGTCTTTCAAACAACACACATTCCCGCGATCGCTTTTCAGCTGTTTATCTTCTGCACAGGAACTGGCTCCTTTGCAACATGCAACATTTTCCCACCACCACCGGCATCCCCGCCGTCATCCCCGCCCACATGGGGTGCATATTCCTCTATCTCTGTCCCTCTTGCATCTCGTAGAAACAGCACCGTGGAGGCAGTGCATGTTCACGGCCAACTCCGTTCAAAACACACCCGTCGGGATTGATCCCCACGAAACAGATTGATGTCAACGCGCGAAAAACGGGAAAATCGTACAACAAACGAAGCATAGCGAAGGGTTTCCACTTACCATTCACCAGTTTGGGTCGGGTCTGGGGCTTCTGGTCGATCACGCTTATGGCTGGTCTTAGTTTTCGAATGCTGGTTCGCTGCTTTTGCCGCTGCCGGCCGGGCCAGACGTGCAGACGTTTTCCGTTGTTGGGGCGCGAAAGGACGTGTGTTTCCTTGTCGTTTTCCTTCCTAATCTCCGGCGCCTTTTTTTCCTTTCACAGTTTCACAAAGCACAAGACGAAAGCAAGCAGAGCACACTCCGTTTGCTGGGTTGCTGCTGGAGTTAAAAAATTGCACGACGACGCTAATGGTGGAAAATTCCGCATACACATACACGGGCAGCACGGCACACGTACACAGACGGCGTATGGACACACCAACACAGGGACGCACAGCTACTCTTGGCTGGCAGCACAATTGAGTATGGGGCTCAAGTAAGCGTTGTTGGGACCTTTCGGGTGTTTAATTTTCCTAAACGGGGGCCAAGAGAAGCCTCCTTCGATCAAGCACGCGTACACCACACACACATGCACGGACAAGTAGAGACCGACTACAAACAAACGCCTGCTGTTTGAGATTGTTTTACCACCGTGTTTGACGGAGGGTGGCGCAGTGGCTGCACGGTACTGCGGAGCTGCGGGGTGGATGGAGTGAACGGGGTGCCAAAAGCGGGCCGCTATTGTTCCGTCACAGCACAGTGCTATGAAGGAGTTTATTTTGTTTTCTGCTATTCTGCCACAGCAAACGTCAGACACCACCGAAAAAGAAAAACAAAAGTAAAACGAAACACAGGCAGCGCCGCGCTAATTACGGCAGCGGCGGGACGGGATCGTTCGCTCTCTTTCGCTCTCGCTCTCCCTCCCTTCTCAAGAAGTGCGCGGTTGTTGTCCAGCGACACGAGTCCCTGCTAGTGGTGCTGGCGGCTACAAAATCCGAGTTCACCGCTCCGGATGCTGTTATTTCACAACGGCAAGGGATGCACGCTGCGGACAGGACGAACCAGCGAAAGTGTATCCCGTGCGGGTTGCGGCGGGGGCACGCCAGAGTCCTTTTCGCGGACGACGTTGTAGATCGAAATGGCCGTCGGCGCTGGTCGTCGTCCCTCTTTCCGACGCGAATAGTGCAATTTCATCACCGGACGCACCGCCAACCGAACCGAAACCGCGCTTGCCTTGCTAGATTGCTGTATGATGCACCAGATCTGCTTTGCTACCCTGCGGAGGGCACGGGGTTTTTTTTAAAGCACACACAGAACGCTTCTCTAACCACTGTAGGAGCGACACGCACGGGCTGTGTTCGAAGCTTCGGACCAGAAAGCGAGCTACGGCGTCCGACGGTAATCCAACCTCTTTTTTCGCATTCGAACAAGTTTTACGTGAACTCGGTGTACGCGCTCTCACAGCAACACAGCAACACAGCGGCGGCAGCGGCACAACGACGATCGTCTGACGGAGCTTACGTACGTACGTACGTTGCCTCGTACACTCGAGCACGCACACACAGCGCGAACGGCGCGGTGCACGCCTGCTCACTCTCGCACGTGTGATCGCCTGCCCGCTCGGGAGCTGTCGGCTATCCTGCTCTCGCGTGGCTTTTACCTTTCCTAAAAACCGGACTTGCTTGTGCAGTCGCTGGCGAGGTGGAACGCGCGCGCGAGGGACCGACAGAGGCGGTGTGTTTGTAGTGGTTTCCACCGAGCTGTCAAGGCACGCCTGACATTGCTGTGTGCAAGCAAGTTTTCTCCGAATGCAACGCATTCAAGCGAAACTTGTTGCGGCCATCGTCCATTGAATCAAAACGGCTGTTTTCTAGGAAGCAATAAAAACAGCCAATTTTGAATGAATTTAAATGGTGCCGCAGTGGCATAACGTTATTGATGAATAGATTGCGCCGCAGAGGCATAACGTTATTCATGAAAAGGCCAAGGCATGCTGCAGATCCGAAAACTAATATTTTAAGCCTCTCTATTCGCAATCGTGCGTATCAGGGCGCAATCACGTTTAGTGGAGCATGTTTAATAATTTCGTTAATGGAGGATTATTGCTGGCGTAATTTTTCCAGGTTCTAAAAATACTTTTTTATTTTTTTTCACTTTCCTTCAACTTCGCAAATTATCTAAGTTTTAATTAACTTTTGAACAGAATGTTTTTACTGTTACATGTATAACTAATTAATTATAATTATAATTATAAATTAAAAATACAAGAAACATGACTTCAATCTTTCTGTTTTTTTTAAATGCTGCACATTTAAGCTCGATTTTTACGCCTAATTTTACGTTTCTTTCATTACAAGCATGGAATAGTTGTAATCTTATGATGGCATATATGCTCGATATTGGTCATACATTGTTTCAGCATATTTCTAGTGATTCCACTTGAACGTTCGTCTGTTATTTCATTGCGAGGACAGCATCTACAACTGGCAGACAAAAATTGAATTATACACTTCATTATACGGCGAACAGCGGTTCGCGTAGGTTTTGATTGATTGAATCCCTGGCAAACGGGCAGCCTGGCCACCGGCTTAAGATGAAAGTTGTTGAAACGATGAAACGCTTGGCGCGAACGAACGAAAACGCCAATCAATCCGCAGGGCGACTACTTCACACGCCATCGCCATTCGAACCGGCGGAGAGTCCGGCACCGTTACAAAGAAAGGGAAAATGTTCCCTCGACTGGAACAGTCATGGTTTTGATTTTCCGAAGCGTTCCGCGCCTTCCCTCGCGCTCCCTCTCTTGAACTCTTTCTCGCCTGGCGAAGTCGGGAAAAAGTATCGGGCCACGCTGTGAAGTGAAAGATAATGACCCCCGGGCGAGGTTAAGGGGGAGGCGTTTTTTGTTTTGTTTTCTTGCATCGTCCCGAGGAGAATTTGTGAGGAACATTTTTTTAACCACACTGATCGTAAATCGTGTATGATGATCGTGCATACATATATTTACAGGTTGCCTAATCATTATTTTAAATTAATCAAAAACAGGAAATGGAAACTATATCGCATCCCTTTGTTTTTACACAAAAATTCACAAAGTATGGTGCTCCCGAAACGATCATCAGTAATAGTCACATGATGCTAAATTATTTGTTTCACAAAATATCTCGAATTGGAAAACAATCTAAAATATGGGACACCTGTTTCGGATATTGAAAAATTCATTGCACAATGTAACAACTAATCTATTGTTCACCAAATAACTGACGATCATTTGTTTTATATCTTCTATTAAAACCAGCTAATTAAATTTGATTGGGAAATATGAACACACAATGATCCCATTCCAACCAGTAAAAGATATTGCATTATGTTGCAAAACCTATTTCATTTTTGTGTCATTTTCAATGACAACAACAGCATCACCGATGATCATCATGCCTGTGTCTGCATTTAAGGCCTTCAATAACACTAATTTAGCTGATCCGGCAGGAATGTGTAATGCGTTCGCATCATTATCCACTAGTTAAAGTCAGTTATACACTGTACCAGCCGCCCACAGACAACGACAAAGTTCGCTGTCTTTTGCCCCATCTTTGGAGACGTCTTTTGCGCGCAAGAGCACTCGTGCAAGACGAAGGAGCCCTGCCGGTCGTATCAATAATTAGCAGCTGTGATTTGAGGGGCCACTTTGCATTCCCCGTGCTCCGCGTCCACGCCTGTGAAGGACGTCCGCGTGATCGTACGAGTTCAAATGACAGTTTGACATTGTCTCGTTGGGTAAGAACGGGGCGGAAAGGGGCTTAAAACGGGTCAGATAATTGACAAGACTAATTCCACAAGCTAGCCGAGTCGAGACCCCGGGCCGAGCGAAACCGAGTAGACCGGTTCCGGCGGTGCGATGCCAACGCAATACGACCCGTCTGCACACGCGTTTTCCCGCAACCGGAGACGCCTTGTTCGTTCATATTCGGGGTACAGCTTGGCCCGCAGGAGCAGGTCCTCCCCGGCCGGTGGGTTAATTTTTATGGCACCAACAACATTCAAACGACAGGCGGGAGTAGAAGCCAGAAGACTGGAGGACAAGATCGAGCGGAAGTGTTGCTTCTAAGACGGTCGGGTAAATGTATCCGGCCTGTACTGCCAGGCAGTGAACGATAAAAACCCAACTAAGGGGCGGCCCCAAGAAGTACGCAAGAACATGCGCCTCATTGGAGGCGTCCATTAAGGAGCGGATCGTGTCCAGATCCAGACTCCCGGCCGCAGAAGACCGAGGGGGGAGTTCAGCAACCGGATGAAGCTGTTAATGAATGTCATGTCGGTGCTTTCGACCGAGTTGTATGATTGAAGAAACTATCGTCGTCGTCGTTGTTGTCGTCGTCGTCGCACTACCAGAGCGTGAAGTATTACTTCTCCAATGCTGCCATTGCGCCACGAAGGAACGCCTAGAAGTCCCCGCGCGGCTTGGAAGGACCGGATCTTCTTCGTACGATCTTCCGGCGGGCTTCTTTACTTTGCATTTCGTTACGTTACATGTGTCCACGGCTTTGATTTCCTTACGCTGGCGATGGCGGGTGCCCCACAGTGGGAGAACCGGTGTGACGTTGAAGACGGTGACCGTGGCGTGGTCGTCACAAGGGGGCTGGTTAAATATAGGCATATAATTACCATTTTCAAATCTCGTTTTAATGTACCGTGTGTCGATGGAGCGAAGATGACTGGTTGGTGTGCCGGCCCGGTCGGATCGGTTGCACCGTTGCACTGAGCTAGGAGGTTGGTGACTTTGTCCATTCGCTGGGTTTGCCAGCACTTCCAGGCACGATGGAGCTATCGGCACCGCACGCGCGATCCGCTTATTCCTTTGGTACTCTGTTCGAGCAATGCCGCCAGAAACAAAACAACGCCAAGGGCACTTTAAATTTGTGGACTTAACGCGATAATGTTCGCCGCTCGAGAAACGCCACCCGACGATCCCCTGCGTGATAGAGAAACTGTCCCTACTAATCCACCAGGGAGTTTGTGTGGGGGAGCGGTAACAAATTTCCAAGATTTGTTTCCCATCTTGTAGGAAGATTGTTGCCCCTCGTCCCACACTCTCGAGCAGCTGCTGGTTGAATTGCCGCTGAACGCGATGCTAATGGTTGCATCACTCTTGTAGCCTGGGAGGCATCCCAATCCGCTGGGCAACACTTGAACCGATCGGGCTATATAGACGACGCCGTACGGCATGAAGATGTACTCCCTGCGTGTGTGTATGAAGACCCAGCATAGGTTTCGGGTAGCACGGGGCAAGGTTTGCTGCTGGGAGCCGACGGCTCCCCACCGTCCCTTCCCCGGAGGATAAAACCCCCGATGTAGTTAATTTTAGCTCTGCCTCCCCGAAGTACCGGGCTCGCCCTTTTTCTCTTGTTTGAACCTAACGGGACTATTTCGGGCCGAGGGCTGCTGGAGTTTCTCATCAAACCCATCCGCATGCTCAGCGTCGTGAGAAGACTGGCATGTGCTGAAGGCTACCGCTACCGAAAGGGTGAAGTTATGAGCGGATTGATCCGAATTCCTCCGGCATGATCATACATTACGTGTCGATCGCAGTAATGGAAGTCTTCGTTCAACCTTCAGAAGTACAACTTCATTCATTCGTGTGTCTGGCTGAGCGAAGGGAAGAAGAAACATTGCCAAACGCAGCAAAAAAGAACCGCATGCCTTCCGAAAGGTGGTTTACCTTGGCGAATCTCCCCTTTTGGGTCCGAACTGACCTGCAAGAAGTTGATCGCCGTGTGGCTCGTTGTCAATTTTGCTCACGCCTGGCGCGGCACCGCCAAGGTTGCAACTGCGGCCCCCGGTCATACGCATCTTGCCCAGGACACCGATCGATTGATTGAACGATTGTGAAATGATTGATTTCGATCCCCCCACCTTGTCATTCGATAGCGTTGGCAGTGCCGTCGATGGGTTGGCTTTGCTTGCCTTTGCCTAATGCCATTTTCGACCAGTCGTTTGCCGACAGAGTTGACGCTCGATCTGAGTCAATCATTGCAGTTCCCCCCGGGGTTGACAGGCCTTTGGATATACCTTTCGTTTGACAGATAAAATGTGACTCTTGACCAGGCCACGTTAAGCCTGTTGTTGCACAACTCTGTGACCTAACGATATGTTTTCCTCCTTCCCAGAAGCCAGGAAGGCAGATAGCATATGCTGGAACGAACCAACTTTACCTGTTTCAGGGTGCACGGGGTGACGTTTCACGGTCACGTTTTATACGTCGCAACCGCGGTCGGAGTCGATGATCGAATAGGGTCGTTTCTAGCAAACCCAAGCTGAAGAACGGCGATTGGCAACTTCGCGAAGCAAAAAAAAAAAAAACACTGTACAAAATAATACGCCACAACGAATCTCGCCGGCACTTGGAATCGACGTTAGAGGCTTAGAGGTTGACGTTAGGAAAAACCTGTTTTTCCTACCTCTCCCCTTTCGCCGATCTGCTCACCTCACACACAACACTTCTGCACCTCCCCTTTGACACTATTACTTTTCCCCTCCCTGCAAGGGTTTTGTTTCCCTTCGGGTACACTCACTTTCCAAGACGCGCGGACGCCTTATTTTCTCGCGGTCGTCATGCACCATCGGGTGCTGCGCCGTTTGCGGTAACTTGCTGGCAACTACTTCTCACGATCGCTTGCGGAGAACTGTTGTGGCGCACCTATGGCGACGTTACAAGGAAAACACACAACAAAAAGAAAACACACTCCCGATATCGCGTATCAACCGTACCGTATTCGTGGCTCCACGCTCCACGTTGGTGGATCACAATGTATTGGGGCGAAAAGTGACACCCGTAACAATAAGGTACACACAAACACTCACACTCACACGTACCTTTCCGGTTGATCACTTGTCGCACAGCTGAGCGGCGGGTGTGCGCATGTGCGATCTTCGGTTGGCCCTTGCTTGTTATTACCTCGAGATCGTGCGCCAGAATGAGGTCACTCCAGGACGTGCGTCTCGCCCGAAACGCGGTCACTTATGAGACGGGCAATAAGACCGGTGAATGCGTTGTACAGTGCGGGCCACACACAATATCTATCGCCACACACACGCCTGGTTCCGCACGGAGGAATTCCACCGAATATACACACGGGAATCGTGGCGAATAAAAACCAAAGACACAAATCACACACCGAACAAAAACAAAACCGACGACGTTCACGACGCGAGCTGCACTCTCGACTCTCGAGGAGCGAAGAAAAGTGACGGACACGGACGGATCCACGATTGTCGGCGGAAGGTTGTGTTTTTTGTTGTTGTACACGGCCCTCTTTACCTTTTCGCCTCAGCGTCTTGCAGATCTAGGGGCACTCGGTCGGTGTAGCTTGTAGCCTTTTTCCTTTTTTTTTTTTACTTCTTTTTTTCGATGACCTGCTGTTTCCTAACGTGGCGTTGTTGTCGCCGGGGCACACGCAGAGGCACACGACGCCCCGTTCGAATATCGTCCGTCTACGTTACACCGCGAAGCCGCGAAAACGAGGGAGAAGCGTGCGAGAGCGCGCGCGCATCGATCGCAAGTAAAGATCGTCGCAATACTAAAGCAACGGTGTACCGATACTGAGCATAAAAAGAGAAAAATTTTCGAGATTCGATTCCGAAAGCACAAATCCCTCCCGCGGACCGTCACCGCCGCCATCTGGATTCTCCCATCCCCCACCCCGGATCTCTCCGTAGGGATTCCTGGGACCCTGAAAGGGGGCAAGCGATCGCGGCCAGGGAGGCGGGGTTCTGGAGGTGGGCGGTACGGTGGTGTCCGCTTCGGGCGCGAGAGCCGGAGCGGAGAGCCGGCCTTCGCGGTATCGCCGTCGCGCCTCTTTCCAGGCATTCGCGCACACACACCACGCTATACCTCCTCGCAGCATCGCAGCGCGTCTAAAATGCGCACCCTAGCGGGAGAGCGATGGTTGTTAATGGCAACGCGCGCGCGGCTTTGCTCTCGATTCGCATCCTCTCGCTCTCTCGCACATCGTTCTCTTTTTGGGGGGCGCTGATTTTTGCGCTCTCGCTAAATTATCCCATTTTAATGGGGCGCGCTGCTTCATCTCCCTCCCTCTTTCGCTCACAGCCGGTCATGCCTGCTATTCGAACTTCGATCCGTGCACGTTACGTTGGCGCCGCGAGCCACCGTGCGCGTCAGCATCTTTGGGGAGCCGCGTGCGAAAGAGAAAGGGAGATGCGAAAGGGCGGGAAATCACGCGCGAGTGACTGAGAGCGAGCGAAAACAAAGTGGATGATGATGATGACGATGATGATGACGGCAGGAAGATGTGTATATTTACAGGCGCGCCAGGAGAGAAAAACACGGGGAAAGAGAGCGAAGGAAAACCTGCGAGAGAGAGAGAGAAAAAGAGAGCAGGATGGTCCATATAAATTGGAGCCTGCTTTGATGAGAGAAATTGTGCGCATCTCGTGGTTTTGGACCGCGGTGTGCGCACTCGTTGAGAAAGCGATCGCGTGGGGATGCTGCAAACCGCCTCCCCTCATCCCTTTCACCGCTAGCCTCCACCGGAGAAAATGTCCGGTTACCCCACATACCCACACACACACCCACACACACACACACATGGTCTCGCCTTTCCTTCTCCATCGAGAAAACGGGAGCAGGGCGCGTCTTCGCGGTGGTGCCTTCGCTTGTCTGACGGTTTGCCTGCATCTTACTCCCGTGTGTGTGTCAACCCGCACTTGACGTGCTTGACCCATTCGTGCATTCCTGAAGAGTGTTTTTCCCATTATGTGTGCTATCAACTTGAGCCGCGGATGCACGTACGGTGAGGTGGGCGAATCCGGAGCAGATCCGAAGCGCTGTCTCTTGTGCTGCTTGTATTTGATCGAGCGGAGTTTTACGATGCCGAAGTACATGTTCTAAAAGGGCAGCTTGGGCGGAATAGATTGGCAGTTTAATACACTAAAGCATCATCAGCTGCAGCGATGACTTTTAAGCCTGGTGTTATCTGAAGTGAAAAACGCCTTACCCCGGTAGTAAACTCAAGCAATTTTTATTCAATTTTATATCCCTTAAGTTTACTTATTACATCCATATCCACATATTTTTTCTTGAAGCTCAATGACTGTGGCTAACAAGATATATTTAGAAAAAATATATCAAATCAAATGTCTAACCATGAATCAAATCCTGTTTTAGAAGAGTTATGTGTCCAGGTGGACGGGTACTTCAAAGCTAGTGTTAACGATAATTAATTTTAGGACTAAAGCAATTATAACATTTGGAAAAATATCATTCAAGCTTATCCAGAAACGAAGATTGCCTGAAGCCTGAAGTTCATAGCCTTGGCAAGTAAACAAAACATCAAGTTTTATCATAAAATAAGAGCTATAAATAGATTGAAGACGCGTTTTGAGTAGTCATAACGCCAAGAAAAAATGCAGTGATACTTGTTGATTTAATTTATTGGTGGAAAATCTTTGTTTGGGATTTTCTATTAAACAATCCATTTACCGTGTTAATATGTTCTCAATTTTCGGACCAAAACACCATTTTCCAAGCTCATTATCATCCTACGATCAAACCATCGGTTGCGCCACGACTCTGCATAACTTTCCCACCATCGTGGTGTTCTCCACGAGAGCAATCTTCATCATTCGTGCCGCCTACTCTCGTCAGCCCGTTTGCTGGCCGGCTGAAGCGGCTACCGAAGCTGCCGGAGATCATGCCGACGGAAAGAAGATCGCAGCAAACCGAGAGAAATGCAGAAAAAAAAACTTTATAAAAGAAACCAACAAACCTTCCGGATCGGCCTACTCGATTGCCTAGAAACGCATCTCACCAGCCGAGTGCAGCTCCACAGTCGCGCTCGCTCACACAGCCCATCCTTTTCCATCGTGCCATCGCGCACTTCCTACCCTAACTACATGTTGTGCAACATGGCCCCCTAGAAGAGACCATCATAAATTTTTCATGCCCAAAGTGTTGCTCTTCACGCGCCGTCCGGGGGTAGGCTGGTTTTTCGGTCGCTTTCGGAAGGTTTCTGTGGACTCAGTTCCAGCGCCAAAGGCAGCCGCCGATCGCTAATGGCAACGCCGGTTATACCGATCCGTCTTCCCGTTGTTATCATTGCGCGTCGGGAATGGGTCCCGATATTGGGTTACGGGTCCGTCCTTGGGGCCAACGTAAAGCAAACCGGCTGCGAGATCAATTAATACATATATACTCCACGATGACGCATCCTTCTCACCCCTTGCTACCACAAGCCTTCACCGTCACACACATATACGTCCATTTGCAGCCAATTCCATCGAGCTCAAACAACAGCGAAAAAACAAAGGAAGCCAAAATTTACATCCACATCCACCACCAGAACCGCCGACCAAATACCACAGCCGAAAATCACATTTTCGTCCAGCTATCGGCATCGGATGATGATGACGGGATGATGGGCTTCAAAAATAGCATTCCAACGTTTCGGCTGCGATCGGCTGCTTCGCGGCAGCACGTGGCCCAACGGAACGCACGGGTTGGTTATAATTTTAAACCACCCGCCGGTGATGCCGGCCTTCGAAGACGCGTCCTCCAACGTCTTTACTCGAACCGAATGCGCGATGCGATGTTGTTTCAAAATATTTTCCCATTTATGAGTCAACGTTTCACTGGCGGCCGGCATCATCCATCAGTTGGGAAAACATAATGACTCCCTGGATCTGGCGGCGTTCGAACTGCAGCACTGCTGTCAGCTGTTCTGATGGCACAGTGTGTGTGTGTACATATCGAGGGAGGTTATTCTTCGTTTTGCTTCTGTTGCTGCGGTTTGAACTCCACTCCGAATCATCGGTTGTTATTTTTGGAACTGGAAGATTTATAATGTTTCCTCTCCTAAATATCAAAGCAGACACAGTTGTTTACTCAGATTTATTATGCATACAATGTTAATTAACAAAAGGTTAATAATCGGCAAACAAAAATACTCGTACATTCCTTGGTCCACTTTTGAACAATACCAACTTACGCATAATATTGTGTAATATTTATATTCATTACATCTCAAACGAATTTTTTGAGCTCGATAAAATGGAGGCGTGTAGAGGTTACATTAGATTATCAGTTCTATGATACAAATTAATATTATTAACAATGTGAATGTGATCGTAATCAGCTCGTTCAACCTTCCTATTCCTTTAAATCTGCTTCATGAGTTGTAGGACTTTGCGCTGCTTTTGAGGATGCCACAATCAAAGCAACTTCCTCTCCATCTTCTTGTTCGGCGTCTTCAACATTCTCATCACCGTAGTTGTAGTCTTCATTGGTTGGTTGATACGATCCCGGACTATGTGACATTACTTTTCGAGTGACGAATTCTGGTTGAAAATGAGCATCGTTACCCTTTGAAAGATTCAGTGGAAGATCTTCCTCCCCGGTCAATTCATTTCCATCATCCGGGTGGAATGCCCTGGTCTCAACGAAACCATCGTTGGCTTTTTCCTCGTCGGAGGCTTCCGGGTTGAGCAGGATTTGCTTCTGGATGATCATTCGACCCCGGAGTGCACCGCGCCGCAGCAGCTCGTCCTCACCCTGCTCGACGTTTTGTTCGAACATATCCTTTTCCACGTCCGTCCAGGCGGTCCATTCGCCCGCTCGGTACCAGCGCCAAAGCAGCACGAAGGGATACACGAGAAAAAATACAAAATTCACCAGCAACCTCTGCGCACTACGGGGCGTGGATAAGCGAGGAAGGCACGGTTAAATATGAATTTGAAACGGCATTTAACTTAACTCTATCGAAAACTGGAGTAACCTTCCAAATCCTCTTTTGGATATAGCCTCGACGGAAGGGTTTAAGCAGGAGGTGAAGCATAATGGACCCACTCTAGGGGCACACAGTACGGACCTCGCTGAAGCTGGAAAAGGGCCTAAGGGCACACGGCACGTACCTACCTGGATGAGTCACGATACCGAAGGGATGGATGTAAATCGTCGTATCTCCATTCGCCGATCGTGGGCCAGCGTAGGGACAGGGCCGCCTTCAAAGCGCCTGATAATGAACCCAAAAATGGTTATGTCAAGCAATAAAATATATCAGAACAAATTTATGCACCTATGACCGTTCTCCGGTAAGATACCGATGGGAATGTGTGGGTAAAACACGGAATTGGAGAATCAAAAAGCCATTTCCCCTTGTTCGAGCCGGCTATTTGCCGTTACTGAACTAAATTTAAGTTTTAAATTTTTGTTTTGAATTCCTTATATTCGTTTGGAATTAATCGCACTCTTTTGTATTGTAGCGTTAATGGGAATCGTTACATTTATATTAATTGGGCAAAATTTACAATGCAACCTTACCTAGAAAAAGCACCAGTATGAGATAGTTCCACACAAGCTGGAACATGTTGTGCGACCTTACGAGATATCCTCTTTTTTCTGGGTAATTTTTTACGAGTCTGAAAAAATAATGTTTGTAAATGTAAATCATAAATAATGCAGAATTATTGTAGAAACCAGATATTCAACATATCGTACAAATATTACAAATCGTTTATCATAAACAGAATTAACGTTTTTAAATATCCTGAGTTTTACCGGCGAGGTGAAGGAACTGGTCGGGATATTGCCACTTTGTTGTGATGCGATAATGAAATGAACATGAAAACGTGACAAGGTAACCATTATAATTATCACCAACCCAGGAGTGGGAACATAGGGCCCGAAAGAAGAATCAGCGCCAGGGTAATCAATTTCCAACTGCTCCCATGCCCACTGAATAAAATGGGTTTTATGAAAAGCAAATAGCAAATACCTCCCAGAACGGAATGAAAAGCTTTTAAAATGCACTTATTGTAACGTGCCCTGATTTATGCAGCATTCTGCATGCTGCGCGTCGGGCATAGATTAAATGGCATTATAAAAAATTTCCAAAAAGGCACACCTACTGGTGTTAAATATTTAAATGCAAGGTAATTCAAAATGCATTACCATCTAACCAATGTGTCGATCAATTAAATATTTCGATTACATCACGTAAGCATTGTTAACCTTTTTTTTAGTTTTTTGCCAACAAATAATGGAAAACAGGAATAAATTTTTAGCAATTGTGCGCACAACAACTTCAACTAAGATCCACTTGGCCTGTTTTTTTTTTCCTGGAGAAAACCACAGGCTGTACCGGGCGGCCGGAATGGAAGATAAAGCTGACGGATTAAGAATTCAAAGCTATTCACCTGAATCACTTCTCGAGCTTCGTTTATCTTGATCCTTGCGAAACCGCTTGATTCCGCTCATAAATAGCCAGGATTACGGTGCTGTAATTGAGTCAGCAGTTTTTATTCTACGACATCTCACCACCGATAGCTGCCTTCATTCTTCGTTTTTTTTTTTTTTCATTCGTAGCTTACGTCAAATCAGATTCCACCAACTCTGGCTGCAAAACCGATGGCAACTGCGATCACCATCCTTCGCCGTAGCGACCGAGAGTCAATCAGTGCGAAATTAATTTGCCACTCATCATCATCATTGTCGCCTGATTGACTATCGCCGGTGTTTGCACGAGGGTGACGGCCAATTTGCCGCGGATTAGCACCGTTGATTGATCGGTGGGATTCGCTTCCGTTCGATGACAAATTTTAAATGTTGCATTAATTTTCACCAATTAAATCATTGTTGAGTCCGCAACCAGGCCACCGCAGGGTAAGGCAGGGGGGGGGGGGAATGATTGATGGGATCGTTCTTCCGTTTCGAACGATGGATGAGGGTGCGCTCAAGCGTGGACAGAATTGAGAAAAAGTTTCCTCGAGTTATTTCGTGATGGATTAGTGCAGGTCGATGATGTAGTACTTTGCCGAAAATACACAACGAATTGCGACGTCCAGGGCAAAGTAAGTAAGTTTATAGAATAAATCATAAATCGTATCGGTTTAAAAATGTATCGTTACATTTCTAAAGATCTTCAAGATGATAAGGAACAACATAATAAATTGAAATTAGATGACAAGTGGCATTATCAAATTTGCTTAGGATGCAGATGAAACAAACGCCTACGACTTTTAGTTTAAGAAACAGAGCAATGAATTCATTCCGTTGAACTCACGAGCATTTTCAGTATAAAATTTTGTTTAGAGAAATTGAATTTAATACCAAGTTTTAATCAATTTCGGTATTTTTAAGGGATTGTGAAAAACAAAATAAAATATGAATGCTCACCCTAAGTATTTGCGGTACCATAGCATACAATTTTGATTTAATGTAAAAAAAACCCGGAGTCTACAACTTGCGTTTTCTTTTTCATCGAACGTAGTTTTATTTTATTTATTGCTATTTTCTATCTCAGTGTTTCCAGTTTACCGCACATTTGCAGCCGGCAAAAAGGGCTTTTATCAACAATTGGGGAGGCGATTCGCTCTGCAAACCCACGTACGACGGTGCACCCCGCCAAACGCTTTTACTAAATATGTTTTTACACGCTAACATTCACACAATAATCCTAGAATACATCGGGGATTTGTAATGATCTTTTTTTTTTATGTTTTCCTATACGTTTGGCACCAATTTCCTAACGTTTGCTACGCAGTACTTGCTATACGTCTAATTCCTTTGATTTTCTTCACCCTTTCTCGAGTGTTTCGAGTATTTTTAAATCGGTTTTTCTCTTTATTTTCCATTCTAATTTGACGCACCCCTGTGTTCGTTTCGAGGAGGAAAAGAAGGAGGCTACCTCGAGTAGCCGGACAGCGTTCTCTGCCATAATTGTCGTTAAGCTCTCAGTGGGAAGTTGTGTGGTAAAATGGATCCAGTCAATTGTGGCATCGGTGTGGTTGTGTGTTGCAATAGATTTGCCAAATGGGTAAAATAAATCCCTCAAACTGTTCTGAAGATACTCGGTGAATACTGGTATGGTGCGCTCTAAGATTGCAGTTGGTTTTACTGAGTGAAATTTGATAAATTTTCATAGGCTTTGCATGGGTCTAAAATGTGTGTTCTCTTGAGTATGTAAGTACTGATCTAACTTTTTGTTTCCGGTAGAATATTTTAACTACAACGCAGCCAAACAAATTGCCCGGCATCATTTTATGGTATTTATTGTTGAAACATTCATATTTCTAATTGATTCGCCTCTTTCTTTCTAAAAGAGTTTTTGCTAAAATGAACTGATTGCACCCGCCTCACTCGCACAGGGAAGTTCCTTCGCAAACGCTTCGCCTATCGCTTCAGTATCAGTTCTTATGGATATATTTTCTTCGTTTATATTATACTGTAAGGTACACTTCTGCTTTTTTCTTTCACTTACTCTGCTTCCACCCTAGGATAGACTACTTGGTGGTGATTTGCACCGGGGTTTTTACTACACAAACACACTACTGATTTCCCCTCGTGATATCCATCGCTTCGGCTACACGTTTTGTAAAGTTCTAGTTGCGATATCGGTTTATCCCAGCATCAATAGTTATGATTTGCTTGTTCCATTATCCGTGCTCTTCAGCCCTAAGCTCTACCACGTTCTCATAAAATCAAAATGGTCGTCCTCCTCAATTCCATTTGGTTAAATGGTTCCCTTAGTCTAACCTATGTCGGCTTAAAATTGTAGGACGTTTTGTAAATTGATCTCTCGCTAGGTCGCCTTAGTTATGATCCTGTGTGTATTAAACTGTCCAACTTCCGTTTCCTACCAGATACCGTCACCGTAATACACAGCTCTAACAACTTGGGGTATGATTTGTTTTCTTCCTTCTTCTGCTAACTGCACCGTTGTAAATACGTTTCGTTCATACCTAGTCTGCACCTAAGTAGAACCGGCACTATTTTCACTACGGGCAGGTGACAACTCGCCGCCCCGTTCGTTCAACACTATACACATTGAAAATTGTAACAAAACTCACAATATCTAATCGCACAACACTAGATTACATCAGTGGTAGTAACAATACTGTTTCATTACCCTAGAGCTGCGACAGCTCGGTTCCTTTCTACTTATGAGTGATTTGTGTGTAGTTTGGGTGTTGTAGTTTGTTCCTTTTCCTGTGTCGCAGGAAAACGTAAAAAACGGACTCCCTGCTCGCAAAACATGCCTTACATTCAATTCTCACTTGGGGTATGCTCCACTAGCTTGCTTCGGTGGTGGAAGTATTGTCTCGAGGGCTCGTCGATATCAACATCGGATCCTGTTAAAACTTCGCCTTTTTCTCTTCCATAGGTTTGTAACTTATGTTGTTGTAGCTAGCAGTCCGCAAAACTGAAGTTTCGGCACAATGCTGCACGTTTGAGACGGAACCCCGGAAACGGAATATGACACGCGCTTAACGAGAAACAACTAGCTAGGATAAAGCATCTAATTCTTTCCTTTCGGATCAACGAGTAACGCACGGCCTGCAGTGGTCTATGTGCGCAATCCAAGCACACGGCAATAGGAGAACTTAATTGACTTATTTCTTACTTCCTCTCGACATGCTTGAAGCATTCCTTTTCCTTTCACGGATCAGTCCGCAGGCCCGGAAGGATAATTTACATAAACTGGTGCTGCTAACCGGTGCTGCAACACAAACGCCACAATGCATCGACGAAAATAGACAATATTCCCCCTTTGCTTTGTACGTTCTGCAATTCCGTAACAATCCTCAATGCATTAAGCACTACACAGCAAATAATAGTGACTAGTAACGCACACTTACAAGCTGCTATCACTGCGCTGATTCATAATGGTTTGCTTTTATTTAATACTATCCCTCTGGTTTGTTTCGTTCATTTCGAACTAACTTCTCTCTAGTTTTTTGGTTAAAGATCATTCACTCATTGCTACAGTCTTTGGAACTATAAACGATTTTATTTCTCAAATTTGTTGTAAGACTGCTCTTTGCTATTCGTCGTGTTTTTTGTTTGTTTTTGTTCTAAATCTTATTTGCTACCAAAGATTGCTGCTTTCATTATCACTAGAACTGTTACGAGTTGACTGTGGTCAGTTCTGCCGCCCGCTTATAGTAACATGTGTGTGAGTGTTTTTTTTCTTCTTGACTATCTCTATTTGTCGATCTACCATATGTCGCAATTCTTCTGGTAGCTCAGCTTGGTCGTCGAATGACACTGAAAGACGTCGGATGCGCTGCCACCCTGCGAGATGAGCCAGGTGAGGCTGGAAGGGAAGGGGATAAAAACGGTTAAAGACTAGAGGTTCTTACGTGGGATTCTTACGTGATCTTACATCTCATCGAAATCACTCGAGTTGACCGCGACGCCGCCGTAATCGGATTCGGCGCACAGCTGCTGGGCGGAGACGAGGAAGAAGATCTGCGGCGGCGTCAGGCTGAGCCCGAGCAGCCGGTTCATGCCCTTGATCGGGCCGGACAGTGACAGGAGCGTGTGGTAGGCGATCTGCAGCCCGCCCGAGTGAATCAGCAGCTCCATCCGGCTAGTGTTGGAGAAGACGCTGACCGCGCCAGGCACGCACTGCATGATCTTCGTCTCGAACGCCTTCGTAATCGAGCGTAGGATCTCCTTGGCCAGGGTGGTGCCGAGCGAGGCGTAGTGTAGGTATGGTGGAAGCACCGGGTTGAAGTACGGCACCAGGATCACCGACAGTGGCACCACAATCGAGTGCGACAGCGTGTCGTAGAATACCTTCGATATCTGCGGGTAGGCGTACCTGGCAGGGTGGAGGTTGATGGAAATAGGAGAAGATTTATTTGGTGTATCCGTTAACATCCAGAGTCTTTTGAATAAGAATCAAGAAATAAATCAAGCAAAATATAGCAACACACCTGAGAAAAATTAATTATTTTTTTTAACATATAAACTCAACAAACATTCTGGTTGAAAAATGAACATGGACCAAAAGAGAACTTCTACAGGTTACACCGTACTTACGCCGTCTGCGAGAACTCCACGGTAAAATTCACCGCTCTCGTCCGGTTGTTGTTGATTTCGTAGATTTTCAGCACGTTTTCGAACCAATTGTCCGAGCTGATCTCGATCTGTAAAAGGAACAGATTTTCCCGGTCAATTTCCTTCCCCCTGACGTACGACCACCAGCCAACTTACCTCGTCCAACACAGACGCGATTTCCGTGCGATTGAAGAGCGTCGGCCAAACCTTAGCCTGCACCTTCAGTTGCGACAGCCGCACCAGGGCCGCACCACGCAGCGACGGAGCGCGCTTCAGATGTTGCTTCATGTTTTCGAACATTTCCTCCGTCTGCCGGGTGAAAAAAGGTGGAGAACCGGGAAATCGGTTAGGTTGACGATAGGAGGAATAAACAAAAAAAAATAAAACAAAATTGTTCTGAAACCATCCCGGGGGAGACGCTTTTTTCCCCGCAAATCCGCAGTAAATCATATCGCCGCCAGATATGGCAGGTTATCGGCAAATTACATCGCCAACGATTTACGGCAGCTTGGCCCGAGTCAACGATCGTAAATTACCGTTTAAACGCATGTTACATAGCGGATGAGTAACGATGTTATCATGCTGCTGCTGCCGTGTAAGTCACATGTGAATAAATCATACCGACGTCTACGGTGCCGGCGGGTTTCGCTCACAGTGAATGATTTTTACTGCCTATTTACCACCTCGAGGCTAACGAAACCGGTAAACAATGAAGATAAACGCGCAAGCCAGTGCCGTTATTTATCATTTGACTCAAATTAGACCATGCTAAATGTTGCTTCTAGATAACCAATGGGTTCTTTTGTCACAAAATGTGCAGCTAAACTATGTCAGGTGTTGTTACCGGTAGAATTCAAATCCGTCAGCGAGGGTTCAAATCCAGACCGGAACCCTCCAGGTACGAGGAATTGACTATCAATGTACGTTGTAGGCGCTGAACTAATTTTTTGGTAGTATTTTGTGTCCTTGCATAGAATTAAGAATAGGTTGTTCAATTGTAGGAATCCGGTTTTATTTGGGATACTTTATGAAATAATTCTGTTGAAGGAGTTGGAAGGGAAGTTTAACGATGATTGAAGAAAGTCCTTGTTTGTTCGATTATGTTTGGAGTCCGAGGGAAATTTAGACACCGCCTATCTATGACGCTACTCTTGACATTGAAACACGCCATTACGAATATGAAACGGCACTATAATTCGACCGACCGATGACCGGTTAACACAGGCCGAGCGAAATCATCGCCACCGGGCACGCCATATCGTCTTTAGGGCGCGCGGCGAAGGACCTCTCCCATGGTCCGTGCGCCGAGAAGCGTATGGGAGGCCAAAAGGATGGAAACCAATTGCATGCGGGGAGCTATTATGTTATGTTCCACCCGGTCCACCCGACTGTTTCGAACATGAATTATTGATTTCGGGTAGGGGCGAGGAAGGTCGGTCACCTTGTTTGAATTTCTAAAGCGTAAGCGAGTCCCAAAATAGCCTTACCCGGTGGATCGCGTGCCGAATGACCTCCTCGCTGTACTGGGCAACGAACAGGGCCGCGGTGACCTCCGGCAAGGCCCAGTTGGTGGCTCGGGTGCACACGAGCGGCGACGGCCGGCCGGGCGGGAGCGTGTTGAGGGCGAACAGCATCAGCAGCGAGTTGTGGATCACCCGGTTCTGGTACGTCAGCAGGAGCTTGCGTAGCTGCCGCAGATACTCCGGGCTGCGGATCACTATCGGTCCGGACCAGTTGCCGGGGACGAGCTCCTGCCAGGGGAACTGGAAAGGGTGGAGAAAGACGGGAGGAGGTTATAAGACCGACACTCCGACCGTGGAGAACCGGGAGCCCACTTACGAAAGGATGCGCATTCGCGAGGGCTGTCACGTTGTTCAGCACGTAGCTGCTGATGAAATCCTTCTGGACGTAGTTCCGTCGGATCTGGCGCGATTCGGAGAGAAACAGAAGGGAAAATATCACAAGCAGCCCTATTCCATCTTGGTCCTTGGCGGGTATCGCAATCGATTTGAGAAATAACGCTCCCTAAAGCCCGACAAACTCGTGGCCACCGCCAAGGGTAACCCTCAGGTAGAATTTATTACCTCGTTCAGTTCACGAATAAAGCCAGAAATAAGATGTCGCTCCGATTGCCGCTGCTCGCCGCTCAGCCCGAGCGGCAGGAAGGTATTGATTAGTTCGTCCAGCAGCTCCGGCACGTCGTCCGCTTCGTACGGCGGTGCCCTTGGCCCATTCCACCGGACGGGGTTCTAGAAGAAACGGGAAAATAAAGACGAACACCGTATTATGTGGCTCGTGCGTTCGACCGGAGAAACTGGAATGCCTACCTCGAGTATGTTGGGCGGCGTGTTTGGTCCATCGATGATCAGCAGCGTCTGGGGTTTCCGGCCGTAGCTGAGATCGTAGTAGATGCCAACCAGTGGCAGCGGTCCGATCGCTTGGATCTTCACGACCAGCGGCGACAGGCTCTGCGGTCCGACCGAGCCGATGTGCAGGTAGCCACCGAGCTGGTCCAGCCGCCGCTTGATACTGCTGTCGTTCAGCTCCTGCCTTAGGCAGCTCCCGTACAGCCGGCCGAGCTTCCGGAAGATGCCACTCGTGGTGTTGAGAGACAGCAGCTCTATGTGGAGCAAGGAAAACGCCAAAATGTCACTCTTTAATCATAAACATATTGGTAACACTTTAGACATCCCCAGATTGCTTAGCTTTCTCCCTTTGCTATAGCTAATATATATTTGAAAATATAGATGTCCTAGCGTCAAGCGAATATATCATAAAAGTCTGCCAAAACGTCAGGCGTCGCATCCAAGTTATTCATGCAAGAAGCGGATAAGTTAAGTAAAAATAAAGTTTATTCCTTAGCAATTAAGTTTTTTTGTGTTTTTCCACGAGATTTCAATTTATGGACACATAAATTAGGTTTGGTTTTTAATTCTTAAAACAACTATTTTCTTTTTATCCGTCTAAGACGTTGCTGCAGGAAATTGCTTTTATTTACAGCAAGTAGAGATAGCATTACTTATTAGCTTCCTTATTAGCTTTAGCTTCCTTGAACGAAACCGTTGTCCATACTGCATCGTAAATAAGCTAAAAGGACTCCTCACTTATGTACCTATTCTGGTCCTAGAGAAGTCACAGTTTCGTTGGGTTAGACAACCTCGAACCTCATATTAAAAAAAAAAGAAATAATTCGATTGAATCGCTTGTATAGTGTATTAGCTTATTTCTGTGTATATTGTCTTAAAATTTTCACTTCAGGCACTTACAAAAACAGGATAATTTTATACGTTACTTTATTATACTACATTTAATTTGCTAAGTATTGTTAAAAAACAAACATGTACAGAACCAAGCTTTAAAATGTTTTACTGACGATTTAAATTAAAACGCGGGAATTTAAGCAAGCGTCTGTTCCTGATGGAAGATAGCTGTCAACAGTTTTGACAAATGATAAATGGGCAAAGCAGAAAAATTGGAAAATCTGCAACACTGCATGCATTCCACTTACGCTGCATCTGGTTGTCCGCTATCTCCTGTGCGCTCTTGACCGCCCGCAGGCTCCCTTCCATCGTCGAGCAGCTGTAATTCTTGAACTCCCGGCACGGCTCCGCGTCCCAGTTCATGCGGGACGAGACGCTGATGGCGGCCGCGCGGCAGATCGGATCACCGCAGACGGGCGGCGGGGCCGGCGTCGGATGGCAGTCGTCCTCGTCCGGGGCCAGACAGTCGCGCGGCAGCTGGGAGGGTGCGGCCGAGATGAGGAACAGGATCGGCGAGGCGACGAGCAGCGACGTCACCAGCAGGGTGGCCGACGTAATCGCCATCTTGTGCACGGCCGACGAACTGCGCAGCCAGATGCAGGGCGCACAGCACACCCATCCGACCGGGTTCTTCAGCGCTATTCGCGACCCGCCAACCGCTCCGGCCCCCGCCGCCCCTACTCCAACGACGCCTGGCGCGGTTGCCCCGAGGGACGTGGTGCCGGTGGCGGTCCGACCTCGGCTGGCATTCACCAAAGGCTTCGAGCTTCCGCCGCTTGCTAGTGTGCCACTGTTGGCGTTACTCTTTGACCGGCGAAGGAAAAGTTAGCAAAAGGGAGGAAAAGATGGAAAACGAAAGAATTAAACCCCACCGTCCATTGGTTCCGCGAGGGGCGTGAAGAAGCCAGGTTGGTCTGCTCGAAGCTCTGCCCTGTCTCTAATTGGATTTTAAAATATGCATACACCGGGCTGATCTGGCGAATGTCGGATCAAAGCAAAACGGCACAGAGCGACTGGTGGAAATTGGCCCTTCCGAAAGTGTGTCGCCGTGTGTCGCCGTTTTCGCCTCGGCAAGGTTAGCGAAAAGTGTCAAGGGCCAGTTTCCGCGACCACTAGGTTGATTGAAAGTCAATGACGACCGCTGTCGATGACGGTCGCCTTTGTTTAGGGTTGAATCCAGCCAGCTTCAAAAGTATGCAGGTGGAAAACGGGCTTGAAACAATTTTTTTTCATCTTCCTTTTTTTCTTGCCGCTTTGGAAGGTCTTAAGAAAGTTAAAGAAGGGTTCTAGCCTTTTCTTTTAGCTATTGAAAAGTCAAGGTTGCATTTCAGAAAAATCAACCGTTCAAGAGTATTCAACAGTTTTTGTTGCGATCGGGAATGTCGATGAAACAATAAGTTTACAATTTACCATCAAGATTTCAACGCTTTGTACTATTTTAAAAGGTAAAGTATACATAAAATAAACTCAAATAATTATGATATCAACTTGAAAAGATTGTAAAGAGATGCATCGCTTCTAATGGCAATTTAATTAGAAGTATATTTAATTCCTTAGATAAAAGGCACGATTGGAAAAGCATTTGGAAAATATTCATTGGGAAAAACAGTAAGCCAACATTGAATAATGCATCGAATCCAACTGCTCCCAGAATTGCTCAACTTCCCTTTCACATTTAGACAGAATGAATCGAATATCTATTAGTGTTAAATTTACTGTGCGCCATCAATTCCCAGTTCAGTAATTGACTTTTTTCTGCTTCAACCCATACATTTCATTCCAAGATTCCATCCGGCATCGATCGATTAACTCGAACGGAAAAAATCGTGCATTTCACAATGCATCGAAAAACTGGGGGAAAAAAAGCGATCACAGGCTCCAATCTTAGCGTGGCGCAGCGGAAATACACTCCAAAGTAAGCACGAATTGAGCCTCGGTTAAAATGTTGCCAAATTTCGTACAAACGAAACAAACTCGCCCGTTCCTAGAGTTGGCATATTCGCTCCCGTTAAGCCGTTCCTACGGTTGCCGATGCGGACTGAGCGTTGATGGGCCGTACAATGCAACCGGAAGAGGATGTGATTCACTTTGCCCCTTCCCCGTGGCGAGCCGGTGCAACTTCTAGAGGTGAACGTTTGCTACCGAACACTGCAGGCGATGGACGTTTGTCGGTAACGACGGTGAAACGTGGCAACAGGATGTACCGTGCTTTTCCGACGTAATGACGATAAGTATTGTGTTTCCATACTTGTATTTGTCATACACGTGGCACGGGATAAGAACTAACAGGGATGAGGGAATGTCCCAGTTGGATTAAATATTTACTATTTATGGTTAGCGTTATTTTCCCTTAAGCTGTTTGTGCACTTTTGCAAATTTGAAACGTAATTCGGTTTCATGACTTCGACTTCGAAATCAATGGCTTTTACTTTTGCTTTACTTTTATCAGATGGATTTTTGGTTTCATCGAAATGCTACTTGAAAGTAAAAAACGAAAAAAAGGTTTGATAAGACCTGAAACTCTGTAAACATATTTCAATACTATGCGAGTTTCAGAAGCAACATAAAGTGTTCGACAGAACATTTTCTTTCACACAGACCTACGGGAATCCACATGCGGGAGTCCTTACCCTATGATTCTATGCAATCAGCAACTTCCGGTCGCTCTGAATGCGGCTTAACTAGAGCTTGAAAACTTAAAGTGCATTATTAAAAGACTTTTCCAGAAACCGTTGCCGCGCAGGACGATCGGTCCGTCGTTATCCTTTGGCCTTCGTTCCAACTGCTAACTGCTGCACGATAAACTTTACACTATCCCCCGGCCTGATCCCTGGGCCGAGCCCGAGTATTTGGCATGTGAATAATTTAATGGCATTCGTAAGGATGCTTCCCATTCGGAGGCCCTTCAACTTGGGCCAAGCTCGTCCCCACGCTCCGTGACCGGAACAATGTCGTACATGTCGAGTACGTGTTTGTTGCTAGAGCATATTTCGTCCGTCCTGTCCGTCAGGGTGGATGCACGGAAGCGAACCGATGTTTGCGCCGGACGGCCATGAAGATATGAAGCGATCAGCGTCGGTATGACACGTCCGGAAGAATGATGATGTTGCACCGGGGCGTCACGGTGAGTGTATGTATGTGTGCACGGCGAACGAGGAGAATTGAAAGTCGTATAGCTTTTCGTTTCGTGCCATTTCGATTTGGCACAATTTCCATTTCTTATCAGACGTCCGGCGTGCTGAACCGGGTTGAGGGGGGAGGGGGGCATTTGACTGACGCCAGAAGATGCGGCGGTTTCTGGTCGATCGATTCGGGCTGGCTCTTAGAACCCAATTCACTGGATATGGCGCGATAGTAAATGGAGGCTCCCGGTTTCTGGAACAAGAACGAATCGTGCACAGCCATGCAGAAGACACGTCGCCTATCTAGGTCGTGAACGGGAGGGCGACTGGGAATAGCCACGCTTGTGTATTGTGTCCCGTTTTTTTCATCTATTCGAATATCATCGCTTCGATACGATGTGGAAAAAGCACATTGGTTATGGAAACTAGGACCCGGCAAGGATTCGGCAGGCCTAGGGAAAAAAAAGCTGACCAAAGCGAACGACGGCTTTTGCCTGCTGTCATATTTTTCCGACGTGATAAATGATGCAGAGTGCATTAAAAAATGATCACAAGCATGTTTTCCATGCAGAAAAAGGCCGAAACTGGCCGTTCCCTTTCGCATTCAACCATACGCTTGACCGACACGGATACATAACTCGCTTCAAATTTCCATTTTCCTTTGTGAGTTTTTTTCTTGGTTGATTTTAGTTTTGATTTTAGTAGTCTCTCAGTTTTCGGGCGCAAGCAACAATTTGTCATGCAGCAAAACTAAAAGTTATTTACGGCACGTACTGCGAATTTCGATCCCCGCTTCGGTATGAATATATTTCCCGAAGCAGTTTTTATTAAGACAACAAACACAAGCCGATTATATTTAATGCATTTGGCCCACATTCGTGTAACAAGTTTGGGAAAACATCGTGCAGTATCGGTGTTAATAGCGCTTTTACCCAAAGGACCAACAATCACGCCTCCTCCACCCACCGACACACCCCCGTTGCCCGATCGGTCCATCGGTTTATGTTTTTTTTTCATTTGGGGAAAGTTCGTTTTACCAAACGAGCCGAAATCGAACCGAAACGGTAACCGGTACACACTGTCTAGGTTAGCGGGGTGGAACGGGGCATAATTGCATTTTCCGGTTCCCTCTAACACACACAGCATGTCCTCTGCGCACCGTGCGGGTGTGTGCTAGGAACCTTTTTATTTGCTGTTTGCGTTGCAGTCACGTAAACATCGGAACGCACGATCGTGTAATGAGTGATGAATGATTTACGACAATTCGCTCCGATTATGCCAACCGTACGCTGGGAAACATTAACGTGCTGGTGGTGGTGTTGGTGTATCCCTGTGGGAAAAAAGGGACATGGCAGAAGGTGGAGACGCTACGAGGCAGAGCGTAAACTAGTTTACGTCGAACGAATTGCTCGACGGACTCATCAAATTATTATACCGCGGGCTTGGGACAAGCTGTTTCGGGGATGTTTCTTTTTTTTTGCCTGTCACCAACATCGACGAAGCAAGAATGACGGACTGTTTTACGGAGTTGTGCTTTTGGTAGTAGGGTGAACCGATTTTTTTTTACTAGATGATGAATTGGGTCAATTTGAATGATAAAAAGACGAATGTTTCTGCTGCTTGCAGATCTGAAGGGAGTCACAATAGCTTGTCATCGTACTTTCATGAGCAGCCATTTCATTCAAAAGAAACTAGCATTCAGTACAAACTTCTTCCTCATCTTATCCAATCCAAGCCGAAATATGAAATGAAAATTGACTTGAACCTCATCCTGAACTTTTCAGTTGCATACCACAAACGAGGAAGCTTTTCACCCTTCAGGCAAATGTATAAGAAAAGGATATCTTATCTTCCCCGATCGGCAAGCAAATGAAGCTGCAAGAAAGCATATTTCCCTGCCTGACCCGGCCTTCGCACGCACATTCGCCGCTCAGAACAGAGCACAAAATAAACAGTGCACCACTAAACAAGTAACTTCGAGTTTGCTAACGATCAATCAACCACCTCACGTGCGCCTTCTGCCAATCCCAATAGGGTGTGGAATAGGGGGAAAACTATGCTCAACTATTCCGCACCGGGGTGCCGTACGAGCGGCGTGCGTTGCTAGCTCGTCTCCGCAACTCTCGGGTAATGAAGAAAGTTCCTGCTCGGGAGTGTCAAGATGAATAGAGGTGGTCTCGAGCGTGTAGCAGTACACCCCGAACACTCCGAACAACCGGTAGTCTCGGGGGGGTGGGTGGATCGAACCGTATAGAGCGGGCGAACACGGTGTTTTTGTTTACGACAGTCGACAGGCGTGTGTTTCAAGCAGTTTCCATCTCCACGAGCGTTCGGGTTTACTGTTCTGCCTTTCGTTTGCCTCATTTGCTACACTGCACTCGCTGCTTCGCACCCCTCTTTTGCCGGACGACAATAAATTATGTTCCGTCGGTGTTCGATCAATATTCCACTTGCGAGATTACACTTTTGGAGCAACTTGGGCACTCGAAGCCAACCCCGAAGGACATTCGCACAAACACAGAGCCCCAGAGGGAGTTTCTTGAACGGGAAATGAAGGCCTTCAGCCAGTTTCTTGCTTGCTCTCCCCCTTTTCTATGGATGATAAGAGGGCTCCGGGTCTGGAGAGGTTCGTCCTTCTTCAAGGAAACCTCATGGTGATGTCAACGAGTATAGCCCTAAGACGGACAACCGAGGACCGGATATCCGATCATACGAAATGGCCGACGTAACGGCGCTCGTGTGCCCAAATAGTTGAGAGCTTGAAGAATCCGGCTACTCGTGCAGATTAGAGTTTCCTAACGGAAAGAGGGGTTTCATTATTTACATGATAATGATGTGGACCACAACTGGCTCCAAAATGTGCTGTGTGGGCAAGAGGAAATGTTTCTTGCTTGTCCTCCTTAAAACGGGGTTTTCCTTCCCGATGCGAATTGTTGGAGGGAAACTGTGCAAGTGAATGGCAAAGGAAGACATTTAAGTTAATTGAATCCACCCCGGTCCGGTACATCGTTGCAAACAGTGGCATAATTAAATGCGCTCGGCCTTACTGCCCGGCATAAGTGGATAATCGTTGGAACAATCTTTATCCTCCGTTCTATTAGCAATGCAATCACCACAAGCCGAACTCGATGCGCAGGGAAGGGAAAAACTGGCATCCACTCGCACACGACTGTTCCTTAACTCGGTCGCATTACACCGTGGTCACAAATCCGAGCCCAAATGGCGAACGGACTTCAGGCTTACACACTGTTGGCACAACTCCATCGTTAAGCGCAGCGCAACGTTCGTTACTTATTTAATGTTGTGCAATCATAAATTACGTGCGTTCGCTTCCCTGCAGCTCGTAAGAAGCTGGCTTGCCATTTTTCCACCCCTTATTTCATCGCTGCCATCGGGACGCGCTATCTTCACATGTGTGCTTTCCGGGTCGGGCGAAAGAAAACATACTGAAATGCGTGAACCACCAGGCGCCTCCATTTAGCTCCGGCGTATGTGTGCCTTGAACAGTTTATAAGGGTTTAAAGTGCCGTTTCCTACGGAACCCCTTTCAAACTGAACAGTTCCCAAGACCGGGTGAAACCATATCCTTGAATCGCAAGGAAACTGAAAAAACATACACGTCGTTCTGTATCATTCTTTAAACGTTTCGTGCAGAACAAGGGCAGGATTTTTCCTTCTCGCCACAGAATGGCCGATCGATGGCGAAAGGTGTAAATGACTTAAGCGCTGGCGTACGCGACTCCCTTCCAGTAAGGTCGTTGAATAATGCAATGGGGATGCGGGATGGATTGAGGAGATAGAAGCAGGAACTCAAAAAAAGAACAACGAGGTGGTGGAAAGAAAGACAAGAAACGGCAGGAAAGTGAATGAAAATGGAGAAGGAAGAAACAATAAAATGGAAACTTCGTCACCGGCTGCCCGTAGACGCTAAAGCTAAAGTGTGCCTGCTCGGGGAGCGCCACCCGTGTTTGGTGATGCCGAAAATAGCAAAGTGCTTAGATAAAACAAAAATAAGTTTGCCGTTAGCCTTCAACGGGGCAAACACCATGGTTTAGGCAACCGCAGTCAACTGCCAATTAAACTATAAATGAAAAAAGGAAACCTAATTTCTTTTCCAGCTAAAGATTATCAGTTTGGCGCAAACATAAAGTATAAAAACCTTTGAGGTTAGATTCTAGAAAAAAAGAAAATATAGGAAAAAGTATAGAGCGAAAAAAGGAAAGAAAAACTAAACGAGCAAGAATTAGCAAAAAGCGACGATCCATTAAAAGTTGGACCATTATTGAGCCCTGCAAAGATCGTGCCATAATCGTTCCCCGTTTATGTCAGCTTCATTTGCTTAAGGGTATTTCATAGCCCGGAAATAGTCCGTCTGTATTACGGACTCAAAAAAGCAAGGGTAACCTGGAATAAGAACCACAAAAACGACCTACAAAAATTATGTGGGACATCCCACGTTTGCCAGCCGCTTAGCGCTGCAAAATGAAAACGAGAACGAGAAGTACATAAAATTTTCACTTGCCAATGTTAATGGTTAAAATTTCGCTCGTAAACATTTCACCTTCCTCGTTGGGTAAATATGTTGAGAGGTAGGCCGCAAAAACTCTAGCCACTTCGACGGCGTCGTCGTGCATTCGGAGCGGCAAGTGTATCCAACCGTTCTAGATCATTGCAATAAATCTCAAAGAGCCGCTCAATTATGGGTGGAATTTCTTCCCCTGCTGTTTGCTTTTCCTGTTTTCCTTGCCCTCTTACGATTGCTTGCTGCGGCAGCAGCATTTGGCTTCTTCTGCTCCACCAGATAATGTAATCGGGCCCCTCCAGCCTACGATGACTGTGCCGCACGATGGGAGAAATTGCGCCCGACTTTCGGCGTGCCCTGCGACCTTCCGGCTTGCTCCGTACGGTCCATTTAGTACATTTGATGGAACCAATTTCCAATCGCGTAGGGCATCACCGGATGTAGAGCGACGAGGACGACGGGTTTATTTTGGCCATGGGAAGGAAAATGATCGTTCGCTTATGGATGAGTTCGCAATTGGGCAATCTATTGAGGTAATGTATGGCAGACGGAGCGAACGAACGCTTGCGTTTTCGTCCCTCCTCGAATAATGTCTTTTTGCTGCTTGCACGATTTAATGACGAAGAAACTTTTTTTTTCCCCCCAAGCCGCTTAGCCGAACGTAATTTCAACAGACCATCTTTCACAGTTTAAAATAATACGTTTTGGATCATTAAAATATTTTTAACTATGTGCCAAAGGGAAGAGTTTTATATAAAAAAAAATACTACTGTGTAAACTTGTCGATCTTTCGTCGGGAAAGTATCATTTTCCCGCGCCTCTGGCTCCTTCTTCACGGTCACAATTCATAAGCACCCCGTCACGCGCGGAAGCCCCGATGACGGATCCGTTTGGGAGATGGGGGTGGGGGGCAGTGGCTGCAGAATGGATGGTTTATTTGTTTGAGCGAATAAAAATAAATAACCCTAAGGAAAAAAAAGAAAAACCAGTTACATAACTGTCCGCGGGACTCACGCCGCACGCGGGAAATATGGAGTGGAAAAGAGAACCGACATTCCGGTTGGACGGAAGAAAGCAGTGAGTGGCAGCCTTTATGTGGCTCCACGGGAGTGGAGTATTCCCGCTGGACCGTAGTCTTTCTCACCCACTCCACCTGCCCCTGGAGCTCCAGCTGATGCACTCGGGCGGAACGGATTGATTCCGTTTGATTGACGTTGACATTAATGAGCGTCGCGTGTGTCACATCGCCATTTTGGGACGCATCCGTCAGTTCGACGCAAGTTGTCCCTTTTCGCTCTCACGCTCCACCTCTGGGATACCTCCACAATGGCTGCCAAGGTGATCAGCTCTTACCTTTCGCTCGCTACTGCTGCACAGTTCGATGCCTTGTTCGATCACCTGCACCTCGATGTCGTCCGTCCGGAGTGCCTGCAGGGGATGGTTGGCGTGCGGGGGCTGCAGATGGGGCGCTCGTCCGGCACCAACACCACCCGCACCGGCTCCACGGGCTGTCATTGGTTCGCCGGTCATAGGCGCGCGAACTGGACGATGCTGCACGAAGCGATGGCCAACCCAAGCTCACGGGACGGCCGAGCAAACGAACAAACGAAAAAAAAAACACGGGCAAGCTGGGAGCAAAGGAAACGGAGCTTGGCAAGAAGCAGAAGCAAGGCAACGGGAAGGGAAGAGGAAGAAACGAACACACCCACTCACACCGTAGCACACTATCACCGTTCGCCGCGAACCGGAAACGCTTCGCTAATGGCCACTGGCGCACGCGGGCCGACAACCACCACCGTACGGCGAACCAAACAAACTAATCGCACTGGCTGCACATTCACACAGTGCCACTCGCGGTGCCAGTTGCTGTTGGACGTTCAGTCGTGCAGCCCGCTCGGTAACCATCTCAGCTGCTGGCCGCTTCCTATTTGCTACTTGCGAGCACGATGCGCTACCGTGACGTCACGTCGAGCCGAACGCAGACGACGATGACGATGGCGACTGTCCAGCGAAGCACGTGGGCCGTAAACAAAAAGCACATGGCACGCGCGGCACTCGTGCACAGCTAAAGCTTTCGCCAAACTCTCGCCCCTCAGCAAAACTGCGGCTCTCACTGCATCGTTCGGTCACTCATGTCGGCCAAAAGCTCACAACTACGACGTTTCACTCTGAGTGTAAACGGCACTGTCCGCTACTAGCTTACCGCCGTTCCTTTTTCCAACTTCTCCCTTTTATCCGCGTGACTGATTGCCGGTGGTTGTGTGCGTGTCGTGTATGGCAGACTCCACAACCTTTTGCATGGCTGTGGAGCGTTTCGCTGGGGGCAGGTTTAAAAAATAAAACAACACTCCCTTCTTTGGTGGGAAATTCGGCGGGGTTGGTTTTTTTTGCTGTGTTCCTTTGTCGGTGATTGGCTAGTTTGATGGTGGCAAGTTTGTTTGCTTTTTCGATTCGTTTCGTGATGTGACCACTGGGAATTGGGAAGCGTTGGAAGCGAAGAGCTGTAAAACGGTGTAAAACAAGTGAATAAATAATCAGCTCGGCCGTAATTCCTGCGAAAAACGCGTACAAATTCAACGGTGGTGATGGAGGGGATTTGTTCTTCGAAGGCAACAGGAAGCCGGATGATTCTTCAAATAAACGAGCCAAGAAAAACCATCAACTGAAACAGTGGATGTTTGAACCCGTGCAAGAGCATTAGATTTGTTTTCGAAACCGCATTTCTGCAGAAACTGTTTAAAAAAAAACCTGGGTCCCTTTACGCGCCACCATGCGTCTCCATCGGGAAAGGCGGGTAGAAAAATCGTTCCAATCAGTCAGGCGGCATTGCATTGCGCGCGTTGTGTGAAGTTTAATGCCGTCAATTTTTCCATGTCCTCTCCAGCGGTCTGGTGCATCAAGAAGGTACGGTTACAGTTTCATCCGGAAGCACCAACGTGAGTAAGAGTAGAACGAAATGGGTGCGATTTGCAACCGTAAACATGTTCACGTGCGCCACGCTCACGTCACACGCCGGGAGCTGGTGAAGGTTTCATGGCCATCTGGTTTATCTCTCGTCATGTTTTGCTTCCTTTGTGGCTCAAACTTCACGCCTCCCGCGGGAGTATACCAAGAAAGAAAGAAAACAAAACCCAATCGAAACGAATTTGGCGATGCCATTTTCTCACGAGTAAATGTTCGATCACTCATCGAGAACGAGGCAGGAACGAGGAGCAGGCGAAGGCGCTATGAAGTGTGAACACGACGTTTCGTTCCCTTAAACACAAACACACTCGCACGCAAATGTCATCCAGTGAACCGGTTTTCCCTCGCTTTGCATATGTATGTGTGTGTGTGCACATGGTATCGTTATCGGTGACGGTGGCGTGCAAATAATCGATGGCGTTCTTCGAGCGTGGGAAGAAAAAGGGGAAAAAAGATTTAAAAAAAGCTCCTAGTCTCCTGAGACGACGCCTCGGTGCCTCGCCTCACGAACAAACCACCGGCGAGCACTCGCACTCCGTTTACACCGTCGCACGGACACATGCCACACAAACACGGCACACCTTCCCCCCTCCCCACCCTTTGCCTCCCCTTGGGCGAAGGCTAGCAACAGCGGAGCGTTGGGAAACTGTTTGACAGGTGATTATGTCATCAGTGGGAGAATTTTACAAAATATCTAACATCGTTTTATTTTCCAATGTTGGGCCATGGCCACAAGGTGAACGTTCGAGCGTTTCCCGAGCAGAGCGAACTTTTCATCTTCGAAAAAAAAGTAACCATTTGGCCAGCGGAAGATTCCAAAACGTTTCACTTTGTAAATCATGATACCATTTGTTTTCAGTTCTTGACCAATGAAGACTACTAGATTACGATGGTGGAACAATGTCAAATAAATTTTGCAAGTATTGCTTCTCTTTTAGTAGCAACATTTGAGGCGCGTTTATTATTAGAGTAAAACAAACGTCTGCTTTTGTGCGAACGCTCGTTATTCTCGACGCACTTGAGGCCAATTAAGATAGCTTTCCAGACCTTTGCTAAGGTTTTGTTTATGTTTGACAGCACGAATCTCTCCCTCTTGTTTGTTGTCAAAGCGATAAGGGATATAGTTTCACGGGGAAAATGATGCACACTAAACACAGATATCATGCGTTGCAGCTGGTTGACGGATGGCGAAGAACGCTGGAAACAACACGCACTTCAGCTAAAGTTCACTTTTTCCTCCAAATTTCTTTCCTCCCCCCTTCCTTTCGCCTGGCGAGAGTTTTCCAAACGAAGCCGTCCAGCCACTTGTTTAATTTGTTACCAGCGCGTGTTACACGTCCACTCGGCACGTCCTCCCCGAAGGCGCTTAGCAGCGGCCACCAACACACGTATCGGCGAAATTTCACACGAGGCACACACTGCCGCACACTCTCCGCAGCCCCGGGGGCATGTGTGTGCTGCTGGCGTTGGCCAGACAACTGCTCCGTTCCCGCCGTGCACGGACGGGAAAGTGCGAACGAACTGTGCGACCAACCGACCAACCGACGCGGATCAGGAGTCGCTCAGCACTGACCGAGACCGAAAGTGCGCTGGCCACGGCCACGACGAAGTCGGCACTGCCTGCCAGCGTGAGCACCGAATGCACGAATTTGTCAATATACTGGTGGCGCGACCGGTGCTCGGTGTTCCGGCTCCGGAGTTTGGAGCAGAAAAGGCGCGAGCATCGAGAGCGTTCTCCTGCGTCGGCGCCAAAGGGGGAACCAAACGGGAACCCGTTGCCAGACTTCGGTTCAGTTTCGAGGGTGGCAAAAAGTTTTCCCAAGCAGGTGGCAGTATAAGCAGATGAGCAAAGGCTGGGGGAGGCCAGCAGTTTGGCGTATTAATAAAGGAAGGAAAAGCTCGAGCGTTTCTTCGATCGGTGGAAGCCGGATGGAACAACGGTAAAGACAGCACGCGGGACCAATTTCGTTCACCGCTTGCGGAGAAAAAATATACCGACGGAGAGAGGGAGAGTGAAGCACAAGTTTGTTTTTTAATAAAACCCAACGAGATGTGTTTTGCGATGCTGACCACATGTTTCCGGGAGCCATCGGCGAGATTGCGCCAAAAACAGCTGATGGAGAGACTGGAGAGACGCGCCTGAGATGAATTCAATTAAAACCACATCTGCGGGCCACATTACGTTAACCGTAGTATTGTTTCCTGAGCGTCCTTTTCCCCCTCCCCAGAGAACGAGAGATTGATGGGCGGAAAAGTTATGAGGCCATCACAGCGAGATCAACGTATCAACTCGATGTAAACGAAAGGCGGTGGTTAAGGGAAACATAATGGTAAAAAAAAGAAAAAAGGAAAAGGTTATAAATGTGGTTTCCATCCACTCTCTCTGATGTTCTTTAAACCTTTAGGATAGAACGAACCAGGCATGAAGATTTATTTCTCGTTTATTTTTTATTTCGTTCATTCGTTTTGCAAATTGAAGTACTTCTGAAATATTACAAATTTCTGACTCATAAGGATGTTTGTTTTTTTTTTGGGTTTCCTTTATTAAGCTTCAATGGATAAAAACTCGAATTGTAGAATCTTTCGTAGAACTCCGCCATACTCCGCTGACTATTGAGAGTGATGCGCAAAGTTTTCGGTCAATATTTTAGTTGGTTTAATGAACTGATAAGAAAACGTTCTTTCCTTTCTCTCATTGGTTATGTTCATTGGTTTGATCTTACAGAATACACAAAAATTATAATTAAATAAAGATTTACTGGACATTTTTACCTTGGACTGTAGCATATTTAACGTTCTGTTACAGTTTATCGTAAAAGCAAAAAAAAAAACAACTCTAAAGTGACTTTAAAAAAGCGTCGTAACCGTAGATTTTCCTTTACTAATGAAAATGGTACCAAACCATCTTTTTTTAAGGATTGGATGTAATTGTTTCTACAAAAGTTCTGTTGTGCTTCGGATTTACATTGTCTAATTAAAAAGCTTTTAACAATATGACGTTCGTTTGCGTGCTTTTTTTGGTATTTTTTTGTTGTTGCTAATCTTTGTTTTCTTTTCTTCGAATAATAAGTGTATCACTGTAATGCTTGTTGTTTTCTTTTCATTAATCCTTTGATAAGAACTGTAAAATTTGTGCATAATTGTCCGCTTAAAATTTTACCCAAAAGCAACAAGTTACGGTGCGTGCAACTGCCACGTCCTAGATTCACAATGTATTAAGCCCTTAGATACTTACGACTAAACTTGTGTTTTTATGATTGTGAAATCAGTGAATCGCACCAGTGCGTTCCCTTCCCCCTCTTGCCGTGTACACGCGGCTGCTTAACGCTAGTCTACGCATGAACCCCTCGGATTCTATTCTGCCTTTCCACCGGCGGTAAAATGACCGTGTCACTTACCGTGGCAGCATTCTTGTCATCTCGAGCCTTAGTAAATGTTTTCAGAGCTACTGGTTTTGTAAAAATATACCCCAAAGCACTGGCGGGGGCTTTCGTTTACAATGGATCTTCTTCCGTTCGTCATCGTATCATCGAAGAGGTCTGTTTGCTTCTTCAGGAATATCTAGGAATAGGAAGATGTGTAGGCCTGACTTTGGAATGAACTTTTTGGGAGATTAAACGGTCTGCTAAACGCATTATTGTGCATCGTGTTCTAAAATCTTGCTGATTTAAATCGTCTTCAATCGTCCCTCTCTTTCTCTCGCTTCTTTCATATAAGCTAAGCTGGGCGGGTAGCGGATGGAGTATCCTTGATTATGATAAATTTCAATCTGATAACAAGCAAAGACTAGAAGTAAAACTCCCACGCTCGAATCTCTTGTTCCTGGTCGCACACGGTAAAGCTAATTCTGCATATCCTTCTCGTTCTGCATCCACCAAACACGCTCTCCTAACAATCGTTGTATTTTCTTTCATTCCATTTTCGTTATTCATTTAACCTTCAGGTTTCGCTAAAAATCCGGTGAAAATCCTACGCGCGAGCCAAAGGGAAAAAGCACTTGATTTCGTTATATGTTTGACGGATTACGTTCGATGTACAAATTTTTAATGTTTTTTTTTTAATAGTAATTGCCTGTTTACGTACCGGATCCTACACACTTCGTCGATTTTGGTAAAAAGGGCGCACCAATGTCTCCTTCTGCCACCTCATATCACAATCGAAAGGTCATGTGTTGCAGTATTCGTATCGCTTTAACCCCCGTGTGCCCTGTTTTGTACAGAAGGTAGCTAATTCGTTTCAACCATTCGCACCTTCCGTCGATCACAATAACATCAAAATTGGATTTCGTTAAATGGGGTATTAATTTTTGGAATAAATGACTAGAATTTTCACGGGGAACGGGGAGAGATGGTGGTTTTGAACGAAACACAAAGACACACCATTTAAGTTGAATCGGCTTTGGGTCAAGTTTTCTTCAATCGACAAATATATTGTACACATAGCGAGCTCTAGCGTCGAATGAAACATTCGGATCGGAACAATCGAATGAAAAACCATCTACCCAAATACAAAACAAATGGATTTACAGCCGACTGGTAATAACGGCCTGTTTATGGGGTCCATTTAGTACGTGCATAAAAGCACAAAAATGCTCCTAGTTTGAACGCTATGAATATAAATTTACTACTGCCTATCGTACTTCTCTTATTACACTATAGGGACTTGTTTACTTTACACGGCTGACCGTGCTGGGATTCTTTTTATATTCGGCTTGTTTAGTCTGTTTCAGGTTTCAGGTTTGCCAGTTTACATTGATCACGGGTAATGTTAGATGTCGTACGCAAAAAACAATCCGTGTGCTCAGGAGTGAGTGGATATCGCAAGGGGATATGAATTGTACAACACAAGAAGAACGAAATGCGTGATCTACATCGGGCATTTCGAACGGGAAGAGTGACACATAATTTTGAGACATGATTTAACAAAAAAAAAACGTATACATACAACTTAAAACATACAAAAACAAACACATCATGACGTAACGAAGTGACGAACAGAACTTAAGGAACTAATTTAGCAACTAAAACGTAACAAGTAGCAAATAAATAATTTTTCCCACGAACCCCCATCCCGTGGGTGGATCTTCTCTGTTTTGCCTTTTGCTGCAAAGCCCTCGGTTTTAGTAAAGCCAATTGGATCGTTGCTCTCGTTCGCGGGACGACTTAACCATGCTTCCGATCGGGGGCTTTTTCTTCATCGGCGAGAGGCGAGCGGAACTCTTCGACTCGCCGACCCCGAAGCGTGCGGCCTCCGCTAACCCGGCGGTGCGCGTTCCGAGTGGTACCCGGCTCTCGACCCGCCGGTAGAACGGATCGAGTCGAATCAACTCTTTGTTGGCACCACCCGGTGCCATGCTCGGGAGTGCCTTGAGGAAACCGTGCGCCCCGACTGGGATGGGGGGCGCCGGGGGCACACTCGTGGAGCAGCCGGTGTACAGGAACGGCATTTGCTGCGTGAGGTTGGTGTGCAGCGTCAGCACCGACTCGAGGTCGGCTTCGCTCGCCTGCTGCAAGAAGTCGTCGAACAGCTTGATCGGCAGCATGCCGACGATGTCGAACACGTCCACGTACGCCTCCGTCTCCTTGTTGTACAGGTGTAAGTAGTCGCCAAGCTGCTTGGCCACCATCGCGCCCCGGTCCTTCCCGAGCGCCTTGTTGCCAAAGTTACGGAAGAAGAACGGCGTCTTCATGTGCGCACCGACGCGGTAGAGGAACTTCATGATCAGCTCCTCGTGGCTGTGCTTCGGCTCCGACGAGAGGCGCTTCAGGATGTACTCGAGGTAGTAGCCGAAGGCACGGCGCGCCTGGAGGATACTCATCTCGTGCCCGTTCTCTATCAGCTTGCGCACCTGCAGCCGGAGCCGCTTTGCCTCGTCCACACACTTGGGGGCGGCGTGCTTTGGCCCGATCGTGATCGGCAGTGAGCTCTCGAGGGCGCGCTCGTACTTCTGGATCCGGTGCACGATGCGGTTCTCCGTCTCACTGCCGGGCGGGAAGAGTTGCGCGTGCAGCATCTGATTGTAGTTGTGCGGAATGATCATCAGGTAGGTGCCGCTACTGGACGACGTGATGGCCGAGGTCGGGATGCCGGTGACTGGGTCCAGGAGCGACCCGTAACGCGTCATACTGTCGCTCGTGGGGAAGATCCGTACGAAACCACCCCTCCGTTCGTACTGCGAGCGAGCGAACCGTACTATCTTCAACTCCTCCGCTGTCAACGCACTCAGCGTCGTCTGTAGCTTACCACCGTCCCCTTTTCCCTGCTGCGGACCACCGGGGCCTCCTCCTCCACCACCACCACCACCGCCGGCATCCTTGCGTCCAGCGGTGTGCACAAAGTCAGCCGAATTGACGCGCCGGTACGGCGTCGAAAGGTTGCGGATCTTCTGCCCCTTGCTGTCGTAACAGGCCTTCTGGAGCGGGCTGATCGCCGGGATGCCAACCATCGTGAGCAGATCGGTCAGCATGGATGCCTTCACCTTCGTGTCGAGCGGCGTGTCGCAGCCGAGGGAGGGCGAGAGGTTTACCTCCAGCAGCCACGGTTTCAGCACGTCGTCGATCAGGATGTCGAAGCCGTACAGCTCGAAGCAGTTGCCGGTGTGCGGCACGAACATCCGGCACGCGGACACGATCGGCTGCGTGCAGGAGAAGATCGCCTTGATGATCAGGTCCTCGATCGCGAGCATCAGCTGCTCGGTGTTGCAACCCTGGCTGCGGAGGTGCCTCAACAGCGCACTCAGCGTCCACTTGTGCCCGACGTCCTCCTCGCCCGCGTTGCTCGACCGGATGTAGTCGGTGTGGTACTTGTTGATGCTGTAGTTGCACAAATGCATGCACGGGTTCCACAGGTTCTCCGCCGTCCGGTCGTACTTCACCGTCGCCAGCCGGACCAGACCCTCCTCGTAGATGTAGATGATGAGCGGATCGAACGAGGTGACCGCGACGTAGATGCGGATGTCACACTTGTGCCCATCGATGCACAGCGGATCGGAGATGTACTTGGCCACCACGACTTGCTCGAACGACGATATCTGATCCGGCTGTATTTGCGAAGCAAGCCGGACGAGGTGTTGTATTCGCACGAGGTCCCGAAAAAACCACAAAGACGAACACGTTAAACATTGGCGGTCAATATTTGTCAATATCGCCGGTGGCTATACTAACCGAATTCACTATGAATATTCCACGGCCCCGGCTAGACGCAACCGGCTTTACGATCCACGGTCCGCGGCATTTGTTGTGGGCCGCGATAAGCTCCTTGTAGTCTTGCGGAAGCAGAAACGACTGCGGCACGATGTCAAAATGTTTGTAGCCCCGCAAATGCTGCATGCGCTCGATGTTCTTGTAAAGCCGATCTTTGCGCGTCAGCTCGTAGGATCTAAAACAAATGTGACAGTTGGTTAGCATGTGTTCGATAGTATGTATATTTTCAGTTCATCAGATCTACCATCCTTACCGAGGAAAATGATTAACCCTCTGGTACGGGGCCAGGTTGCGCAGGATGTCTGGCTTCAGGTGAATGCCTGTCCAGAGTAAATTGAAGTCATTGCATTCCGAACCACTCTCGCCCATGCCGTGCGCGTTCAGGATCTTCCGTAGCAACCGCGTTTCCGTGTTGATGAACTTGTAGCAAATGTTCAACTGCGCCGCTGGCATCTCCGTCTTCGTTACCGTCTGTTGGTTCTCTTTGTTGTCCTCCTTGCTCTTTCGGTGTCCCCCGGCAAGTAGCTTCTTATCGGAAAGACCGCCGGCGGCCAGCGATGGTTCCGACTTCGACGTGGGCATGTCCGCGTCCGGCATCTCGTCGCCCGAGCTTCCCTTAACGCTCGTCATCGAGGCGTTACTGAGCGAGCTGGACGAGGAGGACGATTCGAGCTGCCGCTTTTTCGACTTGTTCGACCCACCGACACCGCCGATGATTGTGGCATCCTTCGCCTTCGCCGGACTCACCTCGTCCTGCGAGGTTGCTCCGGCATCCGTCTCCTCGCCGTCCTCCTCGTCACCTTCCTCCGCACCATCCTCATCATTGTCATCATCCGCTCCATCGTCCCGAACGCGATCGATACCTCCACCGTCCGGTTCCACCCTTTCGTCCCTCTCGTCATCTTCATCATCTTCTTCCTCTTCCTCCTCATCGTCCTCCTCCTCGTCGTCCTCGTTGCTGGTAGTGGTGCTACTTCTGCTCGGTGCCGCGCCACGCGATTGCTTCCGCTGAACGTTGAAACTCTTCGGCAGTGTTGGGTTCGAGGCAGTGGGTGACGACTTGCGGCCGCTCTTCAGCTCACCGCTGACGGAGCCCCGCTTTAGCCGCGATACGGTTGTCCCGGTGCTGGCATTCGGGGACGGGCTGACGGTGTTTGGGTCTGTAGTTGATGGCACCGCGCCTGGACTGCCCCCGGGAGAAAGATCTCCACCACCGTTCTCCGAGGCTACGGGTGACAGGGCGTGCGTCCGGAACACTAGCACTGCGTCCTTGCCTCCCGGCGGACCACCGGTGACCCACGGATTGGGCGTAATGGGTGTGATTTTTTTGGCACTAAAAATGAAAGCAGAAAAGAAACAATCAGTGTAACTATTCAATGGTATTTAAAGGCGTTTATTAATGCGTGCACATATATCCTTCGGCTTTAATGACAAAAATTTTCATAATTAACATCAATAACAGCTGTCAATTTAAAAAAAACTTGGCTGTTTTTCCAATAACCATTTTGGAAATTGAAAACGAAAAAGAAATTTCTGAAATAGCATTCCATGCGTATGCAATCCCCGTCAATGACTTATTATATGTGTTTCCTGACTTCTGCTAGGAGCCCGATCTAGTGAAACATAAAACCATCTTATTATCCCCATTACCGGCAGCTCCGGGGTTGCCATACTTACTTTTGTGAGTGATTTAATCGCGGTTTGTCGGTTATAGGCATAACGAATAAATCCAAACTAGAGTACCCGTTTAGTTTCCGCCTGTAAGTAGGAGTGGAAAAGAAAAAAAAAGATATTAGTGAATAAACTCTTGCAGGAAAATCCAGGGTACCTCCATTACTCTTTTTCCCCGTTTTCCACCTAACCGTCACGTTATCGGAAAAACTCATAATCAATTCATAATTCCTAATGTCCCATCCCATCGGTACCACCCTTTCAATTCTTCCGGATTGTATGAATTATGAAAACTTGAATCCGGCCATCAACCCTGTGTGCGCCGGCGGGGAGAAGTAGCATGGAATCAACCCCTTGGCGGTTGTTAAACAAAACAGCAACAAAGTACCCTCTCCCCGGTCAAAGGCCTGTCCCCCTGATGGGTAATAAATTTGATTCGATTAGTCATGTACGTTATTGATAGAAACTCCCTTACCAACAACCACATTGACTCCAATAGAATATCAGACGTATCGGTAAAGTAGTTAGACATATTGTGTGTTATATGTGGATATCCTACGTATTCTCACTATTGCAATTTTCTTTTTCCCACGTAACGAAACATATAATCGCCGTTGGTAAATTTCTTTGAAAACTATACAGCACTTGGGAAACATTGTACTCGCATGCAACGTTTAAACGGGTTGTTTACATTTTCTCCTTGTGCTGCAGCACCATCTCCTTGATGATGATGTTCTGGCTGAGGCAGGAATTCGGGTCAACAATTTCCCGTGCCAACTGCTCCCGGATTCTCATCCTGCTTCGCGCGTGTTTCTTTGCTTTGGAAAACAGTTTCACCTGCACTGGATAACCAGGGAAAACAAGTAAACTACTGAGCCACAATCAAATAAAAAACCAGGCAAGAAGAATATCCTTGGAGAAAACTGGAGCTGGCGAACCAGTATGGTAATCGCACCCACTACTTGTGCACCGTAACGCGTCCACTAATCGACTGTGACTCGCAGCTCCGATGCGTTACGATGCGATGGTAAAGGCCGACTTCTAGCACAACCCACCTGGGCAGAATTCCAAACCCCCTCTTCCCTCCCTGCTTCCTTTGGCTACCATTCTGTCGTTCAAACCCGCGGGACTCACAGGACACTGCCGGTTGCCCCGGACTGCTTCCCGGTTGTTACAACGTGGCGTCGCGTGAATATCGGAATGCGTGTCTCGAGCACCAGACCCGCGGCGACCCAGCTGGCGGTTGGTTGATTGGACGCCACCGTTGTACTTTTATTCTGCTATCCCTCTCGCGGTCTCTGTCTCCCTTCTTTCTTCCACGTGCGTGGTACGAGTAACTGACGAGCCGTCAGGGAGCCGCGTTCCAAACAACATATCCTTCCTCTCTACCGCCAGCCAGCCAGCTTTGCTCACCAAACAACAATTGAAAGGAACTGCTCCAAGCAACAATTACACCACCACCGAACGCTGGCATACACTTCTTTCTGGAAAAGAGTCCCACCAACGCGACTGGGAAGGTGTGCGGTTTCACGTTTGCCTTTCCGTTTGCGAAGCGTACGAAAATGGGGAGCTTCCTTCCGGGCTGGCAAAATCTTTACGACGTTCCTTCGGTCGGCCCAGGAGGTGGAGGTTTCTATCACCCCCTCAAGACTTTGGCCGGGGACAGGTTAATTCAGGTCACGAAATCGCGGGAGACAAACCGTCAGCATTACTGTCATATTGTGGTTCCTAGGCATGTGCAGCAGTGCCACCGACGTAAACGTTTCACGGCGATTGTTTGGCAAGATAAAGGAAACAATTTTAATTGAGTTTGAATGGAAAGACATTTCAAGAATTACAGCAAGACCGAAAACTTGTCTGGACGTCTAACAAGTTTGCTAACGGGTGAAATTTGAAGTGAAGTTAATAAAGGAACACATCGCTATGTTTCGAATTAAAACTTTGCATTATTTTTAATTTAGCATTCATTAAGCATAAAGTTTAACTTTGTTGACCAGCACACGCACGATTATTTGGAATACTCTATAATATTTTCCGAATGGTTCTGTTATGGTTTATTAACCGGGTCACATGCTTCCAAACCTTCTTTCCTACTGTAACGACCAATTTAGTCATGCCTGTTTTTAGGGTTTAGGAGGCTTTTTTCCCTTTAATGTTCGTGGATAGTCATTCATTCGTACCCGAAGATGCCCGGTATGGATTCGTTCCACCCATGTCATCGTGGTTCATGTTCGAGCCGGTGTGCGCTCGGCTATCCCAGACTTCCAAACCTTAATGTTCCGTATTCAAAAAGTACTGCCTATTGGACTTTGTTTGATGCCTTCAAAAATGTTGAGTTTCTTTAAAAAATTGAGTTTCGCTTTTAAAGCCTATCAAAACAAAACTTTACTCGTCTTTTATCCATAACAGCGCCTGGTACAGCCACTATATGCCACTAGAGTATGGATGTCGCTTAGAGCCAACTACATAAAGTGTTCCCTGTTCGCTCCAAATCAAAACAGTCTTATTGCGGACCTTAGAGGAATGTTTTGTGTACCCTGCGACCGCAATCAACCACCAGACAAGCTACCCCACCAGCGGGAGGTATGGCAACCAGCTGTTGATGGCTTTATAAGGCTCGCTGTTGAACCGCGAACGGGCGGCCTTCGGAAGCCCGCCGTCGACCGAGCACACCGTTTGTGGATTTCGACCAAATCTGGCAGCAAGGCCGGCCCCGTTTAATGACAGTAAAAGGGAATAAAAACTAGATAGAAGACAGAAGAGGGTAAGAATTGTGCGCAATTTTCGACTCATAAATCCATCCAGAGGATGCATGCATGATTCATGCGCGACATTGCTCAGTTAACCCACTTATGCGCACGTACACAAACACCCTGCAGGTAGCATACGATGTCGCCTCCATTCGAGAGAAGAAATCAACACAACTTGTTTTCAATCTTTCCCATCACACTTTGGAGCTCGTTTCTTCGATCGCTTAAATCAAAAGACAAAAACAAGACATACTTGTACAAACTGAGTCGCTGGAAGTTGTTCATGTTCACAGATGTGCACTGGGCTCCAGTTCGCCGAGCGGGGAGCTTGTTTTCTGCCGCGGAGGGCGCCCTGCTAGCAGAGGGAACGGTTTGTGGCGATCTCTTCCGACGATGGCATCAACGGCAGCAACGTACAGGTCCACCTTCCCATCGTGGTTCGCAGATTAAAGGCAGCGAAATTGCACACACGGCGACGACAGAGCGACGACGGTGATCATGATGCCATATTTGGTGCTGCTCGCGACGCAACATTTCTTCGTCCCCCGTCGGAGGCTCTTGCGTTGTGGTTTCGAGGCACAGCCGGATAGATTGGGACAAGACACCGCGGCAAGGTCGATCCGGTGGAGTACGATCCAACACTTTTTTACTGGCAAAATTACACGAACTACAAACACACAAACACGCAGATACTATAACAACGCCTTGTTCCCCTGTAGGTTTATAAGATATTCCCGATGAACTTTCGCACTTTTCGAATGTAATACGAAGTTATTTCACCCGAGGCGTAAAAGGGGTTCTTAAAGCACCAATGAACCTCCAATCAACCATTCGACCAAACTGCAACTGGTCCGCTCGTCGATGCATTTCCCATCGGAACCGCCGGGCCGTTTGGTTCGTATGTTTATTTCACATCCACTTGCAGTGCACTACTGAACGAAAATCAGGGGCGCACCGTTGGTTAATGTTTTACTTATTATTTAACAGAAACCTGTCACTTCTTCGGGCGATTGTTTCAAGTCAAGTTCGTCCCTTATCGCCAATCCGCTCGTGGCGCGCGCACCTGACCCTAATAAACACGCTTGGATTAAAAACCACCACCGTTTGCGGACCGCCAACTGTTGGCCTCCGGTGGCCGCCTTTTCTGCCCACCCCCAGCACAACCGCAATGGAAACTTGCAGCACAAGAACCGCACGTCGTACAAACGGTGGCCTCCGGTGGCTTTCTGGCCTCTGACTGGCTAACCTAATTCTTCCGAATCGACCGCGACGAGTGCGACTGTTTTCCGCGGGAAGTTTGACGCGGGCCAGGTATTATTCCCGAAACGAGTGCATTTTCTTCCCGCACAGCACAGTGCAGTGCGGTACCGAACAGCACTACTAGCAGGAGCACGGGAACGACAAGGAACGGCAAAGGCGCGAAGGCGTTGCCACACTTGTTTCGGCTCGGTTCGGAGCTGGGAAGGGTCGTCCGAAGGTGCGCTCTAGATAAGATTGCAATGGCCCTATCCCACCCGCCCCCACTCAGCACGAACGGAGGAAACCAGGAGCCTCCGCTCGAGTAGGGAAGCAAAGCCCAAACACTGTTCAGTTACCATAACAAACACAAGGCAGGGAAACTCGAGCTCCTGCTGGAGGACTTCGCGGGGCAGAATGAAACGGGCGAACGAGTGGCAAACAGGCCGCCTGCACCAAGGCGACGAAAGTGTTTGAAAATCGTAATAAGTGACACCGTACCGTGCTGCCTCTGCCGCTCCAAAAGGACGATCAGCAAAACTTCGAAAGACAAGTGTCAACAAAGTGTGTTCCCCACGTGCTATCATAACCGGTGGGGGGAAAAACCACCATAAATAAAATACAAACCAACCACTGCTTCTGGCATTACCGATCATCGTTCGCTTTTGCGAGCCGCACAATATTCTCGATGGGAATGATTTAAACTAGCCCAGAGCCCAACGCCGCCGCCTCCGTTATTGGGAAACGCGAAAGGTTGGAGAACTCTGCCACAAGCACGTACACAAACGCGGCCGTCTCTCCTGCAAGCCGTGCTTCACGAACACCATAAAACCATTCATAAAAATTAACGATGGCTGCAGTCCGAAGGGGGATGCTTGGCGGGGCGGAATCGGGGGCATGAATTTTGGGCTGTTGATTTACCACCCGAGTGGTAAATCGCTCGTCGTTTCCTTTTTAAGGTGCATTTTTTTCACCCGAGTGTTTTCTTCTTTTCCCGACAACCGGTTTCACTTGAAGGATTAGACTAATTTCATGTTGCTAGACTATACTAGACTGATGACTGTCGTAGATGTAGACTGTCGTTGATAAAAAGAGTTATTCTTTTTATAGAAACACCTCAGAGTCGATTGAGGCTTAACGTTAAATTGTTTTTTCATTTCAACGAACGATCTTCATTTAAGATGGATACGAACCCATATGCCGTAATCGAATTTCCCGACGAAAACTCTCTGCACTTACCCGCAAACAATGAACTTTTCGTGGATCTCAGAAGCGGTGAGGAGCATACAGTTTCACGGCATTGCATCGATCGCAAGCGTTGGAGAGCTGTGAACTAGAGAGGTGAAGAACATTATTCACAAATTAGATTGAAATTGATTTATTTCTATGCCACGAAGTAAAGGAAGAGGCAAAAGTAAGCGTAAGCGGTGTTCAAACAATTCCCGGTGTGTTTGTTATGTAGTTTTCCTACACACAAAGTCGCTGAAAGCAATCGATCGACGATGTTTTGAGTGTGTGTGTTGGCTGCTTGATTATGTGAATATTTTATTCACGAGCTTCTAATCGACTAACACGAACATTTGAATACAGCAGAAGGAAGAAAAGCGAAAAGTCTCGGCGATGGCCGTTAATTGGTCAACCATCGATCGTTATAATTAACTTGCACATGCTTTCGAAATCAGTTTCACCTTAGGACGAAAAGCGCTCCGGGCATTTTAAAAGGTGGAAAAAGGTTAAATTGAATTGGGATTGATTCAAATTCGAATGATTGTTCATGATAAATAATAAACCAGGAATACTCAATTCAATTGAACACGTTGTCCTAAATTGTCTTCCGGTTTTCGCCAAAAGGGCCAACTTGCTTTTTTCCTGCTCGGATTTTGCTCTGATCAATTAATTTTCATCAGTCAAGGAACATGCAATGAAGGGAGGACTATTTATAGTTTTATTAGTTCCAAACCGCAACTTCCTGCCGGCCGTTTCCGGCCCAGATGCCACCACTCATTAGACGTTTGCTGCACGCGGTTTATCGCGACTTCCACATCAAACCACTTGGTGGTAGTTTTCCTATCGCCGCGCGTCATTTCCGTCGTAGTTGTTGCGATTAATCATCACACTCTTAGCACGAGATGGCTCAGTTGATTAAACTTCTAGCCGTCGGTTTGGCCTTTGGGTGCCATACAAAAAGAAGAAAAAACATCATCGTCTGAAAGGACACGAGCTGCCTTGTGTATGTTTGTGCCCTGCATTTTCCCAGGCATTGGTTGTTCCAACAAAAAACAATCCTAATCCTAAAGGTGTAAACTAGCGGAAATCGATGCGGGATTTGGTAATTGCGGCTGGGTGGAAGGCAGTCCGGGTTTGAACGAAAACGATTTTTTTTCCTTTCGCTTCTAATGCGACCACCACCCGTTTGTCGTCAGCTTTTGATAGCCTGTTGTTGCAAGCAAACTATGGAATCTAAGGAGGACAAAAACGGATGTGAATAGAACAGATTTTAATGACTAAGTCAATCCATGCTTTTATCATGAAATATTACAATGAGTCCGATTAGAAAAAGATGCGAAAATTGCAGGAAGATATGTTTTATTGTTTTTCCAAATCCCTAAAGCAAATCTCTAAATTCTTGCTTTTAAGAAATAAGCAAACTTAGCGAAATAAAGCCTTTTTAATTGACAAATAAAATCGTGTCACAATTCCAATTCCAACAAAGTTTCATGGTAGCAACACCATCGGAAAACAGCTTCTAAAAAAAATGGAAAAACATTGGATGGAAACTTCCATTCTTCACTGTACCGACATAAAGCTGTGTAGTCGTTTTTTTCGCCTTCTTTCCTCTCGCGTGTTGAACGTGCGACCAAGGCGGAGAAAATAAAGTAAAGTGAAACTCAAATTGCAGATAGTTTTTCAGCAAACCACAAACGGAACATTACCGAGAGCAGTGCCGCCCGAACCGGAATGTCCGTCGGTCTAGGTTTAATGGCGCTTTTCGGGCTGGCGACGTTTTACGAACCGTCCCGCCGGCGAATGGAGAATGGAAATGTTTGTTATGTGCTTTTCTTGTGCTTTTCCACCTCCTCGACGCCTTCTTGCCACGAACCGCAAGCCGGTGTGCTGCCCATAGGCGCGAACTCGGGCTCTACTAAATACGCCATTGCACGGCGCTGCTTGGACGGATATGACAAATTAAATCAATTCAACGTCAGCCTAATTGGTGCTTCTTATAACTTATATTGGCCAAGTTGGCGAATTCACACTTTGGCAGCGAGGCGCAGGAGCGTGAATTATGACTAAATGTCAGCACGGTAGTTTATTTTCCAATTCGTCAAAGCAAGCAGAACGGAGCCTAGCGATTAACGGGTAGCGTTAGAGTCAATTCTGATTCGAATACATTGGCAAATATTTGTCCAATACAGACTGTACAAATTATGACATATTTGGGCAAGATTGCAGGAAGTTTGGTGGGTTTAACAGAGACTTTAAATGTACAGTCATCAATTACAACAAACGGATCCACTGAAATTTATTTCTAGAAACCAAAAAGTTACGATGGATCTTGTTTCACACAAACTCAACGAGCTACAGTTATTTGATTCGAAGGCGGGCTTGATAAGTTATTTGATAACAGCACAAAAATTCCTTACCATCAAAAATGCCACCCAGCCAAGAAATAGAAATAAAATTGGCCGTTAAGAAGTGCGTCGTGATATTTATAAACCTAAACAACTGTGGACTCCATTCGCTCCATCTGGGCTCGAAAAAAGATTAGACCCACCGCCAAGATCGGTCTCCCTCCAGAGAAATATACAAAAGAATGGACAAATGTTTGAAAATACATACTCCTCAGATAATTGACTGGTAAATGAGCGATGAAGCGTTTTGTTTAAATTTAGCCCGCAGCTAAGGTGCTGACAAACGCGCTTCTTCCGCTAGAAGTCTGTTGCTCTCTCTCTCTGTATCAGACAAAATCAAGAATGGATGCCGGGTGTCTTCGATTTTTGTTTGTTCATCTTTGGTCCGTGGTCTACGGCATCTCAAGAACGGCTCGAAACTGTCGGCAAAACCCCGTTCGACAGGATCGTTTAACGATGCACGTACACGCGGGCTACGGTTGTTTTGTTTTTCCCCACAACTTCCACGTCCGGTTGTCGATACCTGCGAACGTTCGCTCGACGGAATTCCAGACCCCTCTGCTGCCTATTATTAGACATCGGACGGGCATGATCGCTTGATCGAGCACAAACTCGGGCCTGCGCCACGCCGGTTTTCAAGTGCCCGTAAATCAAAGACTAATTTTTGGCCGAAAGCAACACGAATAAAGACATCCCGTTACGGTGAAGTCATCGCAGGTTTGGCGGCTGCTTTCCCTATTTTATTTTTATTTTTTGCCAACCGAAGTCAAAAAGGGATCCGGCAAAAGGGATGCCGGTAGCGTTTGTCGCACTCCGCAAACAAGAACAGCACCAGCAGCAGCATGAATGGAAGATGGAAGAAGCTCAAAACCACGGCGACATGCGCCGGTGCATACCTAATTACCCGGCGAACGATCGACGACAGCGAACTTCTGTCTCCCGGGGGGCAAAACTTAATGGAATGTGCCGCGCAAAAAACAAAAAAAACCAACAAACTATTCGCCGATCAACGGTTGATTGCTTCGCGATTCCGTTGTGCGTTTTGTTACCTCTGCTTTACGGAGCGACCGAGCGAGCAAAACGGTTTTGGTGAACGGAAACTGCAACCAGGCCACCGAGGCGGTTAGTCAGCAGGAAAGAATTATTACTTAGAACTCTTGGCGAAAATTTCGCGTTCCGTTTCATTGTTGGCTCATCCCTCCGGAAGTGATTGCTCAGAGCAGCTCCAGTAATGCTACGGAGCCGGAAATTTTTTCCTCGTAAAATGTTCCTTGGTTCGCACTAGAATTATAGACACCAAACCTTCACTTGAAGTCGAAAATTTGCCATCAAGTACATACCAATCAATCGTGTTTACCAGTAACTCCAGCGTTTTCGTACCTTTAAAGAGTTTCCTAGCCAAATTATAGAGGTAAGCATCAGAACATTGGCTTCACTAGCACGTCCTTTGGAACATGAATTGAAAGGTGAAAGGTTCCTCAAACATAAATTTAAAAATGATCGCTTCCGAACCTCCGCTACTTCAACCACGAGAGAATCCTCCAACGTGGCTGTTCCGAAAAACCAAAAATAGACTTCCCGATTTCTGCCCCAAAACTTACAGCCTGTCAAACGTAATTGTACGTCCTGATCACAAACGCGGATGGACATAAATCCGCATCAATTGCAGAGGAGAGCGACGTGCGATTGGTGCAGTGGAAGCAGCACCATTACCGATTTTGTAGCCTCCTGTTCCGGATCCTTCCGCTTTTGATGGTACGCTGTAAGCTCATCATACCGACAATTTTCCCGCATCTCCCATCCCGTTACCAGCAAACGGTTCCTCACGAATTCGTCGGCTAATTCAATTGAGCGATCCCCCCGGCGGAGGAGGTTCGCCGCGCAAGGAAATTTCCACCTTCAACGGCATCCGTGCGGCAGGACATCCTGCAATCTCGAACCCGTCCATCCATCAGCCGGCCCCGGGAGTCGTTGGCTACCGGCCTGTCAGGTGCACATGGTGTTGTAATGCAATTTGGCCTGGTGCCTTCGGGGCCTCGATCGACTCGCTGCCGCCCGATGGCGGAAGCTCGTTTCCCTGGCTGACGTGTTAAAATGTGCTCCATCAAACGGCGCGGCAAGGTCGGGCAGGTTCGGAACGGAACCGAACCTGAACCTGGGCAGGATACACTTATCTTGCACAAATCGTTTACGTGCAACGCCGTCTATCAATAGCTTATCAAGCGATATCGATTTACCAACGTCCCGGGAATGCACTTGCGAGCGTTTGCGAGCCCTTGGCAGATCGCAAACGATTTCACCACTCGACAGGAAGCGTACGAGTGGGTCGACCAAACGACCCTTCCCATATTGAGCTTTAAATTTCACAGCACACGAGCGTTACATTGCGCGGGAAATTGGTCGGCACCTCTCGAGCGAAGAGACAATTTACTTGCATATGCTCATACACAGGCTTTGACACCTCCACTGAACGCACGATGGGGCTTCACGGAAGGGAGATGCGGGAATTTGTTTGGGTGCAAGCGGAACACGTGAACCCATAGGCCGAACAACATAGTTATGCAATGTACATGAACGTACACAGCTTGGGGAATCTCTGGGCATCTCTTTGTTATTTTTCCAGCCCAATTCCAACAACGGGGGCCTCCACATGGCGGTTGGTTCGCGACTATCGCGCGTCCGTTCGATTACCGCGAGTTGATTGGTATCATTCCAATGCTGCGGTAAAACGCAGTAAAACGTGACAGCTACAAATGCACTGTAGGGCGGAAAAAGGTGGGCGGGAAAACAATGGTGGGGCGAAGATGGGCCAGGAGGTAAGAGCCTCGTGAGAGCCATTTTGGAGCGACGCGATGTGGTGGGCGGTGGGGGAGAAGTTGGTAAAACATATTATTTCTGCATCCGGCCAGCGGAAAGGCACAGCAATTCAATAGTTCCGGCCGCGTTCCTTTTCCGAGCAGGAAACATTTTTCCAGACACGAAACGGATAATTTAGGGAACATCGGATTTTATCATCGTTCAAATAGTAAACGTACAGATGCAAGCAGCATAAACTTGCCTAATACTTGTTTACGCCATAAAAAGAAATATTTTATTTTTAAGTAAGATCGTTTCAAATAAACTCGAAATACTAATTAATAGTAGAGCAATTGTTACATTATAGTTTTTTACAATTTTGTTCCGGTTTGACAAATTTCGCTTTCTCTATAGTATTTCCAAATAGTTAAAACTTTCAATTTTCATTTTCGTCGAAAGGATTATTTATCAAGATCATAGGCTTTTTGAAGCTTTCTTTTTTTTGTAAAATTTTCGCCATTAGTTCGCTATTTGAAAAATTTATATAAAAATTAAGTAAATAAAACAATTCACGTGATGAAGTTTTTTTTTGTTAATTGTGTAATGAACATTTCGACTCGAGTGAGCAACAATCGGATGACTTATTTCAACTATACCCTTGCCAGCGATGCATTCGTGCGGGCCATATGCTCATGGGGCGTACAAGAAAAAATAAATTTTCCTTTTCACGCCAAACGTGCTGAAACGAGCCAACTGACCGATTACTTAATCATGCCCACGGAGGTGCAGGGCCAATCGGTTCGCGCTTTCTACCGCCGCTAACTCTTTGTCCAAGAGTGCGTGCGTTGTAAGCGAGAGCCAGTTAAGGCTTGAAGCGGTCCCAAACTTCACACCTCAATCACTTCCATCGAGTATGTATTTGTGTGTGTGATTTTTAAATGTTTTTTTTTTTTCCTTTATACAGGCCGAAATTCACGAAAGCCGAATTCAAAACCAAACGCAACGGTGGGAGACAATTTGCTTCATTCCAAACCCCTTTTTGGAACTGAAATTGGAGAGCAACGCGCAGGCGGGGGAAAATACAAACTGAAATTAGCTATTACCCACAAAACTCGCCCACTCGAAAGTGGGTGAAAATGTGGTCACGGTTCAAGGGTTCCAACAGAGACGCGCGAAGGGTTTTCACCGGTGTTACAGTTCCCTCGCTGAGGCTCGACCGTTGGTGTGTTGTCCGGCAAAAACTAGCCAGGAAACCGGATGAGGCACTAGAGTACAATTTATTATTCTATTGATGTTTTCGTTCATTAACAAGTGTAGATTTCATTTAGATACGTAGAATTTAAGAGCCTGATGCTTCACTAATAGACTTGGTTAACACCGTAATATTTCTAATAGATAATATTTCAATTTTAAATTGACATAAAAATATACATGAATTAATAAGAGTGTTAAACGAGAAACAAATTTGTCCGTTTGATGAAGTTAATCCGAGTGGAAACAGAAACGTTGACTTATTGCTATCGAATCTCGGAAATCGAATAATTAGCATCGCGTGTTGCCATTTTGTCCGGTCAATCACGATTACCCGATAATCGATCAATACGGTAACGCCGTCAAGCTCAGTATCCGTGTACCATTGGCAAACGTTCACTTGCTTCACGAATAATCGTGATCGGTGCAACATAACTCAAGGTTACAGCATCGTTATCATGTAACGAGCCACGCGCGGTACGGCTCAGTCGAGCGAAAGTTATCTCGATTGGCGATGGATAGGTTTTTAATTTTACCATACTTTTATTTGAATAAAGCAAACATAGAATGAGGGAATGGTCGGGATTGTACAGCTATCGATTAAGTAATACAATGAACACACCAGACCAAGTTGGAGTAAAGCGTGAAAATATCCCTAAAAACATTTCGCTGATGAGATTGGCCAAATATTTGCCCGTCAGAATGACGCAAGCGCGAGAACAACGTGTATCGCACCGTCGGAAAACCGCGAGCTCGTGCGAAAAAAAACGAACGACACTGCACGCTCCATCGGAAGCGTCAATAAAATCCGGCAAGCGGATCCGCCAAAGCCGGCGTAAAACCGGGTCGACGGCATATGCGCCTCCTTCCCGGTCATTAGATGCGGACCGCCGCCGACGACCGAAGACAACGATGATTAGCGATGTCTTATGAGCCATGCAATCGCTATGATCTCTACAATCGTAAACGATCGCAATCTCTGGTCCGTTTCGGCCGCGCGGCACTCCGTAGGGAATCGGAAATAATGGTACACTATTAAATGCACGAAATGCGCCCCGGAACAGTCAATTCGAGTGCGCTATTTATTCGCGACAATATCATACAGTGCTGCGTATATGTATTGGACTTGATGGAGCAATGTCTACGAATGGGGGATGAGTGTAATTTTGAAATATTTTTAAACTGCATTGACGGTCAGCAAACCATGTTAAGTATGATTATAAATTATCTTTATTTACCCACAAAATAGAGAGCCAAAATTGCCAGCCAACGGGTTCATTTTCATCTGAAACAAGTGTTGTCTGATAACTGAAACAAGTTTTGAAGACCGATTTTAGACGAAGCGCAAACCGTCACAACACAATCGAAAAAAAAAACAAGCAATCGTTGAAGTTCGAAATTGGTTGACGGACTGGGCCTGGTCGTACATTAATTCCTTTAAAAAAAATGTTTGTTATTTAAACGGCATCTACGCGTCTTTCGTCAAGACTGGCCTGGTTAAAGAGTCTTTGGTTTGCCACTGGTCATCTATGACATGCTAATTGAAGCCATCTTTTTTTTTCTATTCCTGCTACTGCATCACTTTCAACGTGGAAAAGTTAAAACCCAAGTTAATTCAGCCTGAACAAAACATGAACTTTACTGGCTTGCAAACAATGAACGCAACACAACGTCTGCGTAAACACTGGAGATGAAAAGCAAACAAGTGACTAAAACACCGTTCACACGTGAAGTGTTTGGTACTTTTTCCCTCCCCCCAAAGCATTACCCAAACACTTTCGCCCAGTAGTGTATGCTAAACAATTTTTATAGGTAGCCTCACACAATCGCAACTACGGAGGGGGGTTTGTTTGGCGCGTAACTACAACGTAACACTTCCGCAACGCAGAAATCAGGAGGGGTGTGAATATGACATGTCTGTGCAAGACTTCCCCACACTCGGTGTACTCGATGCCATCGGCTAAAATCATTACGAGCGTACGGATGGTGTTTCTTATCGCCCACCAGAACGCGGCAGCGATTAAAATTGCAGATGGAGGTTGTTGGTTTTCTTTTTCCACCCTCCGCCGGCCAAGCAGATCGAGTTTAGGATCGATCGATTATATTATTACATTCGTTTCTCCTTCACACTCCTCCCTGACCCTCTCTTGTCGACGTGGACCCCAACAGCAGGGTGCAGATTGGCGGTAGACATGCGACTCGCCATTGAACAGAGCCGGTGTGGCTCCCGGGCGAAGGTGACATCGGTAGATAATTGTTTGCGTTACCAAAGGCTTGGTGGCATTGGTAGCATTGGTTGGATTATCGGATTATGCAGGTCAGCCCGGGCGTCGAATTTCGTTTCGTTTAGAATGCAAATGGGTCATGGGGTGGTATGGTATTTCTTTTCTTTGGGCGCCCAACATTCTTGCGCTTCCAATCGGCGCCCAGGCATATTGGAGACACTCCAAACGCAATAGACAACGAGACGTGAAGGTCTGTCCTAGAAACAAAAACAAAGCGAAAAAACAACGATTATTATTATTATTAAGTACCTTGATGGAAAAATTCTGGCGTGGAATGTTGCGGATAATATTTTGCTAGTGCGATACTCGCGAGCAAATAAAAATTGTTTGGTCTTCGGCGTAAAATTAACGGGCGTAGTGAACCATATCGTAGCCGGCAGGACCTTCCACATGGACCTGTCCTGGCGTTTGGTGACCTCGCATAACACTATCTCTTTATGGACGCGGCACCTGGCGCAACTGTAACGTGCACACGCCGGGTTTATGGTGTTACATTTTTTTTCTATTAGTTTATGCTTTTACCTCCCGTGTAGTCAGTATCGCAGCGTATAACCATTGTCATCCCTTTGTTTTACGACAAACACTTCCTTCCTTCCGCAAAGTCCTTAACCGAATGCTTTTGTTCAACATTCCACTCTTGTCTGTCGGGTTGATCGGTTTCTTCCGTGTTGAGCTAGTTTTCATTTTATTTGTTTAATATATCTATTACGGATACCGACCGGGAGTTGTGTCTGTTCGTCCACCGAGCCAACCGACGGTATTTTGGATGATTAGGATGCCAGCGAAGATAATCCAGGGCATATTTACATGCGCCCAACGCGCCGACGAGTAATTGGCCCATTCGAGTGCTTGTTTTGGTTTGAATAAATTAGCAAATAACCTTTTTCTTACAGCTTGCACGCCTTGGAGGAAACATTCTGGTGTTTTTCGCCCCACAGATTGCAGTTTTCGCTCGGATAATTTACATTCTTTCCATGGACGACTGCGTCATGCTGATGTTGGTCAAGCTTAAGTGTTTGTTCGTTGCCAAATGGTCAAGCCGTTGGCGAGCATTGGGAGACTATTACACAACTTAGAATGGTTGGAATGAAATGGAATGGAACCGTCGTTGCAGTGTTGAATAAAAGAAAACGAGAGAAGCCACTCCAAGAAGCACTTATTTGGAAAAATCCCCTTCAAACAAATATAACTACATTGACGCAGAAAAAAAATGTACAAACATTGCAACAAAACATTTGGTTCCAAAAAAAATGGAAGCACTGGGCCTTTCCGTACAAATTCAATCCCTACCAACAAGGGGGAAACGTTTGGGTTTGGGAAGCGAAAAGCTCCAGACGGAAAACTTTACACATTACGAACGGGTTAAAAAAAAAGAAACATTAACCCCCTTTTTCAACTGCAACTCTTCTTCAATGGGACAGGGTTCTTTTAATTGTTCTTGTGTTTCATTTTGCATTCAATTTCAGTTAGTCCTCCCATTCCACCCTTGGAGGGTTTCTTGAAGAGTTTGGCCGGGGAACATAATTGTCCAAATTAATCGTATCGTTGGTCCTGAGGGCGCCCTGCATAAGCCGGAAGTAGAACAGCAGTCGGATTGGTGGTCGGGAAGTTCGAAGTCAAGGGGGCTTACGTCATCGGGTTGATTTTCGGTTTTTTTTTTCGCGCTTGTCTTGATGTTTGTTACGTTTTGGTTTCAAAACGCTTGCCTTTCAGTCCTCGCACTGCGTTTTTGTTGGTTCCGTTGTCCCCATTTCCAGTTGCCTTGGGACCATCCGCTGGCAGCAGTATATCTAGCAACATCTTTACGAGTGTTCTTTATCGAAGTGGGAAATCGCGAGCAAAACTTTGTTGGCGTAGGTTGTGGCTCCGGGCCGAACGAAAGGGACTGGACTGGGCCAGCTACTCCAGCCTTTCAAGTGCAACCATATTTGTGTCGTTTGGGGCAAGCATCTAACGCCACTCGGAGGACTTTGGATTTGCATACGTTAGTACCGCGGAAAAGTACATGCATCCAGGACGCGGCAAATAAAACGATCCAGGACGGTTCCTCTAGGACGTGCAAGAAACCGAGGCGAGGCTTGAGCCTACTCCAGGGGTACGAAATAAAAATGGTGTAAGGACATAAACCAAAAGAACGCCCTTCATAAAATCTTATGATATATGTTGTGACATTTCGTGAACACACTCGCCACTGTATGTTCATAACGTTTGCCGTTGTCTTTTGTGATCCTTCCGACTACCAAAATACATTTAAAAAAAAAACAAAACTAAAACTCTACCGCAAGCACTTTGCATTCCATCACAACACGTTTTTAGCACACACAAAAAATAAAATAAACGTAGACGCACATTTTCTTTTATCACCTTAATGGCAAATTGACGTGCGTGTCCACGTGCGGTTGGTTTCGATTGACGTTCCCTTTCGTGGTGGAGTCCTTTTTGGCCTCAATTTGTGGGTGCGTCTGTTATTCCCTTACTCCTGCTTTTCTTCTAAGCTCACGGCGATGGATCGATTGATTGTGCGGCAGAACCTAAGATGGAAATGTGGTTATCGTTCGATTGTGCCTTGTGGATTTGTTTTGTTTGAGGCCCTGAGGCCTGCTCCAGGAAGTGCCGGGTGACCTTGCCAACCGTAGAAGTCCTTCGTCCGGCACCCGGCCAATAAAGCAGTCAATGGCAAACATGGCGCTAATGGGTTTGGCTACCCTTTGGCTGCAGCAAATCCGGGCCCTTCTCTCGTCTCGTTCGCTGGTGAATGAATCATCCATGTTCAGTGCGCCCCCGGTGTCACTGTACTACTCGATGGCATTCTTGGACCTCGCTTAACTTGAACACAATCGCAGTGTCCTTTGCCCCTTAACAAACAGGCGGTGGTGCGTGATGGCCAGGTCGACACGCGAATAAAGATAACGGTGAAAATGAAGTATAAAATTGTAGGGTGTTCGGACAAGGCAGACAGAACCGGACAGTACCTACGACATTTTCAGGGAAAGTATTGCACGCTTTTCGTTGTAAAATATAATAATTAATTGTTGTTAGGTTGTATAACACCACACTTTTTAAAAAGAATAAATAGAGCAAAAAAATGAGGGGGTCCAGGATAGCCGAGCGTAGGCACGCAGGCTCAAACACGACCCACGACGTAAGTTCGAATCCAAACCGGACCTTCCCCGAGCACGAGGAATTGGTCGTTACGCCAGGAAGAAGAAGAAAAGCGATAAAGCAATACGATATTCTTACTATCAATTGAAGACTTTTAAAGCTAAGCATTTGTCCACTTTTGATGAAGCGAAAAACGAAGGTTTTTTATTTATCCTTTCGTGCCATTTATGTACTCCGGAATAATTCAAAATAACGAGCTACAAAGAAAAACAAAAGCATAACAACAAACACGTGCCCCACGGCAAAGGGATGACCGCATCAGATAAAGCCCAAGGACAAACGGAACGAACACAAGCGCAGCAAACTCACCAGCACTTGGACACGAGCCAAACTACCCTTTCCCGTGCGCTGTGGTCCACCGGCAAACTTATATCCCCTTGGCAAGCGAAAAAAAAGGGAATAGGAATAAAGGGCGATGCAGTTTTAATGCGTATCGATTTTTTGGGCCACCGCACCAACTTCCTGTAAATCAGCCAAACGGATGCCAGCGGTTTTGATCCGGCTGTCGCAAGGGGTTGTCCGACAAAGTATATCCGGGCGGATTACAGCCGAAGGATTGCGCTAGGTAGATACAGGTCGAATCCCTCCCGGGAGCCACTTGTCGCCGAAAATTGATATCTAGTGTCAGAGCCCAATCACAATTAAACTCGCTCGAGGGTAACAACCCCACGGGTAACCAGGGAACATCACCTTCACGCGCTATTGACTTCGTTAGTCGGATCCTTCCGTCCTGCGCCCGAGGTGAGTAATATGTCCCTCGCACGGCAAGCAAGGCATTTTGACGCTAGGATAGAGTTTTTCGTTTGCAGCCGTCACGTCCGTTTCGGCGTTTTAAATGAGACGACGTTCCTCCGGACGAAAAACTCCACCACCAGTAGGGTCAGCAACGGGCCGACGAACGTAGAATGTCTTTGCAGTAAGCGCAGCGAAGAAGGATAGCTTTAAAGTTCGTTAAAGAATTTTCCACCCCCGGCAAGCATACTGTTGACCCGACGCGGTTCGTCCTGATGGGCAGCAAAAATGACATCATAATCCGAACTCTCGTGAGCTTGGAAATTGTTGAATCGACGACAACCGTGCATAGCCGTGTTGTCTGGTGGTATCTGGGGGGGGGAGGACAACTTTGATGCAAGAATTGTGACTGCCATTCCGAAGAAGACCGCCAAGTGGGACAAGGAAACCACCCGGAGTGAAAGTTTTGCGGTGTATGCTTCAAGACGCTTCAAAGACTCGTCTCGCAGCACGCGATTTTTGGTGGCGCTCCACCGAAGTTCACCTGTGCTGCTCCTTCCCGTCCTGTTTGGGTACGCTTTTCCGCAGAATTTTATAATTAATAAAACAAACTCAGACCCACCGGCTTCGTGAAGGAAGGAGGGAACGCAAAGATTCCCGGTGTACGCCAATAATAAGTTTATTGCTGCTCGCGAAGGTAGATTTGCTGCCACCGATGGAATACTTCCGCTTTCGCACCGCTCATTGAAAAGTCCTGTCGGTGAAGGTTGGTGGCAAATGGTTTTTATTTTTTCTTACCATCCTTTCTTTACCCATACCGTCCACCCCCTCTCCCACAAGGGACACCATTAGCGTGCATTAAGTTGCTATATTTAATTATTTTTGCGTGAAAAGGCAATTCCTGTCCGTGCGATTCGATGTCCCTTCCGTACTGGTGTCCCGTCCTTTCCGGTTGGGAGTTTCTAGCAAACACACACATACACACACACACGTTGCTCCCGGTTAACTCTGACAGTTCTGACGTAGAGGCATTCCGGGGCGTTTGGACAGGCTTACGTTTTTTTTTTATTGCTGGTTTGGTGGTTTGGTCTACTTCTCCGCTGGAGAAGGCACCCGTCTACTATTTTTTCTACTTTTTCGCAAGGACCTGTTGAGGTGTGCTTGCTTGCTCATGCTGCCCGCCGTTAACCATGCCGTCGCTGATTGATGTTTAATTTTAATGGTCTTTCACACGATTGATTGGCCCCAATTATTGGTCGCTCTAGTTTTATTTCTTTATAGCCAATTATGACGTCTCATACCTGTCCGCTGGAATTAAAATCCAACAAGCATGAGTTACATCATTTAGCACGGTTCTTTTCAATTAAAAAAAATCGTTAGATTGTTCTGCTTGCGTTTATCATAATGAAAATAAATCCAATTTTCTCATACTCTGCTAGTTGAAGTGATCATTATTTTTGGAAACACATAGTAAGGAGGGTAAAAAAAGATCTAAAACTCCTATTGTTGTAACAGCCAGCAGTGCACGTGTGTGGCGCAACCTTGGCACAACAAAGGCAACCCAATGTTGCCAATGTAACACACAACAAACAACGCAGAATCGAAGAGAAAACAAACCGATTCAAACCAAATCGATCGGCGGTCAATATCGGCCCCGATGAATCGCAAGCCGTACGTGAAACGATGATCATTGGCCAGGGATTATTTTCCCAGCCCCGCCAGGCAACGGGGGAAGCGTGAGCATGGACATGTAACATACGAATGAGCTAACCAGCGTTTGGCAGCGTATCGCGATAGCAGTGTGTGTTACCTGTTCGTAACGAAGTAAACAACCGACCGAAGTTGGCGGCAGCGTGTCGTTGCTAGAGCTGTTGTAGGTGCTAGACTGTAACGCGCTCTGCATTCTGAACATAATTCTGGTGTCCCTCCTCATCGTGCATTGTATGTTTTGGATGCGTGCAGCGAGCTAATCGATTGGTTTTTGTGTGAAATGAGGTTGGGCAAGGGTTGCAAACCGAGTACATTGTGTGTTTTCTATTCCAAAGGCAGCTTAGGAAATTCCATCCACTATTTCACCAACAAATTTAGCCTCGAGCCCCCTAATTGAGCCCTTCAGAGGAAAGTTTGTAGTTTTTTTTTTCTGCAAGTTCAGCAAAATTGCTGGTCTTATCTTAGGAACTGATTAACATATAAACAACTCTATTTATTTACAAGCGCAAATCCCAGCTGCGGCTCGAGTGAGCTTATCAAGCAGTAGCATACTACTTACGATAAGGAATATTTTCCCTGCGACGAGTTCAACGAGTCCGGTGTGATGAGGCTGCTGCTTAACTCACGGTTTCGAAGATCAAAATATTCGTGATTTTCTAATTGATTGACTCCTTTGAACGACAAACACGCACTTTTACACACGCACACAATATATTGATCACAGTGATCACACAGCCCCAACTAATTTAGAGTTCCCGAATGACTAGAAAAAGGTTTAGAAAGGAGGCATTTCGATAAGCAACAAAAGCAATTTACCGGATCGAAAAATAAAAAGGTTAAAAGTTAGTTCCTTCCGACGGTCCTTCCGGTTCTGTTTTCCTGCACCAGCCCTGCAGCACAGACACACGCACACGTTGGCTGCTGCTGCTGCTGCTGCATTCGGCTCACTGCAGATTTTCCGGCACGACGAATCCTCTCGCTCGCTCGTCGCAGCGCCCGCAGAACTGCAGCGAAGAGCAAACAGCGCGAGGGAGAGGCTGGGAAAAGTGTTTCCCCCCGGCTGAGGCGAAAAGCGTAGACAACTACTGTGTGGCTGTGTGTGCGCCCTTGGAGCTGGAGAAAGCATCCTTGTTGCTAGGATGGTTCAAGGCACCGCACACTTATCGTCGTGACATCGGTCGGTAAAAATGTTCTATGAAATCGTTGAAAACATGCTTTCGTTTGAACGTTGTAAACAAAGAATTTTGATTAATTTTCTCATCCGTTAGCGGAGGGAAATATTTCCATTCCATAGGCGGCTAAGGCACATTAGTTTTCCATGCAGTAGACACTCTGCCCTGCTGCGTTCCGGTTTGGTCTGGCAGGACGGCGTGCAGTTTACGTACACAAGGGCAGGTGTGTAAGGACAAACACAAACACACCACAGGCACGACAATGACCGTGCCCCTGGCGTTAAAAAAAAAGGACAGTCGTCGGCTGGTTCCTTCCGACGCCGGGGAGTGAATTGTAAATGTTTACTCCTGTTAGTTTGGCAATGTTTCGATGTACTTCCTTCGCGTAGTCCAGGAGCTTTCTTAAACCTTTCTTTTATTTGGAGAAAGGTTGACTAATTTGTTTCGGCACGAACCACCAGCCCGATACTCTTCACGCATCGATTGATGTTCGAATCGTTTTTATTTTCGGTGAAAGGCCCCATTCACAAAACAAACCATGTAAATAAAAAAAAATAAGTATGATTTACTGCACAGCTTTCCTGATCGGTATCGAACTGGCGTAATGCACTCGCTACACACCAATCACAGCAAACGGGACAAGACGAGGGAAATCCGGCCACAGGAAACAGGGAAAAACTAACAAGCAGCCCACGACTAACAGACGGACGACAGTCTGCCTGAAACACGGGACCGCGTTAACCGCATCGATCAGATGTTTGCCGCGTACTGAGAGTGCGGAGAGAGAGATCCAACGACCATCCTTCCTAGGAAGGTTCGTACTCAAAGTTGGTATAGTACTTGAGGTGGGGTCAGAAGTGGTATTTATGGTGCCAAGTCGTTGTAACAACAATCATTTTGCAAAAAAATTCTCGATGCACGCAGAGCTTTTTTTAGCACTACTTTTTTTCCGCCGTTGGAAAATGTAGCAATTTGGTTGACTTAATAAAGCTACAAATTAACAGAAAACTGTCAAATGAAGCGACACCTGTCAAATTGAGACGTCAAGAAATCGAATGCGCCCGTACCTCGATTTATAGTTTCATTGCTGCTATCATTTGCCATCAGTTTCAGTTGCTATGGTGTACTGCTAGGGTGGTCGTGTGTTTCCAGCTGATTAAAAAACGGGAATGTGCTTGATCGCAAGCTCGCACAAAATACAGTAACATAATATGAGCTCCAGTTCCGTACGAGTGAAAATACTGTTCTTTGCTAAATCCCGTGAGCTAGCCGGGCTGTCCAGCGCGGAAGATTTCCTGGTGCCGCACGCCGAAATCAAGTGCTCCGACCTGCTGGATCTGATATGTAATCAGTTCAACCTGTCCATCATCCGCAACAATGTCATACTAGCGCACAACGAGCAGTATTGTGACGATCTTGCGGAAACCATACGCATACGGAACGGCGACGAATTGGCAGTAATACCACCGATTTCAGGAGGATAACGCGAGCGGTACCACAGTAACTGATCATGAATTATCTTAAGTTAACGTTTGATAAGCTGGATGTCGGTGCCCTGAACGATATGGTGGCGCATGAAAGCTGTGGTGCAGTATCCCTGTTCGTCGGCACGACGAGGGATAACTTTGAGGGCAAAACCGTTGTGCTGTTGCAGTATGAGGCGTACGAAGCGATGGCCATGAAGACAATGAACCTCCTGTGTGAAGAGGTTCGCGCACGCTGGCCGGATGTGGTCCACATTGGCATACACCACCGGTTGGGTACAGTTCCGGTCAAGGAAGCTTCGGTAGTCATAGCAATCAGCTCTCCGCATCGAAAGTCCAGCCTCGAAGCGGTTCACTTCACAATCGACGAGCTGAAAAAATCCGTCCCCGTTTGGAAGAAAGAGCAGTATCGCGAAGGAGAGGGCAGCTCAGAGTGGAAGGAAAACAGCGAATGCACTTGGTCGAAGAAGTACAAGGACAATCACATACTCTAGCGATGAAGAACAAACGAAAGCCCCTCGCTAAGTAAACGTTTGCTGCATCAGTGCGTGCAGACATGCAAGTTTAGATCGCACAGGAACGATGATCAACGTACGTATCATTACAACATCAAGGCTATGCCCTCCGTGTGTTACTGACATGTCTCAACAAAACGAGATAAATAGCGGGACGGTGCTTTCAATCAACTATGACATCACATGTAGTTTAGATAGCTATGTTTATTCTGCCTAAAAAATGCTGAATCATCGTTCGAGTGCACGTTACCGGCAGTTTCAATCACAGCAGTCAAATATGTGCCTTTCATCGGTCACTATGGATAGAAATAAACAGCTTCCCTGGTACAGGGTGGTTTAGAAAACGATTCCAGTAAAACTGGGTTTTACAAAAGTATGCAGGTCAAACATTAATCGAAACAATTTAATTGTAACCGACGGTGCAATCATGTTGATGGAATAAACGTGATGAATTTTTTTGGTGAAACGAATGCGAGATTGCTTATGTGTCGAAAGAAATTTCCAAACGAAAATATATCACTAAACACATATTTTGTGTTGCTGACCTCTTCGCATCAGCTGTTTGAAAAATCTGTATGGCGCGTGTTTAGAAAATTACATATTTTGATCCGTGTGTTGATGTTTGGATTATACCGAAGCGAATATATATTTTTGGAATGCAAGGGAACTGGGTTCCTTTGCAATAGGAACGGAATCAAGGAGCTGGGTTCGCGGGGATCGGTCGCCATAGTGCCGAGTCCCTTTTAAAATTGAATCTTTTCGGAAATCTATAATGGAATCTTTACAAATTAATTGGTTGCTTTTTAGCTACTGGTGAAGCTGGGCTAGTGAGTTTTGTAGTTATATTTTTAATTAGGTCGACCATGCGAAAAAGAAAAAGAAGGCCGACCATGCGAAACGGTATACTATAGGGATCGGAACTGGGTGCATCCTCTCTCTTTTGGGAACGGATTAGTTCGGGTAGGTGCTTGAAGGAACTCTCAACACTACAGCCGTCAGTCAGGTTTCGTTCGCGACGTCGTGCGTTCTGTTTTCTATTTTTGTGTACACGAGAAAGCAAGTTTTCCTTGGCGTGTGGTACGCGGAGAGCGGAGTGCATAATTACACATGTCGATCGGGGTGAACCTACGCGTTACGGGCCACACGTCCATCGGTGGCCGCAAGTACCAGGAAGACTACTTTTCCGTCGCGTACCAGCAAACAGAGAATGACCAAAACCTGGAGTACGCGTACTTTGGGATCTACGATGGGCACGGCGGGGCGGAGGCGTCCCTGTACGCCAAGGAGCACCTCATGAACACGATCGTGAGCCAAAAGCAGTTCTGGTCGGAGAACGACGAAGATGTGCTGAAATCAATACGTGAAGGTTACATCCAGACCCACTATTCGATGTGGCGCGAGCAAGGTAAACAACGCAGTTATGCTAGCACCCCCTCGCAACAGTCCCCGTCTCCAGCAAGGGAGGCATGTCCGTTCACTAGTTTTTTCTCTCTTTTTTTTTTGCATCGTGGTGGGGCTTTCCAATACCGACGCTGATTCACGTGTAAAACTTTTCCAATCAATATCAGGATTGTGCCTGAACAATGTATGTTCGATGTTTCATAATTATTTGCAGTGAATTCTCTTGTCTTTTCTTGTGTTGTTTAATTTTCCCACTCATTTCGTCTCGTTGACGTAAGCCCTTGGCACACGCACACAATCAATCCAACGATATTGACGCTTGCGTATAGGTTGCGTTAGTGTGAGTTATCTTTTGCATTTTACGAAAGGGAAAAAATGGTCTAATGTCAATCAAATTGTACTTTCAGCTGTTTTTTATTATTATTTTCGATTGATAAGTAAATGGCGCCAAAACGCGAGATAAACGTTCGCAAAATGTTGATCGGTTTTTTCCCTCATCTCTCTGGCGTACAGATAAATGGCCCAAAACGTCGTCCGGACTTCCGAGTACTGCGGGAACGACGGCGAGCATTGCGTTTATAAGGCGTGGAAAAATCTACATCGGACACGTCGGCGATTCGGGCATCGTGCTCGGCTACCAGAAGGATAAGGAGGCACCGCACGACGACGATGGCCGCTGGGTGGCGAGCCCGCTGACCGAGGACCACAAACCGGAGAGCTACGCCGAAAAGATGCGCATCATGAGCTGCGGCGGCAAGGTGGTGACGAAATCCGGGGTGCCCCGGGTGGTTTGGAACAGGCCGCGCATCGGCCACAAGGGGCCCGTGCGAAGAAGCACACCGATCGACGAGATACCGTTTTTGGCCGTGGCGCGAAGTTTGGGCGATTTGTGGAGCTACAACTCCGCGGTGGACGAGTTTATCGTGAGTCCCGTGCCCGATGTATCAGTCATTGAGATCGACCCGAAAAAATTCCGGTGAGTACTTGGATGGCAATGGAAGTAGCAGATAACTTGGTTGCTAGGATAACGATTTTACTGGTTTATCAATTGTTCGTTTCTGCAGGTGTCTCATATTCGGTACCGATGGGCTGTGGAATGTGATTTCACCAAAGAGTGCGGTGGAAATAGTACGCGCCACCGAGATGGAAAACATTCGCATCGCACTGGAGGGTGGAAGTGAGTGGAAAAATCCCAGCAAGCTGTTGGTGAACGAAGCGCTGGAACGGTGGAGCCGCAGCAACATGAAGGCGGACAACACGTCGGTTGTGATTATAATGCTCGACCCACCGGGACCACCGAAGCGGGACGTGTTAAAATCGGTGAAGAATTCGATCCAGCACGCTTCGCCCGATTGCCGCAGTGCTGCCTCAGGGGCCGGCGGTAGCGACATGTACGATCTTTACGACTGTATCACACGGGGAGACGGCGGCTCCGTTCTGCCGGAGATGGCGGCATCGCGCAGTAACCATTCGGATGCGCCCAGCTTGCGTTACCTGCACCATCACCACCACCACCACCATCAGCACAACTACCAGCATCATCGCAGCTATCACGAACCGGTACAACAATCGGTACACCATCACCACCATCACCATATTCACCATCGTGATCCAGCGGAACACTATGGAAGCGACCCGTCGCATCACCTCGAGCACCATCACCAAACGCATCATCATACTCCGGAGCAGTATTGCCACCCGGGTGCCTCTACCTCGTACCACGCCGACCTTGCCTACACGGACACGAGCTTTGCGGAATCGTACAACTCGCTGCTGGACCGCAGCTTCGAAAATACTGACCACTCGTACACGACCATGTTCCACCCGACGACCGACGATGGCACCGGCGGCGAGGGATCGGCCACGTCGGCGTACCACAACCTGGCCACCCTTGTGGAAGCGAACCCCACCGAAGACGACGAGGAGGCGCTCATCGACTACTTGCCAGAAAGCGACGACGAAACAGCGGGCGGCGATGCGGAAACGATGGGAGGGCGGCGCGATTCCACCTACTCGCTGACGAATCTGCAAACGAAATCGGAACGTTTGCGGGCGGCCATGGTCGAATCGGAGGGCTCGCATCATTCGCATCCCCCCTACTATCACCATCATCCGCAGCATCGAAGGGGCGACGAAGAAGAAGCGGAAGGATGCTACAGTGGTGGCAATTTGGCCATCATTGAGCATTTCCACAACTATCATCAGCATCAGTACGGTGGTGCGACCGCAGGGAGATCATCCATTCATGCCGGCCCGTTGGAGGAACACCACCAGTCGATGTATCAGATGGAATTGACTCCGCAGTATCACCATCAAGGTGGCGTTAACTATCAACCGAACCACTTCCAACAATGCGCGTCAACGTCGTCGTCGTCGAGTCAGATGGAACGGTACGATTATCGGCAGCCTTCTACAAACAACAACCTACTCGGTTGTGAACCGGGTGGGGGTTCCCTTTCAAAAGAGAAACCTGATCACGAGTTTGGCTACTCGAGTGAGTACCAAGATGATGACGATGTCATCATACAGCAGCCCGAAGAGGAGATGGACATGGGCGAGCAGCGGCTTTCCGACGATGTCCGTCATATACAGATCAATGAAATATCTTCCTCGTACGTCGTGGGAACACCATCGACCGTTTCGATCGGTCTGCTTTCAGCCTCGGACAGCGAAGGGGCGGGCAGCAGTAGTGGATGCGCCAGCGGTGACGAGGAGAACAACGCGTCCTCCACGACGCAACAGCTGGTGGTCGTACCGGCACTCGCGACCAAACGCGAACGGACATTGAAAAAACCTCCCTCCACGTCCGCACGTGTGATAACGATCTTCTACGAAACGCGCAGCAACAGTCGCCGTAGGCCAAGAATCCGCACTGCCCCGTCGCCTTCGGGTGGTGCCGGATCAACTCGGTCGCTTCTGGGTGTCACCAAACGGCGCCGAACGACTACCACGGCAGCTGTGGTACGATCGGCGATCGCCGCACCGAATCCGACGTTGACGCTCGAGCGACGAGTGCTCCGTTCAAACGGGATGAATACCACCGGGAGGGCGCTAGGTGCAAGCACGGTAAGCCGTCCTATGCAAACGTTGGTTCGAGCGCCCGATCCACCCCACCAGCCGAAGTTGGTGGTAAACAATTTCGCCGTCAGCTCAACCACGCTCGAAGGAAAACCATCCAGCAGCCACTTGTGCACCCGCCGGACGAAACTGGACGAAAGCGGCACGGCGAAGCGCAATACGCTCGTGGCCACCCTGGTACGGACCGAAAGTGGTGTGGTGGCGGTGAAGCACAAACCTACGGCGGACATGGGACCTCGGAAAGCACCGGCGAATCCCCACCAACCGCGCACCATGCTTCTGCGCCGGACAACACAGTGAGGGTCGTAGGAAGGAGCATCACCCACACGATGAAGCAGGGCTGTGAACAATCGCGCAATCATTTGCAACTCTTTCTCAGTTCATCCGCGCGCTCATACATCCATTGTAAATGTCTTATCATTTTTGCTCGTTTTCTTGGTGAACATTTTCATTACGCGTTGTTGGTGGTGGCTTAGAAATAATTTTCTTCATTTTGTCCTCCTCCTAATTTATCACGAGTGCAATAACGGAAAAAAAGACCCCGCTGAAGAAATGCAACATTACGTTACAAAAGGATTTCAAACGGCTGGAAAAGAATCATGGAGAACTGTAATCGGTTAGTCACAATTCGAGAATGCATTTCTTTCTTCGGTTTCTTCCCTTCTCCCTATATTTTAAAAACTCCTTAAGACATACTATAATAGCACTATTTATCTCACCTTTGTGAATCGGTTTTTTCGTGAAAATTACTTTTAACACATTTTTTAAACACTAGATAAGCATGCACGTTTTACGAACAGATATATGAAAACCCTATACTTAACACGGAATTACGTGTTTTGGTGCTGCACTTAGCATATGGTTAACGATGACGAGCTGCTGGAAGGGCCTTCACCGAGCGTAGGTGGTCCGTTTTAAAAGAGGTGAAGCAGAAGTACAACAACGTGTTAACGATACGAATCTATAAATGAATTGAACTGTAACGTTGGACAAACTTTACTACGACAGTCCTAGTACGGCCTTTGTAGTAGACCTTTTAGTTTTCCAATTTTTTAAAGTGCCTGGACAAATTTGGCGACGATATAATCTTTGGCAGGATAGACAGGAACGTCTCACCCTCGGAGCTTCCTATTGCCATCGGTGGACTTTACTACATCGTCGCGATAATATCCATCTTATCAGGGCATGTGCGTGTGTGTGTGTGTGTGTATTTTACTAATCACGATTTCATATCGTTTTCTTTAATTTTGCTGTTGCTTTGAATGCTTCTGAAATCATACCGCGACTTTTTTGCAGCAACAATTCCAATAGAAAGTAGGAATCTTTGTTTTTGATTCGTTCTTTACAATTTTCAATTTCAACTGTCTTACTTATTATATATTGTATACCCCTTTAGGATGTTAGGTAGTTTTATATTTCCTATACAAAGAAGTGTTTAGTGAATTGTAGAACCAAACAGCTATTTACGTGTACCCGCTTCATGTTACAACAAGGCAACACAAACAGTTAATGTAATGTTATAGATGTAACTGGATAGTAAGGACACGAGAGATGTTTTTGACCCTCAAATGGCGGAAGAGGAAGAGGGGCTGGCTGTATGCCGTGTAAAGGTTTTCGTGCAAAGATGATAATGTGTAAGAGATTGTTTTTTTGTTTGTTTTTTTTTTATTTTCTAAAGTAAGAGAATAAATATTTTGATCTATACAAATAAGCTTATCTTTGGGTTTGCATTATTCCTTCTCGTGAGTGGCAAAAAAATATATAGATAAGACGCATGCTGTTTTTTGTATGAACATCGATAGACTTTTATTGTGTTTTTAAAGATTCAACGTACAGGTGCGTAACATTAGTATTGTTTTGTTTGTTAATTTTTGCTTCGATTCATTGCACTTTGGAGTTATGCAATAGAAGTAAAATACTGAGCACAGTCCGGTTGGAGCAGGGGCGCAGGAGGGCGCACACAACGGTTCAGATGTCGTTGTACTGGCTGATGAACGTGTCGTGGATGCGCTGCTTGTTCTCCACCTTCATGTCGGCGATGGCCATGATCACGTCGAGCAGCAGCTCCCGCGAGAGGTCCTGCATCTTCGGCAGTTTCGCCACCTGGCTGAAGTTGTGCACCACCATCTTCAGCGCGTAGTTCTTGATGTCCAGCACGTTCATCTTGTCCGACGCCTCCAGTATCTGCAGCACGTTGTCGTACGTGATGTTATTCTCCAGGTTGTGCTTGCAGAACGCCTGCAGCCGGTTGTTGGCGAACCCGTAGAAGCAGGGCGCCTGGAACAGATAGAGCGAGTCCTCCGGCGGCATCTTGGTGTCGCCGTAGTAGATATACCGCAGCAGCGAGTCGAACGCCTCGAGCGACGGTGAAATGTCGCCGATCTGTATGTTGACCGTGTTGTCCGCCGGCATGAACGAGCGGAACATGGCCTGGAAGTAGGTGCAGCGGGCCGCCAGGATCGACTTGTGCGCCGGGATGATCTTCTCCTCCAGCACCAGGTTGATGTCGCAGAACTCTTTGCCGCCCGACTTCAGGAACACCGCCATGTCGCTCTCGAGCGTGGTGCCGATCGTCTTGTCGTACCGCATGCAGTCGGCCGTGTGCTTGCTCGGGTTGAGCCGCTTCCGGATGATTTCGACGATCAGCGGCTTCTCGAGGGCGGCGAACTCGGCCGACATTACGATGTTGTAGAAGTGGTCCTCCTTCACGATGAACCCGAGGCAGTAGTCCTTGATGAGCGTCAGACCCATCCGGTCCGCGTTGTAGAGCGCGTCCAGCACGTTCGACTTGGAGATCTTGAACTCTAGGTACTGCACGCACAGCTGCTCCAGCCGGGGAATGTTAAACTGGACCGCCAACTGGTAGACGTCCATCATGATCAGCACCAGCTTATGACTAAACGGGTCCTTAACTGGAATGGAAGCAAATGCTTAATACTAACGAACGAAAAATGAACCGAATTGACGAGCCGTATCGATCACTTACAAACAATTCGATCGGTGTAGATGTAGTTAAGAACGATTTCAAACGCTTCCGGCTGGGCGTCTGGTAGCTGCACCTCCAATATCGGCTGCTCCGCCAGCGGGACATCAGTGGTTCCGAAGAGCTTTTCAAAATGTACATTTCTAGCATCACGTGCGGCCCTAGAAAAAAAACATTTTGTCGAAATGTTGTTTCAATCCAATTCAATTCAAATTTGTTTCCAACAGTGGGAACTTACAATATTTTCGATCGTAAAAATTGTGACCGCGCCACAATCATCGCAATGTGGGCCGAGATTTTCACCTCCTCCGTGCCGACGATGAACTGGACGTCACAAAACTGACGATTCTGGAGGAACTTTCCGAAGTCGTCGTGCAGCGTGCACTTCGGGTAGCTCGAGAACTGAAACCGGTACGTGTCGCCGCTGCGTACGTTGTTATCGATCGTCCCGCCGAAGATGTACATCGCGTCACCGATGACGGCGGCCGCGTGAAACAGGCGTCCGCTGGGAATCTGCGACTCCGGTGCCGGTGTCACCGTGGACCATATCTGACTGTCCAGGTCGTAGCAATGCAGATCGTTCGGGAGAGTCGAGTCGGCCGCCCCGCCAAACACGTACAGGAACCGGTCGTGGTGCACCATCGTGTGGCCGTAGCGTCGGGCGGGCGGGGGAGGCGCTCCCCGAAGGATGTGCTCGGTCGATATTCTCCGCCAGCTGGAACGAACTTGGCGTTTGTTAATTATTCGAAGCATTTGCATTAGATTCTGCATGCTTAAGCTTACGTTTTATCCTTAAAGTTGAACTGGAATAAGGTGTTCGTGATTTGGAGACCACTTTGGCCGGAAAACACGTACATGCAGCCACGGGCAACGGCGACGGGAAAATTGCAACACGTTGGCGGACGATCGCCTTTCTGTTCCACTTCCTCCCATTGATGCGTTTCGCCCTAAGATGGAAATTATAGAAGTAGTGTTAAAACAACCACGAACGTTTTGGCTTTCGACTGGAAGCGTACCGTGAGTCGGATCGTCCACATATCATTCAACCGGGCATTCCCGTCGTACCCGGCATAGATCCACAGCTTGCCATCGTAAACGGCCGCCCCGTGGGCACTTCTCGCCACCGGCGTGCGCCCGATAAACTTCCACTCCGTCCACTGGCCGTTCTGGAAGTTGTACTCGAACAGATCGTTCTTGTTCGTCAGGTTCGAGTTCGAGTGGATGTCCCCGGTGTAGCCGCCGAACACGAACATCGACGTACCGTGCACGACCGCCGAATGGTGATACCTTGGGGCGGGCGGGGTCCCGGTTGCAAATGCGCGGCCCCACGACTTGTCCTTCACGCCGAACCGTATCAGATCGTTCAGCATGTTCTTGCCATTGTCCCCACCGAACACGTAGATGGCCTCCTTGTACGCCACTACCGTGTGCTTGGAGCGGCGTGCCCCGACGAACTCATCGCAGTCGCTCTCGCGCTTCCACTTGTTGGCCGTGTTGGAGATGGGCACGTTGGCCGATATCTGCGTGCTTGAGGACGTGCTGGTGCTGCCGATCGAGGCCGACGATACAAAGCGACCGGTGGACATACCTACCGCGTGGTGCTTACAATCCGCAAATGATGATTCTCCTCTGTTCCGCAGGCAGTTCGATCATTGTCGGGTCCCGGGCAGGCTTCAAAGATTTTCGCTTTGTTCTCCGCCTCCTCCTACTTGCTAGCAAGACGCCCACACATTTGCCTCGGCTGCGATCAAAACAAATCAATACAAGGGGATGGTACTCGTTTATAACCGTTACTTGAACCTTTAGAATTTTTAACTATTCAATGCAATCCTACCCTTTGTTGCTAAATTAAGATGAGTTAGCGTCACGTACAAGATGATATTTTAATTCTACATACAATTATGCAATATCGAACACATTTCCTACGAAAAATAGTTGAACACCTGAAAACACAAACTATAGTTTGAAAGAATCACTTTACTTGGCAACACTGCTCTTCATTGGTCGTTTTGTTTAAAAAAAAGTTTGACAGCGTCAAAGTGAGTTCAGTTTTCTTGTGCGTCGAAGAAAAACCCAACAGCAAAATTTGTTCGTTCCTTTACCATGTTTTGTGTGTGGATCTTTTAAGTATTGTTGAAGCGATTATCATTTAAGTAACAACGCGGCACCAGTGATAAGCGGGAAGTGGTCAACATGATTTCCAACACACTGTGCGATTTGGAGAAATGTGTAGGTGGAAAAAGTTGTTTGCATTTTTTTTGTGTGTGCTATGTGTTTTCTTATGTTACGGTTCACGCCTTCTTTTGTTTTTTGGTTTTTTGGCGCGGCCCCGTAGGTGGACACGGCCGGACTGCAGCTCGACACGCTCACGCTGAAGCTGTCGGATGTGGAGCGAAATTTGGACGAGAACGAGATGGATTCGTTGGAGAACGAGTCCGTCATGGAGCTGCTGGAGTCGGTGACGGAGGTTAAGAACGAGTACCAGAACCTGCGGAAGGACCTCCAGGAGGTGCAGCAGCTACAGAAGGAGATGACCTGCTCGCTGCGTTACCAGCTCCGGAACATGACCCAAACGTTTCGGGTGTTGAAGAAGAAAATCGAATCCAACTCCGTACCGGTGCATCTGCTTCCGCCCCCGGTCGGCCCATCGGCGCGTGCCGGTGGGAATGAAGCGCGGGAGCACCACCATCCGCCACAGCACCATGCCGCTCCGCCGCACCCTCTGCCCCAGCCCGACCTGACCGATCACGGGCCGAAGCGTGTGGTGGGCGTGCTGAAGAGTGTCAGTAAGAACTGAGTAAAACGTTCGCGTGCATCGTTTGGTAAAATTCGAAGCACACTACTCGCTGGGCTCGGGCAGCTGACGACCAGTATCGCCTGTAAGCTACTGCCGGGCGTTACGCATTATGTTTCCATTCGCTGAAGCGAAACCCATTACAAAAACCCGTAGTTCACAACATCTCATTCCACCACCGCGTTTTCGCTATCGGCTTTCCACCAGAGCAGCAAAAACAGCCTGTCAGAACGGCATCATCACCGAGCGCACCCGAGCGGACGATGGTGGAACGCCCTTTCCCATGTGTGTTGTTTATTTTCGCTCCTTTGCATTCCGGTTTCGTTTCCTTCTGTTTCCGTTCCACCGACTGTGGCTTTTACGATCTCGGCTGCAGGCTCATTATCGTAATCATCCAGCGTTCGTCATCCTTCATCCCCAGCAAACCGACATACCGACCGGGCTGGCTTTACTCCATCGGGAGCTCCATTCATCGCGCCGCCCTCCAGTCCGCCATAGTGCCACGTGGACCCTTTTAGGCAATATAGCGAAACCCAGTGAAAGCATGCGAAAAGCTTAACATTTTTCCCACACAAAAAACCAGAATTTTGCCGCTTTCGTTTGATAGTTTAGAAGATGTGCAAGCTGTTTTCAATCCTTTGATGCGAAGAGATCGATAGGAATTGAACGAGTTGATGTTATTAATGGCCGGATATACTGAACTACCAGCAAAAGCGAACAAATCGATGCAATGCGATAGTAAACGGTCGGATGTGTTTTGTTTAAATCGCTTGGTTTATTATTAAGCGTTATTGTACTTTTCGTGTGTGCAGTTTAAACAGTTGTCTACCTTTAATTTTATATATTTTCTGCAGAAGCAAAAGACGCATTGCACTTGCAGAAGTATGAGCATGCATTTAATTTTTAATTATACTATTCATTCTTTTTGTGCTTGTGCTTGTGTATCAAGTTTCGATGGCTTTTATGTTAGTAATATTGTTGATGAAGGCTTCGGAAATATTGTGCATGATGAAATTCATATTGAATATGTTTTATACTTTCACTTACTGCCGTAATTATCATGGCATTAGACAGTGTAGCTAAAATGTTATAGAGCACCATTCGTGCACCGAGTACACACATTTAAACACACACACAGAAATGTGAGCAAAAATATATGTCTTAACTATATTCTAAAACAACATATTATAGACCGTAATTGAAGTAAACCAAAAGAAACCACTCCACTACGTGGTGATATGGTTTTGTTCCATGTTTTTTACAGCATGAATGTGAGCGAAAGTGTTAAGAAAATCAAACAGAGTTTATGTTCTGTTGATTTCTCTCTAGATTTAATCGTGTAGTGGAAGCTAGTAGATCCTCATTTGCATTCACATTATTAATTTCCTAAATGCATTCACCGACGAGTTGTTCGTTTATTTGCTAATTTAAGTCTACAGAGGAAAGAATGATACGGCTTTAATGTGTTATGTTATCATTTCAAACTTGAAATATGTTTCTTGTAGAATGATGTATACGAAATATTCCTTTTTTTATAGTAAACGTTTAATTTTTGTAGTGTTTCGTATCGCTTTCGCTAGCATGTTTCTGTGGTGCACACTTAGTAAGTAGCTAGTTTACATCGTACTTAGAAATCACGTTACAACTTCGAATTTTCCCTCACGATGTACCAGCTGCAAAACGGGAAAGAAAACGCTATTGTCTGCGATCGACAACGTGGCCCGTTGCATCGACACACGAGTGGATCTTAAAACGATCGCACTCCGTTTTCTTCACCCTGTATTGCACCCCAAAATGAACACCCATTCCGCCTTATGCTCTCGCGATAGGGAGAGATATGTGTTTGTTCTTTTTTTTTTATTGTAGGGCAAACGAACACTCGTACGAATCTTACGTGTACTTTACGGACAATTTGTACCTGACTTGGTTTGGATCGTTTTTTACATGAAACATTGGAGCAAAAGAAAAACAGTGTACGACTGCAGACCGTAGAAGGAATTGCGGCTTCATTTGCTGTTTACTGGAAGGGAATTGAATGGGATATATAGCCGACCTTACTGTGTTATGCAAATCGAGTTCGATAGCCTTCGGTATTCGGTTCTTAGGCTTCCTCAAGGTTTACAATACTCAGAGTAGTTCGTTAGATGACGCGGGAAAATGCTAGAAAAGACTGTTTGAATCGGTATGCATACAGCAGGAAAGGAGCTCTGAAAGAGATATTGTCACCGTACATTCTAAAACTTACGAATTACTCCTGGCTCGCGGTACACGTTATGCATTTGCAAACCATCCCAGTCTCACATTTAATGGAAAGAGCATTATTCTGACTCTAGGACAATATACGTTTTTGCTCAATCAGCACGCACCGTGTGCTAGCCGAGGGTGGCAGCTGTACTAGGCACACCGTTCAACACCGATTCCGCTACTCCTAGACAAGTTTGTTATACTATTTGTACCATCCTCCCGAAGGATTTCCTTTTTAGACGAGTTGGAGTACACGATAATTGTACAACGGATACGTTTGTTTGCACGATGGTAAATAAAACTATACCAAGCAGATAAATCAATAAATGTTCAACTTGTGAAGTCTGCCTCTGAGTCTGTTATAAAGCGAAATGCGAAAGAAACTTTAAATAGAAGTTATACAGAGATAATGCGTGTATTGCAATGTGTTGCTTAACATGTTCAAGGTGTACGGTTTCCTTTTTTACGGACCTGAATAACCGTTTACTCGTTTTAAATCTCAACCCTTTGAGGCATCAAATACAGGTACTATTTAAAAACGTGTTTTCGCTTCACAACGCCGAATTTGAAAAACAATTTCGCTGTACTTATTGGCATTTCGCCCGGCTCTTGTTTATTTTGGGTCGGAACTATAGGTTCTTTTACATTACGAACGCATTCTCAAGGAGCTGAGTTTGCAAGATTCTACCGTTCAAGTATTTGAATTATTTAACAGTTAAACTCCGAAAAAAAAGGTTCTACGCATTTCAAAGACTTTGTTGTGAGCCATGTGTCTTCTTTACTAGCCCATATCATGAGCTCTTTTCAGAAGGTTTGGCCATTTTTCTAATAGATCTGGAACGATGAATCTGAAACTTCGGAACGGATCCATCCTTGTAGGTGCATCGCGGCAACGTCACCACTAGCTTGTTCATTACACCAGTCGATGGTTCAAGGAGCAGTGAAAAGTCTAGCCGCATCGCAAATCGTTTAGTGCAGGAGATAAAAGCGCTGCTTTTGACCGTTTAATTCGTCCTGATTCTGCACGGTAGTAGTGTAACCGAGCAGAGGCCGCCGCCGAGAGAGTAGAAGAAGGGAAAGTAGCCAGTGCCGCAGTCCTAGACGCAGCTCCCGTGTCGTCGTAGTTGTCGCACCACGAACTAGCAATGGCGGAGAACAGCGGCGCACAGCGAGGGGGTGGCAAGAAAATTACCATCTCGGTGAAAACACCAAAAGATAAGAAATCGGTTGAGGTCGACGAGGATGCTGAAATCAAAGATGTAAGTGATGCATGAACCCGCAGTGAAGTGAAACCGTTCGCGCGTGCTAATGCACAGAGGAAAAAAAGGCTACTTTTGGCATGGTAGTGTGCACCAGCGGAGATACGCAATCCGGTGGGTCGGTGGTGAATGTTCGAGATTGTTTAGATTCGCTCTGTTTTTCATTCTGCGCCTATCGGAGCAGCACGCTAGCGGCCCAAACCTACTGCAATATACCCTAGCGGCCAAAGGCCTGCTACGATCTATCGGTAACGAGAAAAATATGTTTCCCCGAAACCTGCGAGGAGAATTATTGACCAGTTTACAGTGACTAGTGAAAAATCGAACAAAAACATGACACATTGCTGCGTCCGTGTGCGTGACGCTTTTGGCTGGCGCTTACGCACACACCTTGAGAGCGTGTAGAGTGGAGCAGCGTTACAAAATGTTTAAATGTTTATCATTCCTCAAATTGTTTAATTATTCATGCGTCGAAGGGCGTCGAAACTAGTGGATTCACGTGACGCATTTTCTCTCTTTTTTGTTTGTAGCTGAAGCTGGTGGTTGCACAAAAGTTTGACACGAACCCGGACCTGGTATGTCTGATTTTTGCCGGCAAGATCATGAAGGACACCGACACGCTGCGGACACACAACATCAAGGAGGGTCTCACGGTGTATCTGGTGATCAAGGCGGCCTCCCGCTCGGACCCAGAGGGTCCCCGGAGGGCACCGGCCGACGTTAGCCAGACACCGTTCGGGCTGAATCAGCTGGGCGGTCTAGCGGGCATCGGGGCGCTCGCGGGCAACCAGACCAACTTCATGGATCTGCAGTCGCGGATGCAGCACGAGCTGCTCGACAACCCGGACCTGATGCGCACCGTGCTGGACAACCCGCTCGTGCAGCAGATGATGAACAGCCCGGACACGATGCGCCAGATACTGACGTCGAATCCGCAGATGCAGGAGCTGATGCAGCGCAACCCGGAGATATCGCACATGCTCAACAACCCGGAGCTGCTCCGGCAGACGATGGAGCTGGCGCGCAATCCGTCCATGCTGCAGGAGCTGATGCGCTCGCATGATCGTGCCATTTCGAACCTGGAGAGTGTGCCGGGCGGCTATAGTGCGCTGCAGCGCATCTACCGCGACATCCAGGAGCCAATGATGAACGCCACCTTCCGCAATCCGTACTCCGGCACGGCCGGCGCCGGCGGCGCGACCGGTGGCGGTGCCAATCCGCAGCAGGGCACGGAGAATCGCAGCCCTCTGCCGAACCCGTGGAGCGCCGGTGGTAGCGGCACCGGAACGGCACGCGCCGGTACGACCGGGGCGGCCGGTGGAGCCACGACTGACGCGGCCGGAACGCCGCTCGGACTACTCAATACGCCCGCGATGCAGAGTCTGCTGCAGCAAATGAGCGACAACCCGTCGGTCATGTCCAACATGCTCAACTCGCAGACCACGCGCAGCATGATGGAGGCGCTGGCCGCCGATCCGGCCATGGCGGCGAACCTGATGGCTCAGAATCCGCTGATGGCCAACAATCCGGCGCTGCAGGAGCAGATGCGCACCATGATGCCGCAGCTGCTGCGCCAGATGCAGAACCCGGAGGTGCAGCAGATGGTCACCAATCCGCAGGCGCTCAACGCGATCCTCCAGATCCAGCAGGGCATGGAGCAGCTGCGCTCGGCCGCGCCGGGTCTGATGACCTCGATGGGTATCCCGCCGATGCCGGGTGCGCCGCCGGCCACCACCACCAGCACGAGCGGTACCGCGGGAGGGACAACGACTACCACGAACGCGGGCGCTAGAACCCCGGCCGGTCCGCCGCCGAACAACGAGGCGCTGTTCTCCGAGTTTATGGCCCGCATGGTCGGCGGGATGGCGGCCGGCACGGCCGACACGAACATTCCACCGGAGGAGCGCTACCGATCGCAGCTCGAGCAGCTGGCGGCGATGGGCTTCGTCAACCGGGAGGCCAACCTGCAGGCCCTGATCGCCTCGTTCGGTGACATTAATGCCGCCGTCGAGCGATTGCTTGCGCTTGGCCAGCTCTCGCTGAGCTAACAATGTGCGCAGTTTTACTAGACGACGACGGGACAGTGGAAGGAGGAACGACGGAAAGCGGGCAAAGGAGTGGAACACAAAGCTCCTCCGGATCGAAAATTGTTCTCCACTCTTGGTAGAAGTTGCGGAGTACAGACACGGGCCGGACGATCTTTGTCATGCCCCTTTTCCCGCAAGCTTTTCGTACGAATGGGTGCGATTGCAAAAGCGTGGTTAAAAAAATCTTTCTCTTTTTAAGCAGGTCATTTTTAACATGGGTGAATATTAGCATTTTCGTTGTTTCGTGTATGGTTTTCTTGTGCTACATAGGCGCATTGGGATTGAGGAACTTCTGCTGTCTAGCGAGGGGGTGGATGGGGGCAATCTGGACAGTCCCTTTATACATGTTTTGTCTTCATCTCCAGACACCACTATCGTCGTTCCCTTCTATGTGTAGTTTGTGACGCTTGGCGTTGTTTTCTGAATGTTTGCATCGTCGTTAGGCCTCATCAAGGCAGGCTTTCGGTGAAATGGGTGGGACCGTTTAATTATTTTTTTCGAAAACTATTTGTGGAAGAAAAAAAAAAGTGTGTACAACCTACGTCTCCCTCAGCAGGGTTAACGGAAGATAATGATGATTGAACGAGAACAGGATGCTTGAGGGAAAATGAAACAGTACGGTGGGAGCAACAGCGAATTGTAGTCAGCAACAGCGATAGGGCAACGCAGACAAGGAATGATCTACGTGGAGCAGAGAAGGGTGGAATAAGCATGATGGTAGTAGGATAACTATTTACTAGGTGAATAGGTAACATTAAATTACCCAAACAAAGCAAAACCACACCACAAAAAACTCTACAGCTTATATGCTGTTTCAGTGCGTAAGGACTAATGTTGATGAACAATTTCTTGACTTCTCTTGACCCACAGCTTAGATCCCTGCAACGCAAATAGGAAAAAGTAAAATTAAAAAAAAAAAAACAAATGAAAACGCATTTTGTAACGTACAGGAAGTAGATGCCGATCAAGCTAAAGTGCATAGCTTCCATTTCCTCCTGTGCTACAACCAACCAGGAAACCACGCGAAGTCACTGAACAGGGTAAATCAAACGGTACGAGTAGGAGGATAAGATGGCAGAGCAGAGAAAGCCGTTGAACATTTTAGAGCCCCTGCACCGATTCACCTTTTTCCTCCGCCACTACCAACTTTTTTTTTTTTTCAAAGTAAATCTGCGCCGAAAGGCTCTCGTGCAGCGATTTGTAGAACGCCAGCAACTATACATAGGCATATATACAACTATTAATAGTATATTCAATAAAATGTTAAATCAACTGGAATGTAGCGCGTGTTTCGGGTTTATTTCTTTCCCTTCCCCTCGTTGAGCCGTGTACATCTTCTTGTGGCAGTTGGCTTCAGGGCCTTCTTTCCCATTGCTTTAAAAAGTTTGTTAGCGTTTTGTGTCGGTTCTGTGCTTCCCCCAGCAAACGATGTGCCTCGACCTCTTTTTTATTCATGCGAAAAAGCAAGAGCAGCGAATGTCTGGAACGAAACTGGACATTTAAAATTCGTTGAACAATCAACTGCGGTTATTTTGTTTTCGTCAGAATGACACTTTGTTTTGCTTCAAACAGACACAAACGCGTCCAACTGACACAAAATCTGACAGTTTCGATCTAGATCCGTTTGTCAACTTGACAAGTGTATATTTTGAATTTTTGAATATTGAATATTAAATGTACATACTTTTCTTCAAGGAAACACTATGAATTGTGCTTATGACTATTTTTATGACAATTTTGTTTTGTTTTGTAGAAGAGCTCTCCATGCGAACAACAAATTGAATGTTAAACGTGCGAAATGTGTCTTCAACCATGTGTCAAATACGCCGTTTATTTTGCTTCTCCTCATATTGCGTCTGTGAGGAGAAGAGGGTAACATAACCGCCCTTACCTGACGCGGCGTGTTCTTGCCATCCCTTGCTTCATTCGCCATCGGAACCGTGTTCGGGAAGGGTCGCAGGTATTCCGATCCGGCAGAGTGCGTGCACAAGCGTGTAAAGGGAAACGGTTGTTTTTGTGCGTCTGTGTTGATGGTGGTGACTCCGCGAACGTGTCGACCGCGAGTTATGTTTATGCCGCACGCGCACCGGTGGTCGATCGAAAATTGGGTCGAATCGTTTAGGGCGATGTATGGTTGAACCGTCGCGGATGCCGCCAGCCTCTTTCTCGCTTTTTTGGCTGCGATTCCGGAACGTTACCGGGGGGATCGTTTTGTAGTGGCCACCAACGGACACGTAGCGCACAGCGACGACACCCGGTGTGTCAATCTGCAGGTTCTGCGCACATCACACAATCGCGGGAAGCCGCCGTTGCTCTGGGAAACGCCTGCAGGAAGCATCTGTCACGGACGCGCGTCCGCATCTTTCATATAGAACAAGCAGGTGCGTATAGGAAGTTGCAAACGGTGGTATGTTTATTCACGATTCTGATTTGTTTATCGGGCGAAAGGCCGACTGAACTGCTCGTCATTTGGCGGCCCCACTTCCCCCTCGACCGGAAATAGTTTGAATCGCAGCCGCACACTGTGAACCGCGGTCCCGCATCGACGGCACATTGCCGGAATATTGGGTTAATTGAGCCGTAAAATGTCCAAACAAACCGTCGCCGGACGTGCCTTACTTTACCCTTTCGTGTCACGAGAATCGTTAACTCTTAACGGGGAAGCCATTGGTTTCTCAAGTTCTTTAAATTAACCAAATCGGAGTGGATTTGTGTTTAAATGTTTGTCACTCAAATTAAAGGCAACCTGCCTTCAAAACGTTGCCATTGGCAACAACAAATACCATCGAGCCGAAACCCCAGAACAAGTCCGAATGGACAGTCATCGTAGCATAAAAGATTTAACTCGTTATGCCATTGAATGCCATTAGGCAAAGTCTCGCAACCAATAAAACGATAAGGTTTTTTTTTTTTTACTTTCAAGTTGTTCATGAACGCACCCCAGCCAGCCATCCCTGCGTGTGTTGGTGTATTATTTTTGGCAAAACATTCTCAAATCAGCCAAACCGGTTTTTTTCCTCAACCTAAAGCGGTTGTATTTTTCAAAGCGAGCGTTCCTCCATTCTTCCCGCTTCCCGCGGCAACTTTTTTTTTCAACGAAAGCGCACCTCTTGAGAGCATGCTTCATCCCCTTTTCCCCTGGGGCAGCTTCTTGGGCTCGCGATCGGCTCAAGTTAAGGAGGTGGAAGGATGGATTGAATAATTGCTAGTAAAATATCAGATCGGCGCAATTAATCAATTTATGATTCAGCGAAACGGTGCGTTTGGCAGGTTAAAGTGTTTTAGCATTAATTTGAGGTAAACTATAGTAGGAGGAGTAGTGAGTAGGGTGGATTTTATCCATTACGAATTTAAATGAGAATTGAACGGAATGGGTGTCCTTAAGCCTTAAAATTGATACTTTTGGGTCCAAAAGTGTATTTTTTACGAAAAAACTGGCAGTGCAGTGAAGCCTTTTGATGCCAGAATCAAACGAAAAATTAATTTACTTTTATTTCTCTAAATTTTGCAAAGAATGAGTCATATAAAAAATGAAAAAAAAAACCCACCTTGATGGCTTGTTTTTGTCGCATAAATCTCACGTTAAACGCATCAAGGGCCGTTGGGGCATTCAGATCATGAAGGTAAATTATTGATGCACATGAATCTAGGTCCATTAACTGTGCCTTTAATTGGACAAAATTATCCATCATCGTTGTGATGCCGAAGGGCGAACACCGTTAAGTCTCCCCTTCTTATGGGGGTCTCCTCCCCTGGAACATGGGTAAACATGGCCGTCTTCCAGAGGTCTTCAATGCTTGTTGCGGTTGTTTGTTTCGCCACTCTCTAATCTGTTTCGTTCGTGCTGTCACCACGGTATATAGTGGCATGCTGTCAAAATGGGATAAAGTCAAGTCCTTTGCATTCCCCGCACCACTCAAACGGTAGCTATTGCTTCATAGTAGCTTCACCCTCTAGACCCTGGGACGAATAAAAATGGCATGGTCCATCAGGTATCAGGTTTGGCAACCGATAATTTACTGCCAGCGTTGGATCAGCCCGAGACAGAGCGAACACGGTAGCGTTACCGAGACTTGCAAATTGCTCAAATTATTATGGTACGTTAATTATAGGGAGGCTCTCCTCCAGCCGGGATCCTTCACGTGCCGTCCCCGCTGTGGGTCCCCGTTTATGTACATTTGCATAAATGCAGCTAAGCTTTTCCACTGTGCGTTCCCCAGCTCCTTGCCGTTTGAAGAATGCTGAGCTATGGTCCTGCATCCAGGAGGTCAGACTTGTGCTTCCTGACCCGTGCCCCTTGGAGACGTGTGGACGACGTGCAGGAAAGATTCGTCTTTGATAAGAGCTGGTGTATCAGTAGCACCATTTATTTTCTTCAATCATTCCTGATTACCATTCAATCTCGAACTTTTTAATTGGTTGATTTAGTTTTTAGTATAAGGCCAACTGTGTCTTCCCCAGGCAAAAAAAGCCAATCTGAAGATAATAGAACGTTAAAAAAAACATGGGAAGCAATTCAATTGGGGATATCACGAGCATGTTTGAGCCCACAGGACAGGTGGAAAATAGACAAGTCTGCATGGGAGGCAAGAAGTAAAAAAAGAATTCTAAATGATAGGGGAAAACGGGATGGAAAACTGGAATGGGGAAAAAATAGTACGTGCAATAAACCGGTGCCTGGGTGTTGTTCAATTATGGACCAACCGTAGGGCGGACGGTTCTTCTGCTGCGGCCGGTAATGACGGCAGAATGCGGCAGAGATTGGCATGGTTTGTAGAATTAATTATGCACCATGCGCAGATTACAGTCTGGCTCAAGTATCGTTTCGTTCCCTTTATTTCTTCTTCGCTCACCCATTCTTTCGTTCACTCTCCGGGGCAGGGCTTGGCTGTTTGTCTCTCCTCAAAAGCCGATCGTGCAAGAAGGAAGTAGCACAAGACGTCCGCGGCATGCAAGTGTCGCCTAAGCTGCGCGGCCAACCCCCGTTTGCTCGCGTTTTCCCCTGGCCATTTTCTTTTAACCCACCGGTGGAGACCCGGTTGCACTAGGAATAATAATTCCTAGCCGTCTTCTGTGCCAAGATCAGGTGCAAAGACCTCCTCGGATCGAGAAGCTTTCCGGTTTCCGGTCAGCGGCCGTCGGCTCCCAATTTCCCTTCCTCCCTTGTGGAGGGAAATGAGTGTGGTTGAAGCCGGGTTCTTTTTGTTTCTTTTCCTTTTCCCCGCGCTTTTACCATCTTGCTCTGGTTGCGCCACAGTTTCCCAGCACGCTCCGGCGTAATTGCCCTTTTTCTTGGATCTAGTCCAACGGGCGGGCCCGGCTATGTGATCCAATCGTTTGTGGGCCCTTTTTCCGTCTTCTGGCCATCGCAGGCTCTGGAATGTACAGTGTGTACTGGACCACCGTTTCCCGCGAGGTGTGAAAGCTTCTCTGTGAACAAATTTTTGATTTCATCGTAATACTAAAAATAGTTTTTTCAAGTTAAGCACTATAAAGTGACTCAAATAATTAAGTCACTTAAATATTTAAGTCAGTATAAATTCAAGTATTTTCGAACTTCTCAATCCATCGCTCAATCCAAAACTTAGTCTCACTTGGTAATGATGGTCAAGTAATGTTTTGATTTTTTCCAACCTTGACTGTGTGCCCGATTCTTTCCCGTGATCACCACGCTAGAAAACCACCCTCTTCCTTCCGGGAGCGATGTGAATCCGTTAAAATGACCCTCCATTATGGCCCAGTGTGTCCAGCGGTATCCGGGGCTTTGCGTGCCTTGTATAGTTGCCGCCGTTACGATGAAAAGCTACCGGGTTTAATTAAGTGCGAAGCAGCCAGCTTCCGATCCGCCCTGATCTTGTCCGGTAGCCGCTAGTTATGTTCTCTTTTTTTTTTGGGATAGATTTTCGCCAATTTTGGTAGACAATTAAAGGCTGTGAAGTAGCCGTTTTTTTTTTTACCCGGCCAGTTTGCGAAAAGTTGTCACCTAAAGCTTATAAGCGACGCTTCGATATTAATGTGGTGTGATTATTTTTAGATCTCACATTTCTTTTCCTTCATTTCTGTGCTATAGATTCGTTGTAGGTGTGTGTGTGTTTAAGTAAGTTCTGACTTAATAACTCTTCCCTTGGGAAAAACTCCCCCACGATTCGGCAAACAATCGGTGCCCGGTTCTTGGCGCTCGATCTCATGACTTTGCACGTTTTCATCGTCTTTGCGGCTCATCTGGAGGCAAAAAGAAAAAAAAAAGGTTTCAAAATGGATTGCCACCGCTTATCGTCCGGCGTGCTGGCTGTTCCTTTGTGGGGGGAGTTTTCCCACCGCCGTATTCAATTATTTTACTTTGACCATCTTGCAACAGTTGCGCCACCACGTGCAAAACCATTATCATAAATCTTACCGTGGTCAAGAGTACGTTCGTCCGTTCTCTTCGGTGGAGGTGGCCGCGACCCTAACATCGTGCAATAGTCTTCTGCCTGCACTCGGAACAATGAATTGGGCCCGAAACCCCTGATCGCCGCAATCTGTTGATACTGGACGTTGAGGCGTCGACGACATCAACGATGGTGGCGGTTTCCTCTACGGTGGTTATGATTTGGGACGTTGCGGAATGTCGTTGGGAAAATCGTCGACCAACGAAGCCATTTGTAGACATTAGGACGGGCCTCGGTAACAAACAACAACAGTCTACTCCACTTTTCCACTCTCGAACGGACAAACGCTTATATTGCGCAAGTTTGACGAGAATCGTGGTGGAGGGAAGCCGCCCGTTAGAGATGAGCTAGGAAGAAAAAAACAAAGCGTAGCTTCATCTTACCCACCGGTTCATATTGTGCAAGTATTTTAATTAGTTGTGAACAGTGAGTTTGAAGATGATTTGATGACTCTATTCTGAAGGGACACCACCCTCGCATTAACGGTTTCTGATGTACTTGGCCTTTCTTAATGAGGTTGGTCAAGGAGAAGAAATGTTAAAGTGGGGTTTGGTGTGGTGGTGATTTTTGAAAGTTAAGGTCTTATGAATTACTGCATATCTGCTCAACACTTTCTTATCTTAATTAACTCATCTTTGAGAATATTTAATAGAGTTTCTACAGTTATCCGTCAGCGAGGTCAACTGATATGTAGAAATGCTTTTGTACCTATGTATAAGGCTTCTAGAAGTAATATGGTTTAAGAATTGGCAAAATACAAAATAGAATGGAAATATTTGTTTTATAAAATTTCATTTCTGGCAACATGACGATCACATGTTTTTAAAGCCCGACCGAGCTAGATCCTAAGCTTTTTCAAAGCAAATTCGGATTTCCTGGTTGCACACAAACTCATTGAAATGACTTAAAAAACTATAAGATGGGGTTCTTATTTCTTTTCTATTTGACAATCGTACAAGATTTAAGCTTAGTTGATAGATCGGTGGTCTGTGTAATGTTGTTTTTTGTTGTTGTTGCGCTTTGTGCATAGCAGATGCTCAAAAGTAACACAGAACCATAATTTTGCTCTGTTCGTCTTGGAATGTGTCTGCCTCTTGCTCTATTCAGAAATCTGCATCGTGGGGCCTTCCCCACCAGAGGTTGTACCAGAGGGTTATGCAATACAGCTCATCAAAGAAGAGTTTCTCCCGTGCAGTATTTTACGGTCGTAAAGGTGCCTCCCCCTTATGCTGTAAACCACGTCTGTCGAAAAGCCCCCAGAAACAACAAACTCGGGACGTGGACGATACACTGACCCGAGGAGAAACACAACAAAAAACCCATCCCTAAAACACACGAAACGGATAAACAAATAGATCAGCTTCGTCAACATTTCGTTTCGCCTTCCGCCAACCCCTCCCAAACTCTTTCCTCCGGGGTGCGTTTGTGTGCGCATTGGATTTTCGTATGCGTAGCGTAGGAGAAGCCGGTTCGGCACGAGAAGGAAGACGCATTCCAAACTCCCGGCGAGCTCCACTGGTCCACCGGTCTCGGTATGTGGAAAATGTGATCTTCGGGGAGGTTTTTTTTTATTTGCCATCCGTGTGTTCGTTTTTGTGTTCTTCGTTGTTTTCTATTGCTTTCAGTCATCCTGCGGGCTGACTGGTGTGGCTTTTGGGCCAATTGCCCTTCCTTGCGTGGACGGACGAAGCCATACACCTGCAATGCAAACCTTCCCGGGGTCAGTCAATGCCCGAAAGTCACCCGATCCTTCCCGGTCCGGTGTGGTGTAATTATGTTTCCATGGTTTCGCTTTTTCCCACCGGTCAACGGAAACGATACGTTGGTGACACGCGAGAGGCATATTCGCACCGGGCTCGTGTGCAGGGTGACATTTTCAAATGCTCCTTCACGTAAGCGGAAACCAATAAGTGTGGCGAAATAATGCAGCATAAACCAATGGGCGCCTCTAGCTCTGAAGTGAATAGGAAAGAAAAAAATTATGAAGTAATAAATTTAAACTATATTTTAATAAAACTATTTTGCACAAAACAAGAATTGTAAAAAGGTGCGATCATCAACTGGCTCCCGAAAATTCTTTACTTCATACCCTATAAGAGCCAACAAATTGTTTTACGGTGCAAGGTTAGGGAAAGCGATCGTAACTCTTCGGACGAAGGATAATGGCGGTGACGTTGATGGATTCTCGGGAAGTAAGTGAACGCACGATAATAAACCTTGGGCGACGAAATTGTCCAGCGTCGGGATAAAGGCTGACGAATTGGCTGAGTTGTGTGTGCCTTTGGGACAGGTAAAAAGGACTCCGAGGGAAAAGGTGAGTTGCCGATGCACTTGCATGCAGCGTTTGTGTGGAGTTGCAGGTGGACTGAAGGAAGCTTCGCCCTTCCTTCAACCGTTATCTGACCATGGTCAAGCAAGACAAGCCCTTTGGAAGATTGGCTTCTTTTGCTTCGGAGGTGTAAGTGCACCGGACATACACGTGTTTACGCGGTACGTGCCTCGAATTGACTTTTGGCCAACTTGAGGGCAGGACAACGACGGAGGGCAAGGTGGATCGCGAACATGATGCACTTTTGTAATCGTTGCAAGGTGTCTTAAGGCTTATGTTGGTATTTCGTATGGACATTTTATTTCCGAAAAACCTTACGAATTGTAATCTACCTTCTTTAGCGTATTTATAGGTGTGTGGCTGTTGATACATTTATTTTCGCGTACATTTTTGTACTGGTAAAATGGAAATGGAACATTTTTCCTCCGTCACGTACCTAAGAGCGATGAAAAAAAAATTTCAACAAAAATTGGCCTGGAAGCTGTCCGCGGACGCCGTGGCCACAAATTTGACACATTTTACCGGTTCCTGTGCGTTCCCGCTTCCACCGCGCGCGTGTCTGTGTGCGTGTGTGTGTATTGTTGTGAGCGTGAGAGAGATCTCGCTCATGCTCGGCGTGAGATGGATCGCGGCCCCGTCTGCCCTTTCGACGTCGCCGTCCGGCCCACCTTAGATCGAAGGTATTCCTTCCCGTTCGCTAAGGGCCACGGCGGGTGGCGGGAACTTTTACCTGTGTTCGCCCATCGTTCTCACTCGCTTCCCCTTCCGCACCCTCATTCGGAACGCATACAACCGAAGGACGGACGGAGCCCGAAGCAAACGCAAAGACCCGGCCGAAAATACGTACGCGTACGCGTTTTTCTTTCACTGCCGCCCGTATCCCTTTCGTTTTCCCTTCTTTCAGGCTTCCTTCCACCCTCCCCGGTGCACGTAAGCACTCTCGATAGGTCATTCTTGTCCAACCCGCTCGCGACTCGTTCACTCCGGTCAATGGAGGTGTTGTTCGCCGGGTCTTTGCGTTCCTCCGGCGGCGGTGCGATTCCAGTTTTTCCACGACCACGTAAAGGCCACCTTTCTGAGCCCCCGGTTTGTGCACGTGTGTGTGTGTGCGCCTTTTTTCCCCTTTCATCTTAATTCATTCTTCTTTCGTTCAACCGCATTCTTTCCACAGATATTCAAACGATAGCGACCTTTAGCGGACGGAACGCGCGACGGTGCGAGTGTGAGTTGGTGAGCTTTGGGAGAAGAGGCGCCCCCTCCGGGCTGAGGAAGGGAGCGGGCGGGCTCCAATCGGAACGGACACATCGCCGTGTCGCGTCTTGGAGCCATCGCATATTTCGCTCGCCCTCGCGGATGCAAAGCACATTCACACTCACCACGCGAAAGGCACGGCAAAAAAAAAAAAAGGGGCCAACACTACCACGCGGTGTCCCCTTCCCCAGTTGAGCGTGTGCTAACGCGCGGCCATCAAGGGCTCCAGCAGCGTACTGAAAGGTAGAAAATAGGGAAAGAAACACAGGGAAAAAAAAACGAATCGAACGAACCAACAAAATGCCTTCCGAGCTCGACCCGTACTTGCCTGGGATGCTGCACGACGGAGGGGCCCGTCGGTATCCCCGATAAATTGGCCGCTCCATCGAGCGTGCTCGCGAGAGAACCAGTTCGCTCGGCGCTTCGTCGTCGTCGTCGGCCGTGTCGTGGTGTCGGTGTTTCGGGCACCGCCGAAGATCGGCCGCGGCAGTTAGCGGCAGTCGCGCGTACACACAGTCGCACAGGCGATCGCAGGCGGTTGCTCCGGCAACGACGTGACGTGACGTGGTGCATTTACAGTTGCGATCGTGGTGCTGCTGGGTGTGCGATCGGTGAGGCAGATGTACTGTTTCCTCAGGGATGCATGTGGAATGCTGGTGTGTTAGGTGCACGAGATAAAAGCTTATCACAAGCGACAGATCGGCAAGGTGAACAAAAAAAAAAAAAACAACCAGTAGTGCTGACCGAAACGTAGGATGTTGGCTGGGTGGAATGGCATTTTCGAATTATCGTATTATACAATATATTATCGGCCCGGTTTGATGGTGATAGTGGCGCTGTTCGGGAGACCGTTTGGGCAAAAGGGAATCGAAAGTTCCGTTACAACGTTACCTACCACGTCGAGAATAACCTTTTCGAGCGCGCTCCATCATCATCATCATCATCGGTGAAGTAGTGATCCTTCTCACCAAGCTTTTCTCTCACACGGTTGGGTCGAAAAATAAAATTCCTTCACCTCAACTGTGTCGATTTCCTTGTGGTCCTTACACGGTAAACGATCTGGAGAATCTGGAGAATTGTGTTACAACAGCCAGTTGTGAGAATCAAGCCCGCCGAAGCGTAGAACGGGTTCGACAAGTGAAAACATGATGCCCAAGCAGGGCAGGTTGAAATGTTCCGCCGTGCGTAGTGGTGTGAGAAATGTCAAACTTATTGCCAACGGTCCCCAATGGCTTGGCCACCTGTGTGTGAATTTCAATTTGTTTTAGTGAAACAGTTTTTTTTTCTTGCGGTTGTACTAACGTGTTTTTTTTTCCTGCAGGAAGAAAAGATCTGAATTGTGCCGTGCTTGCTTGTGATTTAACGATGTGAAAATGGCTTCGCTGCATCGGTGCACAAGGGATACGCAAACCGCGATGCTGTGCCAAAGTGTCTGAGCGAATCGCGCGTCCTGTGAACGATGAGGATGAGCCGCGAGGTCAGCGGGTCCGGCAGCGAGAACGCGCAAGAGTGAGTGCAAACAGTGTTGTGCACGCTTGTGTGTGTGTGTCCGTGTGTGTGAAGAGGACGGGTTTCCGCCAAGCCGCGATCCACGCAGGACGCGGGGCAGGGATTTTTCGTGCGTCCGGCCGGACAAACCCATTACATGTTCAATGCTAAAACACATACATACCGGGCCCGTAACGACGGGCCAAAATCGTTCGATACGGAGCACGGCCGGCGGCGGGGGCCTCGGCCGTCCGATTCCGCCGCTGAACGTGTCCACCGTCTCGGCCAGCTCGGCCGCCACGGCCAACTCGACCAGCACGGCCGCCGCCGCTGCGTCGAAGCACATGAACGGCGGTCCGCCCCGGCTGCTGTCGTCGTCGTTCATCACGCCATCGTCGATCGGCTCGACGAACGGCGTCACCGGGAATGGGAACGGGACCGGGCACGCCAACAGCATCCTACACAACGCGTCCACGCTCGGCGGGCTGACGCTCGGCAACGGGACGATCGGTGGAGCTGGGGCCGGCGGAGGCGGCGGTGGAGGAGTGGGGATGCCGCCCGGCTTTAACCACAACAACTCGACGACGAACAACAACATCCTCAGCAGCACGATCAACATGAACAAGGACCGGATGGGTGCACGCGAGGCCCTGACCAGCCTCGGGTTGCTCTGTTTGGGTAGGTTTGTCCAGCCGCGTGTGGTTACACACTCCGTCACTTGCCTCCGATGCCATTGGAAACGATGATCGGGCGTTCCCAGCCGCGCTCCCATTAATTAAATCTCCTCAAGGGTTTGCAGATGATCATGATGTCGCCAGCATGGAATGAACCGCGTTTCTCGCGCTATTTTTGGGACATATTGCACGCACATGTTGTGCGCTGGACAATTGGTGTGAGGGGAGGGAGCAGGGCCGATGGCGCCCATATTCGCACAGCACCGACAAGAAGTTCGCTACGATCCTCCTGATGATCAACTGGCGCAGGCGAATCGTGGGAAGATACGTTCAAGGCGGTCGTCGTTCGGGAATCGTAAAGGCAATATGACCGCCTGTGGACACTTTGATTTGTTTACGCCCGGAGTAGGAAACGACCAACCATGACTCGTCCCATTTTATTAAAGTGTTTGAGCATATGGAGCAAGCTCCTTCCATTGTAACGAAGGTTCTCCTGACGTCAACAGTTGCGTCTGCGGAGATGCTAAAAGTAATTCTCTTTGTATCCACGAACGGAATGCTGGCAAATGCTTCCAATGTCAACAGACTCCCCGAGGTCGTATACATTTGCCATCTTGGTTCCGTGATTGCCCACCTACGATAATCATGCGTTTGAATTAAGTCTGTTTCCCGCATGCGAAGAGTGTGGGTTGTGAAGGAGTGTTAATGAAGGATCCACTAAAAATGGATTTAAAACAGCAGAACCTTAAACGGAGGCCTGAAAACTGCAGAACCTTAAAAGGAAGCCTGAAAGGTTCCACAACGTCTTGTTCATGCATTAGAAGCTCTTAAAACGATGGAAAGTGAAGAAGTAAAGAATGTAAAAAAAAATTGTTTTTATGCCAGCAAAGGAGAATTTATTTGAATAAAATTTAAACATTTATGCAGCAAAATATACAAATGTTGTAAATTAAGTTTGGGATAATTTCTCCAACAATTGACTTAACCAATGATTAATAAACTCTCCTCGGTGCAACAGAACCACGATGAATCGATCGTAGACCAAAACGCGCGGTTGTGTTTTCGTCGTAGTTTCTCACCCTGCAACCCAACACCCAGCAGAACAATTAAACCAATTACGATCGATTATCAGCTCCCGAGGTATCCGACGGCCCCCCGTATGCTGGTGGCATTTGTGAAGTAGTTGTGCATACAGCCCAGTGCGTTTAAAGTATTTCTCCCGCCGTAGATCTCCCGGGAGCAGTGGAAGATCCCAGTTGCAGCTAATTGGTTTATTTTCTCCGTCCATTTTCCCAGCCTAACGAGCCCAGGGGGGGGGGGAGCTGGCGCGAAGTTATGGTTCCGATCCCATGTGGGATGAGGCTTCGAGGTTCTGGGAAGATGCGAACGAAAGTGATTTCTCCAACCGACCGACCGACCGAGCAAACAGAACTCATTGATCTTTCATTTTTGTTTTCATTCTTCCTTTTCCATGACCCGGTGGACGGAATGCTTGCTGGTTGGATGACGTTAACACCGCAGTGTCTCTCCTGCTGGCGCTGCTGTCGTTGATATTTCTGCTGAAAATTTCGCCCGGTGGGCGCGAGCCACCCCCGCCCACCGTTGGCCCGGCCGTGCTCGAGGACTACGCCATCGTGTACGACGTGACACTCGCCCTGTGCGCCCTATCACTCTCGCTGAACCTCTGCTGCCTGCTGGTGTGTGCCATTCAGTTCCTGTTCGCCGTCAAGCTGGTCCGCGCACCTGCCACGACCGGAAGGTAAGTCGTCGCCATAGAAGATGATATAACGTACACACACACACACGTAGGCCGAGGGTTCCTTTTTCGACGGTTAGGGTCGAGGGTTTTATTTTCTGTGGTGGTTAATTCTAGAGTTATCTTTCTCTAGTCTGTCTCTCTCTCTCCCTCTCTCTGTCTCGTCCACGTTTGCATTAATTCTGAAGGGACGTTCGTTTCATTTTAAGGGTTATTTTTATTGTGTCTTTCTCGTGTTTTGTTTGTCGCGCTTCCCCATTGAAAAAAAAAACCCCACTGATGGTGCCGATGAGGACATGGGCGGGAAAAAAAGGTCAAACTATGCAACGGATCGAGAGGGACTAGAGTAATGGATACATTCGTATGCTTTATGCCACGTGCGTCTTTCGTCGTTTTTTTTTGTTTTACCACGAGGACTCGTTGGGTTTTTACCAACTCTCCACCGACAAAATGACACAACCATTCAATTCCAAAAAACGACCCAAACGGAAGAAGTGCTTGCCTTTTCCGGTGCGCAGACGGGGAAGACAGAAGGCCATTGTCATGCGGCAGGGGCCTTTTCCAACATTAACCCCGCGCTCGGGTCCCTTTAATTGGGTCCTGTTAGCGGCCGATGGCAAATCCTCTTTGACGTGACAGGGTGTTTTTTTTATTTTATTTTTGCGGGCCGTCCCACGTTGTAACGGAAAATGGTCAACGAAGCGTGAAAACTTGTGCACGGTGAAGTGGAACAAAAAAAAAAAACGGAACGAAAAACAACGGGCAACCTGCCATGGACCAGGTTAAGGTTTCCCGTGTGCTTTTGTTTTTTTTTTCGGCGGGAGCAGCCTATACGCTTCCCTTCCTCTTGTGCAGTCCTTCCTTCGGGGCGCACAACGCGCGCAAACCGTTTCGGTTTTCGAAGAAGGTGATCCACCGAAGGCACCTTGCGGGGCAGTGTTAGACTTTCGCGTGAGCATAACCCGAAGGAGGCAACACTGCACACAAAAGAGGCTAACTAAAGTAAGCACCTGGTTTATGTCTAGCACACTTATTGCGTTAAGTGCGGGAAAAGGTAAAATTGAGTTAACTCAAAAAAGCACACGCATATGCTAGCGAATTTCGTTTTCCACACGGCACATGGGGCCGTACCGATTCCCCGGACATTCTTCCCGTTTTTTTTGTTCACCCCATCCACCGAACCGCACAAACTTACCTGCTTAACGCCACTTGCCACGGCCAAGAAGCGCACGGAACGGGAAGGAAAAGCAAGCAATAGGCCACGAAATTTTAATTTATTACCAACCTAGGTCTAGGTACGGCAATTGGTAATGTTCGGACCGGTCGATTCTCTCCCGGCCTGCTCCGACAAGTGGCCGAATGTACCGTTTTACTGCTGCTGCGTTTGCGTTGCGCGATTGTAATCTCTAATGGGAGGGCCGACCGTTGGGAATTGCATTCGGGCCGTGTTCCGATGATGAGATTTATGTTCTGCCCGCCGGCGTGCTTGCGGCCCGCAGAGGGTTGCTGTCCGGAATGAATCCGTCATTGTTGCACGGCGCTGGTGGTTAGTACCTGCTGGCTGCTGTTGTGCTGTGTTCATTTAGCGATCGCACATGAAGATGTTACGGTGGATTACGGACCACGGCCGCTGTCGATCGATCTAACGCTCTGCATGTTGCGGATGCTTGGAGCTTCGTTTTTTAGAGCCATTGCTGCCGATCTTCTGTTGAGATGTTCGATCTTCTCGCGTCGTGTGAAGACCATCGTGCGGAAGAGTATGTCTTAGTATGGCGCCAATCAACGCAGCAACACCATTCATCAGTCCGCCGATGTTTGCGATCGTGATTAAATGTTTCATATGGTTAATTCTTCTGTTGTGCTAGCTCATAATAGCCACACGATGATGAGCAAGTTTTGATCCTGCTGCTTCAGATTATGGATGAAAAAAAAACATGTTTTTGAATGTTTTTCGATTTGTTTCTTCAATGTAAGAATGTTAGACTGTAATTGCAAAAATGCTGGAAAAGATCTCGCTGTGACTGCAATTCACTTTTTTTGAATTTAATATAATTGTATTTTTGACCCTTATGACCAGCTAGAATCGCTTAAGTAAACAGATCAAATGGCGCAACGAGCAAAGGCACCACGCAAGCATTTCAATGACCATCATAGGTTCGAATCCCACCATGGCTTTCCTTTGGTGTTTGGGTGATACAATGAAAGTAAAGAAAATTATGTTCTTCTCCAGCTTATCTATGCAAAAACTTGGTACAGAAAATTCAGAGATAAAATAAAAGTATTGTAACACCTCCTTTTTTTGCCCTAGTTCACATTGCACCATTTTCCCTCAGTTGCGAGCGAGTTTTACATAACCGTCAGTAACAGATTACTAAACTTGCCATTAAGGTTATCTCACACCCTCCCTCCGTTGGTCCTACATCGTTTTGAAATCGCGGATTTAATTTATGTTTCACCCACACTGCATAATTCGGCCTTGGGAGACACTTTAATTTGATTACCATAAACCGACACGGCCGTCGGTACTGTCGTCGGCTTAAGGATGGCTCCAAAAGCGCGCCACTCACCCTACTCCCCCTTCCTACCACCCACCGTTCGTGTCCCGATCGTATGCACGTGTGCATTACCTCCCGGACGATACGGCTAAGCAACGATAAAAATGGATTTAGCGACCTTCGGGTCGTTCCGTTTTTCAACATTGCTAAGCGCGCCCATCCGTCGCCGGGGGTGTCAAAGGCCACAGCTATCAAACACGGGACATCCTTCGCCGCCTTGGATGGGGGTGTACCTTCCATCGTTTGAGCGCTGCTTACGGTGTGACAAGTGTAGGGTTTCACGTTAGGAATGGGGATACGATACGCACGCACGCAAGTTCCACGCATTTGCGCGGATTTAAGGATTCATGAGAACGATAATCCTTCCCGAGAATACAGTGAGGTGGCCAATACAGGGAAAGGGTTTGAATTGTGCTATGATTTAATTAGTAATAAGTCCCTGAGCTGCAGCAAACCTCGAAGGATTACTTCATCATTACTAACAGTAAATCATATTGTTTTCAATGTTGAAGAAATACGTTAGTTACTTTTCTGAAATATCCTTACGGAGAGAAATGTATTAGAGATAATCTTGTCATACATAACTGTCGACCATTCGAATGTAGTTAGCATTTTGATTTTCTTATGTATATTTGTATATTAATCCTTTTTTTCTCATTTCCGTTACTAATCGTTTAGTAATTTGTATTATTTCAGAGGCAACAAATATCTGCAGAAGTCGAGCGTGAGTCGGGTTTGCGCGGTGGGTGGATTTTTCATTTCGATACCCATCTTTCTGACCGGTAAGGCATCATCTATCCTTCAAACAACACCGTGAGGTTTGCATGCGAGCTTACTACCGAATTCTCCCCTTGCAGGTATCATCCTCTACACGTTCACCCAGTTCCACTCGACGCCGGCGATCGTGACGAGCATCCTGATCGGCGTGGGGATCGTTTTCTGTGGCGGCGCGATGGTGCACAACGTGTTCGTCTGGCAGCGGGAGAAAACGATCAGCGTTCGGCAGACGCCGCTCAACCTCAATCTCACCCTTTCGCCGCAGATAAGCACTATATCGACGACGGCGGCGGCGGCGGCCGCAGCGGCAGCCGCGGCACACCACTACCAGAACCAGAACGGGCACGCCGGGGGCGCAGGGAACCACCTTCACCACATCAGCCTCAACCACGTGTACAGCAACCACAACCACACGCCCCTCACACACAACTCGCAGGCGAGCCATACGACGCCGATCACGCAGCTGACGCCGGTGACGCCGCTGTCCGGGAACCATTCGCACATCAGCTTCAACCATTCCTACGTGCCGCCCCCGTACGGAGGCGGTGGAGTGCGAGCGGCCACTGCCACCCCACCGACGCCGAAGGTGATCGGCTCGCTGCTAAACCGGGACGCGTCCGGATCCGTCAGTCCCGGCATGCCCGGTGGCGGCAACAATAACAACCTCGACATGAGCAACGTCACGACGGCCAACTCGCCGCACGAGCTGTCCACGTTGGTCTGACGCTTCTTCCGGAGATGATAGAGGGAACAAAGGAAGGGAGAAACATAAGCTCATCGCTCAGCGTATCGGAGGTTTGCGATACGGTGAGACGATTGTCCATGTACCTTTCGTTTATTTTATTTTTTTGTTTCGATTTTTTGTTCTGTTACAAACGGAGAAAATCTGAACCATCAATCCCGGTCGTCGTACGAGGTGTACTACCACCTGCGCAAATACAACCCGATCGAGGATAGGGAAAAACCCAATTTTATACCCACCTTTTTCCGTTCCGTGCGAATCCGAGGTGCGATATGTTTCGTTGCAATCGTACCTTTCGTTGAGATTTTAATTGTACCTTTTAAGTCGAACTGGACCGCCCTATTATTTACCCGTAATTGCCTGAGCGCGTTTAAGCTATGCCGAGAATTGTACAAATTTGTTTGCCTTTGTCCCCCGCTAAGATGTAAGAAAGCTCCGTTTGACCCTCCGCGCATTCGGTGCAAAAAGTATTTATTGCAAGTGTACTTAGTTATGGAGCGTAAGTACAGTTGGATGAATTTTAAAAATGTTGAATTAGTAGAAACGTAAAATAGTGGATCGCTCCGTCCAGGGACTGAACGATCATTGCGGATGATCAGGAACGAGAAGCAAATTCGAACTACGAACACGACGTACTGATTACACTCGGCCCTTATTGAACTAGAATATTACGTAGGTTTTACGAAGGTAGCGTTGTACAGCTAGCGTGCTGATAATGGATGTTGTGAGGGATAGGTTATGTAACATTTTTTTATTGTGGAAAAATACAAGCGTCATCATCACCAAGTGGATATGTTTTACATCATTGTGGTACCACCGCTTTTTTTGTATCTTAAATCCGATGTCTTTTGTGCATTATCCTAAGATATTTCAATTCCCTTGAATTCCTTTTATATTTTTGTTAGAAAATTACTTATGAATTGTGGCAAATTGTAACAACATGATCAATATGCTTTCTTCCACTACGTGCGCCACCTAGCGGCTTCATAAAAAAGCATGTTGATCAAAGACACCAACCATTTCGAAAATCGACTCCGTGGTGTTTGTTCGAAAATTGTATTTCCCCCAGGCGCGAAGTTTCACAACGTGATTACGTTTTATTATTGGCAAAATAAGGCATTTATTTTTCAACGACTTACGTTTTTCGACAAAACAATTAAATAACACCATGCATTCTGAAAATTTCAAATCAATACGATTGTTCAATCCAAAGTTATTGCAGAAGACAGTTGCAAAACAAACAAGTTACAATGTCTGCAAATTTAACTAGGGTTAATTTTAAAATGAATACAAACTTGAACGAACACTGCAAGTATGAAGGAGCAAATTTATTTTCCAAATTGTTAAATTTCTGATCAAAGAGAATGGAGAAGTTTGTGTTGCAATGTACATTATTACAATTTCATAAACATGCACGGAGTTTTATATTACATTTGTTACAAATGGCACATTTTTCAAAGTTCCTATTTTATAAACCGTTTTTCCTATTGCTAAGCTAAATTTATAAGTGTTTAACATTACATCCTAAATTAAAAAAAAATCATAGCTTCAAATTGGTATTCTACATTTTTACTACACTTATTTAAATATTTCTCTGTAACCGTCCCCTACATATTATGCTATATTTCTCATAACGTTCATTCATTCATGCATTACGAATCTCCATCATAAATTATCTGGTATTATCAAACGTACACTAAACTATCTTACACTTAATATCTTGCAAAATGGTGATCTAACATACTAACAACTACTAAACCTTGAAGTTAGCAACGCCTCTCGGTGCTGGGTGGATCGGTTCAATTATCCCAAACCTCGTCATCGATAATTTAGGGTAATTAGACGCTTCGCACCTTATCCCAAATTATCCCGTGGGCCTACCGAAGCGAGGCGGTGGGTGGTTTTTCAACGGAAGGATCCGAAAATGGATCGATTTGATACACAATTTGACGGGGGCACAGCATGGGGTTTGGTTCAATACATTAAAGGTTTCCTTTTGCCAACTTTTCACGCTCATGGTGCGAACCACGTGTAACTCTGGCGTGTTGGAGGTTTGAATGGATCCGTTATTCACCTCGACTAGCGCCAATATCTGGTGGGCCTCTTCTGCGTGCCTCCATTTGCGAAGGCTCATCCAGCCGTTGACGTCAGTGGCGCCCTGCTGATAACTTTACAGCAGATGTTGAATGGACGCGATGGACAAACGAGCCGTGGTGTGACATAAAATTGAGCGATTTTCCAGCCGATCGCTGGGCAAAGGATCCTCGCATTCAATTCGCTGGAAACGGTGCGATGAGGTATTAAATCGATCCTTTTCAGTTTGCTAATAAAAAAAGTGGCAGACGCCAGAAATACCTCCCTCAAAAATCATTCCCGTTTATCCGAGTTGGGTTAATTTGCGAACGACGGATAAAATGGTGTTCAATGTTTTCCACTACTTTTGGCCAAAAAGAAAACGTGTCCCACCGATCCACCACCCAAGGCGCGCACGAGGGCGTCCTAATGACGCTCTGGTTCATTTGGTGGCATCATGGAAACGCTTCTAGTTTCCACGACGCCATCATTTTCTTCCGATCTCATCTCACCAGCGGAGTGCAATAACCTCCGGCGCCTCCGGATCGCAAGATAGCGTTCTGCCACCTAGCCGACTTATAATTAAAAACGAGCGATTAACGAATGGGGCGTTGGGCTTTTCGCGGGAAGGTACACTAAATCGTTATTATCTTCACCATCGTCATCATCACCGTCGGAGTCGTCATATAAATTTAATATCCCCCTCATCGACCATTACACCAATTTCTTAGGAAGCTCCGAGCAGCGCCACGCCGTCGCCTCGGGGGCGCATGCTGGGGCCGTGCTGATTACAAATCCGGCGTTCCGGTGTTAGCGCAGAGTGGCCAAAACTGTTCACTTTCATTGCCTACAATGTGAAAAGCTCCCACCCGTCGTGCGACATGCTCGCTCTGCACCGCGTTGGCCGACTGGGGATATGTTTACCGGCCCAAAACTTTGCCGAGTATCTTTCCGGGTGCGGGGATCAAGGACTACCCGGGGTGACACTATTATGGGCTATCCCACCCATCCCGTCGACGTTGGATTCCAACCAATCAAATCGTCCCGAAACAATTTCATTACATACTTCCCCTCCCAGCGGGATGGCGACCGAAGGAGCGTCGTAGTAACCTGTATGGTTTTTTGTGTGAGAGAGGTTAGTATGACCGTTATCAGTTGCTGTCGGTAACATAGATGGCGCTGCGTAGTAGAAACAGACAGCGATTACTGATGGGCACGACGATGGGAAATGACGATTACGTGTGTTTTCGTTTGTATTTTTGCACTACACGGGGACGATTTTGAACTCGACAAATGGAAGGTGTTAGTAGACGAAACCCCTTTAACTGATTGATTTCTTGCATGATGCTGCAGTTTACTAAAGCCAAAGATTCCATCAACGGTATGTTAATAAGGGTGTTACCACACAGAGCGAAACAAAGCAGCAACAGCTCTTCTGCAAGATTGAATTTAGCTGTCAACTGTCAATTTTTGCAGCCGTTTGTTGCGCTATGTGTAATAAGCTCAGCATGTGTTACAGAAGGCGTTGAGGTGTACCAGTTTAGAATTGTTTTCATTCGTTGAAATTAGAAACGAAAAATGTGTTGCCTTTATCACCTGTAATCATTGCGCTAAAAATGTAACAAAATCTACTCATGGTAAGTAAACAAACCTAGCTTTTACCATGTCAGCGTGTTTTTCAATTGTTATGCGAACCAAATTAAACAAATCCTGTAACAGATATTCACTACTCAAAATTCACCACTGGCAAACTTGACGTTGCAGAAGAGCCGTTGCAGCTATGTTTCGCGCTGTGTGAAAGCGCCTAAATAAAGCTTCACTAGCACAATAATAATGGATTGTACTAAGAGTAATTTCTGTTTACTTTGGAGGCTTGGCGCGTTCAGTAATGTATGTTTGTCAGTTACAGTACGGTGAAATTGACTATCGTTTAACCGCGCCTTGAGAATGGACGCCTTGATTATTGCCCTCAGAAGACAGACAAACAAACAAACAAACAATGCAGCGTGGGTTCCTCTAGGGGTCTTTTCTTTCCGGCATGTTTTGGCTAGAGGCTAGGGTAATCACCGACTAACGTTTCAGTGATGGCCGTCTGCAGTATCAGCAACACCGTTTTTTTTTTTAAATAGTTGGTGAGCGAAGCGTGGCGTCTATCGGTAAATCGAGCTGCATTCGCCCGTATGATTTCCGTCAATCGGCACTCTCGCAGTTCGGGACGATGAGGTCAGACCGACCTACCCTGGACTACCCGCTGGCACGGTGCGGTGTCCAGCGTCGAGTAATTTGGCAAGTGGCCTAGCTGGATACCGGTTTTCGTGTTGCTGCTGGTGATGCTGGTGCTGCTGCCCGACCGGACGGGACGGACTGGTGCGGACGGACAGACGGTGGTCGGTTGGGCAACAACAGTCTACGGACACCGGGCGAGGAACCCCGTTTCTACCGGAAGAGTCCAGGGGGCTGATGGCTGAAGTCTTCGGGTGTGTTGTCCTGGGGCGTGGCTACGATGTCGTGGAGTGTTCCCGAGTGCAGATCCTCGAGAAAGCAGCAGCAGTAGCAGCAGCAGTAGCAGCAGTCGAGGTAATTTCACGCTTGGGACTACAGTAGTGGGAGCGACGGGTTTTGGCGGGCCGAGTGGCCCAAATGGTTGCCACCCGTTTGCGCCGCTAGACGTACGGTGTTGGTATGGGGCTAGTGTAAAACATGGAGCGAATTAGTATATACAGGTGCAGGGAAAAGGCCATTCGGTGAAACCCGACAGGTGGGACGAGCTGGCAGTCCCTATCGCAATGGTCACTGTTGTTTCCGGCGAAAAAAATTTCATCCTTTCCCTGCATGGAGGAACGCAGGCACACTGGCCTCCACGTGGTGGCTCGGGGGCAACCTTAGAAGAAGTCGAACGTTGCCCGGGGAACCGTGGCGGCCGGTGGCCGCTCCGTCGCTCAGACGCTGGCAATTTCGATGTACTTCTCCGCGAACCGGCCCTCGCCGACCGTGGGTTCGGCCTCGGCTCATAAGGCGTCCGCGTTCGACGTTCCGTTGCCGGTGGTGCGCGTGGTTTTGGTCTGGGCGGCCGGGGGGATGGTAGGGGCCGATGGTCTACCGCACCAGACGACCTGGCCGCCGAACAGGGAGGCAAATGCCGACATTGTTTACACCCAAGGAAGCAGCAGCAGCAGCAACAGCGTTTCGGCGAAGTAATCCAGCAAACGAATCACCCATAAATCACGGTCCGGGTGGGAAGTCCACGGTGGTTGTGAGTCGAGACGAAGGCCAGCAATGCGCAACGGGAAGAGAGAGGGGAGAAAATATTGGAAGAAAAACGAAATGGAGAATGTAATTTTAGAACACGATACTCAAGGCAATGGAGAAGGTTGTTTCCTTTCACATTTTTTCATTTGAATGTTTTGAAATTTAGCCACTGTCCATCTTTCCCACCCCCGGGAATGTTCCTCTTCCTCGCCACGCTCCCCTTTTTTGCCCTTCCGGAAGATTAGTCACACGCCACAGCGGTGAAGATAAGCGTCCGGGTCGAGCAGGGTAAAATTGGTCGAGAGATAAATCATAATGCCCGGTGGCAACTGATGGTCTGCACATGGCCGGATATGAGTGGAGTCTCTCCCCTCCGAACGTTACCCCGCCGGAGAGTATCTCCTTCTTACCTTGCGAAACGCTTTCCGGAAGTTGTCGGACAGGAAGGCGTACAGCACCGGGTTGATGCAGGAGTTGGTGTAGGCGAGCACGTGCGACACAATCTGGAAGATGATGCTGGCGTGCGTGAGCTCGTACAGCTTCAGTGACTTCAGCAGCAGAATCACCTGCAACAGGCGGGAAGTGAAAGTGAAAAAAGGGATCCGTTAAGTTCGATCTGGTCGATGGGGAAACCGCAGTCGTCTCGAATGAAGTTTACTCCAGGGGATGTTAATCTAACCCGGGGCCAAGCTTCGGTTGACCTACCTGTATCGGGCACCAGCAGAAGGCGAACACCAGCACCACCACGACCACCATCCGGGTGACACGTTTTTTGCCTCGCCTGCAAGAAAAGCAATTAGATCGTTGCATTGTGAGACCTGGTTTCTGCATTTTTTTTCTGGAGCAGAGAAAGCAAGAGATGCATAGGAAAAAGCAACAAAGCCACACGTTTCTGTATGTGTATCGGAGAGCTGTGTCGTAGGATAGCTAGAACGAAGGACATTCGAATGCAGGTCGCACCGGTGGGCGAAACGACTGGCAAGTGCGTCACGACGCTGTCCACATCCATCACCGGAGATGGAGTCTGCTTACACTGTCCATAGGTCGATGGGACAACCCTGTCGCTTGATTGGGACCGCACCACCGAAGGCAGGATGCCCCACGGCGGGTATGTGTGATTGCATCCAGCCAGCGTTGCTCGAGATGATAATGTTCGTGTAAAGTGATTAACTGTTTGCGAACGCCGGATGCAGCAAGATGCACTACGGAAAACCTTCATTGAACCCTCTACGCCGGCATCGACAACTTGCTGTTATCCAACAGTGTCGGTGACATTGACCGATTGGAGCAGTTCCGAGCAGTTGGTTGCGATCAACTGACACATTCGTCCATGCAGGGGACGAGCTCCCACGCTCCATGTAAAAGGGTGGTCCATCAAGAAGCGTGTCGGTTTAAATTATCCAGGAATAGAATCGAGTTAGTGTCACCATAATCCCGAGGGATCCTCCTTGTAATCGGATTTGCATGAAAATAGCCGAAGAGTGATACGTGACTGATAATTGGAAGTTTGACCAATACATTTCACAGAAACACATGTCCATTTAGTTTTGGAATTTTTCAAATTCAATACTTCAGTATGTAATAATCCGATCATAAGAGTTTATGAAGAAACTATTTTACAAGTTAGAATTTCGGATGGAGCATGAAATAGCATTACCTGCAATCAATTTTTAAAATCACTTCCAAATTTTCTAATCAATTTAAAAAAAATCAGTAGTTGAGGAAAACAATCCACAAATCCACAAGAAAAGGAGGAGTAGAAAAAGCTCATATAGGGTATTATCAATTGGACCATGGGACTATTCGTTATTTTGAACACTGCCTTCCTCGAACCTGATTCATTATTTCACAACAAATCTCCTTCTTCAGAGCACTAAAAAAACAGAAGGCTGCTCGTAACAATGCAAACAGTTCGAAGAATTGAGTAACATGACATGATCAGATTGTAATTTTTTTTGTTCCACAAAATAACTTCTTGTTTCTTGAATTTGTAAGTATTATGTTGACAAAAGGGTAAACTTGCTCCCTGATGTAAAAAATAATGTGCTACGTCCGTCTCGACTTTCCCCAAGTGGATATATTCGGTACTCATGTATATGTAGCGCATCCGGTGGGATGGACCCTCTGGCGGTTCACATGTCGCTTTCCTGTCCTTCAACAGTTTTTACTTTTTGAACGAGTTCAGGGGATTCAACCGGAAGATCGTGGAATTCAAGTGCTAGGAGCAATTCTTCGATGCCAAGTGTTCCACGAATCACCCAGCAAAACTTAGTAGAAGTTGTACGGTCGACTATGATGAAAGCATCGTGAAATACTGGTACTTAAAAATCTGGTAAACCTGATGATTAAAAAAAAGGAAATAAAATAAATCTGTGTGTGTGTTTGCCGGGCAGGAACCCGCAGTGTTCACAATATAGCTGGAAATAAAAACCCTGGGAACATAACTATGAACCCAATAAGCCATCCAGAATCATATGATTCCGAATGAAACACCCTTTATCTACATAATCTACATAAGATTCGATAGTTTTCGCTTATGTGGTACGCAACTTTAGTTTCCCCAACCCAAGGCCAATGAATGATTCTGACTGTGACTCGCACCAAGCGAAACGGATGGTTGGAATGTTGCAGCTCGAGGACTTGAAAATTGGGTCGGACAAAGTACGTTCGCACGACTTGGATCATTTCACAGCCGTCGTAATTTGAATAATTGCTTTCGACTCCATTTCCAGCTTGCGTTTGGTACAGTGATAACTGGACAAAGTTTTCGATGGATCCAGAGCGGAAAAAGGGAACTTTCCACCCGGAGCAGGGCGAGGTAAGGCAATGGGACGGTCGAGTGTAACGGGTTAGCAGCTACCGAGTTGACCTTGCGAAACTATCGAACCCCCGTGCGTGTGGGCCATGCAACCGCAAAGTTCGCCATTTTGTTTTGCAAATTGACAAGCTCTTGTTTGTGAAAACACCTTCCTCCGTTCCGCAGGTGTTGTTGTCCCGGCCGGACGCCGGATAGAGGCCCGTTTAATCGAAATTTATTGCTGTTTCGGTATTGTTTCTGGTACGGCACGGATGTCTGCACCGTCCAGGCGAATGGGGTTCGATTTTGCCACTCAAATGAAGCTCTCAGTTTGAGCCCATCGGAAGGAACCTCCGGATTGGGGAAAAGGAGAGCCGGATAGAGGCGGATGCTGACTCGGCAGTGTGTTGCTCACTCTTCAGCCATAAATAACCGGGCGCCTCTTGACTTTTGGCCGGCCGGACGGTTGAAAGGCAAAGCCCAGTGCAGGGACTGCTGCCGGTCGAACCTGTGCCCCATTTCGTCCGTCCGATTCCCTGACGTGCACGTCGGACCAGATTGTACGGCATGGGCTCGACATCGGAGCTGGTCCTTTGTACTCTGGCCTGGGTAGACGGTGGTTCTCGTGTGGAAATAAATAAGTTTATGACAGGGACGAGTCATGCCCGGGAAAGGAAGGTGGGTTTGCCGGACTCTGACCTGTCCGCATCGTTCAGCCACGATGCGGTGTGTACGTGATTTAGAGCAGCTACTTTTACCGCCACATTTGCAGGTCAGTTTTTGACAAAACACTCAAACAAAAAAAAAAGCCGAACCCACAAAACAAAGCCTGACAAATACCCTTTTCAGGTAAAATTCCATTGGTGACAGAGCTTTCCACCTGCCGCCAAATGGAGTCGCCAAATGGTGGTTGGACTCGGTAGCTTTGTTCAAAAGCGTTTCCTTGTGTTTCGATGATTGAAATGGATGGCTTTGGGAACGGGCGAAAAGGATTCAATTGGAGTGGCAGGTTTCTTCATTTGATAAAGTTAGTTCCACCGTCAGATCCTACGTCAGGTTGTTTGTCATAGCAGAAAGCGAAGGTAAACTGTGTGCAACCCATCGTATCGCATGGACCATTATTTCCGTCCAGGGCAAAATGCTGTACAATAGTCGGTTCTTTTCAGTATCCGAAAAAAATAAATAAATGCTACAACCACCACGGGATTCCCGGGCAGCCCCGACGTTGCCAGTTTTCTGTGCCGAGGAGCATCAGCATCCACCCGTTTTTTGTCAGTTATTTGTGTGGAAAATTGAATTAATCCACAATCTTGAATGACTGAATAACGGCCAACATAAGAGCATGAAAGCGGCGACCCGAGTACCACGGTCATGCCAATTAGTTATAATAATGGACCGCCGGTAGAAAGGCGCTCCGGCAGTTGCGGCATTTTCCGGGCTATTATTAAGAGAGAGATAGAGAGAGTGAGAGAGCGAGAGATATAGAGAGCTCTTTATTTAGATTTTACCTCAGTCGGATGAGATTTTGTGTGTGCGATTCCATTTTTCAATTGTAGGCGTTCTATTTCTTCGCACACAGCAATCTAAACACCCTGTCGGAAGTGGGACAATCAATTTGTTGAAAAAAATTAAAAAAATCTGCTAAATCGAGAAAAGGCGCATTCGGACAATCTGATGAGGGCATTCTTTTCCCCCTTCTGACCCCAAACGGGTAATTGTTTACCTATCTGCAATCTGCTAATGGAATACAAACATTTGTATTACTTCCCAGAAGCTTAAGCATTTTCATTAGCAATATTTCAAAATCACATCTCGGTGATGGCTACGGATAGTGTTGCTTGTTGCTTTTCTGTCAACCCTGGCTGATTTTTCCCTGGTTATGCATCATATTTATGCTACGCCATTTGTTGTTCCACTTCCTCCTTGTGCCCCTCTTCAGCCGTGGTGCTGCTTTTGTACAGGACAAATAATGTACGGAGATGACCAGACGTGACCAGAACCGTCGTTTCGCAATGGCACGTGCATGCTGGCGATCTATCGAGTGGCATATTTTATCGGTCGTATTTTTCTTCCCTCCAGCAGCCGAAAGAAATTATTATGCATAAACTGCGACACACACACACACTTTCGCGTACATCCACAACGCGGGACTCTAATCCATTTACTAATTTTTCTTCGGCGAAAAATTCTCCCACTTTTGAGGTGGCATCTCTGGCTGACGAGGAAAATCAAATTGTTATCCGTGCGCCCAAAGCACACGAGTTCGCGTGTTCGCTGGAAGCGCAATGCAATATGTTTTGCGCAATGGAAAATATTTTGGCGAACGAGAAATTTCCCCCTCGCCCTGTGAAAACCCGAAGGCGAAGAGGGGTGAACATGTGGAGGTTAAAAGCACCCGCTGAAATGGCGAATTAAACGTTTAAATATTTAAATGGATGATGGAACGTCATTATCGACCACTTTGAACTTTCCCGGGCCTTGCCGCCATCGTTGACGGATTCCGACGGTGTGGAAAGGAAACATGATGGAATGGAGAAGGAAGCGTGTGTTGGTTTTGCGTTGGCAGAAGCGCCTGGAAAAACACGCCTAGCTTACGGCCAATCCGGCACTCAGCCGCACCGGAAAATGGCGATGCCTGTCGGTGAAATTAAGGATGCGATGGAACCGGTTTCAAAATTGAATAATGTAAAAAATTTGACTGATCAACTGAACGTGCCCGATCCGTGTCGAACCTGCCCTCGTTGCCTCTTTGCCAAAACGGCGACCGGCTCAAGAGTTTGACGAAGCGAGACGAGCCCCGGAACTGCTCCGGTGACAGTCGCAACTAATGAACCGTGGCGAAGGTCTCGTCCCCCATTCAGCCGGCAACCTCTTCGTTATCGTGGAGATGACTTTCAACCGGCTCCGCCGACTCGTGTTTCGCGTTGACATCCTATGGAACTTTTCTTATTACAAAGGGGAAAAGAAAAAAAACGACAAACGACTCCTTCCGATGACTTTGGTGCGTGTTTGTTTTTCTTTTATCCACTGTTGTGTTTGAATGGTGCATGGAGCTTCTCTTTTTCCTTCTCTCGAATATTTTTCCGTAGACACAACTTACCTCGACTCCGCTGAAGCGCGTCCCCCGGGGGCACCCTTCCACAGGCGGACCAGCATGCCCATGTACAGGAACGATATCAACGACAGTGGCACCACATACGATGACAGGAAAAATGACACCTGCGGGTGGGTGAAAGAAGAGAGAGATAGAGAGAGAGTGAAAATAATGTAGTAAACGAAGGACACTAAACAACTTCGGGTGGGTTTGTAGGCTGGGATGCAGGTGAGACGAAGCCGTCTTCTCCTTCCAAATGGTACCGCTGGATGCTGCTGGGCACGCCAAACAGCGCGCAGGTGTTGGCCTTTGCCATTGGAGGATGCGCGAGGACGAAAGGTGGTTCGATTTGGGGGCAATGGGATATCCGTGGATTGGGTGAGGGATTCCGACAACCACCACTGCTCGCTTCACCGACGAGATTAACCTGTGGCTGAACGGAACCCGCCGCGCGTGTTCCAGATGGTTTTACGTATTTCCAGCGTGAAGCACGGAATTTGATGTAATTCCTTCCGAAACGTCACACACGCGTACCGTACCCGCCTTTCCAGCCCCCTTTTCAAATGCCTCCGGGAAGGGGGTTGGCTTTTTTTCCTTCTTCCACTGCGAAATGCAAATAAGGTATCCCATTTCATGCGACCGGACGCAAAAAAAAAAGTTTAACCCTATTTCATCCCAACGTGTGCGTCGGAAAATTTCCCCGGTTTTCCCCGAAGGAGACCATCGATGTTTGGTCGTAATTTGAAATCATCCACGCATTAGCGGGATCAGCTTGACACCTTCTCCCGGAAAGCCTGTGGGGGGATCGTTTACGGGTTGATCTTTTGGCTGAGGGTAAACAGGGTTCTCACCGGCAAAGGTGCGAACCCAAAAAAACCGAAGCGAACCGATCGATGGTTGTTGGTGAGACGGGTTTTTTTTCATTCAGATCGACTTTTTAATCCCATTTTCGGGGAAAAGTTTTGCCTAACCAACGGATACGGGCAGGTATTGGCAAAGTTGGTTCGATACGGCCAAATAATGCTCGAAAAATGGTAAGCCGACCAGTCGAGAAGCATTCTCTTCGATTGGCTCACGGTGAAGGTTTTTTTCGTTGCGCTCCCCTGTATCTGGTTTGATGTTCGTAGAAAGTGTTCCGATGCTGCCCGTTCTCAAGTTGCAATTTCCCACACAAGTCTAGAGGCACTTTTATTGAATTTAAATAAGCAAGTAATGTCGATCAATCGGTATTGGCTCGTGTTTGGCTGGAGGAGCGCACCTTGTACCATCGCGAACCATGAAATGCTCAACCGAATGGTAACGATTTGAGCTTTCCGGCTAATGATTAGTTGAAATTCGTGGAAAACGTGTGGGACGTTTTTGGATCAGCTCCCACATCCTGCACGGGTTGCATTTGATCTTTGATCAGACGACAAATAGCAGCGCGGCGGAAAGTGTAGCCGCGTTCCAGCTTACTTACTTGAACCGTACTTATGCCGAAGGGGAGAAAGACAGTCTAATTGAACGAGTATCAAAAGGTCTCCTTGTCTCCTTGTCTCCTCCTCTCCTATTTGAGGCATTCAGTGGGAGTCAGCATTAACGGCTGCTCGACGCGACGCGAACATCAAACAGTACTTCCGAGATTCGAGTTTCTACTTTGGCTATATGCAGCCTACTAAAATTTCAACTTGTGAATAAAAAAACAGGCAGTTCTCAGACGTTCCTGAATAGACGACAGTTCGTGTTACATTTGTTATTTCGTTCAATGCGCATGTGGATCATTAATTAAAAAAAAAATTAAATAGAACAGAATATTATGCAGAATGAAATGGAGAGGTAAGAATGACGGTATGTCGTCAGACTTTACGCAATTGGCCATTTTGTAGCGCATTGATATGAAACAGTCGCAGCAACCATAAATTTACAAAGATTTTGATGGTTTCCACGGTTACATTTGTACCCGAACATTCATTGAAACCAATCCCTGCCGTTCGCTCTAGGATCAGCTTTTAAGCTTTTCGACCCCGTGTTGCGTCACGAAATGGAGGATTTCGACAGCGGACGGATTAATTCAATTTCTCGCTTCACGTTCGCCCCACCGGGAACGCGGATCCAATTTTCATCCACATGGCCTGCGGCGATTGAAATGCGATTCTCCAACCCTACCATACCGCAGCGAAATCAACCGCAGTTAACTAGCCGCAAAGTTCGGCTTTTCCTCTTTTGTTTATCAATTATCGGATTTCAATGGTGTATTCGGATTCCGCGTGGGTTGCTGTCCAGACCGGTGAAGGCTCTGTAGGCCTTCTCTGAAGCGGCATTGACGAATATGTGGAAATTTGAACCAAAAGTTGATTGTGCAGCTGCCCGAACCCGGGAGAGGTTGGACGCAGGTACGATCTTCTTCCAACCTATGCTCTACCCATTTTCCAATCCCCATCCTGAAAACCTGCGTCACGCTTCTTGGAAGGCTTTTTCACTAGGAAAACCTACCTGAAGCCACTCGTGCCAGGATCGACTTTGGCCGCATGTCGATATCTTGTGTTTGTCGGGAAAATCCGTCCCGTGTGTGCAATTTTTCAACAAGCGCACGTGCACGTCAACGATGCCGGTGTAACGGTTCGTGCAAATCGCGTTTTAGAACTCGGGACATATCTGTTTTTTTGTTATCCTCTTTTTATCATCAACTTCTCGAAAGCCTTTTCAAAACCCCCGTAATCACCCGGTGCGGTGGCGTAACATGTCGCAAGTGTAGCGTACGCTTTCCCGGCTGAATGGAGTTTTTGCTCATCCATAAGCATGTATCTGTCGAGTGCGTTCTAGAATTATCAGCCTCCGTTCCATTGCGTGACATGGTACAGTGTTTCTTTTTTTTTGTTCGCCCTAGGAAGCCCCACACCAGCCGGGAAACTCACTGTCACCAACGGCAACCAAACGGGACTGGGAAAATGACGGGCGTAAATCCGCCAAACGCAGCAAGCTTCCCGCTAAGCGCGTTAACCATTTTCCATCGGAGTGTCTGTGTTTGCGGATTGTTGTGTTTGCGGCAGCAGAAACGCGCGAAATTCGTCGTAAATGGAAACATCGTCTGACGTCTGCCAGGATGGCGTTAATGGATGGGAAAAAATATTTCACGAGAAAAAAAAACAAAAACGGACGCGAAAAAGTGAGTAAAGTCCCCACTATAAGGACTAATATCGAGTTTGGAATGTGTTTCCAGAATGTTCATTTCAGTACAACCTACTGTAGGCAATCGATGCCATTTAATTATCTGCCGTGGTGTGGCGCTCTTTGCCTACAGTGGGTTCTGTATTCCATCGTATGAGAACAAAATATTTTGTTTCAGAAACGGCCGAAGAATTGTATACCCTGGAAACGAAAAAGACCGGTTCCGGATGCCAATCGCAAGGACTTTTGATTTTCCTCTTTCCCTCGAGGTGCCAATCAAACTGGCAGCATTTGATACCCGTCTTAATTATGGCACGGCTTTGAAATTGCCAAAATTCCCCCTAACGCCCTTAAGACGGTTTACCGACCGAATATTCATAGTTCTGTAAAGTCCAATTTGGTGCGAATGTGTGCGCGTGTGCTTCGCGAGAATGATGAATTTATTATTGCATTCATCAAAACCCACAACGATCTTCGCTGAATCATCTGCCTATTGGGTTGGAGAAGGGAGGGGGTTGTTATTAGGTCTGTGAGAAATAATTAATCTGAATAAATCGTTTGCTTGCTTTCGCGGAAAAAGAAATAGTACGTCGTGCTTAATTGGAAGCGCTAATTTGAAGATCCGTTGTTTTCCCGGGCAAGAACAACCGTGATGGATGTTTTCCCACCCATCAAACGCGGGCAGAAACGGTTGGCCAGAAGGTCGAGCCCACGGTGGAGAGAAGCAAAAATAAATCAGCGCCCCAGCTCCCCCTTCCCAATTAATGTAATTTTGCAAAACCACCAACGGTTTGTTTTTCCAACAGTTCAAACAGATCCTCGGGCGTGTTTGCTGGCAGCAATTTTGCGGCGAAGCACCTGATTTAATATCCTGTTATATTTTTTTTTAATTTTCGATGTGCACTAATGAATCTTTCATACCATCCTTATTACGCTCATCAATGTCGTACACGCTGATGGATGAGCGGCATGTTTCTGGATAATGAAATCGGTTTCCCAGCAAGATATAAGTTAGCACGCCGCCACCTGAACGCGACACCAGCCATGCGCAGACGACTTCTGAACAGGACACCAGCCATGCGCAGACGGCCTCCGAACGAGACACCGCTGCACGTGGAGAACCAACGTGACCCAGCTCAGGCAGTTAGGCATTGCAGGGCACACAAAAAGTTAGTCTTAGTTTAGCATTCAAAGGGAATAGATTGCCTAGTTTAAGTTTAGCAAATAAAGATATTTTTTTTATGCCTGAATAGGTAGAAGAAAAATTAACTGGCGCCCGAATAGGGACCTTTGGTGAAAAAACCTAAGTGTTTGTGTAGTGCAGTGACAGCGTTAGAGCCAGAGTCACGCCAACATAGACATTTGGACAGTTTATCCCGATCGCCTAAAGGAGAAAAAACAAAAGTGCCGTGCAGTTTAGTGACAGCGTGAGCGCCATAGTCACAAGTGTATAGTGCAAAGTTTTATCGAACAATAGGCAGCCGTGCGATAAGGTACCCAAGTAACCGATAGTTGCTAACAACAGTCTACCGGAGGAAAAGGATTCTGCCGCCGCACCGAGAAGGAAGACATCACCAAAGGATTCCAACCAGCCCTGTCAGAAGAGGTGAAGAAAATCAGCCCCGTTAGAGGAGGTGAAGAAAATCAGCCCCGTCAGAGGAGGTGAAGAAACCAGCCCCGTCAGAGGAGGTGAAGAAAATCAGCCCCGTTAGAGGAGGTGAAAAACCAACCCCGTAAGAGGAAGTAAAATAATGGAAATTTTCATGTAAGTAAAGAACCATACAAGAATACATATTCATATTTAAAAAAGAAGTGAGTGAATTTTGTGAAAATCAGTTAACACGTACTGATTAGTAGAGATTACATTTGTGTTGTGCTATTTGTGAAACAATTAAGTAATTAATCAAACTGGAGGAATTAGTAGAGTCGTTACGACAATTTTCGGTCACAATTAAAGCCAACCACGAAGAAGTGTCATATTGCGAAATGGAGGCGTTAAATAGCAGAATAGCAGCCTTAGAATCGCGTCTAAGCGAAACCATCGTGACAAATGATTATGAAGATCCACCACTCTTTTTTACCAAAAGTGACGGTAGCCCAGTGAATCCGGAATCTTTTGAGAAGATTCCCGGAGTAGTGAAAGACCTACCAGTTTTCTCTGGCGATCCAAGCGAGCTGAACAGCTGGATCAACGACGTAGACGGATTAATAAGGTTGTACCAAACTACGTCCAACCATAATGAAGAGCAACAAAACAAGTTTCATATGGTGTGCAAATTCATCAGAAGGAAAATCAGAGGTGAGGCTAACGACGCGTTAGTTGCCTCAAACGTAGGGATTAATTGGCATATGATAAGGAGAACTCTTATCACGTATTATGGTGAAAAACGCGATTTGGAAACGCTCGATTTCCAATTGATGAGTGTTTACCAGAAGGGTCGATCGCTAGAAGTTTATTATGACGAAGTGAATAGACTTCTCTCTTTGATCGCGAACCAAATAAAGACCGATGAGAGATTCACTCATCCCGAAGCTTCAAAGGCCATGATAGAAACTTATAACAAGAAAGCAATAGACGCTTTTATTAGAGGTCTCGACGGAGATGTTTACAAGTTCATACGAAATTATGAACCAACGTCATTAGCCGCAGCGTACAGTTATTGCATTTCATTCCAGAACTTGGAATGTCGTAAGATGTTAACAAGACCAAAACACGTTAACATACCCCCGTCAGCCCCCAGGAACCTCATACCATTGCCAATACCTCATCCACCACCGAGAATGTTCCAAAATCATTACAGACCAATGACACCAAATAATATGGGACCACATTTTGTATCCAACCAACCAGTTCAGAACCATGCGAGAAATTTCACGCAGCGTCCAACTTGGAATCAACCAAATCAAACGAGACCATTCTTCCAACGCACAGGTTTTAATCAACCAAATTTCCGTCAAAATAGACCGGAGCCTATGGAAGTAGATCGATCAATAAGATCGCACCAGGTCAACTATGCCAACAGACCGAACTCATCTAATGTTCGACCGTTGAAAAGGCAAAGAGCGTTTAACTTAGAAACCTTCGCGGAAGAAAGAAACCCATACGAAGACGAAAGTGATAGCCAATCGTCTTACGAACGATATATGAGGAATATAGAAAAGCAAGAAAAATTTAATGAAGCTTCCTGTGAAGCAGAGTTGAATTTTTTAGAATGAAATCGGCTTTGCCATATTTCATATATAATGGCAAAGCTGGACAACAAATAAAAATTTTGATCGACACAGGATCCAATAAAAATTTCATTAATCCAAAACATGCAAAAATTTCGCATGACGTAGCAAAACCTTTTCTTGTATCATCAGTAGGAGGAGACTTACTTGTCACAAAATATTCACAAGCTAAAATATTTGCCCCTTTTTCAGATGTAAACGTTAAATTTTATCATCTACAGGGACTGAAAACATTCGATGCACTTGTCGGCTACGACACCATCAAAGAAATGGGAGCATTCATAGATGCCAAAAGAGACTATCTCATTATAAAAGATAATATAATACCACTCTTACTCTACCCATTACAGGAAATCAATAGGATCGAAATAAGAGATCAACATCTTAAATGCCATGAAAAGGAAAAATTACATTCATTCCTTAACAAATTTCAAGATTTATTTCAGCCACCCGACGAGAAACTACCATTTACAACGAAAGTTGAAGCAACTATATCAACCGATGACAACGAACCAGTTTACTGTAAATCATACCCATATCCCTTGTCTCTGAAGCAAGAAGTTGAGACACAGATAAAAAAATTATTGAACAACGGTATTATTACACCATCCAGTTCACCATATAATTCACCAGTTTGGATTGTACCCAAAAAGGCTGATGCATCCAACGAAAAAAAATATCGACTTGTGATCGATTATAGAAAATTGAATCTCAAAACTAAAAGCGATAGATACCCCATCCCAGACACATCAACAGTTCTTTCCAATTTAGGAAACAATAAATACTATACCACACTTGATCTAGCATCAGGTTTCCATCAAATCCGTTTAGCAGAAAAAGATATTGAGAAAACCGCTTTCTCAATAAACAACGGGAAATATGAATTTTTACGACTACCTTTCGGTCTAAAAAATGCACCTTCTATCTTTCAGAGGGTCATGGATGATGTTCTTAGGGAACACATTGGAAAAATTTGTCATGTTTACATTGACGACATAATAGTCTTTGGTAAAACATTCGACGAACATTTAAAGAACTTGGAAATTGTGTTGAGCACATTACGTGAAGCCAATTTTAGAATACAGCCAGACAAATCAGAATTTTTAAAAACAGAGGTTGAATTCTTAGGATTCATCGTCTCAGAACAAGGCTTGAAACCAAATGAGAAAAAAATCGAAAGCATTCAAAAATATCCTGAACCTAAAACTATACGAGAGCTCAGAGCATTCTTAGGACTCTCTGGCTATTACAGAAGATTTGTTAAAAATTATGCCGCTCTGGCAAAACCTCTAACAAAACTCTTAAGAGGAGAGGATGGCCAAGGCCACTGCAAAATCACGAAAAATCAATCAAAAAATTTTCCGATAAAATTTGATGAAGATGCCATACGCGCATTTAAAACTCTCAAAGAAATTTTATCATCCGAAGACGTTCTGGCATACCCCGATTTTAATCATGATTTTATTTTGACCACAGACGCGTCCGACAAAGCCATCGGAGCTGTTTTGTCACAAAAACTCAATGGTATTGAGAAACCAATTACGTTCATATCCAGAACACTATCGAAAACAGAAGAAAACTATGCTACAAATGAAAAAGAAATGCTTGCTATAGTATGGGCTTTACATTCCTTACGTAATTACATTTACGGTGCAAAAATAACAATACTAACAGATCACCAACCTTTAACATATGCAATGTCGCCAAAAAATAACAACGCGAAACTAAAACGATGGAAAGCGTTCATAGAAGAACATAACTACGAGCTACGCTACAAGCCTGGCAAAGCTAACGTTGTAGCGGATGCGCTATCGAGAATCCAAATTAACTCTCTAACACCAACACAACATTCCGCTGATGATGATAGCAGTGCATATATACTGTCAACTGAAGCCCCCATCAATGCTTTTCGTAACCAACTAATTTTTAAAATATCTAACAATTCATCATATGAAATGGTCACGCCGTTTCCAAAATTTAAAAGGCATATTTTCTATGAATCAGAATTTACTAACCAATATTTAACTAACAAACTAAAAAGATTCCTCAACCCTAACATTATTAACGGTATACTAACTGACGAAGTAACCATGGGTCATATACAAGACGTATATAAAAATATGTTCCATCCGAAAACAATGCGATGTAGATTTTCTCAAATACAAGTTGAAGATTTAACTAATGAAGAAAGACAACTAGATGAAGTCAAAAACATTCATAACTTTGCTCATAGAAATTCAAAGGAAAACTCATTACAATGCATTAAAAAGTTTTATTTTCCAACAATGAGGAAGATAATAGAATCATTTGTTAAAAATTGTGAGATTTGCAAAACAGAAAAGTATGACAGGAAACCTCAAGAGTTTATACATATAAAAACTCCAATTCCCAGATATTCAGGTGAAATCGTTCACATTGACATATTTGCGTACAACTCAAATTTACTGTACCTTTCATCAGTAGATAAATTTTCCAAATTTCTTAAGGTAAGATTCATCAAATCAAAATCTATTGCGGATATAAAAGAAGTAATGCAAGAACTCTTATATGATTGGAATTTGCCCAAGCAAATTGTAATCGATAATGAATGCACATTTGTTTCAAATGTCATAGAGCAAATGATTAAAAACCTAGGTATAACTATTTTCAAAACTCCAGTCAATCGATCGGAGACAAATGGTCAAATTGAAAGATGTCACTCAACAATTCGTGAGATAGGTAGATGCATTAAGGCATTAAATCCAGACATTACAGATAAAAATTTAGTGCAACAAGCTGTATACAAATATAACAATACAATTCACTCGTTTACTAAAGAGACGCCCAAGAACGTATACATTGGAGAACAGTCGGAAGAAATGTCCTTTAGAGACAGAGCACTATTAAGAGAAAAAATTGATAAGAAAATCATAAAACTATTCGAAGAAAAAAATGAAAAGATGAAAGATAAGAAATATAAAGATTACGAACCAAACCAATACGCGTACGAAAAGAGGAAAACGAACAATAAACGCGATAGTCGTTTCAACATGGTAAAGGTTAAAGAAAATCATCCTACGTATATCATCGATACACATAACAGAAAGATACATAAGGTAAATTTAAGAAATCCTACTAATTAATTATAATCATTCTTATCATTTCAGTTTGTTCCTTATCGCTATCTCATCGATAGAATCAAGTAAAATTAAGATACATGATGTAACGAATAATTCTCTTGTAATCATTCCATTGGGAAAAGCTAAGATAAGAATAGGATACGTTAGAACGGTACATCCGATTAATTTGGAAGAACTATATGACTTTGTTAATAACGTAAGCACCATTAACAAAAACGATTTAGATAACCAATCTCTCAGCAAGTTAATAGAAATGAAGGTCACCAAATTAAAAGAAACGTTAGCCAAGATTAGGAAAACTATAAAGAGACAGAAAAGATGGGATACGGTTGGTCAAGTATGGAAATGGATCGCTGGCAGCCCAGACGCAGACGACTTGAGAATTATCAACAGTACAATGAACGAATTGATACATCAAAACAACAAACAAGTAATGTTTAATGATGGAATGAATAGCCGCTTACAAGCCATAATCCACGTAGTAAACAACGCAATGAAGGAGCAAGAAAAGAGTTATAGAATACATCAAACAGAAATCGCCCAATTGATAAAAATGTCACACATAAACACTCTACAAGATCTAATAGAAACAATAGAAGAAGCTATGTTGACAGCCAAGCACGGTATACCCAGCAGCAAGTTACTTTCTATGGAAGATTTTGATAAAATAGATGCATTTCTAGCATACAATGGCATGCATTATGCAACGGCAGAAGAACTACTCTTACACGCATCAGCACAGATGGCAATCAACAAGACACATGTAGTTTATATCCTTAAGTTTCCCAGGTACTCCACACAAACATACGAGTACGAATACGTCGATTCAGTAATAAATAACGGAAAAAGGATAATACTAAAAGAAAATCATGTCCTACGAAACGAAACACATGTGTTAGAAACCAAACAACCATGCGAACAAAAAGCAAGTTTCTATTCGTGCGAAACCACATTCCTACAACAGCCGACGGAATGTATAAATGATCTTGTTCAGGAAAATGATTCCGAGTGTCCCTATGAGAAAGTTTATGCAAACGGTATCATCAAACGTATAGGCGATACGAACATCTTCATTAATGATGCAACCGCAAAAATAACATCAGACTGCAATCATTTGAATCAGTTCATCAATGGATCATACGTCATACAGTTCCAGGATTGTAATGTACTTATTAACGGTGAACTATTTTCCAACACAGAAGTAACGATCAATTCATTGGCTTATCGATCTACCACCGGCTTGTCCATCAAAGAAACATCCATCAGAGATATACCATCAATTGAATACGTCAGCAACCTCACCTTAGCACAGCGAAAAACATTACAAGACATCAAATTGGAAAGCAATTCATTCTCATGGAAACTTAATCTTTTCGGTTCAACTAGCGCATTGACGATCATTATATGCATGGCAGTAGTTGCATTTTTCTGCATTTCCAGAAATCGACAAGCAAGCTTCAAGATTCAGGTCCCACCTGCAACCGGATCAACAGACACCCGCCAACCACCGTCAGCAGTCTTCATAAGCACCCCCGCCACCTTCCAAACCATCCAGAAGACTTTGCGGACAAAGTAACTAAGAGGAGAGGAGTTAGCACGCCGCCACCTGAACGCGACACCAGCCATGCGCAGACGACTTCTGAACAGGACACCAGCCATGCGCAGACGGCCTCCGAACGAGACACCGCTGCACGTGGAGAACCAACGTGACCCAGCTCAGGCAGTTAGGCATTGCAGGGCACACAAAAAGTTAGTCTTAGTTTAGCATTCAAAGGGAATAGATTGCCTAGTTTAAGTTTAGCAAATAAAGATATTTTTTTTATGCCTGAATAGGTAGAAGAAAAATTAACTTATACATAACGGATTCACAATTCCATGGAATGATTTTGCATTACGAAGCCTGTGCGAGTGTAAGCTGTGAAAACATTCTGCATTAGGCTTTGATTTTGACACAAATTATTTGTGTACGTCAGGGTCTTGGTATTTCTATCGCATTTACTTAGCAGAAAAAAATCGGGTTTGTTGAGCCATACACCATGACGTAGGTTGTCTGTAGTTGGAAAAAAAACTCTATGCTCCATCGTCGATAGAGTGGGAGTATAAATTTACTAGAACGCCCACCGACGTGACGGTACATACATCCTGTAACCGTTGTGCTTAACAGTGGAGTGGTTTAAACGAGCGGCGAGATTCTTTCAATTGAGTAAATGCTAAATATAATTTCGTTTCGAACGGTTTCGGGGAAAAAAGTACGTTTATAATGGAAATAGTCCTTCGCACACACACACACATACACCTACTCTTTTTTCGGGGGAAAGCGCGAGTGCTCGAGAAGGAAAACTTTTGTCTCCCAAAACGCGTTGTAAAGCAAATTAAGTGCACGAATCCGAGTCGCTTCGAGCGAACTGTTGTTGGACGGTCGGTGCGATGATTTGACACTTTGGAATGCGTGCTGGAAAGGAAGGTTTTCCAGCAGCCAATCATCCCGGCAGACCCATCCGGATCCGGCTGATGAAGGGAAAGTTTTTGGCCTTGTTTTGCGTGAAATTGCTCGTGAAACCGACCGCCGTGAAACGAGCAAAAATTCTTCCGGGCACAAATTTTGAAAGAATTTTCGCATTTGTTCCCTCCATCACGGGAGTGACGGATGGGGAAGGGAAAAAGGTAGCGGGAAATGCGAAGATCCGAAAACCCCGGACGTTTCGGTAAACATTTTACTGGATTTGTGGCAGAACAAAGTTTTACGGGAGTCAAATTTTGGGAGGATGCTGGACAACGAAACTTCGTATCTTTTGCCGTTCCCCTTCTCCGCATCCTTTGGGTCAGAATAGTGAAAGCGGCCGTGCATAAGAGTTTCCGTTTTACGAAGAAAAAAAAAGAAGCAACGAAGTACAATAAAACAGCAAACCAAACATGACTGACAAGCCCCTTTCGTACGATACGATATTAATTGCTTAGCCAGGGCGAAACTTCCCACCGACTGGAAAGTTTTGGCGAGCTTTCTTCACTCAGGCGAAAGCTATTAATAATGCACTGCGAACAGTCCGCATGTCAGGCGCGTTTCGAAGCGGATCTTCGTCCACTTACGCTCCCACCGTCTTTTTGCTGGCTCTCGCGTGGTCGAGTTTCCAAAATTTCCAGCACAGACGCACAGAAAACAAACCAGAACGCCTCGGCGTGTGGCTGATCCGTGGCGTAGAAAGTTTACGGATGGGTTGTCACGGAGCGCAGACATTGTGGGAGAGACGCGCTGCTTGACGCGGGTTGATGCTGGTGGGGATGAAAATCTGCTGTCAGATTTGCACGAGATGAAAAAAGACATTCGCTTTTCGCGATTGCTCCGAAAGCAGTCTGACACACGCGATCTTCCGTGACCGCTCGTCCTGATGACAATTTAGATCGGTTCAGAGCATCCAAAGACTCTGAAGATGACCCACGGTGGATCATGTACCCTTAAATTGCACGGCCATGGAAAACTGCGAACGGAAATAAAATGGAAATGCAAACGCGTCGACCGGCCATGGAGCGGGTGGACGCTGCATTTGCAAACGCGGGAAAGGCCGGAAAAGCTTGCCGTTCGCTGTAGTTCGTGATAGAGCCGGGGTGAATTTAATTTTCGCTCACAAAACGCTCCTTCTTCTTTTGCTGCCCGACCTTGCCTGCCGTTGACCTTCTCTCAACGACGATGCACAATTACCGGTTGATCAAAGGAGGCAAAGTCCCCAACGGTTGGCGCACATCACGACAGAAGCGTATGGTACCATGAAGAGGAATTAAATGGAACTCATCCTTCCCTGCGGATCCGTCCTTCCCGATCTCTCTTTTTCCCTCCCAGGGTCAAGATAAGAAGGGTGTTTCAGCAGTTTCAAATGGACGCTGTGCGGCACGTTTAATTGATGCTGAGAACGGTATTCAGAAACAGATGTCAAAGACATTCGTTTTGGGAAATAAAGAACTACTAGATGCTTCTCTGGTATGCCGGGAACCTTCAAACTTGATTGCAATTTGAAAGAAAAAACAAAACAGAAGGACGTTCGTTGTACCTGGGTGGATCCCTCGAGGATGTTTTGAATGAGATTTAAATAAAATATCCCAGCAAACAGAAGCTACACGCGTGTTGAACTGGCATACTAGAGTTCAAGCTGGGTTCTCGTAAGTTTGAAAGTTGTCAAACGCAATGATAACGCACTTGAGCTCAAGCTGTCGTACTTTATGCACCAAGTCGCAAATGAAGAGAAAATGAAAAAAAGAAACATGCACAAGCATTTCGACAGTAAAACTAAAAGAAACTTTCTACTTATTCGCAAGCAGTGCATATTGATGGAAAGAATGTGCCAACTCCGGAACACCATTACGCAAATGGGGCGTATGCAGAAAACTTTCTTCTATGCAACATATTTTTTTACACACACCACAAAACCACAAGTACCACCAAAGGACACAGCCCGAGGGGGCAAAATGTGAGTTAATTCGACGGTAGCTTGGCAAAATGAGGATACACTCTGCCCTTGCGTGGGCTGCGGAGCGAACGTTGGATTTAATTAAGCTGAAAATACGAACATTGCTGCGACCAGACCGCGGTTGCGAGAAATTTGCGGTGCTGTGAGCTGCAGAGTTCATCAGGCGCGAGTGCATCGTGTTTTCCCCGATCGGTAAACCCCAGGTCTTTCGCCAGGCTTGCCCCGCTGCCGCCGAGAAGCATCGAGATTCCATGGAAGTGCTTAACCCATTTTAAAGCGGCACTTTAACGACACTGCGATGTGATCCTTCCGTTTTCCTTCGTTTCCCATTGATCCAGTTACTTCCGATTCACCCCGTTATCGGTTTTAGTCGGAACCGGAATCTAAAATGAGCTTGCGGTGGTCCGGCCGTAAAACCGAAAGCGGCATTCCGGCGTTCTTAAAGCATTCGGGCGTGTTCGTTTTCGTACGTCCAGCCACGTCAAGGGAGGTCGCTTTCTGTGGAGCAGAGCTAATCCTTCACAGAACGAGTTCGACATGGCCTTCAAGGATGCTGCGTTTCAAAGGGCTCTAAGGACACTTTGCACCATCGCCATCGGGTTTGTGGGAACGCCAGTAAGAAGAGGATCAAGAAGGAAAATGAGGTTAAATCCGGGCAGACGCCAGCGTTTTTCCAATTCGCTCATCATTGGGCCACGGGCGGAGGCGATTTTCACTTCTTCATTCTTACCTCTTCGCGCTGGGTTTTTGGGGGCTCTTTAGTGATTTCGGGTTCCCCCCTGCGAAGCCGGATGGATGGTGATGGAACTTTATGCATTCACCAGGGACGTGAATAACGTTGAAGTTTTTTGGAACTAATTTCCATGAAGTTTCCCCATATTGAAATCTCATTTTTAAAGCTTACGCAGCTGTCTAACTCTTTTGTATGCATGAAGTAGTTTTTTTTAACTTGTAACATATAAATCATAAGTAGCTTTCTCCCTACAACCTATGTTCTGCATGATAGAATCTCGAATGACTTCTATTGTTTGCCATTTGATTGAATGGTTTATGTCTTCCATGCAATAGAAGTCAATCATAAAATCGACTCCTTTATTCACGGAATGGATTTTCGTGCACTTTAATAGCCCGTTCGGATTGCAGCGTGAAATGGGACATCCGCTTAGTTTATTTTTGTCGCTCGTTTGCCTTCGTTTCAAATTTTTCCCCGTCTACGCAACAGTCCCGGCGGGGGAGTATTTAATAAAACCGTATCAGATTTTACGTCCCACCGATGCATGGATAGAAGAAACTGTCCCGTTTTGTTTGATCCTTCGTGTTCGAATTTCATGGCTTTCCGCCGACGGCATCCGGCGGGGAAAAAGGTAAATAAAATGGAAATCCTTTCGGTTGGGGGCAAAGTTTTTCTCACACCGGCGTGGTTGTGGTGTGTGAAAGGGAATGAGGATACGACCACGGCGAGATATACATTTCGCTTTATTACTTTGAAATAAATCGAAAAGGAAAAAGAAAGAGGCGAAGCAAAATTCACTTCGGCCCTTCCGTCCGGCGGAACGGAACTGAGTCAGGATTAGGTGGAAGCTTTCGGGAACCGTTAACATGGTGGAGCACAATAAACCAAAAGAATAAAAAAGCGCCGTCCATTTGGGAATTTAAAAGAATTTGGGAAGGGCTTCCGCATTCGCGTGGCCTCTTTTTATGAGTTTTTATTTAATGCAGCTTGAAGCCGGGCCCCGAGCGGGCAAAGTTCTGCTGCTCCTTATTTTCGTGCGAAAAAGTTTGACGCCGTCGGTCAACTTTGGACGCGTCCGTTTGTTGTTCTTACGCTGAAGTTTGCCCCGGTTTGGATCGGTTTTTGATGTTCGATTTTGTTCAACTTATTCACCGGTACACGCCTTGAGGAAATGATTGGGTTTGAAAGTTTCATCGTTCGGGAGCTCGAAAGAGGTAGCAAAAATCTTTTCTGATTTGTATGCAGATTGCGTTCCGATTTTTCCAAATGCAAACAATTCTCAATGCTGGCAGAGGTCCGGCATGAAAACGACTTGAAGGCTTGTACTAAAAGGTTCGTGGACACGATCAATGGTATTACTTAAATGAAGAGGTTGTATTTGTAAAAGCTCATTGTTTTTTTGTTCAACAAACCTTCGTATTTCGGACGAAATCTCCTTTGAAGGACAACATTAGCATAGCATAAATATTATTCATTTATAAATTTCAATTCTTCTCACAAAAAAGCATTATTTTGTTGTGCCACTTGACGATTTCTTGTTCACAGCTCCTTGTCTCGACGGAGTATGGGTTTCCTTTCCGGGAAATTGTTCAACTTTTAATGCTTTGCCAACAACAGGAAAGCAAGCAAAGGAAGCCTGCATAGTGAACAGGGCGGATTCATAAATAAAAATACCATCCACCTTCCATTACACGGAACGAGATTCGCTTGTTTTCGACGGATCATTGCACGACATTTGCAAATCAATGAACATGTCTGTATTTCCACCATTCCTAGGAATGCTGTATGCTCTTGCAACGCGCTGCAGCACAACTCACAGGACGGTGAATGTTGTGTTGTGCGAACAGCCACACAAACAATCCATCAGTAGAATGCATTTGCGGGAAAAAACGATCTCTTACGATCAAACGGGAAAGGAAAAAAACGGATCTAGCTCTCCGACATCGTCGATGTAGCCATCAGATTCGTGAACTTGGCGTGGAAAAATACTGCTAAAAACGTTGCAATCCAATTTCCGGCTCGTGTGGGTTTCCGTTGAGGTTGATTCTCCTTCGACGGTCAACGGGTGAACGTTTGCCCTTCCGTTGGGTGAGACAAAAAAAAAAAAAACAGAGCAACAAGCACTTGACCGAGCGATTTATGCAAGCAAGGATGAGCTTGGGTACGCTGTTACGATTACACCCCCCTTGTTCTCTCCCTCTTTTCAATCCCAAACAGTTCTTCTAACCATGATGGACGGTCAACTTTACGATCAGGTCGTTTATTTTTTTGCCCAGAGATGTTTTTATTGGCCTTTACAAAAACTTCACGCTCCAATCGCCTTAATCGCCTGTGGCATAATTTTATGTTCGTTTTCGGGTGGACAAGAGCGTCGAGGTAGGGATGACAGGGGAGGCCCAGCTATTGCTCTTACGTCAATTGCTTTCGTAGGAAATTATTACACATCATACAGCTGGATTCTTTCGTGTATTCAATTTTGAACGCATCAAGTCGGGATGGGGTGTTTTTTTTTTGGCTTAACGATATATTTCGGAAAAATTCCGAATGATTTCGGTAATGGTAATATTCTTGTGGGTAGAACATAATTCTGTATCTGCTCGTAGCTAACGAGAAAAAAAATCGACCCCCGAATGGTTTGGGGCTACTTATAAAATGTTACGATTCAAAAACGTCCGATATAAGCAGGCTCCTCGCAGGCTCCTTTTTATCGCCCTTCCAGTGAACCGAAGCACGTTTGCTACATTGTTCGAATGCAGGATATATTGTGGTTTTTACGTAAGCATCACTCCGGGCCAACATCGATGCGGAGACGAAGGAAAAGCCAATCAATCGGAAATGCATTGAAATGTGCTAAGGATGCCTGAAAGCGTGTAACATCGCCCAACCATTCCTTACGCCCTCTCTCTCTCTCTTTCTCACCCTCTCCGGCCCTTTTCGTTCTTGTGCGCCTCGTTTCCTCCCAAGTTGAGGTTTTCTTGTGAAGCATTGTTTGGTGCGGTTTTATGCCTGATCGAAAACTCGGGGCCCCTTTTACTGTGCTTCCCACGCCTCGATCGAAGCAATTTCCTGCCGGCGCAGAAGGTTGTCCTGGAAACGACCCCCCACCTCCCTCCCCCCGTTGTGTTCGATGCAATTTTAACTAATGGGTTTGTCAAAGGGACGATACAAAGTCCCGGTCCATCGTTTGGTATGAGGTCAACGGGTATTTGATTTGAAAGTGTGCATCTGCCATGGGATGGAAAAAAGTTGAACAACATGAAAGTGTGTACCAATTACATTGAACAAGAGCCATAGAGTCGTGTTCGTCTTGAGGCTGTGCCTTGTCCTGTTATGTTCTAAAGGTTAGGACAAAGATGAATGTAGTTTGTCGAAAGAAGATAGGTTTGCTATGTGCTTAGAGAGATATTCGTCACACCAGAAGCACGCCGTGAACGTGTCACTTCATTCACTATACTTTTCCGGTTTTATGAAGGGAATTTATGAAGAGGAAGGAAAGGAAGTAAAACAAAATGTATTCTTTCATCAAGTGTCCAAGTGTGTCTTTCCTGAGCTATAGTTTCGTGGACAGTTTTATGACCAGAGGATCTCATAGGATTTCTTTTTTCTTTGCGATAGTTGTGTTGGTGCATCCTATCTTTTAAAACGTAGAACCAGAGCCTTTATCCAACCGTGCCGTCTCTTGTTGTGTGTTTTTTATAGCCAATCATCTTACGAAGCCAAACTGTCTGTTCGGTTTGATGGCAAAGGATTTCTCATGATCGTTCTCTGTTTCGCCAACTGTTGCAGCGAGTAAAGTTGCGTAACGGATGGTGAGTGTTTGCAGGAGGAGAGATAAAATGAGAAAGAGATGGGCAGAGTTTGTAGCTCATACGCCATGGACCTTGTTTCTTCTGCTCGTCCTGGGAATGCACTTCCGATTTTTGCGACCACCGCGCTCCAAGGATCCGGGCTCGTGCGATGGTGGATTATACATGACGTGTTTATCGCGTTGCAGCGTATAATAAAGGGGCCCTCCACTCGGAGGAAGTCGCTGTTGTGTGGTTCACCCTACCGGCAGGACCATGTTTGTGTACTGGCCGTATTTGCTTACAACGTGTTTGTTTTCCCACATCCGTGACCCACTGAACGCCCACGGAATGAGAAGAAACGACATGTTTGCTCAAGGAACGCGCATTGGACTTCGTACCGGATGTGCCCCTGAGATATTCTTCGGAGCTGTGCTTATTTGCCCGAGCCCGCTGCATCCCTCATCGACGATATCTGGTGTTTCTGAAGAAAAAGAAAGCTACTGTTATGTTGCCCTGGGAGTTAAACTAGTTTTCTTTTTAACTCCACGCTCCTTGTTGCTCGACGGTGGGGCAATGGAAAAAAAACTGTTGGTTCGTTTGTGCGTCCGCGTCCGTTCGGCTTATGAATATTTGCTCCGGATTGTTTGTGTCGTCTTTCGTCTGATGAAATGGTAGAAAATGTTCCACCATCCCTGCCAGCAGACGCAAGGTGCGAAGGTACATTAGTGGCGATACTATTTGTTCATTAAAAAGCTCAGCTTAATGAGCAAACGGCTCAGTTTCAGCTCGGGCCGTACCGAGGTTGCTCCTTCGCCCGGGCTGTGCAATACCGTGATGGTGTGAAAATGACGTGCGAACCGTGCAGACAAGTGGGGCCCGCGGTGATGAGAAAAATTCACACAGAATGTAGACTATTTCCTCCCTGGGATGGAAAAAGGAGGGACTCTTCCTGCCGGTTTCCGTTTTGCGCCCACGAAAGGGCGGTCTGGTTTGCTTCCTGTCCGTTTCGGACACCGGAAGACGTAAATTAAATGGACGAGAAGATGGCTGCGCAACAATAAGGATACACTGTTCGAAGAAAGGTTTTTTGCATCTTTCAAGAGAAATAAAAAGTATCATCGGGAGAAGCAGAAGCTGTTGAAGACGTGTTTTAAAGCTTCATTCATCTAATCTTTCCAAGAAACTTGGATACTTGAAACGCTAAATAAAGATCTCATGGTCAAATAAAAAGCGATACACTAATCCTTCCTACTATTTTTACTTTTATCAATCCTTTTTCCGTTCTACGCTTTCAATAGTTCTGAAAGGGGTTTAAATTCGTTTATGAGAACTTTCAATGATTAAATGTTGTCTAGGAGTCCACTTGATTCGCCGAAGTCATTATAAGGATGTTTAAATAAAATTAAAAAAAGATAACAGATGCATTTGCTATCGTTCCTCCTGCTTGTTTTATATTGATCTTTGAGCTTTCAGACCTTTCAAATCCTCATACCTTCGGGTGATTTTGTAAATTTTCATTCTTTGTTGCACCTGTTTAAAGTATAACGCTTCATTCGGGAATATTTCCAAGACAAATTTTGATTAGGTAAATAATCAGTTTCGTTGCGAAAATCCTTGTTCAGCCTTTAATGAAACATGGAACATCCTTCTACGGCAATTCCTTGTACTCATTTTCTCTGATCTAATCCCAGAGCCAAGCGCTTGTCGAGCGGCACAAAGGGCTACAGGATCGATGGAGGTAGCTATCAGGATATCTTTTGACTGTTGGTTGGTTTTTATTCTTCTTCTGCCCGCTCCCTTTTCCTTCTTGCAGGACAACGTACTCGCTAGAACGGATGCGTCGATGATAGATGTAATAAATGGCTCGGGCTTGGCTTGGTACTCACGTGAAAGGCGACCAGACTGTAGCCCTTGTTGTGCAGGAACAGGCAGGCCGTGTACTCGCCGCCCTGGCGCGGATAAGACAGCACACCGTGCGAGATCGCCACCGGGATGGCCGTCGTCAGAATGATGAACCACGTGAAGCAGATGGCGCTGTGTGGATGGGAAGGCAGTGGTAAGAAAATCAAGTCACTACTTCCAAGTTGTTCGCCAGGAGCCAGGTGAGGTAATGTTGGGGGTGAACAATGGATTGAGCTGAAATGGATTGTCATCACGGGATGGTATGGATTGGGCTTGCTTCAACTCAGCAAACACTGGCCGTTGTAACCGATCAATCCATATTTGCTCTTTTGCGGTTCGCATGCACAAAGGCAAACATAATCTATCTACCAGTGGGTGGGAATGTGTGGTGCGAGTCAAAAGAAACGCTAACCACGGAAATAATCTCCTGAAATTGGATAAGAAAGGACACTTTGGCGGTCCATTGGTCTGGACACAGCTAGACACTCACATGGAGGCGTTCCGCTCCGTGCGAATCGACATGCTGGTGATGGGATGCACGACGGCCAGAAACCGATCCAGCGACATCAGGGCGAGCGTGTACGCGCTGGCATGCGCCGTCACGACGATCATGTACTGTACCTGCAACGGAGATGAACAGAAGAAAAAGAAAGCGAAACAGCTTCCTTTAAATGGACATTCCACGTGTTTTCCCCCGTTTGTCTCTTCGTGTACAGAACCGATGACGGTAAACGGAAGATGGAATACTTTCACGTACAAATTTACACCAATAGTCACCGAAGGGCCACTCCGGTAGCACGTAGTCGACGGCAGTGAACGGGACGCAGAACACGACGAACAGCAGATCGGCGGCCGCGAGGTTGATGATTAGCAGGTTGGTCGTCGATCGCATACTTTGGTTGACGGCAACGACTGGAAAGGCAAAACCAAACGAAACACAAATGAGAAGATAGGGGGAAAAATAAGCGAAAGGCAGGCGAACTTTTGACGAGTGTGAAAAATAGTGGCGATATTCTGCGTGTAAATATTTAAACAGCTCCATCTCCGGCTGGGCGGTGGGTAAAATGTGTGTGTGAATGAAATATGTTCCACCACTTCGAGCTGCAATTCGGAGCACAAGCAGCGCCCCGCTGTCCGCTTACGGTTGCGTGTGCAATATTTTACCATTCACCTTATCGATCAAGTTTTGCGCGGAATGTAAATTTGTTTTCGCTGACGTCTTAATGCTGAGTTTAAAAAAGAAACTGCTTTGAAAACAAATTGCACCGTTCTTGTATCTAGTTCCCAGAAGTTTAGAGAAGCATTACATTTTAATGATGGGCAAACACATCATCATGCAGCAGGAATAATAAACTGCCATGCTGTGCCACCTGTTTCCAGGGTGCAATATCATGAATCATGCCGAAATCGACTCCATTTTCGAGCGGAAGGCGAGAGGAAATTAGGAGAGCGTGGACCATTATTTTTTAAGCGAAATCTCAAAGCTTGCCATTGAAGATGCAGAATGGAAACGTACAACCCTAGAGAGCCGTGTTTTGTAGTTTCCCAAATGCTCTGCGATAAAATGTAATGTTAAACGCAGGGAAACTAAACGCCCACCAATGGGAGTGGGTGGGAACGGTAGGTGGATTGTGAAATGCACAAAAGTATCGAACCTTAGGAAGAGCTACTCTTTTTGATTAAACGTACTTTCGCAATCGATCGACGGCCCTTTGGGTTTCCGATAAATTGAAAATGCCCTACGTAGAAATTGAAAAGAACGAATATCACTTACTTTATGCTACGCACAGGGAATTCAACTTTCGCAGCGTATTATCTGCGTGGCTGCTGCCAATTTAGGATCCTACCAGCAACACCACCACCGCAGCCGTCGAGCTAACGCCGGGGGCCATGATCATATTTCTAGCCAACTCGCACCCCGCACGTTTTTCACTCTTAATGGAGGCGCCCAGTCGTCCTTAGAAAAAGTTGGTTTTCCACTCCTCGCCGTTGGTTCAAATTTGCCGCAATAAAGTGGGGGTGGTAGGAAATGTAAATTACACCGTGGCACTTGAATTTCACCACGGACGCTGCGAATGGATCCCGCGAGTGCCAAACCAATCATCCTGCGGCAACAACGCCGTGACCGCAAAATGATAACAGGAAAAGTTTGTTCGGTCCGTCCGCTGGAGAAACAGAGAAAAAGTCAATACAACCGAGGTGACTGTATTAAAATTCATCCCAAGGGCAAAACACTGTCACAGTAAGCGTGGTGTGCAAGTGTTCGACATCCGTCGTTACATCGGAGCATGCTTCGCGTATGAGAAACCTACCGATGCATGAGCTCGAAAATGATAGCAGATGGGTGAACATTGGCAGGAAAAGATGTGCTCAACATTGTGTGCATTTTAATACTTCCCTTACCCAGCAACCGCCTTTCTTCGCTGGTTGGTTCCCCTCGGGCGAATACGTTCACATAATAATACACTCCCGTACATGTTTTCCAGGCAGTTGCTTACCGTGCAGCTGTGGAAACGGTTTCCATGCTGCAGCTGCATCTTGCTGTTCTACATTCCTTAGCGCAGCGATAAATTGCTGCTGGGGAAATTTTGCACTAGAAATTGGCAATGGAGGCGCCTGGTCGTTCTGGGAGCACTGCTTTAATTTCCTGCCAGTTCGGTCCTGCGCGCCTCCACCTTCTTCTCCGGGATGGTCGTAACATCTGGGTTTCGTTACCCACGGCCAGCGGTTTGCATCACAGACCAACTATAGCCACAGCTTGCAACTGTCGCGTTGGTTCCCGGGAATGTTGCCCCAGACGGAACTCGACGGAACGATATTCCCTCCAACGCGAAACGGTTTCCCATTGACCCTGCGGCGCTTGGGCTAGTTGTAAACCACAACTGACTGCATAGAGGGCCACTCAAACGATGCACAAACTGTTGAATACACTGAAGGGAGGTCACATTTCGTACCTTTTGCCTCCGGGCGAGTGGGTTTGTGTGATTTGTATGTAGTGTTGTTTTTGTTGCGATCCTTTGCAGTGGCTCGTTCTTAGCACAACCGGTTCACATTGCTCCCTAGCGTATGGCAGTCGTGGCCCGTTGGGGTGCCGAATGAATAACTTTCGTCATTTTTACAACATTCCCCCGAGGGCTTCTTTTGACATGGAATGATTGTTTTTTTATTTCTTTTCTTTCTCTTTTGCCAGCGTAACTCTCTTATGTTCCTTTCACCTCACCAGTGAATCCTTATCTGTTTCAGTCACACCGTGACTTGACCGACAAATAATCCCTTTCACTTGATAGAGGAAAGCCCGTTCCTTGGCGATTGGTGGTTCAAGCTAAGTTGATACGACCTTTATTATCCATACTGCTACACCACCCTCGAAGCGACCGTCGATTCTTGAATCGAGTTCATTCATCAAGTCCGATAACGATGGGAGGATTGGAACCGCTTTTACGCAAGGGTTGGTCCATCATTTACGCAGTCACGATCGGTTATAGGAAAAGTTTCACGGGGTGGAAAGCGATGTAAAGTGAGTGTTGTAGCTATGAGGGCGAGAGTTGAAACGATGGTGTCGAACTGTAAGATGGTACAAGTATCTTGAAGGAAGATTAATTATCCATGTGCTGTACCGTTCCGTTCATCGAGCGGAGCTTCTCGATGTGCTGAATAAGGCTCTAATGGTGCAGCACAAATCGGACGTGTAAGGAGTGTCAATATGCAACGGAAAAAGGGATAATCAAAATAAGCATACGTTGGATGATTTGGTTGGATTGATGAGAGGGAGGTTACGTGTGATGGTATGGCTTCGTTGAAGAGGCAAACTTGAGAACTCATTCGAAAAGACGATGCAGTCACGTTTTGAATGTGAGGATAGAAAAAAACGAAATATTTCAAAGAAGAAAAAATACCAAACACCTAACCAAGATAAAAGCCCAAGAAGGAGGAACTGAACTAATGATTCATGAGTGAAAGAAATGATCTTTTTGATGTTCGTTTCCAGCTTGAACATGAAAAATTCCTACATTTTTTCCTACATTTCAAATGCAATATGAATGATCAAAATAAAACATCAATCACATTCAAAGCCAACATATTTCATCCACCATCGGAAGCAACGAGTGGAGTTACTTAAACCATACGTATTTTAATCACCTCCATTTCGACCGGATGGAGAAAAAAACACACAAACTCCACAACGACAGAAAAGATTGATGTTTCCTAAAAGTGGGTGTGTTGAAGGGTCGCAAATCACCACCACGAGTGAAAAAAGTTTTAAAAAAATGGTTGAACAAGAATCAACATGTCAATTGATACCGCACTCCGTGTTGATGCCTCAAGGTGGATTACGGGGTTGCTTTTTGTGCGCGTTTAAGTATGAACTGCCATTACTGTACGGTATTTTGGGCGGCGTCGCAAAGGATTGTCGATGGGCCATGATTTTCCTTCGCCGAACGTTCGCGCCGCTTTAGGCTTATTTTCGCTCGCAGGGCTAATTCGAGTGGGATACTCTCCGTAAGGCATAGCTATAGCATCAGAATGATTGATTTTTTAGGTCCAAGCTATCAGGTTGCGCCGGCGAGACGCGTGTGCTTGCGTGAGCTCGAAACGGATCTCGCCCATACGTGCCGGGAAGATTGATCGGTTGGCGTTGGCCGCACTGGGTGGGTGTTTTGGTGTGTGATTTTTCTTTTGCACTGTTCGGCAAGCACGCTCCTCGCTTTAAAGATATTCAATTTCACTTTCGTAAACAAGCTCCACGGGGAGCGAAGAGTGTTTCTTCGTATTTTGTTATTTAGTTTTCCTTGACGTCCTCCTGTTGAAGCGTGTGTCTCGTAGGCGCAAGAAATTACATTTTCATGTAAATAAGCGGTAAGGATTTCGTCGAATTGGCCAAGCTGCATTAATTTATATAAATATTTTTAGGCGTTCAGTTCGGAAGGTTCGAGTATTTTGAAGGTTGTAAAATTGTACACGGTGTATGTAAATAACATTTTAAATCGAACAGAGCAACCATATTATCTTAGCAATGACAAAATCAGAAAGTTGGACATTTACGGGGTGTAATTGTTCTGTGAAGATGATCGTTATAATTAATAATTATGGCAAGGTTTAACTGTACCTAATGATTAGTAAATCATGTTATTTAAAACCCCTAGTGTGTGTGTTTTCATGGTAGCAAATTAGTTTTGCTCAAGCCAAAATTAGAACAGGCTCATTAAAATCCTACCCAAATGGTGCATTAAAGCTATGATAATCAATAGTTTTACTTCGTGATAGCCCCGAGTTAAGCCTCCTAATTAGCTTACGCATCCCTTCTGGGATAAATTCTCCAAATGCTCGTGCAAACATGGGCAGTTTGTGCGGAATGGGAATTCAAGTGGAACTAATGGCATCGCAAAATGATCTCCTTCCTCGGCACTATTCCGTTTACGATCTGTTATGTTTTTATAGATGTGATTGGTCAGTTTGCGAGATTGGTCAAAAGGGTAAAACGAGCAATCGTAGCTGTAATAAAAAAGTATTGGCCTTATCAGGCACGTTCCAGCACATTGTTTTATGATTAATTTGTCAAATTTTGACGCGTTCCGGATTGGTATAAAACTGTCTATCGATTGTCATTGCGGTGTCATATCGATGATAGAAAAACAAAAATCTATAGCAGGCACAAAATACATTCGTGAACGAAGAGTACCTGTCGTTTTCCATGGCGGACTTTCACCAGCTAATTGGAAAATCAGAACACACGGAAACACGGGAAAGAACTATCTTTCACCACATGATAGATTTGACATCAATCATGTCGAATTCAGGGAAATAATTTGCAATGGTTCATTTCATCAGTTTTAATTCTGCATCAATCAGTTTTTTGAGCGATGCTTCCTTTTTACTTTCCGCTTTACTGTGTGTTTCGCTGGGTGCATGCATTTAATAGCGTGTATTTTTCCATATGTTTCATATTTCATCCATCAATTGCAGGCACCGAGCTGCTTCGCTGAACTTCATTTCTCAGGTATCTCATGTTTGTGTGTGTGTGGTATTTAATGCTCTTTTCAGTATCTACTTACCAAGAACAACAAGTCCGTTGCCGAGCAGCCCGGCCAGCCCGATGAAGCCGAAAAATACTGGCACCATCATCGAGACGACCCGCTCGATCGTGGACGTCGTCGCGTGGTAGAAGGCTTCGTTCTCGAATGTGTAGTTCATGCGCTCGGCCCAGGACATATTGATGAACTCTTCGGCCCCCACGGGCAGGTGATGGTCCATAGGGGGCGGTTCCGTCGTGACAATAATTGCAGCCATTTTCGATTCGTTCATCGTTAGTTTCTTTTTCTCACTAACACCCCGTACACGATTATCAGTCTTTGCAGGAATTTAACTCGTAAACTACCACTTACACAAACCGGGGAGTTATTTGATCCGTTTCGCTTTAACAAGCGACTAATATGATGCAATGAAACCCAACCGATGCGGGGTTTCCGATGGAAACCAGTGCATGTGTATCCCACTCTATAATCCGTCATCCATTCGCCACACTTGAGTTTGTTTGGTTTTAAACTTTATCGCACTGTTGGGTCACGCCCGGACAACTTTGCATTTGCCGCCCACCGAAAGTGAGGTATTATTTCCATATTTAAATCCTTTCACAATTTCGCAAATGCTCCACCATCTCGCGCACAGATCTGCGGGAAACGCGTGTTCCACCATATTTCGTCCCTTTCGTCGGCATTCGTTTTCTGCGGTGCGTTATAAAAATAAATCGAAAGTCACACTTATGCAAAAAAAAAAAAAAACACAGGCTAGAGTTTGCTGAAGCGACGGTCCTATCCAGATATCAGCAGCATCTGAGAATGACATAAAAAAAAAAGATTAAGCTTTTTGAAAACCAAAAAAAAAAAAATTATTTCCCGTATAAGCCCGTGGTGCTAGATTAATCTGTTTTAAAAACAAACCGTGAACCGTAAACTTGGCTCAGCTGAACATTCCGGAGACGGGGAATTATTTGCCTAACGTTTCAACATGTTTGGGATTACAGTTTTGATCCTTGTATCTTTTGGTGAACTTCAATTGTCACTCTGGTTCCTTAAAAAAGTAAACCTTTTTTTTCAATCCACCGATATTCATCCAGTCACGTTGCGCGAATGCTATGTGTTCCCGTTGCTTTTGCATTGTTGTATGCACGCTTTATTCCATTTTTGTTTTCACCTCCATTGTGCGCACAGTGGGGTGTTGTTTTTTTTCCTGTCACAAAGCGAGATCATTATTTGCTCGAGGACTTTGTGAGTGCTGCATTCCGTGCATTGTTTTCAATGCAGATGTCAACCGAAACGTCAAAATGGGGGCGGGGGGGGGGGGGGGGGGGAGAACGATAGCCATAGCAACTGGATTAAAACGGAACATAGAAAAATGAACGTGTGAACGTGACTTCTATGTAGATACATAGATCCGGAGTACCCAGAAAAAGAGTTTGGCAAAAAACACCCCTTTCAAATGAAGATTTTTCCTACATTCCAATGTGGTTTTTTTGTTTTCTAATGAATCAATCTGTTGAGCTTATTTTGGGGGCAACACATGTGACATCGCGCTGAATGATGTGTTTGATGCAATTACAACAACATGTGAATTTATTTCACGTGGCAAATTGTTTTTGCACATGTTTTGTGCTGGGTTTTTCTGTAACAATTTTTGAACCAATGCAATACTAATCAATGAATGCCATATGCAAATAACAGCGTGGGATGTTAATAATATTTTTTTTCAAAGAACTGTACGTCCTTATTGAGATTCAAATAAATTGCAATCAGATTTATCGACGACATTCCGTGTAAGTAAACTTAAATAATTGTAACGAAGGCATTTATAAACGTAAAAATGTGTTCTTACAATTCTAATGTTTCACAAATAAACATGGCGTCCCTGGTGTGAAAATGGTATGCCAATTAATCACACCCCTGCCGTGCTCTGATACTTTCTCCCTTCCGTTCCACCTGTTTGCTACACCTGCCAACCATGTGACATAAATTCCATTAGATTCTCACGCAAATCCTTTCCGCGGTCCTTAGGTTGGCAATATGTATATGAACGTAAGTGTACTTGTTGAACAGTTTCACCGTCAGCGCTCCAAATTACAACCCTCATCAATCAATGGGGAGCGTCCGGGCTTCCTGTTGGTGGCGTGCAGATTGTGGTCTCGGGAAGGCTTCAGATTTCGTTTCCCGAGCCCTTTCCCGTCCCTTCCCGTGCCGCTCATTACGGAAGTCACCCCCTTAGCGCTCAGCTGGTCTTGGTTTCCTTTTTGCCTGTTGTTGGGTATGCTTCGATTCGGAGTGAATCGCGCCATTGTAGCGAACGAAAGGAATTAGCAGGCGTCAAACCTACGACTTCTGATGGCATCAAACCCAGCCTCGGTGTCGTGGAGGGGGGGGGGGGGGGGGGAGTTAAAATATATTTATTGGGAAGCCTTGTTTTCTGCGGCGGCCACTGCGGTCGCTTTTTGATACGTTTGCCTCCATTACCATACGTCGACGGAACGAACCGGCCGGTGAAAACCTTGCCGCACCGCGCGGTGGTTGTTTTCCGTTACAATATGCCTCATTAACAGCGGTCGAGGGTTGCGGGGCTAGTGTACACATGAGTCGGTTCAAATTGTAAGCGAAATTTCATTCAAAAATGCATTATACAAACTTGTCGACCAAATGACGCCGCGAATCTACCGAACGGGACCACGAAATACGCCTGGGGTTTGTTTGCCATGGCCCTGGGGGCGCACATGTAAATTTTGCCCTTTTCACTAGGTCCAACCCTAACGACACACCCAGGGGCGTAAAATTTGTTTGCAAAATATCATTAAATTTACCTCTGCTCGGGAAATTCGATTCGTACAAAGTTGGAAACCAAAATGCTTCGTGACAGTATGTAAATAATGGACGAATTTTTACACATGCAGATTGATTCACCAGAAGTTGTTTTGCAATGTTTTTTTTTTTCAGTTAAATTTTTGAATTAGTGTATTGTGTCCATCTAACGAAACAGAAAAAGTATATTTGTATATTAATTGAAGTATGGCGAAAGCAAGCGTTCAAGTTTCCAATGCGTAACGGAGAGTTGGGTTGTCGCACATACCGGAGTGGAATGTTTTCATATTTTCACTTTGCTTATAAACATAAATCACTTGTTTCAATTTCTCCATTAACTGAATGCAACAGCATAAGTAACATGGTTGTAACAGTTACATTTAAAAAAATTAAAGGATTTTATGCCTATATTCATGATCCCTGGCTTGACGGCTCGGATAGCTGGAGCGGGTCGCAATTTCCGAGCGAGGCGAGAAAACAAGAAATTTTAATGATATTCTATCAAGTCCAGGTGCATCAAGAAAGAAAAAAATGCCAATGTTGGATGCAAACAGCTTGCAAATTGTATTTAAACCTTAAAATAATTATTAACCTTAATTTTATTGCAAAACTGTGTAGAATGCTAGTTCATACTAATCTTAAATCTAATTCGGATCAATCGGTGCTAGAATGTTCGAAACTTATACACATTTACCCGATTTATTAGAGGTCAAAGTCTGTCACTTTTTGTCACTGTTTTGCACAGATCAACCCTCCATCACAGACGTAGTCTTCTCAATAATTGGGACAAATTCAAACACAACATATTGTATTCCTCTGCGATGAGAAAGGTTTAGAAGCGAATATACCAGAACGCCTTTGGTAGAAAGAAAACGTTAAAACAACGAACCTTCGCAAACCTTTGATGGCATCTACTACTACATGTAGGTCCCACGTTTCATTACAATTTATCTTCAACACTCGGAAGAAACCATGAAAAGGCCCGCTCGATAAAATGCAGAACAGTTAGCAATGTTTCATCGTTGGCGGGAAATAAAGTGCTTCATCAAATCATGTCCGTGTCGGTTCGTTCGATTGAGCAGCAGCGGGCTGTACGGGGCACAACGTGGACTTTTTCACGGCCTCTTTCCTTTTTTGGAGGCCATAAAGACGCAACACATTCAAGTCGTGCGTAAAAGGATTACCACCGGCGACCCCCGGCGAAGAGAGCCGTAGAGTGCTGTTGCTGCCGCTGTTTCCGGTTGCCGGCTGCTGTTTATGTATATTTATGTAAATCACGTCCGCCACCGGAAACCCGGGCGACCTAGTTCGTGCCGGTTCGGGCAGCCCTTTGGCATTGAAGAAGAAAGGATTAGCGCTGCGTGGCAGGAATTGAAGGCGAAATTTCTTCATTACGATTATGTCACTTATCGCCCCTCGCTCCCCTTGCGTCCCTTCGCATCGTCCTGTGCAGCGTCTGGCCGGTACACTCGTAAGGAAGCTGTGGGAGTTCGCGACGTGATTGCGCAGCATCTGCCTTCCACATGTGGCGCCTTTTTGCTGCGGGAAACGCTTCTCCTATCGGTCTTTTGCTCGGTTGCTTTCACGAAAATGAGCACCGAATGTTCCCGGGAGTTGAGCGGCAAAAAGCGCCATAAAGTGACCAGGGCGAAGAGCATAATTAAACCCAGCTGCTCATTGCACGACCGGCGGGAAAGTCGATTAAAGTTTGCTCCACCTGTGCAAACAGGGGAGGTGTCGTAGCGTTTGCCTTTTTCCGCGTGGAGAAAGAAACGACAAACCGGGTCGGGCAAAACCCGGGTTACAGATTAAAGGATAAGACTCGTCCGCTGTCAGGCGGGAAAAATGAGGTCGACTTTTTTTTTTTAACCAACGAACCGAAAGAAAGTAACGTTACAACCTCACAAGAAGGGAAACTCTCTTTCCAAGAAGGAACAATGGTACGATCCGGGGTAAAAAAGGGCAACATATTTAAGGAGCTGCCACTGGAACCACTCGGTAATAAATGAAGATAAATATTTGCCATTACACCGGCTCGTTCGTGGTGGCTGGCGAAAGGTAGTTGCTGCGACTCATCGGTTGCCACGCGTATAGACAGCGGTTCACGGGACACGTGCTCATGGGGATGAATAATAGTAGCACAGTCGGAAAATTTGGCTAATAATACTCCATAAGCCACTGGCCAGAAAGTCATGGTACGATAGATTACCTGGGAAGTTGCGGATTGAGTCTGAGGAGGAGTATGGCTCCTGGAGGCAGGAGCATGTCCATCATCGTTATCAGCCGTGACACTAGCATTTTCTTAGAGCTGGCAGCTAGCAAACGTGACGCAACGCGAGTGACTGATGCAAAAAAAAAAACAGCTCCAAATCATTAGACGGCTTAGCAAACAGTTCGTTCATGATGTACCAAAGATTAGCGACGTGCACCGGGAAGGAATTATGTAAAGCGGGCAACCGTCGAACCGGAGCTAATCGATCCGCTTGATAGGCGAAGGTTCGTGGAAAACAATTATTCGCTCGTAGCACGTTCCGGTCCGTCAATCGGCCACTTTTCGCTTATCTCACAGTAATCCCCACCGAGCTCGAGCTGGCGAAAGCGATCGAAAGGATGACAAAGGTGTTAAGCAGTTCAATAAATAATTGGAGGACAAAAACTCGTAGAGGAAGAGCCACACAAAAAAAAAATCCACAAGATAAAGAGGGACGCGGGTGAAATTCCACTCCCGAACACGACACGAACATCCGAGGTATGGTGTGTGTGGGTCGTAAATCAGTTCCGTATATCCATTACGGTTGATAAGTTGAACCGGTAATAGAATTTGTCACATCCTGAGTGAGTGTCTTCCGATACCGTGTGCAGCTGTATCGCCCACGCCTGGTCAATAATAAATGTTTGCCCACCGTATGTTGGACGGAAAAGTGGAAAGAGGTGGGAAAAAAGAGGGACGGAAAAGGTTTGCTGAGAGAATCAGCGTTGGAGGAAAAAAAAAACACACAGTAGCATCCGGTAGGTCAAGATAGGACCCAAGATATCACGATAAGCGAGTTGGTATGCTGGTTGTGCCAGCGAGGAAAAACTATACTATTTACGGTGTCCCATGGCACGGAAAGTGGAGGGGAGGAAGAGGGAGTACAAGAGATATCCGTGGTTCGTTGTCGAACATTTGCTGTGTTTTATCATGGCTGCAGCACGTTTCACTGTGGCGCGGAATCAATGCGAGTTTTTCCGCTGTTTTTCCAACTACCCTTTGCGAATCGAATAGCTTATAGTGTCGGGTGGAATCTTATTAAATTTCTTTCCTGCCCACACCGTACCCACTGCGCACCCTCTCTGAAGCCCAAACGGTCGATGGGGTAATTTATTGTGCAGGCACTATTTTAGCCTCGAGGGTCGGTTGTTCCCGGTTCTCCCTAAATCACCTTGTTTACAAAACACTTCACACATCGGCGTCTCGCGCCTGTTTCCGCACCATCTCGAACATCTTCCCCGAGACTAGGTAGCACCTTTCCCGGTGTGTTCGTCCTCGAAGGAAACACGTAAGTTTTTCCTGTCCGGGTGCTGCTACGGCAGATGCCGCTCCGTATCCGAACGGAAAGGATAAACGTAACGGATTCTGGGCCACAACACTTGCAATCACTCACCCGGTGCAATCGGCACGGTGGTGGGATTATTTTGGCGGGTTCTGTTTGGTTAACTATTTTGATGAGATACTGTTTCGCCTATAGTTTCCACTTGGTTCCACCGCTATAACTGAACGTGAACTTGTGCCTTGTGCGAGCACGCACGCACTCGCAGCACTACCGTTCTACTGGGTTTTGGATTTATTTATTCGTTTATTTATTTACCCACAACACTTTTTCTAGCACCATACAGAAACCTACAGAGAACAAAAAAAAAAAAGAGCCGCGGAGGGGAAAACACTTTAACCAAACAATGGTTTCGCCACTCGCAACACGATGGAGTGCAATGTCTATTTCGGCACCGGTTTCGAGGGTGGAAAATAAATACACCAGCCACTCGGTTTCGTCCGCACGCCCGTTGCCCACACGGGCTTTGGGATGGATTGAGATTTTTACAGTTTTTTTTGGGATGTGACCTGGCGCAACTGGTGTGTGGTGGTTTTCCTCCCCACCAATGACGGGCCCTTTTCAGCGTCGTACCGGCGAACGAAAGACGGTTTTCCCGAGGTGGCCCGAGTGCTTGGGATTCCTAATCGTGGTGGTTCGACCCGTCCGTTACGGAACTCAAACGAAAACTGACACCATCGCAGCTTATCGTCGCCGTGGTGAGCCGCGTGGCGTGCACCGTCGGCTCGGGAAAACTGTGCTCGCCCGAAAGCCCGAGCTCCGTGTGCTGCTATGCTATAGCTTCTGGTTCTGGTGAGCATGGTGGAGAGTTTCCGCCGCACCAGGACCCTGAGTCTGACCGAGAACGAGAGAAACGGTTCACGAAAACTCATGCTGGAAGGTCACGATCACCTGATGGGGGCGGAAAACATAATTGTCTCAAGAGAGAACGAAAACATAAATAAAACGAACGTAGAGAACAAAAAGAGACCGAGAGAGTAATAGAAAAAATCCTTCCTCGGTCGGTCGCGGAAGTTTAAAATGAAGGTTTGGTAAAGCCTTCTAACAACAGATAACGATTGCAGCGGTCGGCTCCTCGCAGCATCACATGACTGTCGGCGAGTCCTGTTGCCATGGAAGCGTTTCCTTGCTCTCGGGAAAAAGCTCCCGCACGCTCGCTATTGGATTGGGATTGGATCTCTCTTTCGCTCTCGTTTTCCCTCACTTACACAGACACAAGCGCGCATGAAATCAAAGCAACAGGTGAGATAATAGGGAAATGCATCAATAAAACTCTTCGGTAAGCACCAAGCGTGCAGGATTAATTGTGGGCCATGTCTATTTTCCATGTGTTTGAGTCGTTGTTTTCCTACCCATTGAATGTTCATGCTATGGTTCTTTTCATCCATGTTGAAACACCTTGCAGTAAAACAAAACAAAAACAAACATTTATTAAGGATATTTAAAACCAGGAGACAAAAGGATTGTTGCTAATTAGCTATGGGGTTTTTTGGTGTTACCTCCCGGCATCTCCCAATAACTATTTTGATCCTAAACTCTCGAACTTTTTGGAGTGTAGTTCGCATTGAGAATGATCATTTTACTTCAGAATTCATGTGAACATTTTTAACAATGCGTAAAACAAGAAAGGCAAATACTTTATCTGGTAACATCTCATACTGGTTGTTAAATTCGATTCTACGGCCTTTATCAGTCAAGAGATGTTGTATGAAAATCTATTAATTGCATGGTATCACCTAACAAGCTGGTTTTCCCATAAGCTGAGAATCAAATAAAAGCAAACCACACGAGGAGCCACATCCATGGAGATAATTAAAATTAAATCTGTTTGTGTTTGTAGCCAACCATAATTTCATTGCAAATACGGAGGTAGATTATTTACCTCTTCATGTGCGTGGGGATTACGGTGTCACGGTTGATTGGTTTGGTAAGCAGAAATCGACATGCAAGTCTTCCGATTCTGTTTCTAGCAGAGCAGTTTGGATGAGCGTAGGGTGGGTAGAAAAAGTTTCATTAATACAAATACTGCGAGCAATGAAGTGCACCGTTTGAATGTCCACTAATTGGGAGCTTGATATGGATGTTCTAATTTCGTTAAATCCATAAGAGGAACTTATGCGCACGGCAAGCGGCACGTGGGTGCAAACAATCTCGGAATAAAGGAAAACAGGAAAACATGAGTTTGCTGGAAATGTAATCTGCTTTAAGCATAACTCGTTAATTAGATTTGCTTTTTGGGAAATTTGGTCAACACATACAAATGTTAGTTATCCATTTCTTTTTATCTGTAATTCACTCAATTAACTGAAATAATCAAATGATCTGATGTCGCGAATATTGTCAGTTTTTTTTTCAATACGTTCAAGGATCAATCATATTCCTTTGAAACGGCCGTAAAAGCCGTGAAATTGGACATGTAAAGTAATTAATGAAAAATGTGTGAAGATGTTGGACATCTCCTGGACAGAGTCCTGGATTAGTAGCGTTGCAATTTTTAGTTTAGTTGTCATGGCGTCTTTCGGAAATAGCTTCATTATCATCGAGGCAGTAGATTCGCCACAATGCAAAGCGTATCCAGATATAGTTGAATCTGTTGAACATGCAATGTTACTGTGTCAACGGTTTGTGAGAGTCAGGGTGCATTTAGTGAAGATTGGCGGTGGTTCCGTTGACTGCTGATACGTCTTTATCTGGGAAAGGTTAAATAATGCCACAAAGGAATTTATGAGCATCCTGCAGCAATGTTGGATGCAAAATAAATCTTCCAATGCAAGTGACGGAATCCTTCCCAGGACGGCCTCGAAAAGACTAAGACGGGCTTTATCCTAGTCGAATTGTTAAAAGCCAGATCTAGTGAGGTGTAGAGTTTGAACTCTTGGATAGTGTTAGTGAGTCTGGGTATCACGCTTTCACTTTCTTTCTCATATTTATGGCAAATTAAGGTGTACGTTAAACAATAAAAAAAATTTAAAAACAAGACGAGTTGGCTTGTGCGTTCAGGCCTGATCTCATGTATGCTTTTTGCACGTTCACAGGGCTGAGTATTAGTTTGGTGCATGATGATAAAAAGGTAACGAGAAACGTTGTATGGATATTATCTCCAGTTTATTACGGGAGGATGTCGTTCAAAAAAGGAACGAAAAAAAAGTTTCTCCATGAAATTCATAAAACATCCCGAGGATCCCCATCCTCATTACTCTGGATTGTCTCAAGAGAAAAGAGTGTCCACTTGAACCCATTTACGAGATGGTAAGGCGTACACATGCGTCAGTAATGAGTTATTTCAAATAATGTATGCTCATCAACTAAGAGTATATTTTGTTATACAGGGTCTAAGTTTACTTCCATCTAGTATTACGTTTCTTACATACTATTTATAGCTTATACAAGTCTATATTCAAAGTGATTAATTTGATAATTGCACAGGAGTCATCCTACATAGTTGCTACACATTTTTAAGTGCTATCGTTCGCCTTTGATCCGGGGCAGGTATTGACGATATGCGAAGTCTTCGATATTCTAAACCGTTTCTGCCGATACTGCTCTCTACCCAAGGGACACAATTCGATGATGGCTCTGATGTTCGATAGCTGAACGATACTCTCAACGTATTTCCACTTTTGATACGGGTTTTCGGCGACAGCTGATTGACAGGACATTTGATAGCGCTGAAAGCTAGATGCCGGTGCAAGGCATATATGTGTTAGGGCAGTTACCCGTCGCAGCATATTGTTCCACGCCCTACCTCAATTTTTGATGGTTATGATCTGATTTGATCGAGTATGCGTTTTTACGCAAACGTCTGTGTTTTTTGGCCACTTTTTGACGCAGAAACGCTGCGTCTGTCAAAGTAGGGATTAGAACGCAACAGGTATGCTTTGTCCAACTTTGGCGTTATGTTAAGCCATATCAACTAAACGGGCAATGTTAATTTCTCTTCGTCCAATTTGTTGTCCCTCCAATATGTTCAATCGGTATTTAAAATTACACACCGACCGTAAAAACATCGAACACGCGATGAAAAACGCAGACGTTTGCGTAAATTATCTAACTGTTTTGACTTCTCATCGCCTGACCGGTTGCGTTGTTCTGCGTTTTTCATCGTATGACAGCTCCTATCTAAATGCGTGTAAAAAAAAAAGGAAAAAAAGCGGAAACGCGTGCGTTCCCGTAAATCAGGAGCCACAGCCTAATTCCTTGCTCATCGTGTAATTCGTTAACACTAATAATGGTCGAAGAGCATAACGAACCTTCACGAGGAAAAATTGATAGACTGAACACTGTACTATACTTGGCCTGGTAACTGGTTTGTTTACAAATCCGGGTTTAAAGTTCAGATAAATCAGTGTAATCTTACTGTTCGAAGAAAAAAATTCAACCCAGGTTGAACTCTCGTGAGTTTCCATGTTAAACAAGCTTGAACTACTGAATCGATTAGCATGAACGGAGGCACATGTAAATATTGCGAAACACACTGCAGCTGATTTTGTTGTGAAGTCAGTGTCATTGATAAACACGGGGTAAGCGAGTGGGTGGTGTAGTTTCCAATCAAAGTACGAACGCAGTAGTACCAGCAAACAATGGCGCAATTGTTACGCTGCATAACCTTGTGAATGTGCATTGAATTCGCCTTACGACCGGAAGTAGCACGTTCCGATCGAGGTGGCAGTAGAGCCATCGATAGTTCACCCGACGGTAGCATATCCGAGATCATCCCACCCGAGCGTGGTACAGTTTCTACGATTGTGCTTCTTCATTTTAACCACCTGCTGAATCAAATTCAGTCGAAATTGAGTGTAGTTTTGGAATTTTTCAACTTAAACAACAAACCACAAACGCTAGCGAGGTACGGCGAGGCTAGAGAAAGCACGTGAACGTTTGCCAATCTGTGTGTCTTCCTTTCTTGGCCCTATCGTTGTCAAACCGTTCCGCCGGTCGCTAAATGAGTAGACCGCTTTTTGCCGTCCCACAGCGCTTGCTATCAATTGTCAGATGTAACCCGGTTTCATTGATAACGCGCCATTCGAGCAAGATGAGCGAACAGCAGGACAGCAACATTACCAAGGGTGCGGATAGTTGGTTCAACAAGTAAGCAAAGCAAACGGACGGCTGTATTGTAGCGGGTTGTTAATCCTTGCAAGCGCTATCTATCTATAAATAAATAACCGACCTTGGCGTTTATTAAACCGTCCCTTTGGTAGATACACTGTCGTGGAAACTTCTCCCGAGGGCACGTTTAAGGGGGTGAAGGACCGTTTCAATGGCATCACGGTGGATTCGAACATGGAAACATGCAGTGCGGACAGTTTCCCAACCATTCTAAAACGTGGGTGAAGATTTTCTGAACATTCATTTGTGAAACGATAGCTATAAATAATTGTAAAAAAACGCGTGTTTTTGCCGTTTATCTAACACAGGGTCCCTCGAACACTGGACCGACAGTAAAAACCGTGGGATCTGGTTCAAAGTCCACCTGAACGCTGCTAGTTGGATACCGGAACTAGTCAATGTAAGCATGCTCCACATTTCGATGTGTCCATTGTCATCTCGAAAACAATGCTGAACATCACAGTAAACTTCGATAGTGTTGGAAAAACAATCAAGTACTCATGTAGTTCACACTTTTTGCCCACGTTCGTGAACCCGCGTAGAATGGATTCCAATTTCATCATGCCAAAAATACGTTCGTCACGCTGTACCGCTGGCTGCCGACGGAAGAGTCGGCCAACATTCCGCCGTACTCGCACACGATGGTCGGTGTCGGGGCGCTGGTGATGAACGACCGAAACCAGGTGCTGGTGGTGAGCGAAAACTATGCGCTTATCGCTGGATCGTGGAAGCTTCCAGGAGGCTACGTGGAACCGAGTAAGGAGACACTTTTCCGCGCAAAACGGCGTGACAGTTTTTCCTCCTTCCACGATGATGATTTATCTTCTCATTCGCTTTTCGACACCAGATGAAAACTTCATCGACGCAGCGATACGCGAGGTGGCGGAAGAAACGAACATCCGGACCAAGTTCGATTCCGTCGTCTCGATTCGGCACGCGCACGGTGCCGGTTTCGGTTGCTCGGACCTGTACATCGTGATGGCGCTGACGCCACTGACGGAAGAAATCTCGAAGTGCAACCGCGAGATTGCCCGGTGCGAGTGGATGGACGTAAACGAGTACCTGGCCCATCCGAATGTGCACGAAACGAATCGCAACTTTGTGCGGACGTACCTGGAGTACAAGCGGCTCGGTGTGCGCATCGATTGCACGGAGGAGATGCACCAGGTGCTAAAGAAGCGATACACCATCTACTCGGTCGCCAAGGTAACGGCAGACGGTGCTAGCAGCGGCAACAGCAGCACCACGCTGAAGTTATAACATTTGGACCACGGCGGGTTACTCGGTGGAAAGTTCGTTGATAGTACGAAACCGCACGAAGCAGGCAGGTATGTTGTCCGTTAGAGGCTCAATGTAGAAAATTAAACTGGACCTTAACGTTGTTTTTTTTTGTTATATAAAATTTAATTTTACTTTGTTCTCATCACCACTCTTACATTACCGTTTGGTTTGCCAGCGTCATGAAATGTGCAAGATACCTCGATAAAAGTACGTTTAATACGAACAATTTTAAAGATTGCGTATGGTTCCTGAAAAGCAACAGATATCGAAAGAAAACAGGTTTTCCGTTTCCCGTTGGTTTATCCTGGTATGAGAGAAATTAAGTATGTCCAATATTTGGTTATAATTTATTCAATAAGTTATGGGATTTAAAGAAGCAAGTAACAGTAGTTCAACTAGTAGTAGTTCAACTGCATTAATAGCCTGAGCCGACGTTGCATCTAAAGCAGTGCTTCCAATGGCCAAAGTATAATAATAGTAATATTTCTTTTCGATAACATCAAATAATATGCTTATGCATACAGTGTCATGCAATTATGAACAACCGTTTTCAAGCGCCTTATGCCGTTGCGATCGTACTCGTGATCCACGTGTTGTACGATGCCACGTTAACGTACACTCCCGGAATGCCATTCGCACCGCATCCGATGCCCCAGGCCACCAAGCCCACCACATACCAGCGACCCGACAGAGGACAAACCAGCGGGGATCCACCATCCCCCGTGCACGCGTCCTTGCCCAGTTCACCTCCGGCGCAGATGAAGCTGGTCGAATCGAGCACAAAGTTCGGCCCAAGCCGTGTGGTGCGCAGTGCAGTTTGACAGCTGGCCGTGGCCACGATCGGGACGTCCACCTCCTTCGGGATGGACTGGAAGGCACCGGTGGTGAAGTCGTTCTTTCCCCACCCGGACACCCAGCAGCGGCTGCCCGTGAAGCTCGTCACCGGAAGGCAACCGGTGGCGATGGTAGGCGTCATGCCGAGATTGACCGTCCCGGAGAGGCGCAGTATGGCGATGTCGTTGCGGAGGTTGGCCGCGTTGAAGTTCGGATGAACGAAGTAGCGTGTCACCGTGTACTCCTGCACTGGCAGCGGTTCCGAGGTGGACGCCGCGTCCCATTCGCCTAGTCGAACCTTCAACGTACGGCTCCCGGAGCTATCGAAGAGAATCGTTCGGATCAGACGCATATAGATACGGACACGAAATTGTTACGGGATCTTCCACTCACGTGTAGTCCGATATCTTATGAGCCGCTGTGAGGACATGATTGGCATTGATGAGAGCGCCCGATCCGACGTACACGTCACCCGGTCCAAGCAACACCGCCTGCCACGGATACTCCCCATAGCTAGCCTGATTATTGGTGACAGCTGGAGCATTTGCCACCGGTGGATACTGAAGTCCACACTGGTAACCGCCGGGCGCACAGCAACGCTCCAGTCCCGATTGGCACGTCGTGGGTGACACGATGTTAACCGAAATAACCGAAGTAGGCGCTGGCGTAAGTGATGGTGTAGTTGTCGTAGTAGTCACAGTATTAGCCTGGTAGAGGGTAAGATTCCATGCCTTGGATCGACTCAGAGTTTCCATAGAACGTCCTGGAAAAATCTTTCACTTACATTCGCGACAATTCTCACATCGAGCTGCCCGGAACCATCCGTGCTGCCGGTAGAGGTACCGCCAGAAGAGTTTACATTGCAGCGACCAGTGGGAACGCAAATGCACGTTTGGCCGGTCGTAATGCCGGTGTTAACGATATTCGGTACGACTCCTTAAAAATTGATAGGAACCAGATGAAGGTCAATGGAAAGCTTAGGTGTGATCAAGCGCTTTGGCGCGAGTAAAAAGAAACATATGGAAACAAAACGAAAGCAAAAAAGCTAACCCGTTGGTAAAGGCACAACTCCGGTAATGACGCCGCTGGTGATACCGGTACTCACATTCGCCGCTTGTCGGGTGAGGTCTTCAGTTTAGTTGCAAGGAAGCGAAGAGCGTTTGGCAGGAAGAAACATAAAAATAAAATGCGATTGACGGCAAATAATTGAAAGCATACAAGCACTGCAAAAACCAAACCGTCGTAAGCTACTACGATGCGCGATGGATTTGGGATGGAACAATGCTGTGGGCTTTACCATTGTTCGGCGGTGCTTCGCCTTCCTCGGGAAAGTTGAACGCAACCTTCCGTTCGACAGCGGTTAACGCGCTGATCGCAGTAACCGCTGCTCCGCACAGTAGGAACTGAAGTATTGAAAAACGGTTCATGGTTCACGGATTTTCTTTTTAGGGACTCTGATAATTCCCCTTCTTTCTATCCATCCACTCAAGTGGTGGTTTGCGTGTTGCGAAAGTAGAACGTTGGTGTACTCTAAATAATTGATGTGCAAATGATTAAGCACACCGTCAGTCGATATTGTTCTTTAAAGGTCATCTGGTCACTGTTGAACTCGCTGTTCAATCGCAGCCTGTTCTGAAGGAACACTTTTCCTATGGTCCGATTTGAAAATTGAGTACACTTTCACAAATCACTAGTGTCTGTCTAACAGACGCGGTCTAACTGAGCCTTGTCGCAGCCTGCATGCGATCCATTTATAGCCAGCGAAAGCGACCCAACTTAATGACGGTTGAGTCCACAATTACTTCAAATACCTGCCGACATGCTTCCGACCGCCCTACCGGCCGGCTGCCTGGGGGAAAAAGAATCGATTGCTCTCGTTGGCCCTCGCCGAGCAAAATTATTATTGGCTTCGTGGTGCAAACAATGGTACCTTTTTTGTAGTCGCATTACCATCGTTACCTGGTACTGTAATGTGTCAATCGGTGTGCATTCGGAGGAAGTGATAAAATTGCCGGTAAAATCTAATATTTGGTTTGCGCAAAAACTCTACCGCCAAGCAACGTTTTCAGAACAATGTGTGGATTGTGCGCTGCTGACGCATTGGCCTTGTCCAGAGAATAACAAATTGATTTCTTTGGTGCCCAATGAAGGATCCTTTTTTCTTGCATTATTCAATGTTGTTCCCAAGGATCGCCTTCGAGTTGCTTATTTTCTTAAAAATTATTTTATTTTCAAAACTTTCTCACGCCTTATATCTACCGTAGGCTACGTTAGCGGTTCATGCTAGCATGTTGGATTTTGTTTTTTCCTGAACACGAAAGATAAACCAAAGCTTCACAGAACACACCGGGACTGAAACGAATTATCGGAATAAAATCTCCACCTGAGATGATTGGGCCTACCAACCCCTTACCCTAAAGACTTTTTACAATTTGTTCTATTGTGTGCACGTTTATGATACACGGCGTCCTTCTCCGTCCGTCTGTCGGCAGATTAGTTCGAAATCTCCCCGATGACCGTCGCCACGCGCTCCTGGAACTGCATCATGTCCGTCTCGGAGAACACGGTGGCCATCTGCTCGAACGTTTCGCGCAGGAAATCGTCTCGCTTCTGGCGCGTTCGCAGCATGCGATCGATCTCCCGCTTGATCCGCTGCCGCAACCGGTTCTTCGTCTTCTCGATGGTGACGCGGATGTCCTCCTTATTCTGACGCCGCTTGCGGTTCAGCTCGGCATTACGCTGCCTCCGGAGAGCCTTCTGCTCGGGGGTTTCATTCTGGCGTTTGATCCGCTGCTGCAGGGTGTGCTTAGCGCGGATCAATTGCTTCATGACGATGTTTTTACCAGGTTCCTCGTGCCCGGTAGAGGCGGGTGATAGCTCGGAGCTTCCGCCGGATGACTGCGCTGGTGGTTCCTTTTTAATGGGCTCGGTTTTAGTTTCCTTTGCCCTGCTCGCACTGTGCCCAGTCGGTGAGACGGAAGGTAGCGGATGTTGAGGATGTTGCGCGTGCTGTTGCTGCTGCTCCTGGTGCGCCTGTGGCGGTTGCGTCGTCGGCGGCGGCGGCGGATGCGGTGGCTGCTGGTGTTGTTGCGGCTGATGCTGCTGCTGCTGCTGTTGCTGCTGGTGATGCTGCTGCTGGGGCTGGTGGTGCTTGCTGCTGTAGCTTTTCTGCTTGTGAGAGCTCCTAGAACCGGGGTTGGGAGGGTGCCCCGCCGTCGCCGTGGCCAGCTGGTTCATGTAGAAGGCATTTTTGTCGTAGTTCATGTGTGGAGGGTAGCCGTGGTGGTACAGGTTGAACTCTTCTATGCTGAACGGCGGTGGAAACTCGATCGGGGTCGGATGCTCCTGGAGGTCCACTTGCAAGTAGGAGTACGGGGTTTCCATCGTAGAGATTCTACGTTTTAGCAATACACTTTGCTCAATACGCTGCTTTCACAGTCTTGTATGACATTATTGCTGGTGCACCTGAACTTTTTAAAACGACCAATGCTAAGTTTTATCAAACAATTTCACTGATTTAAAGAAAAAGGAAAACAGATTCACCAAACTGCTTGTTATTGTTGCTTGCTTCTAATGTTTGACAGCATAATGCCTCGGTGGTTATGGAGTGATCTCGCTTGCACCCAGGACGGGTTCGTAACGTTCCCTAACAAGGAACGCGTGCAGTTCCGACACTCCGACAGTTCCGGTTAACTGTAATCATTACGTTTTAAAACCGTAACCGTAGAATATATTTAAAAAAAAGAACCGTAAACTTCAACTTTGAATCAGTTTACCCTGCGGTTTCAACGTTTAACAGGAACATGAAACTTATTTTAATGATAATTTGATTTTTGAATAAATATCATTATGCCATTTGCAGTACTCAGCAACAAACACGGAACACTAGGAAGTGCCACGTGTATGCATGGAGACGCCTTTCTTTCAGTCAGGATTGGTTTCGCCGCGTATTTTCTCAATATTGCTTCCATGCCCTTTACAAAAATCCAACCGTTACATTGACTATTTATTTTATTGTCGTAATTGATAGGAAAATAAATGTGTGACAAATCAGTGTTTTTGTTTGATGATGCGTCTCTTCCGTTAGAACACCGATTCGCACCATGCGTGTGGCGTGTGATTACAATTTCTTCGCGTCGTTTAATTCAATCTCGTTTCCTAAAGTAAGGTAGCACTTAGCGTAAGTTTGAAGACTATTATTGCGGGCAGTTAGTTGGAAACGCAACACATTGTCCCTCCCCACGGTCGAAGAGGCACGACTAAGGAAAACAATTAAGCATACTGTGAATTCACTTCTTGAGATTGCTCCAAGCGATGCTGAAACAATACACCTCCGTCCTGTGTATAAGGCTTGCGCGTGTATCCTTTTATCGTTGGTTTGAGTAAAGAATTTAATTCTTAAAGAGTGAACACAATCGTCTACGAGACCGATACAGGATTTCGAGTCGCGAGATATTTGTCTGCGTTTTTTTTTCCCGTGTGCTCGGGACGGGAACCGAGCGTTTATCTTTTTCACAAATTTTCGTAATTTTTTAAATATTGTTTGAGCAACAAAACTCGTTTGCAAAACAAAAACTGGCAGTGTAAAAAAGTGTATTCTATGGTTGTGTGTATGTGTGTTTGTCAGGCTCCGTGTGCGTGCTTGTGCGTGAATGTGGTCGGTTGCCGCAAAAACAATTGTTGATAATAAACAACAATTGATTTAAATCAATGAATAGCCAAAGTGAATAGAAAGGACTTCTTGTTTCAAGTTTCAATAAGGTTGACCATTATTTTGCGCAAATTGTTTTTGTCCGTGCTGTGTTTGTATATACTTGTGTTTGTGTGTGTGTTTTTACATTAATACTACAATTATTTGGCACATTCGTTGTTCGTCACTGTACGTGTTTGCTAGTTTTCCCATTTTTTCCCTTAGTATACGGTTCAATTTTTAGTATGCATTGTTTAACGTGTTTTCTTTTGTCATTGATTAATTTTTCGTTTCGTTTGCTTAGTTTTTGCATTCGGACGCACGCACTTATGTTTGATTCCACCTTTTCCTCCTACAAGCCAAACGTTTCGTATGGGTGGAAGCACATCCTGACCTGTCCGGCCGGCTTTAGACGATGGGTGGCTCCGTTCCTAGATCGAAGCTGTAAATGAAACACGAAAGTTAGCATTTCGTTTGCAATTGCCGCCTCAACCCACATAATATTAGTAGAGTTATACGAAAGCACCCAGTGCAATGGCGGAGGCGAAGAGCCTGGTATGTGTTCGTTGATCTTGTTTCTTTTTTCTCTTTATATTTAACTAGATTTATACATGATTTTGATCTCGATATGTCTCCTGCCTTGCCAGCATGGCATTATTTATGTACATTCGTTGTTTGCTTGGGCCCTAGGGAAGACGAGGAGGATGAGGAGGAGCTGGATAAAAATGGGAACCTTAAGGCTGCAAAAAGACGGGCAAGGTCAAACACAACAATTTTCTAGAAAGCTACTGGAAGGGAGCAACGTTTTCTTTGGCTAATTGACGTTTCCGTACCAGGTCAGCTGGATTTCCTAAAATTGTGCTATGTAAGGCGGAAAATGCTCCCACCGACGGCAACGACCAGCTAACAAGCGACAACGAACAGTTTGGGGGAAAATGAACAACTTTTTATAATTCCCCTTAAACCAGGATGCTTAACTGTGCGTTTTGCGCAAATCGCGCTGCACTATGTATATTTAAATGAACAGGGAAAGATCGCTTACAGAAGGAGCGGACATGATTAGGGAAGAGATTTGCTATATTTTGTGTAAGCCACAGTTGGGAGTGTCTTCAACAATCTTTATACCATTTTTCTTCGGGTTTCATTCGGTTAGTTTTGAAGCAACATTTTTTTAAAATTTGTTCAATTTAACCATCATATGTTACGAGGGAAAATGGAAAAATAAACGCAACAAAGCTTGGAGAGGGAAAAACGCTAACAACGATCCCTTAAACAGCATGGACGCTGGGAAGAGGACGAAAGGCTTTGTACAGTTCGGTAGTTCGTTCTCCATCTCCATCAATCCGGTTGACACCTAGTCACTTTTGGCCCGGCACCAACTGGAGGAGCTAGCTGGTAAATAGTGCAGCCGAAAGGTTCCCCCTTTAGCTTGCGTTTCATAACGAAAGCCAGCGCATTGTGAGGGCCCCACAGCAGGACGCGATCACGGCCGTGGCCAGGATACTGGGCGCACAGTGTTTGGTCTGCAGGGTGCAACCGGCGCCATTGTACGGCCGAGGGTAGATAATGTGCACCGGCGGTGGTTCCTCGATTTTATCGAACTCGTACGGGCCGAGGGCGTCGTCGAACTCGTCGAAGTCGGTGTAGAGAAGGGAGGATGGAATCCAGGAAGGACTAGTACGGGACATTTATATTTACCCAACGTTCCCATGTGAAAGCATGCGCACAAATCGGAGTGTGTGTTAGTTGTTAGTTTAGAATTCACTGGGCTATGCTACACCAAATAACGATCTTATGGCCCCTGTTGAACACCCCATCCTGTCTTCTTGATCAGACTGTTTAGAATAATACACAATGTAATTAATTTACGATGGCTAAACATCTCCGGTTGAAGATTTCGCAACCCCGCAACCGTGGTCTTTTAAGAGTAAAATTCGATAACACAAGTTTACTCTAGTTGATTAGAAATCAAACCATGTTGCGAGCAATGTTCTGGCAATTTTAATCAGAATTAATGTTTGATGTATCGTTGATCTTCGTTCTGGATGATTAAACAAGGGAGTATAGGGCTGTTGGTCTGCACAATTTCACGCACACGTTGTGTGATTTAAACAAAAGAGTAGCCATTCCAAGATCGGATGCCTTCTTTAGTCTTTACATCGATCAACTGACCATAAGCTCGATATTTGGCAGAACAATTTAACAGTGGAATTTGTCACGGGAAGGAGGAGAAGAACCTAGAACCACCGGAAGGCTACTCACTCGTCGCACTCGTCGACGTTGACCGTGCGGATGGCGTATTCGCGCAGCTCGATCGGCTTATTCTGCTCGCTGTTCTCCACTCCGAAGACGCAACCGTTGAAGCTCTCGTTGAACCGGCCACCAGTAACTCGATCAATGTCCGGCACGCCGCCTATACCGCGAAGGAGAAGGAAAGAAACGGATGGTTGTTACCATAAGGCTAGCAAAGTGATTGAGGCGGACACGTACCGATGTAGATGCTGCCCGGGATGTGTATGGTCTGCTGCTGGGTCGGGCGTGTCTCACCGTGCGCCGTCGTCGTTTCGACCTCCAGGTGGAACTGGTTGCGCTCGCGGCGAATCAGCGCCACGTGCCGTTCGCCGTCGGACACGAACACGTCGGTGTTGCGCACGGACGATTCCTCGCCGTCCATGCGGATCGTCAGCTCGACAAAACCGTTCTGCAGCGCCAGCGAAATGTAGTCGTGGCCGAGGAACTCCTCGCCATTGCGCTGGCCGTACCAGAGCAGCAGCCCGTTCAGCTCATTCGAGCTGAACATGATGGCGATCTCGGTCGTCTGCTGGTACTCGCTCTTCGCGATAGCCCTCGAGTCGACCTCGATGAAGCCGTTGCCGCGGAAGCGCGACGCGACCATCGACTTGTACACGTTCTCGCACCGCAGCCCCATAAAGCCCTGTGGGCAGGTGCAGGTGTAGTTCTGGCCGTTCGAGTGCGTCTGACAGAGGGCACCGTTCTCGCAAGGGCGCTGCTCGAGACAGATGTCGGTGATGGTTTGGCAGTCGGGACCACCGCGTCCCGGTGGGCACGCATCAGTCGCCTCATCGTAGCCCGGTACGACCGCATTCTCGTGTCCGCAGTCGAACACGTTTGCCGATTCGCGAATGTCGTCGATCATGTTCACCTTGTTGCCGGATGTTTCGAGCTGGAAGTAAGATAGACAACAACCGAATTCAAAGAACCAGCCCTCAATGTCGATGAAGAGGATATGTGGCACGCATCTGTCTACCGTACCTCGCCAATGCAACCCTCGAATCCACGCCGGACGCCAATCTCCTGGCTGAGCAGCATCCGCTTGTCGTAGCCGCCGGCGTACACCATCGTATTCAGCTGGATCGGTGTGTTCCGGTTGGCCATCTCGTTGATGACGGCCTCGTCGTCCACCTGCAGGTAGCCCATGCCGGCCTTGCTTCGCCCCGCCGAAACCATGTGCCACTTGCCCATCTCGATCGGCACACGCGATCGCATGATCAGTGGTTTCAGTTCTAGGATTGAAATAAATTCGTTTCATTAGCACTGGCAAGTTCCTTCGGACAATACAAAGGAGAGCACTTACTTCCGGCCACACTGTAGCGCAGCTCTACGAGACCGTTGTTCAGGATCACCGCCATGAAATCTCCGTACGCCTTCTCGTGTTCTGCCGCGTACAACATTACGCCATTCTCCAGCGAGTCCGCCTTGAAGCGGAAGCGAATGCTGCGCTTCGATTGGAATTTACTGCAAGACAAAAGTAGACGGGTTAGAGTAGCAGAGGATGTTGGGGGGGGGGGGGGGTAGATCTTTCAAGTCCCGGGTACACTTACTCGTAGGCCGCGTAGCTACCGTCCTTAAATGCAAGCGTGCCGTCGTTGTAATGTTCGGTGTACTGGCAGTTCGGGCCGGACTTGTGTACCGGACAGTAGCACTCCGGACCGCGATCCGTGTCCTCACACCGTCCAACACCACACGTCGTCGCCGTACAACCGACGCCCTCGTTCTGGCAGTTCTGACCCGTGTAGCCCTCGCGGCACAGGCACGTGTAGCCCTGGGCCGCCTGCGCCTCCATGCAGGTGCCCGCATTGTTGCACGGATCCTCGGCGCACGGCTCGCACACCGTGATGCCGACCGTCGATACCGCGTCCGCGTACAGCTGCATCTCGCGCTCGTTCAGCTTCA